>CM044308.1:126677500-127877500 GCA_024291935.2 Okapia johnstoni | reverse complement strand
AACTTAAAAACCAATGCCATACAACCTGGTTTTCTCAGTTACATTGATCTCATGTCTTTGAGCATTAAAATACTCATATTATGCACTAATACCACTTTTGTTAGAAAATCTGAAAGAACAGATTATTTATGCTTCAAATTAAAAGTATAATAGAATTTACTGGGGGTTAATGTATGCACAATGGATGGCTCCTTACTTTTAACCCTAATTCTGCTGAAGACATTGTTTTCTGCTCACACAGGTACACGTGATTTGAGAGCACTCATCTTTGGCCTCACGTGAAACCCACCTTCAGTTTGGAACTGCAGCTGCTTCTAACAGAACCCGTTGCTTGTGGTTTTGCCTCATTGCACATGGACTCGAGAATGCCTTTGTTCAGCATCTGTCCCTCATCTCTAGCTGCCGCTCACTATACTGTCTTCTTTTTACTTTTTCTTTTACCAGTTTCCAAACTGAAATACTTTTTTTTTTCATTTTTTAAAAAAAATAAATTTATTTATTTTAGTTGGGGGCTAATTACTTTACAATATTGTAGTGGTTTTTGCCATACATTGACATGAATCAGCCATGGGTTTACATGTGTTCCCCATCCTGAACCCCCCTCCCACCTCCCTCCCCATCCCATCCCTCTGGGTCATCCCATTGCCCCAGCCCTGAGCATTTGTCTCATGCATCGAACCTGGAATGGTGTTCCGTTTCACATATGATAATATTCATGTTTCAATGCTATTGTCCCAGAACGTCCCACCCTCACCTTCTCCCTCATGAAATACTTTTTAAATTAATTCTTATTGGAGTATAGTTGCTTTACAATGTCATGTTAGTTTCGACTGTACAGCAAATTGAGTCAGCTATTCATATATATATATATATATATATATATATATATACACACATATATATATCCCCTCTTTTTTGTATTTCGTTCCCATTTAGGTCACCACAGAGCACTGAGTAGAGTTCCCTGATATATACACTATTGATACTCTGTATAAAATGGATAACTAATGAGAATGCAAAATGCAATAGTTGATAGCGAAACTACCTAGCACCAATACGTGTCTCGTGCCTCAGTGTGTGCATACAGCAAGCCTTCCCACCTGATACCCACTACACTGCCAAACCGTGACTGCTTATGCCTCTACTTTGACACCTGATTCACGCATGTCCTCTGAGGGAAGGCGTGATGCCCAACATTCACTTCTATCATTGGCAGACCTAATTGATGACCTTCCTTATCAGCCAGTAGAACTGATGTTCAGTTTATGTGTGTTGATGACACCACTGCAGAAGCCAATTCCTGACACAAATTCTAACCTTGTCAGGCAGTGTCCTGTTCCTGTTTGATGAGATGCTTCAGTATTTCTGATAAAATAATTGATTATTAATGTTTATAGGGTTTTTCATCATAATTGATGTCAGTGATCCTCATGCTGCTCAAGGATCACATGAGGTGCTTTTTGACAATGCACATTCTGAGATCCCTTTCTCAGAGATTAACAGGACTTGTATGTGGTCCAGGAATCTGCATTTTCACAAACACCTCCAGGATACAGGAAGTGCCTGGATTGTACTTTGAGACACACTGACCTATACAGTCTCAGACAAGTGCACCATTAGATTCAATCTATAAACTCTTTTTTTTTAAAGCACATTCTGCATTTTACCAATGGGTAAACAAGACATTAAGGGCTACCCAAATGACGCCAGTGGTAAAGAATCGGCCTGGCAAAGCAGAAGATGTAAGAAACACGGATTCGATCCCTGGGTCGGGAAGATCCTGTGGAGGAGAACATGGCAACCTACTCTGGTATTCTTGCCTAGAGAATCCCATGGACAGAGGAGCCTGGCAGGCTGCAGTCCATGGGGTCACAAAGAGTCGGACATGACTGAGACAGCTTAGCATGCATTCAGGCAAACAAGACATTGCACTCTGATTTTTATTAACAGATTATCAATAATTTAAACATCACTTCAACTTTACTAGCTGACATTTTGTCCAATTCAGTATTTCAACTTTGAAATACTATTACCCTAAAGAGGGTCGCCAGCACTTTCACGTGATAGTTTGACCTTGATAAAATACTACGCAGCACAGACAGCATGTCCTCGAATGAGAGGACCCATTCCAGCTAAGTCAGGAGACACCTGAGCAGAGAAAGAAATGGATTTGTTTTCCTATCTAAATCAAATATGAAACTTTGTCCCATTCTATTTGTAACTAAAACATAACCATTGAGACTTCATCAAGTCTGTCAAATATTAGCCAAAGATACACTTGACCTGGAGTGAGGTATCAGGAATTTTTAAACATTTAACTCCTAGTGTGTATTAGTTTGAAACCAAGTTGAGCAGAACCCATTAATGTCACAGTGATCGGTTACCAATGGAAATAAATAATTCATGATGAAGGGAATTAGTCTAATTAGCAGGCAGTTTGAGTCCTTTGATAAAATCCAGCTCTAATTCCGTGAAGGGCAGGAAGTGCTGTCATCAGTCAGCCCTGAAAAGATTAGCATCTATTATGAATGAGGTTCAACACTCTAGCGAAGTCATGTGTGTCCTGGAGACAAACTTAATATGTTCCAGAATGGGACACAGTTTGTCTCACCAACACATCACGATTCTTACCAGGCTATTGTACGTAATAACAAGCAAAGATCAGCGCTCCATCCTGTCACTTGTGCCACTGTCCGTCATTCTGACAACTGTGCAAATACGTTCTCCATGCAAAGTAGGGAGGGTGCCCTGAATACTTGTAAAATTGCACAAGATGTCAAAGAAAATATGTGTTACTTTCTCATTCACCAAAACAAACACTCAGAACCGAATGTCAGCCCTGAAACTGACGGTTTCAAAGATGGTGGGCAATAGAGGATGTCAGACTTGGTGTGTAGACATTTCATTTTCAAAACTGTTCCAGCCCTTCTGGGAAATTTGCTTCTCTACTTATCTCTCTCTAGATATTGAAGTTATAAGATCAATCATAGGCTTCTAGCTTCTGCAACTGCTGATAAATGGAGATGAGGGTCCTGAGCAAAGTAGCTGCTGGAATTCCAAACTAATAATATGAGGGAAAACAAGGGAGGAAAAAGAAAAAAGGTTTTTTTGGCTTTGTGTTTTTATTAGAGTGCATGAATAGCTTGGAATACTGGGATGGCTCAGTTCTAGAAAGAATAATGTAGTTTCTGAATCATATGTGGCCTGACATATCTAAAAGATGTTGACTGTTCCACACTCTGCAAGCCCCACATTATTTTGCAGCCCACAAGCTGACGCGGCATCAGCTGTGTTTCCATTTTTACTTATGAGCCTTTTGAAATTACATGTTTCCATTTTGCAATTTGATGTAATAATGAAGAAACTCCAAATTTGTAAGTTATTGTATTGCTTGTTTTTATTGTGTAAAATTAATTGCTTCATTTATTTATGTCATTAAGAAGGGGGGTACCATTTTGCACATTTTATCATTTGCTGTAATAATTAACATGCCAATAACACCACAGACGCCTTGGAAACAGGATGAATCGAGCCCGAGAGTCTGCACAGCATGTCACATGTCAGCCCCTGTTGTTAGAAGGGCTCTTCCCAAAAGCATGGGGAAAAATGTTACATCATGTGAGCATTGATAACCCCAAGGAGCATGTACTGACTTGTGGAAATGGGTGTAAGTCAATACAAGAAATGGCTTTTATGGAAGCAAAAAGTATAGTTCTCACAAATTATAATCCAGTTGTCCAAACACAGTTGAAATAAGCATTGATCCTGTAAATTTAACAAGTCTGCAGAAACTTGGTGCCAACAACTTACTTAGATTTGAAAAGATCCCTTGGTAATTATTTGGTACAGATTCTTTAGCTGTTACTAATGAGGGTTAGATATTGACTATTCTTTCCAACATATTCATAACCTAGAAAGCTAAATCAGAATCTCATAGCTTTGTATTTTATGTATTCAGCATCATAGCAGGTTTGCGTGGGAGTGTGGAAAAACTTTAGATCTGCAAAATCTTTAGCATCTGGTGTATGCCTATTATGACCAGTTACATATACATGTATCTCTTGAAGGTAGGAGAGTAAGATACCGCTTCTTACTCGTGGCATTTTCTCCTCCTCCTACCAGTCTCAAGCAGACAGAAAACAATATAGTTGGTGCTCAGTTGGCTGAATGAATGGACAGAACCTACCAACCAAAGTGTAGTCACTCAATCAAGTATTTCTCCAGATTTCTAGTCAGAGAAGACGGCAACATAAACCACAAAAAGACAACAATCCACACGTATCTTAGAACACACCTACTGCCCAAAGTCTCAGGTGATTGTAACAGCTGGTCCTCGTAGCTCCAAGACCTGATGGTCTATAGCCGGTTCTAAGTCCTGGATGCAGAGTTCCACTCTGACAGTGCCTCTCAGCTAAGCTTGAGGTCGCAGGCTCAACAGTTCCCTTGTTTCCTGCTGAGAGCTCTGACTCCACGAGAGAAAAGGCCTTCCAATTATGACCTTGCTACACTCAAATGTCCCTGGACGGAGACCTGTAAAAGGCTGCTGGTATTTTGAGAGCATTCAGCAGCAATTTTTAATTTTAGAACCCAGAACATTAAGCCAAGTTTCACATCTCCTTAGAATTCAGTTCTCTTTAGCTGGGTGATATTTAAGATAATATATACCTCTGTTACTAGGGCAGCCAGCTCTAAAGCCTAGGAAAGCTGGTTACTTGAGTCCAGTAAAAATCACTAATTTAGATAAAGTGGGGAAAGTGAAGAAATTAAATGCAGAGTTTTTTAAATCAGAGTTTTGTTCCTTTCATGTGTACGAACATGCCTCAATGGGCCAGGATATCTCTGAGAGTATTGGCATTAACAACTCAGTTACACAGACACGGAATTAGGATCTCATTTGCTTGTAAATAAGAATTCTTAATCAGTGGTTTTTAACTTAAAACGGTGTACTGAAAGTTGTAACCCTTCTTTCCAGAACAGCACACAAATATCCACACAAATGAAATTTAGGCACAATTTCTGTAAGAAACTAGGGTTTCTTTGTCTTCTTAGTTATATTTAGGCAGTTATGTCCTGATGGGTCAAAAGTATATTTCAGTTCTGGTGTTTAAAGAAATTACTACCGATCATGAGTAACTGAAACCCAAATTAATCATTTAAAATTTTTATCTCCCACTTTTTAGTTCTATAATTCTATTTGGCCATCTGCTAAGAAGTTCTGAATTCACATTATCCTACAAAAGGGGATTCCAAAGCTCAGAATACAAGTAACAGGTTCTCATCAGTGATGCGAGATGGAATGAGAGATTTTCAGAACTAATAACTAATAATTTTCAGAACATAGTAATTATTATGTACAATGAACGGATTTGGACAATTGCCTCCTAAATATCTATTTTCTCCTTCTTTCTGGCTAGCATAACCTCCATTTTATTTGAGGGTTAAAAACAAACTCACTCTTGCAGACTCTCTTGCAGCTGGAGTCAGCTATATTGAATTACAGCCAGTGGAAGTTTCTGGAGGTAGCTCTGGAAATGATCTTGACAAGGGCTCACTGGTTTGCCTACTTCATTCACCCTTTTGCCCTTTGCCTAGAATGCAAAGATGATGTTTGGAGTTCTAGGACCTACGTGACAGTCACAAGGACAAAGCCACATGCTAAGGAGGCTGGGCAGAAATACAGATGCAGAGTGAGGCGATCATGACACCAGTCCTGCTCTGACACATCTCTAAATTTCATGTGACGTGACCAAAAGTAAAAGAAAAAAAAACCCCTCTCTGTTGTTTAAGCTGCTGTTTGATTGGGTTTCCTTTTATTTGCAGTTGAACCTACATCCAGATCAACATACCCACCCAACTTGTCAAGATGAAGCTGGGTTCCATGGATTTCTAGAGCAGTGCTTCTCTAGAAATCACCTGGGAATTTTGTTAAAATATGGATTCAGACTCAGGAGGCTTAGGATAGGGCTGTAGAGCCTGCATTCCACTGTCCCGGGTGAGGCTGATTCTCCTGGTCTACGAATCAGCCCTTGAGTAGTGAGGCTCTAGAGGATGTATACATCGAATGCAAATTTCATCCAGATGTGATTTTTTTTTTTTAATGGTAAGAGGGCCTGCTGTTTTCACCAGGTCTCAAAGAGTTCGATCAAACAAAAATATGTAAACCAGATGTTATATG
Source organism: Okapia johnstoni (assembly GCA_024291935.2). Lineage (NCBI taxonomy): Eukaryota > Metazoa > Chordata > Mammalia > Artiodactyla > Giraffidae > Okapia > Okapia johnstoni. The sequence continues at coordinate 127,871,325 of CM044308.1, read as the reverse complement.
AGATTAATTGACAACAAAAGAAAAGGACCATGATGACTATTGGATTCAGTTTCTCATCCCTGAGGTTTCCCCCTTGGGGGAAAGAGCAGATAGATATACCACAAACTGATAATTCTCTACCAGTCCTTCCCCAGCTCCTTCCTCACCCTTCTTTGCCCTTCTCTGGGCTCTGGGAGGAGGACCCTATAAACTCCATCGCCTGGACTTCCTTATCAAATGGCTCTGGTTGAGTGATGTGGGTGGAGGTAACAGCAGGGGTCAAAGGCCTGGAGAAAACAGAAGTGGATTCCCCCTCCCCAACTCCCATCCTGGGTGTCAAATCTCCGGATCATGTCTCCCGCCATAATTATGTCCATCCATGACTACAGCCCTTCCAGGAGGCTTCTGCACTCACTGGGCTCTGTTGATGGCATCCTCCTTTCACCTCCTCAGCTCAAGAAGTAGTTCCTGCGGTGACTAGCCTCCGAGGCCTCAATATCCCATGTTTGCCTGCACCTCTGAGAAGGTCCCTTCACATAAATCTCTTCACCTGAAACTTCTGGAATGCATTCCACTTTCTACTAGACCCTGAGTGATGTACACAGCAACCGCCCTCTGAGCCACCAGGCCAGGGGCCACCTACCAGTTCCTAGTTTGGACTTCTCTCTCTAGAATTCCAAACTGTTGACCACTCTCACACCTCTCTATCATCAAGATCGTGCAGCTGTAGTTTGCTCAGCTCCCCAGTGGAAGGAGATGGGAAGCCAGTGACAGCCTCCTCTAGTCACTGACCCTGTCAGCCCAACCTTCTCCCTCCACCCAAACCCTAGCACCTATAAGATTAAAAATCAAGAGGATTCCCTGGCAGTCCAGTGGTTAGGACTCCATGCTTCCACTGCAGTGGAGCATGGGTTTGATCCTTGGTTGGTGAACTAAGATCCTACAAGACACACAGCAGCCAAAAATAAAAAAAGTTTTAAAAAACAAAATAAACAGACAACAACAAAAAAAAAACCCCACAGACTCCTTAGAAGAGGACCAAGGTGTCTTTCCAGCCTCATTTTCAACTTCCATTCATGTCCTGCCTGAGTTCACACTGACCCATTTTTTGTTCCTAAATATATTTTGCTATTTCAAACCTTTAAACCTTTTCTCTTGCTGCTCTTTTTGCCAGAAGAAGGGCTTCTCACTCCTTAGTTATCCAGAAAATTCCTACTTGGACTTTAAAATTCTGCCAAAGGGCACTCCCACGGACAGTTAGTTCCCTCATTCTGTCCGTCCTCTGTGCATTCAGAACATTCTGTACGTGGTTCCTTAAGCCCGTCGCTCTGTATATTGTAATTTGTACGCTTATAGGTCTGTCTTCTCCACCTGACTGAGCACGTCGAGGACCTGAATGATAGCTTATTCGACTCCATCTCCTGAGTGTCTGGCACATGGCAGTACCCTTTACATGTGGGTGGAGGGAAAGAGATAAAGAGAGATGGAGAAACTTTGGGACCACTTTCGTCAATTTTATCTGCCTCTCTTATACAGAAGCCAGAGTAGCATGCCTGCCTCCATCTTCCAAGCATCTTTCTGTTTTTGTTAAATTGTTTAAGTGCCTTGGATCTTGGAAAAATAGGAAGGGCTGAGACTAGATCCCAAAACAGTCACGTAAGGAGGCCTCACTCTTAGGGCAAGATGCTGCTCATTGATGAGAAATAAACACAGGTATGATTAAAGGCTCCAGGGCAACTCATTTATATTATTCCCCCGGAAATTCATCAGATGACCTACAGTTTTTTCAGCTGTTTCCACAATTTTTTTTTTTATCTTGGAACAGTATTTATCCTTTATGAGCCCCTTGATTTATAAAATACAAACTTATGAGAAGAGGGGGAAACTATGGGTATCATATAGAAATGCACTTAGTATTCATAATGATGCCCTAAAAGAGTCAGAGAGGATGAAATAGCTTCAATAACTGCCATCTCCTCTCCCTCCCTGCCAATAACCCCACATCTTTATCCCTACTTTGCTTGACCCATATGCGCTGTGTCTTTATGAACCAAACATAAAAATTCTAATATTCATCTGCCTCATTCTGTATCTCTTTTGTTTGTCCCCCTGCTTCATCTCCCCAGTAAAATCTCCAGCAACAAAAAAGCAATGTGTTGCCGTGGCTAAGGACACACCAACTCACATTCACAGCTAAATCTGCATTACTTACAGGGGGAGCTTTTGTTTGTCTTTATGAAGTGTGTGTAAGGGCCCCTAGTGATTCAGACCCCACTGGGTATTAATCATGTTGTGTTGTATCATCCTTCCCGTTGTGCACAGCAATGCAAGTGACATCTGTCTCAAAGCCAACTGTCAATATCTTTTTTAGAACCTCTGTGTTCATCCTGCCGCCTTCACTTGCTTGTGGGCAAGTGTCAGAGTCCCCAAATGGCTACTGCCTAGACAGTTTTTCACCAGGATTGTTAGTTTTTATATGGACCACAAATCAATGGCATCTATTGGTCCTGCAACATGCTCATTGCTTACATGTGATCTTGAATGAGCATTCATTTCCATTTTCCTCTCCTGAGAGCAATTAAAAGAGGAAGAGGTAGTAGTTGCTTTACAATTCTCAACCAACCTCCTGCATGAGTGCTAAGTCACTTCAGTCATGTCTAACTCTGTGCGACCCCATGGACTGTAGCCTGCCAGGCTCCTCTGTCCATGGGATTCTCTAGGCAAGAATACTGGAGTGGGTTGCCATGCCTTCCTCCAGGGGATCATCCTGACCCAGGTGTCGAACCCGAGTCTCTTACATCTCCTGCATTGGCAGGCAGGTCCTTTACCACTAACACCACCTGGGAAGACCTCAACCAACCTCACTGGCCACCAATTCAGTTTGTAGAACATCTTGTCCTGTACCCAGGGAATTTTTCACTCTTACTGTTTAGAAATAATCTTACTTTGATGTAAACGTTGTGTTTGAAAAGTAGGAGTTTTCCATCATTCTATTCACCTACCTAATAAATATGAAAAGGAATGAATCCCACTGAGAATTTATCTGGACTCAAAATGAAAGGGAAGCTTGTCATCCAGATTTGCATCCTAGTCGTTGTTGTTGTTGTTCAGTCACCAAGTCATATTCAACTCTTTGCGACTCCATGAACTGCAGCACACCAGGCTTCCCTGTTCCACACCATCTTCTGGAGTTTGCCCAAGTTCATGTCTACTGCATCGGTTAGGAGTTATTTAAAAAGAGGAATATGGGGGAGAATGTGCTTTTCTTCCCTCTTTGGTCCTTTTTTATTTTATTATTGTGAAGTATATCAGGTATGGCTGCTCTCTACCCCCCAATATCACTTTTCCCTTTCTTTCTTAACAAAATCTCTTATTTTTGATGGGCTCAAGGCACCTAGAAAAAGAAGGTTGTACCTCTCATCTTCTCTTGCAGGTAAAGTAGTGCACATAACTCACTTTTTGAAAATTCGGATTCTGATTCAGAGTGTCTGGGGCTGTGGCCTGGATTCTGCATTTCTGACAATCTGCCCGGTGATGTTGGTGGTGTGGATCCTATAAGCCCATAGACTATGCCCTGAGCAGCAAGGCCCAGAGCACGTTCATGCTGTGTCACATTGGCAATATCCTCTTTGTGGATCCACTTCTGTTGATAACAATAGCAGAAACACAACTATAATTCTAACCAATCCCTTAAGTCAAATAAGCTCTCACATCTTATACCTCCTCAGGAAGCTAAAGTCAATCAGAAATTATTACTATTGGAAGTGGGAGAGAATCTTCTCAGCAGATTAGAATCTTCAGTGGATCCAGGACTCAGCTACCTATTAGCGATGTTCCAAATCACTGAGTGTCTGGCTTGGAAAACCAGCCACCTCTCTGTGTAGTTCCACGTTACAGAGTCCAAAAAGACAGTTAAAGTCAGGAAGAGATTTCCCAGAAAGCAGTCTGAAATGGAGATCAGCAAGCAGCATGTTCTTGGTATCAACGCATGTGGATAGAGGAAGAGGACTGGGCAGCAGACACTGAGTTAGGATGCAGACACAAGGAAGTCCTTGTCACCAGGAGCCCTGAAGTTGGGATGACCTTTCAGAGTTGCTCCAGTGAAACCAGGGGATCACGGTTTTCTAACCTTGTGTTGATTGATCACTGGATATAGGCTGAGCCTGGAAAGAGCATGACCTTGAGCAAGAGCATTTTCTTTTGCAGGGAGATGTTGGTTGGGGCTGTCCAGAAGCTGGTAGAATAAGGTTTTTATTTCTGAAGGGGGAACTGGGTGGAGCATCACTCTGTCCACCCAACCTGCCCTCAGGAGGCTACCAAAGATATTAGGAAAGGCTTTCCCTGGTGTTCAGAGCTAGAAGCCTGTAGCTGACACCATAAATTGCCCTCCAACCAGCACACACCCATGTCTCTTCTTCCTTGTTTCAAAGCCTCAGTTTTATTCACCCTCTGCCAACCATTCGTGGCCTTCAGTGAGGACAGGTTCTATCTAGCCTGCCATTTGTGAAAGTCTCATTCTCCTTACCAGTGATGGTTTGGACATGGTAAAAGAACATAATTATGGCCATTTTGGCTTGAAGGGAAGTCTGATGTGGGCTTCTGAAAAAGCTTTCCTCACTCTTAAGAATGTGAGAGAATGTCCTCCTGTCTCTTCCATGGATCAATGTCATTATGTCTACATGTGATGGCTGGAACTGCAGCAGCCGTTGTGCAACCATGAAGGTAAAGGCCTAAAGACAAAAATCAGATGGCAGAACATAAAGATGGGGAAAAACCTGGATCCTCAACAGTGTCATTGAGCCAATGCATTATTCCATCCTGAAACTGTCTTTTTGGACATCTCTTTATGTGAACTACTACATTTCCTTACTTTTTAACCACCGCAGTTTTTAAATTATCATTTGCAGTTGAAATATCTTAAGAAGTTCAATGCTCAATTGATACTTATTGAATGAATAACTGAGTGAATGAATGTCAAAGGGCTCAACAGCCTCATGTGAGGTAGAGTGACACAGACCTTATCACTTTATAGTTTCATTCTGTTCTGTGTAGGTTTGGAGCAAAAGGATACAGAGCAGAGAAAGAGATGGAATGAATACTTGACCTTTGGACAGAGAGAATCTGATTTTTCATAGTGTGGTTGGTTTTAGAAAGTCTCTATAAAGGAACATGGAAAAAATATGTCCCAACTTTGGTCCAGCTGCTCCAGTGGGGGCAGTGTGCTAACAGAGGATGTGAATCACACCACGACAAAGCAGAGCAGTGATCAACCCTCATCTGGGCTCGCTGCATATTTCATGTGAATTACATCTTAGAAATAGCCCTGTTTTTGACAGTCGCTAAACCTCATGCCAACTACTTTGTCTTTCATCTTATAATTAAAGAGGATTCCTTTTCTTGTGTTCGGAACTTGTGGGAACTCCATCTTTTGACTAATCCACCTTCAAATCGGTGCTGTGTCTTGATGTATTACAGCGATAGGCTGCACGCGCATGTCATCCATCATAGCAATCAGCTGTTGCTGTGCGCCCAGCACAGAGAAACCCAGCCAGCTGTTGTTCTGACACATCAGAGCAATGCATCACCCATGTCTGGGACATCAGTGATCTATTACTCCAAGATGGCACTGTCCAGAATAGAGATAGTGCTGGGCACGTGGAGCAGCATGCAGGCTTGACAGAGACCTACTCAGAGCTAGGGAAGACTTTTCTAACATTGAGTGGTTTGAAACAAATTGGTTTCCCAAGACCTAATTGAGTGGTTTTAATAAGAGGGGCCAGAAGCATTTGCATGTATTGCTGTTATTGATCAGACTCAGGACATCAATTTCTTAGTAATGTATTTCTGAAAAATCCAAGCCATCACTGACAACATTTTATGTCTCTTAATCTTTATTGTTGATGATTGGAATGGTTTTTACACAAGTCTTTCAAGTCAGCAAATGGTATCAGCAGCTGGTCCAACCTCGGTGTGCCGGTGGGGGATGTGTGAAAGGGAACTGTTTAAATATCGACTGCTAAGAATTTGCAGAAACTGTTTACTTCCAGTTTGCTTTCTGTTTCTCACATGAACACTTCTAGCAGTACCTGTATCGCCTTGGTGCACAAGAGCACAGATGCAGTTACCTGAATCACTGACCGTGAAACCCTTAGGAAAGTAGAGCTTCCCCTCAGCCACATTATCCCATTTATCCAGCTTGACCAAGACGGGCCTGTCTGAAGAGGGAATTGATCTGGAAATGAAAAGATCTGAAAATGAGTTCAAAAAACCCCAAACATTTGATTCTCAGATAGTTTACTCTCTCATTTATAAAGAGGCCAAGTGTTTATAAGAAATTCCTCAGTCCTTTCAGCATCTTTAAAAGCTTCTAGAGAAGCTATTTTCCTGGCTGTGACTCCAGTGGCCCAAAATGGTCTCCTCTGTTCCTAAATCTGCCCATCTACAAGACGAAAAATGTATTCACAACTGCAGTAGTCAAAAAGAGGTGACTGCTTAGAACTGGTGCAGGCAGCACAGGCAATTGAAACTTTTTGATAAATATAACAATTCTATCTATTTTATCTTTTTTCCGTGTCATAAAATACACATAACATTTACCAGTTTAACCATTTATACATGCACAGTTCAGTGATATTAAAAACCTTCATAATGCCATACAACCATCACCACAGTCCATCTCCAGAACTGTCATCTTCTGCAGCTGAAACTCTGTAGCCATTAAATACTAACTCCCTCCTTTCCCTAGCCCTCAGAAATCACTATTCTACTTTCCATCTATGAATTTCGTTACTCCAAGCACCTCATATAAGTGTAATCATACATAATGATGATGATGATGATTTCTATAAGGAGAATATCTAAGATGAGTTTTTTTGCACCTGGATGGAATTAAAATGTCCAGTCAGCAATTTTGCTTGAGATTTACTCTCCCTGTCCCCACTAGTTGGAGTAAAGTCTCCCATAGCTTATACAGGCACAGAATAATCACCGTTCTCACCTCCCCATCAAGAAAAGAAGTATGGGAGCCCAGGGTACTTATCTTAGAAAAGCGGTGACGGCTCTATCTCTAACAAGCGATACTAGGTGGGGTGACCAGTCTGTCCCAGTTTGCCTGAGATGCTCCCAGGTTTAACATGGCAGTTCTTGTCCTGGAAACCCCTCAGTGTTTGACAAAGTAGGCCGCCAGGTGGTCACCCTAGCGCTGGAAGCTCAGGAACGCACACTTGGGGGCAGTGAAATTAAGCCATAAACCAGGCCATCTGTCTAACCCTAGACTGCGATTTCCTCCTGTGCAAATAAGAAATAAAATGTCATGCAGTGAAAGATACAGCTGGAACTAGGTTAGAAAATGGGTTTGCAATCAGCACAGCTCTTCACAAACTGCCTTCACAGGGGCTCTGAGAGAGAAGAAAAAATGATGCAACATTTATTAAGCCGCTATTTTAGGCACTTTACCTAACACATTCATATCATTCTCACTACCCCAAGGTACATGTTGTTAATGTGATTTTTGACAGAGCAGAGCACTGAGACTCAGAGAGGTTGTGTAACTTCCTAAGGTCCTGTAAGTAGTGACTTGAACTCGCTAGCACAGCCTTAGAAGTAGATTGATGAGTATAATTACAGGAGGAACCCTGCCCAAAATAGACTGCTCTACTGCTTGTAATTCTCTTGTTATAAAATATACTTTCTTGGATTCAGAAAAATCTTAATAGTCTCCAGTTAAAAAGCAAAGGTCCCTATAACAAGAACTTGAAGGGTTAAAAGTATTATAAGCTAACATTTTTCTTAGTAGCGTATCTCCTTTTAGATGTTAAAGGACAACTAGCTGAAAGCAGGATGTTGCAGAGGTGCCTGGTGTGGATGGGATATTGATAACAGAAATGGAAGACATTAAAGATCAACTCTGCTTCTCAATGACAGAGGAAACCAATATTAAGTGCTCTTCTTTTTCACATAAGAGAAGGGCATGGATTAGGATTTTGGACTAGAGTTCTGGTTTTAGCTTTGTAACCAGCCCTGGGTGGCTCTAGCTAGCCCTGTCCCATTGATATGAAGAGCTTGGGCCAAATAATGTCTATTAAGCAGTCCCTTCCCTGCTAAGTCTGCATAGCTCTATAGCAACATTGTAGAACCTGATTCCTTAGAGACCAATTTTCTAGTTCTCACCTCAACTAGAAAAGTTAGTGGGATAGATACACAATTTACAACTTCTTTCTTAGTCCTGGAAGCAACAGGATGACAGTGGAAAGACCCTGAAGTCAGACATGGGTTAAGATCCTTGCTCTGCTATTTGAAGCTATAACTTTGGGCAAGTGATATCTTTAAATCAGGTTATGCTCACCTGTAAAATAGCAATAAACTCATAGTTCTTTCAGGAGCACTAAATGAGGTAACAAATTATCAACTAAAAAAATATATAGTCACAACCTAAAAGTAGAGAGTTATTTTATTGGGAATTCTAGGACTTCAAGCCTGGGAGGCAGCATCTCAAGTGACCCTGAGAGAAGTGTTCCAAGAAGGCAGGGGGAGGAGTTAGGTTATACAGAAGTCTGCAGTAAGGGGCAAATTGTCTGAACATCAAAAGATTATTCTAGAGGGTGGGATGGGGAGTGAGGTTGGAGAGAAGGTCAGGAGGGAAGGGACATACATATACCTATTGCTGATTCATGTTGATATATGGCAGAAACCAACACAATATTGTAAAGCAATTATCTTTCAATTAAAAATAAACAAATTATTTTTAAAAGATTATTGTCAATTAAGGAAAACCAAGTATCTCAAGTTAAGGGATTTAGGGCTCTTTTCTATGTTTGGGAAGATGTAAGCATCTGGGCTTACTGAACTCATTCGTTTCATATGCACCTCACCTATCTGGGGCCAGCATCCTGATTCTTGATTTTATTACATCCTTAGTTCCTTGGTCACCATAGGGAGTGGCAGCAGCTGACAGCTGCTAGATTGGAGACACTGTTCTCCCTTTTGGGTGCCCTCTGGGTTCAGAAATTCGGACCCCCGAAATCACTATGGCTGTGACTTCCTTGTTTACTGATATGGCAGGAAATACTCCACTGCACAATATACATAATATACACACTATACATAACCCAATTATAACAGCACATGACCCTAACAGCCAACAGCACTGTAAGTTAGCCCTCAGGAAGCTATTCCCAGAAGAGACCCGGGCTGCAGCCTCCTTGTGTGTCCTCCACATCGGCCTCCCCATCTGGGCTCGTTCTGACCGCTCACTGTCCAAACCCTTGCTGTCCATGGCCTAGGCTGTCACCACTACATCTGGTCTGATTGGGGAGCATGGGAATGGCTCTCTCCCTGACAATTTTACTCCCAGCTTGGGCCGTGTGTGTGTGTGTGTGTGTGCACTAAGCTGCTTCCATCATGCCCAACTCTTTGCAACCCTATGGACTGTAGCTCACCAGGCTCCTCTGTCCATGGAATTCTCCAGGCAAGAATACTGGAGTGGGTTGTCTTTCCCTTCTCCAGGCATCTTCCTGACTCAGGGATCAAACCCAGGTCTCCTGCATTGCAGACAGATTCTTTACCATCTGAGGGACCAGGAAAGCCCCTCTCTTCCTTTTACTCATTGCTAAAACATGTGTCTCTCCACATGGGTCAATGCTGGTGAGAACTGCAGTCAGGGAGCCCCGATTTCTTGGGCATCCCTCCCCCAAAGAAGCCTTCAGAAAAGCCACAGAGCTCACCCCCTGCTGCTCCTCAGCCTACAAAGTGGGCAACACCCCACCTACACCCCTCAGACCCACCTCGGACTCTTCCTAGCTCCAACCACTTCCTGTTCACGGTATGAACATAACTTAAGGAAACAGAAGCATACTGTCCTGCATTTAAATGTTCCAGATTGAACCTCAAGTAAAAATTACCTTCAATTTAATACTATCACTAGTGAGGTGTGGAGAAGACAATGGCACCCCACTCCAGTACTCTTACCTGGAAAATCCCATGGACAGAGGAGCTTCGCAGGCTGCACTCCATGGGGTCGTGAAGAGTCAGACACAACTGAGTGACTTCACTTTCACGTTTCACTTTCACGCATTGGAGAAGGAAATGGCAACCCACTCCAGTGTTCTTGCCTGGAGAATCCCAGGGACGGGGGAGCCTGGTAGGCTGCCGTCTATGGGGTCTCACAGAGTCAGACACAACTGAAGCGACTTAGCAGCAGCAGCAGCGGTGAGGTGAGGTTCCGTAAGTAGTTAAATTCACTGAGACAGAAAGTAGAACGGTGTTCACCAGGGACTGGAGGAGGAGGGATGGGGAGTAGTTCTTCCATGGAGTTTTAGTTTGGGAAGATGAACAAGTTCTGGAGATAGTTGGTGGTGATGGTAGCACAGCAATGAAAATGTACTTAATGACACTAAACCATTTACTTACGTATGGCTAGATGGTTAATTACATGTTGTGTTCTGTATATAAAAAATAACTGCTCTACCAGAAGAAAGACCTCAGGTGTCTCCCGGGACTCTGCTATGTACTGAATGTTTGTGTCCTCCCAAAATTCATGTTGAATAACTCCCAAAATGATGCTGTTAGGAGATGGGGGCTTCAGAAGATGGGGAGATCATAAAGGTGGGGCTCCCATGAATGAGATTCATGCTCTTATAAAAGAGACCTCAAAGAGCTTCCTCACCCCTCCACCTTGTGAGGACAGGTCAAGAAGATGGCCATCTATGAACAAGGGAGCGGGTTCTCCCCAGACTCAGAGGCTTCTGGGACTTCCAAGTCTCCAGAACTATGAGAGATAAACATTAGTTGTTTAAGCCTTCGGTCTATGGTACTTTTATTACAGCAGCCCAAATGGACAGAGACAGACTCACTGCCTGATTTGATTTTAATAAGCAGTCCCTCTAAATCTGAATACTAAGTGCAAGAAAAAGCAGAGAATGTAACAACGATTTCAGCTCCTGCTCTGGAAGAGCTTAAAATCTGGGGCAGAGTGAGTATTTTCTTATAAAACAGATAAGAAAGTGCATGCTGGAAAAAGTGAGCACACATGCCTGAATTATGTGGTATTTCCAACCTTCAATGTGGACCCAGCGCGAAGGAGGCAGAGATAGTCTTGTTTGTGTTTCACAGGAAAATGGTTTCTCCATCAGAATAGAAAGAGGCCCTAGTGAGTACAGAATGAAGCAGGGCAAAGGCTAATAGAGTTCTGCCAAGAGGATGCACTGGTCATAGCAAACACCCTCTACCAACAACACAAGAGAAGACTCTACACATGGAGTTCACCAGATGGTTGACACTGAAATCAGATTGATTATATTCTTTGCAGCCAAAAATGGAGAAGCTCTATACAGTCAGCAAAAACAAGACCAAGAGCTGACTGTGGCTCGGGTCATGAACTCCTTATTGCCAAATTCAGACTGAAATTGAAGAAAGTGGAGAAAACCACTAGACCATTCAGGTATGACCTAAATCAAATCCCTTATGACTACACAGTGGAAGTGAGAAATAGATTTAAGGGACTAGATCTGATGATAGACAGAGTGCCTGATGAACTATGGATAGAGGTTCATGACATTGTACAGAAGACAGGAATCAAGACCATCCCCAAGAAAAAGAAATTCAAAAAAGCAAAATGGCTGTCTCAGAAGGCCTTACAAATAGCTGTGAAAAGACGGGAAGCAAAAAGCAAAGGAGAAAAAGAAAGATATACCCATTTGAATGCAGAGTTCCAAAGAATAGCAAGGAGAGATAAGAAAGCCTTCCTCAGAGATCAGTGCAAAGAAATAGAGGAAAACAATTGAATGGGAAAGACTACAGATCTCTTCAAGACAATTAGAGATACCAAGGAAACATTTCATGCAAAGATGGGCTCAATAAAGGACAGAAATGGTATGGACCTAACAGAAGCAGAAGATATTAAGAAGAGGTGGAAAGAATACATAGAAGAACTGTACAAAAAAGATCTTCATCACCCAGATAATCATGATGGTGTGATCACTCACACTCACCTAGAGCCAGACATCCTGGAATGTGAAGTCAAGTGGGCCTTAGGAAGCATCACTACAAACAAAGCTAGTGGAGGTGATGGAATTCCAGTTGAGCTATTTCAAATCCTGAAAGATGACACCGTGAAAGTGCTGCACTCAATATGTCAGCAAATTTGGAAAACTCAGCAGTGGCCACAGGACTGGAAAAGGTCAGTTTTCATTCCAATCCCAAAGAAAGGCAATGCCAAAGAATGCTCAAACTACCGCACAATTGCACTCATCTCACATGCTAGTAAAGTAATGCTCAAAATTCTCCCATCCAGGCTTCAGCAATACGTGAATCGTGAAATTCCAGATGTTCAAGCTGGATTTAGAAAAGGCAGAGGAACCAGAGATCAAATTGCCAACATCCGATGGACATTGAAAAAACAAGGGAGTTCCAGAAAAACATCTATTTCTGCTTTATTGACTATGCCAAAGCCTTTGACTGTGTGGATCACCACAAACTGTGGAAAATTCTGAAAGAGATGGGAATACCCGACCACCTGACCTGCCTCTTGAGAAACCTGTATGCAGGTCAGGAAGCAACAGTTAGAACTGGACATGGAACAACAGACTGGTTCCAAATAGGAAAAGGAGTACATCAAGGCTGTATATTGTCACCCAGCTTATTTAACTTATATGCAGAGTACATCATGAGAAATGCTGGGCTGGAGGAAGCACAAGCTGGAATCAAGATTGCCGGGAGAAATATCAATAACCTCAGATATGCAGCTGACACCACCGTTATGGCAGAAAGTGAAGAAGAACTAAAGAGCCTCTTGATGAAAGTGAAAGAGGAGAGTGAAAAAGTTGGCTTCAAGCTCAACATTCAGAAAACTAAGATCATGGCATCCAGTCCCATCACTTCATGGCAAATAGATGAGGAAACAGTGAAAACAGTGGCTGACTTTTTTTTTCTGGGCTCCAAAATCACTGCAGATGGTGATTGCAGCCGTGAAATTAAAAGATGCTTACTCCATGGAAGCAAAGTTATGACCAACCTAGACAGCATATTAAAAAGCAGAGATATTCCTTTGCCAACAAATGTCCGTCTAGTCAAGGCTATGGTTTTTCCAGTGGTCATGTATGGATGTGAGAGTTGGACTATAAAGAAAGCTGAGTACTGAAGAATTGATGCTTTTGAACTGTAGTGTTGGAGAAGACTCTTGAGAGTCCCTTGGACTGCAAGGAGATCCAACCAGTCCATCCTAAAGGAGATCAGTCCTGGGTGTTCATTGGAAGGATTGATGCTGAAGCTGAAACTCCAATACTTTGGCCACCTCATGCGAAGAGATGACTCACTGGAAAAGACCCTAATGCTGGGTAGGATTGGGGGCAGGAGGAGAAGGGGACGACAGAGGATGAGATGGTTGGATGGCATCACTGACTCAATGGACATGAATTTGGGTGAACTAGGGAGTTGGTGATGGACAGGGAGGCCTGGCGTGCTGCGATTCATGGGGTCACAAAGAGTCGGACACGACTGAGCAACCGAACTGAGTGCTTCCTTACGCTTCTATTCAGAAGACAACATAGTATAATTGTTAAAACTCGAGCATAAACCTGCCTAGTTTAAAATACTGGCTATGTGTCCTTAAGCCATTAACTTAATCTCTCTTGGCCTCAGTTTTCCCCATCTTTGAAATGGGAAAAATAATAGTATCTACCTCATACTATCATTGTATTAAGCCTGTGAAGTGACTAGATCTCACTTAGCCGATAATAAGTACTCAATCAGTGTTATTGGCTATTATTCCTGGGTATGTCACTGTACCCCTTTCCAAGTGAAGATCAAATTAAAGTTGCGGTTTAGTATTATATGTTTAACTTTCTTACATTTCTTCTATTCTTGGGCTATCAAACTTGCTCCCTGAGTAGTGGTTTTGTCAGATGCACAGATCAAAAGACTTTATGCTCCTCATGGTTACTTTGAAAATTTCAAGGAAAATCTTTTTTTTTTCAGCCAAAGAAATTTTGATATACAAAGGATAACATTAATATGCAAATCAGCATACTGTAAAATTCATTTTGGTGCCTCAGAGGCAGTAGTTTTATAAATACAGAAACATAATTATGCGTCCTCTAGAGGACTAAAAATAATTATACAAATTTACAACAAAGCCCAAGGCTGTGTTTCCTTTTAACTGACTGTTTCTAATATCATTTAAATCTTGTTAGAACTTAATTACCAAATCTCTCTTGTAATAATTCAGGTGGAAGATTTAAAGCCTAAACTTGCAATTCAGAAAACAGAACTCATCAAGGAAACAAAGACGTGGAGGCAACGATTGCCCAAATAGAACAGTGAAAGCTCAGTCAGGATGGAGTCTTGTGGGCCCTGAGATGGGAGGCCCCTGAAGAGAAAACATTAATATTAATACATGAGCCATGTTAATTTGTTAAAACTACAATTTCTTGGAAAGACAAGATTACATATAATGATCACTCTGGACTGTAAGTCCCACTAGCTGTTTCTACCTGTTCTTCAGTTTTCCTCTATACTTGCCTTATCTTTTTTCAAATTAAGGTAAATATAATTTGAGGGTAGCATTTTCTTTCATAATGGTTTAATTATCCTTTCCAAAGTCTATGCAGAATGTGTGTGTGTATGTGTGTGTTTCATATCTAAAGAGTGGTTTTTATTAGTGCAGGAAAGAACAAGAAGTAAAGTCATAAGAAAAGGTCCAGTTTAGACTCTGTCTTAAAGGCAATTATTTATTAGCACTTAGAGAAAATGAACCCCTTCTTATGAAGTAAAAGGCATAAGAAACTCAAACACTTGAAATTCAGACACATTTTTACTTACCGCTAGTTAACAACAGTTTGTAACACTGGAAAATTCATTAGCCAGCTTATGCTATAAAGGATAATAATTTGTTTATGTGAGATATCTCTAACATAAGTTGTTATCCATTATGGCAGAAGCTGATCAATTAATATTCCAAGGAGCTGTAGCAATTCCATATCTGAGATGTCTACACAATATCTCAGTTCATTCTAGTCACTAAAAAATATCAGTCAATTCAGTGAAAAAATATTAATCAAAATGATTGTTTGACAGCATTTAGACAAATCAGCCAGTGGGTTGAATTTCTCATTTTTCAACCATTTATTTTGGCTTTGTGTAAGTATACATATAAATATGTATACATGTGCTTATGGTAGATGGATTCTTTTTCTGTTTCAGTGGTTCCAATCCCATGAAAAGGTATACAGTATTAGAATTTTTTTGTATATAATGTACTTGATGTGAGGGCAGAGAGTTTAAAAGGCATTGCTCCTGCTTCTCAGGTTCATGGACTCTTTTTACCATCCTCTTTGAAGGGATCCAAGGGAAGTAGCACTTTGACAGAGGAAGTTAGAAAGGAGTTTCCAACTGAGTAGGCAGATTTTTTCTTTCTAACCCATTGTCTTTCACTGACATGTGATCCTTTGAAAACTTACCTCCTTTGTTTCATTTTCTCCTATTAACAGAAAAGTATGTCATTACTTGAATTCAAGCAATAGTTAAAGCCATTTAGTATTTTGGGAAATTCCCGTACTGAAGTGTTTAAATTTTCGAGCCATGCTCTTGACTATCATTTAGATTCCACTGTCCAGGTGGGACCTAAAACAAATAAATAGACGTGTATAGATTCCATGGGGCGTCCCAGGTGGCGCTAGTGGTGAAGAACTCGCTTGCCATTGCAGGAGACATAAAAGATGCAGGTTTGATCCCTGGGTCAGGAAGATTCCCTGAAGGAGGGCATGGCAATCCACTCTAGTACTCTTGCCTGGAGAATCCCATGGACAGAAGAGCCTGGTGAGCTACAGTCCATGGGGTCACAAAGAGTCAGACACAACAGAAGTGACTTGGCACAGCACAGCAAATAGATCACATATCTGAAAGAAGATCTACCCAGCAATAAAGTGAAACGCAAAGAGTGAATCGGTCCACACAGCATCTCTAAAGTTGCACAGAACAGCTCAGGATGATAACTGAAGAAATCCAAGCATATGGTTTCCCCTAAACTCTTCTTATGAGTGATGGCAGACTATTATCCAAAATTATGAGACTCGACACATTGGCTTGGTTGCCGAAAGGGAAAAACCTAAAATCTCTTCCTGGGGATATTATACACAGGCCTTGTAGCCCGTGACCATCTTTCCTTTAGGCCAGTATGGGAAATCACCCATAATTTCTGCCCATTGTACATGTCTATTGCATTTGCCAGCTAATGTTTCGTAACAAGGGCTGTTTGTTCTTCTTAATAATTTGAAATTTCTCCATTTGTATTTACCTTCACATCCAAACTAGCACAACTCTGCTCTGAGTTAATTCCCCAATTTCATGATGGCCATGATGGGGAAGGGGGAAAGGATCTGCATCCAAACCACCCGACAGAACACAATGGGAACAGGCAGGAATCCAAGAGCGTTGGCACGATTTGCGGGAGGAAGCCAGCTCTGATTAATGCTATCAAAATGCTTGTCTTCCCTTTGATTGATATTCCAGGCCCTTGTTACAATTACTGATGCCGGTGACAACTATCATCAGACTCTTTTTATGGTGTGCTGTCGGGGGTTGGGGGGGAGGTGGCAATGGACTTCACCAGAACATTTGCACACCTGCCTCAATTTAACCTAAAACCCATTATTTTGCAAACAAAATATATAAGCCCAACATAGCAATCATTGTTTCCCATATTCTTCAATCAAAAACTCTTCAGTTCCTGGTAGGGGGTAGATCTGTTTCTGGCCCACTACAGGAAGAACGCAGAAATGGGGAAAGTCAGATGCATTTTTAGGAGGTTCCTTGGGATATGAAATGTGGCAAATTAAAGACATCATTTGGAAGGGTATCGTTTGTCCTTTGATGGGGACGTCACAACAGACCTAAAAACAGGCAGGGGTAAATTTTTCTGGCTTGCTGCTCTTCAGGAGTAAGTGAGAAAACAGCCACAAGTATCTGAGGGAGAACTAGCCCAAAGGAGCCTGCTTAGGATACCACAATGTAGCTATGAACACTCAGCACAGGGTGCACTGGATTTTATATATATATATGTATAAGTTTAATAGGAACTGCGAATAGGTTATTACTTATTTCACTTTGATTATCCCATTATTCTGTTGAAATAATTACTGAAGGACTTCCCTGGTTAAAATCTGCCTGCCAATACAGGGGACACAGGTTCGATTCTTGGTCCAGGAAGATCTCACATACTGCAGAGCAACTAAGCCCATGTGCCACAACTATTGAGTCCACGGGCTGCAACTACTGAAGCCTACACACCTAGAGCCTGTGCTCCACAACAAGAGAAGCCACCATAATGAGAAGCCTGTGTGCCGTAATGAAGAGTAGCCCCCACACACAGACTCAGTGCAGTCATAAATAAATAGATAACAATAATAAATTATCATAATTACCACCCAACCTCTGTTCAGTTCAGTTCAGTTGCTCAGTCATGTTTGACTCTTTGCGACCCCATGGACTGCAGCATGCCAGGCCTCTGTATGCCTTCTCATTTAATATAAACTGAAGACTTTTCCTATTTTTCTGCCTCTGATACTCTCAGGACTGAAAAGTTTAGTCTTTCTCCCTGAGGCAAAATCCTAAAATAAAGGAGCCAGAAAACCATAAAGAGAGACATAAAGTGTATTTTATCGTGCTCTTCCAGAGAAACTTGTCATTTTTCTTATATAAATTTGGGAAGGACATTTAATAGAATTATGTTTTAAGAACAAACATTCTTAAAGATAAATCTATGGATTGCAAAAGATTTGTTTTCTGTAAAGGGCATTTCTGTTAAATAGTAGTTAAACATATTTGCATAGGAGAAAGTATGTATTTTTCCTCCTGCTATCTAGCCAGAACCTAGAATCTTGTGACTCACATGTAACAGTCACTCAACAAACACTTGCTGAATGAATGAATGAACTAAACCAACAACAAAACCAATAGCCCTGTAGGATAATGTTCTGTCATAGTTGTTGCCAATTTTGATTCATCATGTTGTTGTTAAGTTGTTCAGTATCCAATTCTTTGCGACCCTACAAACTTAGCCCATGTCCATGGGATTTCCCAGGCAAGAATACTGGGGTGAGTAGCCATTTCCTTGTCCAGGGGATCTTCCCAACCCAGGGATTGAACCCATGTCCCCTGCATTGCAGACAGATTCTTTACCACTAAGCCACTGGGGAAGAATTTGGCTTGATCATATGGGAAGCCAAATCTTGATGAAAACTGACAAGTGAGGAATGCTAGTCCAGATACCTGTCTGTACCAATACGAAGTGGACTTTTTCTCCCAACCTCTAGCTTTTTAGTACGAGATTTTCAAACCTATTTTTAAAAAAAAACGAAAAAGCTTGAAGAAGAGAGCTACAATTCAAAAGGCAGTGTCATACTTGCTTCTTCTATGTATGTGCATGACTTGCAAGTAATCTGTAAAAATCCTGACATTTCATCTCTAAACTGTTCAGCATCTATCACTTGAGCATAAAGACATTCTGCTACATGATCTGATAAAGTTCTTTAACTGAAAATTTCAGGGGAAAAAAATAAAAGAATATGATTGTTAGGAAATGGCTGGTAGAATTTTAAAATAAGAACTGTAAATAATTAACTTTTGTGCCCAGGTGCGGGGCTTTCCAGGTGGTGCTAGTGGTAAAGAACCTGCCTGCCAATGCAGGAGACATAGAGATGCACTTTCAATCCCTGGGTTGGGAAGATCCCCTGGAGGAGGGCATGGCAACCCACTCCAGTATCCTTGCCTGGAGTATCCCATGGAAAGAAGAGTCTGGCGGGATACAGTTCATAGAATCGCGAAGAGTTGGGCACGACTGAAGCAACTTAGCATGCACGCATGCACACCTGTCCAAGTGTATCAGCAAGACTCAATGGTGAGGTTCTAATCATTGTTCCCAGTTCTTCCTCACCAGGGACAAATAGACATCCTTAGCATCTGTGAAATGCCCTTGCCTGGTCCTGTCCTGAGGCTTTTGTTGAATCAAGCTCCTTTGAAGTGCTCTTATGCATCCAACACTGCTCTCAGCCCTGAGGTTTCTCTACATTACAGCTCTATTAGGATTTGAAGGAAATTCTCAGTCTCTGACTCTAGTGGCTTCAAGTCCAAGTAAAGGATGTCTATTTACCAACTACACTTAAACATAAGATTTGCTCTAATGCTGTCTTAGTCTGTTTGGGCTGCTATAACAGAATACTATAGACAGGGCGGCTTATAAACAGCAAACATTTATTTTTCACAGTTCTGGAGGCTGAGAAGTCCAAGATCAAGGCATCAGCAGATTTGACGCCTGATGAGGGACCACTTCTTGGCTCATAATTGGCTGTCTTTTCACTCTGTTCTTAAACAGCAGAAGGGGCAAGGGAGCTATCTGGGGCCTCTTAAGGGCACTAACTCCATGTGTGAAGGCTCCACCCTCTTGACCTAATCACCTCCCATATGCCCCACCTCCAAATACCATCACATTAGGGGTTAAGTTTTAACATTGGCATTTGGGGAAGATGAAATATTCAGTCTACAGCATCTTCTTTGGCAGACATTGCTCCAGATACTGAACTAGGAAGGACTTCTTTTTCTGTTGCTGTGGGCTTGGAGCTTTCTTTTCTCTCTAAGCAGTCTCTCTGAATGTGTGTATTCTACAGTTTGTCTGGAAGAACTTATTACCTTTCCCATGATGAGCACCTTCCACCTAAACTCCCCATCCCCATCTCGCTAAGGCAGCCAAGTCCCTTGCCTTTTAACCACTGCTCCCCCTGTATCACCTGAGCCACACCATATGTATTTATGTCCCTAACATCACAGGTGTCAGCACAACAAAATACTGTTATTTTAATTCAGATTACTATGTGTAGACTGGAGCTACTGCCTACACTTTGACTCAGATGTTGGATAATAATAATCAGTATTTAATAAACACTAATTCATTGAAGACATATGTCCAAGATGATTTCCTTTCACGAATGGGATTGGTAAAATATATGTTTCATTGGCTGTAGGAGCCCTTAGTAAATTGTTTGGGAACATATCTGGAAAGTGAACATGGGAAATAGCTGTGGTAATGTTCAGGGAGCAGACTCTGCTTCATCCCAAGAAACACTCACTGAATGACAACTGTGTACCAGGCACTATTCTAGGCACTGAAGATATGAATATGAACATTTGTCCCTGAGAAATCCATGGTTAGTGGGAAAGACACCTAATTTCTTAAGCTGACTCACTCCAAATCATTAAGCCATTTGTTCTATCTGAAGATGCAAGAAAGAAAGTAATGTGGAAATTTTCATTACAGTCTTACTCAGTGACAGCCCTAGGGATAATGCATTATCTCATTCTACCCTCAAAACAAGTCTTTTATGCCTCAAATGAGGTTGTACATGTGGTTATTCGGCCAGATTATAGTGTGGGTTTGTATGTGGATATATATGTGTCTGTGTTTCAGTATGAATCACAGTGATTTTCATTTTCTTAAAAATAATAATGAATTAATGGCACAGAAAAATCATTTGCAGCCTTTAGATCCATATATTCAATGAAAGCGTGGATTTGGGGCAGACAAAACTTCCCAAGCTGGAATTATGATAATGACTCCTTGAACTCTGACTTTTTACCCCACACTCCCAAATGTAAGAATGATTTGGCCATTTCCTGGAATTACAAAAGGCTCATATCTTTCTTTTCCAGATTTCTCCAGCATCTCTTCATTTCATCAGCAAAAGTTTGGTGTTTGTTTGTCAATGCTTACTAGTATAGTCAGTGGGTTGGGATGAAAAGTAATTCATCACTCTTTGGCCCAGTTGCAGACAAACTTCACTAAGTCTTTGTCCTAGTTGTTGATAAATTTCCCTCAATGGTGATGACTATAGCATTATTATAATTAGTCATCCTAGAGAGATTTACTCTCCTCTCCACCACCTTATCCATCCTGGTGTGACCAGCCTCAGGCTGGTCTTCAATCATCTTGTTTTCCCGGCTGCCATAGCATCTTCAGCCTTAGGCTGGACCTCCGGCCCTTGCTGCTCTGCACCAACCCCAAATGCCTCATAGCCAGCATCCCCACCCCTCACTCTCCCCCCCAGCTTGCACTTTCACCTTGGTCACCAACAAATCATCCCTCACCATCTAAGTATCACCCAATCCTAACCCCAAACCCAAACCCTCCTCTCCTCCCAAACCCTTCCACTCTGTTCCTAGGAACTGACTGTCATCAGCAAACTGGCCCACAGATTATTCCTTTTCTAAATGCCTCTTCCTGCTAAAGGGAGCCAGGCTGCCCCCTGGGGATCCTACTTCCAGCCATCCTCTCAGCTAAAGACTGTGTATCTCCTATTCCCCGAGTACCTCAAGGCCAGGGGGAGGGGCAAGCGTCTACCTGGTTCCCCTTTGCAACTTCTCGGATGTCAGTCCTACCTCATTCAAAAATCCTAGCTTTTTGGAAGCAAATTATCAAACTTTACCACCTATGAAGTCCTCCCCTTCCTCCTTGGTCAGTGGAGTCACAGGTGGATGTCAATACATGGGTTACTGCCTACCTCTCCATCACAATACTGTCACCAACCCTAGAGTCACCCGACATCCTGACACTTGGCTCCCCGCCCTCCCTAAGGAGATCTTTCCCCCCTCCTCATCTCAGTCACCTACTCACATCATCATACCCTAGACCTTGTCATTGCCAATAATTATACCCTTATCTCCCAGGCCCTCACCACTCTGTCCTTATTTTCCTCCTACAGTGCTGGACACTTCTTCTCAGTAACCTTTGCTGATTCTTCCTCAGCTCCCTGACCTCTAAAAACAGGAAGGCCCCTCAGATTTTTCAGCCTCTTCTCTCCTCTACACACATTCTCTCACAGATCTTACACAGTCTCATAGCTTGGGATATCTTCCAAATTTTTACCTTCTGGATAAAAGATAACTGAATCAGAGTTCAGGATTTTGAACTTTAGTCCTGTCTACCCAATTACTTGTTCCACATGTCTGCTCACAAATACAAGAGGAATCTCAATCCTAACATAGTCCAAATTAAATCTGATCTTCAACCACAGTTTTGGCCACCTGTGTAAATATCCATTCTAACCTTTCAGTGCCTTAGGCCACAATTCTGAGAGTCTCCTTTTATTCTTCTTTCTCTCTCACATACAACCCACATCCAACCCATGGGCAAACCCTCTTTGTTCTACTGCTACAATGTATCCAGATTCTGACAACTTATCATCTCCAGCACTACCACTCAAAACCACTACTATCTTTCACTGAGATTATTGCAGTAGGTTCCCAGTTGTTCTCACTCCCTCTGTCCTTGTCCCCCTTCTCTATCCTCTCAACACAGCAGGTATAGTGATCCTTTTAAGGGTAAGTCTCATCTCGGTGCCAAACCATCCAATGGCTTCCTATCTTACTCAAGACAAAAGCTAAACCTTTGCAGTGACCTACAAAGCCCTCCTCATTCTGGTACGAGGCTCCATGAGATCTGACCCTCACCCCCCCCCCCACCATCATCCCTCTGACTTCCTCTCTATGCTTTTCCTCTTGGCCACTTCATCCTAGCCACTGCCCTTCTTGATGCTCCCTCAACCACCAGGGATGTTGTCACTTCAGAGTCCTCATTATCTGTTGTCATTCCACCTGGACTGTATTCCCCTGAGATACTGCTATGTGTTCTTCCCCTTCCTTCCATCCTCTACTCGAATATCACCTTCATAGCAAAGCCTTCCATGTCCTATTTTAACTGCAAGGACCTCCCTAAATACTCCCTATTTTCCTTCTCTGCTTTATTTGTGTCCCTAGTATTCATCATCATCTGACACATTATACAGTGAGGTTTAGTTGTCTATTTGCTTACTGTCAGTTTTCTGCCACAGCTTACACATGTCATGGATACCTGTTCCATTCATCATGACATCCTCTGTCCCCAGAATAGTGCCTGACATATACTAGGATAGAAACACTCTGAAAACTCAAACAAAGCACTCCTTGATCATCACGTCCCATCCTTCCAACTCACTCCTTTGAGACTGCCAGTCCACTGACCCAGCCACATGTTCACTGTCCTCCACTTCCTCAAGTCCTCACAGATCCTCTTACCTACCCTCAACTCCACATTTCATTCCATTTTCAAACATTCTTAACTACCTTGCTTCATCTCCCTCTATTGTACTTTCCTGGTGAAACCCCAAGTCTTCTTAAACTCAACTAAGTGCTTGCTACATCCCTGTACCCGAGCAGCTGAATGTTACTGGAGGAAAGCCCACAAACCATGCCATTAGGAACCATTGCAAATTTACGACCAAAAATCTTCAATGAGCACTCAACACTATCTGACAACTAAACTTCCCTAGTACATTCATTAACCTACTCCCAAGACGACTATTATGCACTTTCTCTTCAATTCTCAAATCTCCAACAGCCCCTCCCACCTAACTCTCAGCTGAAGACCTTGTCATATATTTCACAGAGAAATATAGATGCAATCAGATGAAAATCATTTCAACATCCCACCTTTCATTCCACATACTTACCTATACCTGTAGTCACATGCCTTGGTCAGTTTCTGCCCTGAATCCCATCTTGCTTCTCCTTCTCTTGGACTCAGCTCCTAAAAGAATTTCCTTTTTCACACCCTCCTGAAGCCTGTATCCCAGCCATGTCCCTTTTTATGCCCTCTGACTCTGGTGCCTTGGCTCTGTGCCTTCTCTTACAAATCCAGGAATTCTTCGGCTCCTCTGCTCTACCTGAAAAACTCACATATTTTTTTTCAAGAGCAACTCACGTCACGTCTTTCATGAAGACATCTACAAATGTTAAGGACAGGATTCTTTTTGTTCTCTTTTCTCTGTATATAGCACTTCACATTTACCTCTGTTACGGCAACATGTTCATTGAAATTATTTCTGTAAATTTGATTATCATATTCAATTTTCTACTCTATCCATTCCATACTCCAGTGAGCTCCCCCAAAGCACTTCGGGTCTACTCTGTTTCACAGGCTACCCTGTTGTGCTCTTATAGGTCAAGACATCTTAGAGAACTAATTTTTTAAAAATATTTTACTTATTCATTTGGCCACGCTGGGTATTGGTAGTGACACACAGGATCTTCAATCTTCATTGAGCCAAGAGAACTCTTAGTTGCGGCATGTGGGATCTAGTTCCCTGACCAGGGATCGAACCTGGGCCCCCTGCATTGGGAGCACAGAGCCTTATCCACTGGACCACAAGGGAAGTCTCCCAAGAACTACATTTAATATTGGTCTTTTTTCAGCCCAGTGGGCATATGTCTGTGGGAGCTGGCAAGAAGGAAATGCTGAGTGACAGGCTTAGAGTCTCCCTTTCTCTCACGATGTATTTCTTATCCTTCTCTCCTTTTGTAAGTGATCACCCTGCCCCCAAGTACTTCCCACCCACCAGTCCTGCACATTCCTCAATACTAGGATCTACACAACTTATGCTAGGAATTAGGGACTGAGGTCTTCAGCACTCTTGTTGGTACTTCTGTCTCCATGCAACTCGTCCTGGAGAACCAGAATCTTGTTCTTGGTGTCCACAAGAGTGTCTAAGCACTGACATCACACCTGGCACCTAGGAGCTCAGTGATTGAATAAATGGTTTGTGATTTTCGATCTTTCAAAAGGCTTCTAGCTATTAGTATTATAACATAATCAAATTGTTTTTTAACTCCCAACTTTAAAGTAAGTATAAGGACTAAAGCAGTTTATACACGATCTTGGGATTTCTTGAAAACATCACACAGCATATATATTTTCTCTAACCGGAATGGATTTAGATTATAAATATACACTTGTTATCCCCATTGTTGTGATATATGCATAATTGCTCTCCTCCAAGAATACTTAATCACAGTGGGTGAGGCTTTAAATAATATTACTTAATATATTAGGAATCTGACATCCATCAAGATAACATGGCGCTGCTTTATTTATGAGGTCCTATTCAACTGCTGTGGAAACGATACCAGGTATCAATAAGCAGGATATATTCAACTTCTCATAGACCTCTCCTCAAAACAGAAGGCTGATTTTACTCAGTATATATTATGTCTGGTATTAAATTGATAACATTTTATTAGCAGGCCATACACTACGAATCTAAGTTAAAAGATTCAATATATGCTATAGCTTGAGAAATACACACAGTGTTTGAATTCCCTTTATCTCATCAGAGTTAGGTTGCAGAATCTTATTAACCTTAGTTAAGTTCTCTGGAATGTGGTAAATCACCCTTTTTTCTAGAACATTATCCAATACCGACAATATCCTAAATATATTATTAAAATAAGACTTGAATGTTTTCTACATTCACTTGGATGTGATGTAGGCAATACAGAAAAATTTGCTCTTGGGTGTGGTATAGTTTACATGATTAAATGCTTTGTTCATACTCATATGTCAATCTATTAGTGTGCTGTTAATTCAAATGTTACTATGATGTATTTTATCCCCATTAGCACATTCATCACAGGTGGATGTGAAACTTAGACAAAGGTGTATGTTCTCATTAATGATGAGCAGCCTATTCATCTTACTAGAATGTAATTAATGTTAGTTACAATCCTTAATTTTTCACTGTTTGTCACGACACATATTTAGCATTTCTCTTGTCCTTTATCAACCAGCTCCCTCTTATCACACAGTCAGTTCAAAATGGCGTATATATAACCGAATCTGATGCTTCATTTTTCAAGTATTTTACACACGTATGTTTCTTAAGGTTGGTGGCAATTCCCACACGGGGAGACTCCATGTTGGCAAAAATAATATTACAGGAGTTGTTCAGGCTTTCCTACTTTTTAATGTACAGGATTAATGTCATTCATTTGCTAAATTCAATGTTTAAACTTCAGAAAGAGATTTTTCTTATAATCTGTACTATGCTGCTGCTGCTGCTGCTAAGTCGCTTCAGTCATGTCCGACTCTGTGCGACCCCATAGACGGCAGCCCGTCAGGCTCCGCCGTCCCTGGGATTCTCCAGGCAAGAACACTGGAGTGGGTTGCCTTTCCTTCTCCAGTGCATGAAAGTGAAAAGTGAAAGTGAAGTCACTCAGTCGTGTCTGACTCTTCGACCCCATGGACTACAGCCTACCAGGCTCCTCCGTCCATGGGATTTTCCAGGCAAGAGTACTGGAGTGGGTTGCCATTGCCTTCTCCGAATCAACACTATAGCGTCAATTGAATAGAATTAATATGTTTTGGCAAAGAAATAGCATTTTTTAAAATAGATGTATTATACTGTATCACACAAACACACAAATACATATGTATATCTACCATCCTCTCCACTAGACCCTGTAAAATGTGATATGTGTATATGACAACTCATAACCCTCATAACCACCCTTTTCAGGTAGGCACTATTAGTATTCTTACTTTACAGCTGCTGAGAAATGGAAAGACAGAGCTAAGTTAAGCAACTTCTCCCAAACCACACAGCTAGTAAGTGACGGCCCAGGGATCTGTGCCCAGGCAGCCTGGCTAGAGCTTATTCTCTTAGTCCCGCTGTGCTGTCTCTCATCTCTGTGATTCCTAATGAACTTCATTTAATGATAGTACATTGAATATGCACGATGTCTAAGCTAAGGTTCTCAATTTTGTTATATTTAAAGACCACTTGTATCATTTCACTGTAAAATCACTCTAATGACATACATGTGCTGAGTGAAATATCTACACACTGTATGTAAAACTATAAACTTGAAGCTCTTGGAGGTCAGCAAAGGCATATTAAACAACTCCCCATATCTAGACATATACCTGCATATAGTAAGTGTTTAGTAAGTATTTTAACAAATAAATGAATTTTTAAGTTTAAGCTTCAAAGAACGATGAGATAAACTTGGGCCTTGTACAGAATACAGTTTTGAGACTCTACTAATAGTGTCTATTGAAGGTTTTCAGAGAAGATTCAAGCATTTAGCTGTGTCTCCTTTACTCCAAATAGCCAACTTTAAAACTCAGTCAAGCATTTGTATGTGTCTCAGAATCTAGTTATTTTATTGAAACAGGTCTATTGCTTAATCCACAATCTCAGGTTTTCAAAAACAGTAACTGTTTACTTTCCTACAACTAAACTAAATTTCCATCTCAAAAAAAGCCTTCATTTTGCTCTCTAATGGAGAATATTTCTAAATTTTGTAATCAAACCAGGGTTTGCCCAATTGATTCAGGGTAAACCAGGTCCTTTTAGGATCTCCCTTTGCTCTGGAGGAGGCATGTCCTATCTGTTCCCAAGAGTAGGCAGCATCACAGCATCAGGAGAGGCATTTGGTCCTTAGCCTGCATCCTCTCACCTCACCTTGGCATCTTCAGACCTGGATTATGCTGCCTCGTTCCCAGTTATTCTCATCTCCATGTGCTGCTATCTCCCAGGGTGGTGATACTCCCACCGGGCCTCCAGCCACACAGTCTGTATCTGTGACTGCCTCCGCACACCAGCCACAGGGACCCCAGGTCAGCCCGCTCTTGGCATCACGCCCACGCCGTGGTGGACCACGCAGGGAAGTATTCACAGCTCTTGGGTCCTCTTGGGCCCAGCTACCCACACACTCCACAGGAGTAAAAGTGTAACCATGATCTGTGGGGCTCCACGGGCAACTCTGGGCTGCACGCTATGGGCCCAGAGAGCAGGAAAGGCAGCATTCTTCAACTCTCAGACCCATCACCTAGCTGAGGTCCTGTCACATGTCTGCATGTGCACACACACTCACACAAACATCCCTGTATTCTCCCAAATATTTCCCATCTTATACCCTGATCTTGGCTAAGATTTTGAACCACACCATCCTTCCCCTGGGACTTCCCAGGTGGTTCAGCAGTAAAGAATCCACCTGATCCCCAGGTGGGGAAGATCCCCTGGAGGAGGAAAGGGCAACCCACTCCAGCATTCTTGCCTGAGAAATCCTGTGGACAAAGGAGATTGACGGGTTATAGTCCATGGGGTTGCAAAGAGTCGAACCCGACTGAGAGACTAACACACACTGTCATGGTATATGCATTTTAAATAAAGGAAGCTTTTTTTTTAGTAAATTTCTTTATGATATAAAATATTTCAAAACAAACTCACATTTAGCTATTTTGTGTCTCCACATATCTAGCACCCCCAAATACAGTGAACTCAAGAGCACAAAGAACATTTTTACACTGGAATGAAGATGATGCATGCCTGTCTTATCTGCCCACCAGCGACATAACCACACACACCAATATAATCACAGGTTCCCATGAGTTCATGAGAATCAAAGACCACCAGAGAAAAGGTACAAGATTTTACAATGTCTGCTTTGCTGTATGTGGACTTTACTTTTCCTTCCCCAAATGAGTTCAAAGGAAATTTCTTACTCACTAGAACATTATTCACAGCAAATCAATGAAGGCAGTCTTTGTGTTTTCATTTGGAAATATCCTATTTACACCCTGAGAAACTGAAAAGTAGAAAATATTTTCATTGCTCTTCTAAGTAGGAGAGGCAACTATTAGTTGAACCACCTTTCCAACCTCAGGTCAGGAAAGTGACAAGTAAAAACATCCATCTCTTTAATACCAGAGTATGTCTTTGAATTTATCCCCCTCTGACACACAGAATGCAGTGGTGAGCCAGCCTGTGGCTGCCAACCTGCCAACCAGCCCATGATGTGATACCACCGGTTCTTGTTTAATTCATCCCCACCTGGAGGTTAACTGGACCAGTGATGGCAACCTGAGACCTTGCGTGCAGCAGACCCCCAACCTCTGGACAGCAGTGTCCTGGGAGGAAGCAGTGGTCCTTCCTCTGGTTTCCCACCTTTCCCAGTATGAGCATCTGTGGCGGTGGTGGTCTGCCCAGGCTGCTGCAGATTGAGGGGAATCAGTCTCTCTGCGTGGAGCTTTAAACTGGTGTGTCTGCTACACAGCAAACCCCTTCTTTCCTTGTCCCAGAAGAGGCTTCCCTGTAGGAATGAGGCTCCAGGCTTTGTGCAATCAAAAGCCTTTGATTAAATCGGACCCAGTCCTTCTACTTGCCATGGTATTGTGTGACCTGGGAAAGCAGCAGGGCTACAAAACAGCCCAATCTGTCACTAGGTGGGCTGACAAAGCAGGGCTAAACGCATAGTGGATTTCAAGCTACGTTACATCTCCAAGTTGCAAAGCAAGCCATCAAGCAAGCCAGAAAAGCATACCCGTAGGTGAATATTTCTCACAGACAGAGGCCACTCTGTCTCTGAGAGGGCTGTTGTCCTTCCCACTGGGAGTTTTTAAGCCACATAGGGACAGCGACCATTTCGACAGAAAATTGTTCACGTTTCTAAACGATTTTTTTAAAGAAAGAAAGAAAAGAAAAAGGTTCCAGAAAAGACGCTGCTTTTCTGACATCTAACCCATAAAACACACACAGGGTCACTCAAAAAGAGACCAGTTTGTAAGAATTAACTCAAACAGATATTTGCTTACTCTGCTCTTCACCTGCTGTTGGTTTCCTCCTTAGGCTTTGTTTTTCTCTACCTGTGTGTCTTCCCTCAGCCCCTAAGCCTTCGAGACAGGACCTAGGAGAGCTCTCGCTCCCACCTTCCCGTATTGGCTCCTACATAACAACCTCCTGGGAGCCAGAATGAGATTTGTGGGCACCCTGGGTAATCATCTGCATGGGAGCTCAGTTGTCAGTCGTGTCCCGACTCTGTGTGACCCCATGGTCTGTAGCCTGCCAGGCTCCTCTGTCCATGAGATTTTTCTAGGCAAGAATACTGGAGTGGGCTGCCATATCCTCCTGCAGGGGAACTTCCTGACCCAAAGATCGAACCTGTCTCTCCTGCAGGTCTCCTGCATTGGCAGGCAGATTCTTTACCACTGAGCCACCTGGGAAATCCAGGCAATCATTTGGGAAGACTTTAAATAAGTATCCTTTAAGAAATCTTCAGCATTCATTTAGTGGAAAAGATGAGCCCCAAGAAGGTGACGTGCTTAAGAGAACACAGCTGACAGCCCCTGAGTAAAGCCACAGCCTGGGGTTCCCCTCCTCAGGGGCCCTGTGGTGACCACCTACTGTTACTCCAGCACCTTCCTCACATGGGAGATCTCTCCAGACCTTTCCTCCACTTGAAGGGGATAGAACAGAAACAGATTCCTTCTCCCAGAAATGTACTCTAAATTCAATGTTTTCCATCCCCTCCCATCTCCATTACGTGTAAAAAGCCCTTATGAGCTGGTACCTCCAGCAGCCCCTGCCTGGCTCAAGCCTGACTCCAATTCCCATGATCTACACAGCCAGTGAGGTTTGACCCAAGAGATGGATTTCATGACAAAACACTGAGGACTCTGAGCAGCAGCTACTGAAGAGCAGGCAAGCAGAATGAATAAGGATCCAATGCAAGGGGATAAGCAGCACAAGAAGCCACCGTCTACACCTGCCCCTTGCTGAAGGCTGGGATCAGCCTTGCAGCCACTAAGAGAGTTCCAAGGTGACCAAGCACTCCCGGGCTCTGTAACCACCTCTGCCACACAGATGGCCCACTCCCTACCTTCCAAGATCCTGGTCCACTCACTCGCATCACTAGATGAGGCTGGCCTTTGCAACAGATGAAGGACTGACATTTGTTTGAGTTCCAGTTTCATCATTTCTTCAACACATTGATGCTAGATTTCCTTTTAAAAAGAGAAGGTTGACATTGGTTACTGGTATATGTTAAAGAAAGCTATAAATTCAAGAAGAATAACAAGGCATTGTTATTGACATGGGGCATGTCTGAGGGCACATTTGCAGTAAAAATGAGTTTCTAACACATTCCCACATAGGCAGCTGCTCAGCGTCACTAAACCACTGGTTAATTCATTAATATTATTCAGTGAAAAACACTTCTTCCATTCCTTTTGTCAATAAATCTGTTTTCATTCTCATGGAAATTGGCCCCTTTCAAGTTCATTTAAGAAGAACATTTCATAACTTTCTAGTAAGGGAAGTATTTTTATTTAAATACTTGCAACAACTAAATTGAGAACTTTTATCTTTCATCTTTAAAGATGTTTTTCTCGTGATTCTTGAATGCTTTGTGGTTAGAAAAAACTGAGAAACTATGGCACAGAGAATTAAATACAATGGAAATCGACTTCAATAACACTGACTTCATGAGTTATTTACTGTGAATCAATTAAAAAGTAGGAGTTTATTTTTAAGTTTTAAAATTTATAAGGATATCATCTGCCTCAGAAAGAGAGAAATAAACACCTGAAATTAATAACATCAGTAAAAGAAAGTGCGTTGCAAAATTTTTAATTCTATGCAACTATTATTGAGTCTTTCCTAGAAAAAATAAACAAATAGTCCCCAAAGGTAGAAACACTTAACTTACAGTGTGAAACACATTTAAGAGAAGTATTTGCCAGAGTGTTTTTGTGGCATCCTACTGCTCCTGTAATGTTATATTTAGGAACCACAGGTACTATGGAATTGTGTTATTTCTACCTTGTACTTTCCATTCATTTTAAAACCAAACAGAAGAGGTAACATTTGTGTATGCCTGAGACCTGAAGTGGTTGATGTTAGTTGCTCAGTCGTGTCTGACTCTTTGCGACCCCATGGACTGTAGCCTGCCAGGCTCCTCTGCCCATGGGATCCTCCAGGCAAGAGTACTGGAGTGGGTCGCCATTCCTTTCTCCAGGTCTGAAGTGGTTAGGTCTCTTTTTATTTTTTAAAATGGAAGAAGCAGTATTCCCTACCCTACCCCCAGCAATTTCTAAGGTATTTCAATGTACAGTAGTAACTCATTTCATGATTACATTTGTGCTCATTTTGTATCTACTCAAAGTAGATCAGAAAGGAAAAAGAAATAGGACCCTACATTCAGCAAGAGGCATTGCACATGGCAGTCTGCAGTGGTTGAGGGAAGGAGGCATTTAGGAAGCTGAACCCAGGTTAGACCCAAGCCTCGGTGGAGCCTGAACAGGGATCACTTTCAGAATGCCTTGGCATCAGTCAAACCGGTTTCTAGAAACACTTGTACATAATAATGAGAAAGTGTTAATAATGATTATTTTCAGTAGCAGAATAGAGCCAAGCCCTCAAAAAGAGGAAGTTTTCATTGGTAAAGCAGTTCATTTAAACATTGAAATCTGGTGTAATGTGAAGTATGAAATAAGTTTTGAAAGGAAGCTGATGATTAAGAAGAAATGCAGTGGGCATTTAATAAGTGGAGGAACCGCAAGATAATTAACTGGCATGCATAAAGATTCATGCTTTATACCAAAATTTTAATTTTGCACATAAATGTGCCTGATGTAGGCAGCATTTAATCACCTAGCTGACAGGAGTAACTACTTTCATTTAACCTTGACTGAAGATCATGAATTCTAACAGGTTTAATTGGATACATCATTTAACAGAATGAACAGAGCAAATTTTTCTCAATTCATAGGTTCTGATTGACATGCACCAGCAATAAGGCGTTGCACAATTACAGCTGCTCTGCATTCCTGCCCTGGGCAGCAATTGCCATAGTGATGTGACACCACTGGATCACTGGGGCGCGGGAACTATGCTGAATCTCCCCTTGTTTTGAAAAGGGCAATGCATTGAAAAAAAAAAAAAAAGGAAAAGGAAGAAAGAAAGAAGGAAGGAAAAAAGAAAAGGAAGCTGGAAAAGAAAGGGATTTGGACACTTAAAAAAATTTCATATTAACCACATTGATATGCACATCCTGTAAGAGAGGGTTATATGTTTTATTATCAGCCATAGGGAAAAATGCAGGAAGAATGATATTATCTTTCATCTGTTTAGCACGGAAAGACTATAGTCAAACAAAAGAGGACCTAAAAGAAAGTCATGCCAGCTGGAAGTCTCCAGCCCTTCTAAAGGAGACGAAATGACATGACCCCTTGGTGCTGCGCTAGGGCGGATGGGCACCCAGCTTCACACATCCAGTCTAACATGCACTGGGGAAGACAGACCCTTGGGTGGAATGAGTGGTTCACAACTTCACTAGCAAAAACCCAAATGAATCCCCCAAAAAAGTTTCCACAATAAAAGGATAAATCTTTTCCTACTGATAAAATAAATAACGTCAAATCTGAAGAAACCACCCAGGTGGCTGAATTTGATGTCCCTTGTGCTCAGTATCCTGCATTGGCAGACGGGTTGTTTATCACTAGCGTCACCTGGGAAGCCAAGCTCCTATATTCCTTGGCCAAACTCAAATATCTCAGTTACCTCTGTAAATATTCCAGAGAGAACCAAGAGATCTATACCTTAAGAAACACTGTGCAAAGTCTGGCTAGTTTCAAATACAAAAATAAAAATTAAAAGCACTAAATTTAGGCTCCCCTGGTGGTCCAGTACTTAAGAATCTGCCTGCCAATGCAGGGGATATGGGTTCCACCCCTGCTCCGGCAAGGAGCAACTAGAGAGTAGCCCTCACTAGCTGCAACTAGAGAAAGCTAGCACACAGCAACAGTGACCCCGCACTGCCTAAAATAAATAAATACATTTCTTAAAGGTTCTAAATTTAAGAAACTTTCCTCTACAAATCCAACATCGATCGTTTTCTTAATATTGTTCCTTCATTTTCCATCCATTACTCTTATTCAGCACACCTATTCAACCGTCAAAACACCTCCACTCCTTCGGGCCTGATGAGTGGACCTTTGTTCCTCCCCGTCACTATGCGTTTAACATTGATCTGCTCATTGGTTGTCCCTTCACCTGTTACCTCCTTCTTGTGCGTCCCCTCCCCCAACACCACCTAAATCGGGACTTCTTGAAGACAAACACTATATCTTTCATCTCCACATCCCCAGTTCCTGGCATAGCACCTAGTGGCTAACCCTGGAAGGCGATAATTATCCAATGAATGAGAGAACTTGGAGCTGTGAAGAATCAGAACGCTCCTGCTTCTCTACTGTCTTTTCCTTCCCCTCATCTAGTCTGGCTTCCTCATTACTTTCTGCCTTCCCCTCTCTTTCCTAAGCCTTGCAAATAGGCATTCATTCAGCAAAGGCTGACTGTGTGTCAGCTACACGCGGGACCATGTGCTGATGCTGGGACCTCCGAGATGAATCAGGGCAGGATCCTCTCCTGCAGTAGTTCACAGTCTCCTTGGGGAGATGGATGAGAAATATATAATTATAATACAATATTATTTCTATTGTACTATGAGCAACAAGGCTGTGCCAACTTAGAGGAGGGTGGAGGCGTGACTGCTTTTGCCTGGGGTTCAGAGAAAGCTTTTGCAAAGAAGGTGACATATTCAAATGAGGAACAAGTTTGGAAGATTAGGCAGAGAGAACAGCAAGGACACAGCTCCAGGGTGTGGCATAGGAATGGGAATTACCTCTGTGAGGCAGAGTAGAGGTCGGGGTAGGAAAGAGGAGGAGGGCAGTTTGAGAAGCAGGCAGGAGTCTAGAGCCTGGCTGGGAGGTTCAGCATGATGTGCCGAGGGGTCTGGATTTTGTCCTACAGGTGATGGGAGTAGTAACAAATCGTCTTTAGTGAGGTATCACTCAGTGTTTTAGAGGTGTAACTCTGGGAAGTGGTGGATTTGAGTAGGAAAACAAAAAACAAAAAAAACTCAGAGTCTGGTTTGGGTTCCTTTCATAGAAGCCCCTTCTCTCTCCTGCCCCCTCCCCTCTCTTCCGGCATCCCTGCCTTCTTTCTTTCCTTGCCTTTCTTTTTTCCATTTCCCACCTGTTCCGGTCCCTCCAGCAGGAACTCAAATGGATCCTCCAAAGAACGGTTGAGCCATAAATCCTTGAAATTTGGTAACAGTCCATAAAGAGTACTAGTCTCAAGCTCATGTGGTTGCTTTGATCAGACTTTTTCTGGCCTTCTCAGGTCAACTGAAGAGAGGGCTGCAGGGAAGGGTCTCAGGAGGAAGAATTTAGGTTAGAGAACAAGAAGGCACCTGAAGAAACACCTTGGGCCTGCTTTTTCCCAAGGGCTGTGCAGCTGTGAGGCCACTGCGGGGACCCCTCTCCCCCCGCCCACAGCTCTGGGTCCCTGTTGCACATGGGCTAAAGACAGCGCCCACCCCCATCCCTGTAGGCGTCTGCGCTGAGCGTTCTCCCTTCCTCCTAACCCGGAACATCAGGGCTCTACCATCCACCCGTCACAGAACAACGGGCTCACTCCCCACCTGACAGTGAGGCATGAGGACCCTGCCATCCTGACCCATCCCTCAGCAGGGCACCCACTGCAGCTACTTCCAGGAGGAGTCAGGCCCACGAATAAAGGGAGAATTCGAGTCAAAGCCTGGACCAAGCTCTCCCCCACCCCCTCCCCAGGAACAATGGCCTGGGCTTCCCACTCCCTCAGGCCCAGCGAGGCTGTAGTTGGCTATAAATTCCCTTCTTTTATTTGCCTTCGTTTGCATATCAACCCGCCTCTCTCACTAAATTGCCAGCCGGGGAGGTCAGGGGCCATACCTTTTTCATCTTGGTACCACCCTTCCCCTTCAAGTTCATAGCACAGTGTTTGGCACTTGGCAGCTCTTACGGGCTGAGTTGCGTGCTCCCCAAATTCATTTGTAGAGGTGCTAACTCAGCACCTCAGAATGTGACTGAATTTGGAAATAGGGTCTTTGCAGAGTTAATCAGGTTAAAAGGAGGACACCAAAAATACTGCTGTCCTTATGAAAATGGGAGATTTGAAAACATTCACACGGAAAGGCGCGTGAAGATGAAAGCAGATGTGGGGTGAGGTGTCTATGGGCCAAGGAGCACCAGAGACGGCCAGCAGGCCCCTGAAGCTAGGAGACAGCTTTAGGAGAAACCGCCTTCAGGAGAAACCAACCTGCCAGCAGCTTGATTCTGGACTTCTAAACTGGAGAGCGGCCAGACAATAACTGGGTGCTGTTTAGGCCACCCAGTTTCTGGAACTTTGTTACAGTAGCCCTAGCAAACTAATCCAGCAGCCATTTATGTCTAATAAATGATTGATCAGAGGATTCTAGAAACTAGAGGCCAATGTTCTTCTTAATGGAAGCTTGCCACTTGCCATCTGTGTTATCGTTAATGCAAATGGATATCGAAGACATGAGACAAGACTTTGCAGTATCTGGTCTTTCCTCCTAGTCCAGTTTAATGGTTTACATTGGTTTTGCAGGTGGACAACCATGAGCCAGCTGTCTGGAAAGAAAGGAGGGAAGAAGAAAATTCAGAAGGTTGGAGGGGGGTTGTTTCGTTGGCTCGAGGAATTTTAAGTGGTGACTAGATCAGGACAAGTTTGAGAAAAAATTCCATGAGCCCAAGAAGTACCAACTGAGGTTCTTCCCTAAGGTTCTATAAACTGTTCTTTCCCATTTCCTGTCAGGCTGTTGGCCTCACTTTTCCTAAGTAGAAGACAGATTCATAATAGTAACGGGTAGTCATATCAAAGGAGTCATGAGATTCTTATATGTGTTATATATGCGAAGAGAGCTTTCGTGGTTCTATCCAGTTATTTCCAGTGCTAACATTTTTTTTTCATAAAACTATTGTGAACAAAATTCTACACAATGTCATGAGCTTTATCCTTTGCCACTACAAATGCCTTCCCAACATACCGTGGAGAGCATCAGCCGTCTCCCTGTCTTTATGGAGGTTCTTTCAAAGAGTAGGTGATTTCTGGAAAGAGATCAGCAAATCAAACACGCACACACACACACACACACACACACACAAACAGATAGTTCTTTTGCTACTTGAGCCATGATTCTTTTTGAAGGTTGCCTTTTCTTCTCCAAATCTCCCTCCTCACAATCTGCCTCTTGCAAAGAACCAGTCAAGTCTCTTGCGCACACTATACTCACAACCTTGTTTTTCTGCTTTTCCTCCCTGAGCTCCACCTACCCCAGCAGCCAGCTCCCTGGGACCCCCCATCTCCCCATCTCCATTACATCCTCAGCTGGAAATTCTGCTCTTCTCCACGCTCCCCCAGTTCTCCCGGCACAGGGGCTCCCTACCCCTGAGCTGTTGATTCCTCACAGCTCTTCAAATCCCACCTTAAAAGCTTCCCCTGGGTTTTATCTTGCCATAGGCTCTCAATGCAAAATGTTTTGGGACACGTTGTATTAAGTGTGTTATTGGCACTAATGGTACACGCGAATCAAGTGTATTAAATCTTCATGAATTCAGGTAATTTGTCTGGAAAATGGCATTCTCCATTTCCCTCTAGGATTTTGAATTTGTGTGTGTGTTTCCCCTTTTCCCCCCCTTGGTGCTGTTTGAACAAACAACAAAAATTACATAAACTGCCGAATATCTTTTTCTTCCATTTTCCCCACTGCACCTTCTCATTGTGTGAACTGGCACAGCCTCCCATCTGAGGGCGTGTTTACTTCTGGGGCACACTGTATAATTTAACTTTCTGCAATATAAAATAAGTCAGTGGCAAGCTTTTTCCTTGTTCTGACAATGTCCAAAGTTGTCTCTCACTGTTTTTATTTAAAGGAACTAGACACAAACCTGGCTGCCTTAACCATGGCCTCTGCAAGGGCTACAGCTGAGAAAATCCGCTGTCGGGAAGAAGTGAATAGAACTAACAAGACTATTGAGCTGGCCAACAGATTAGTGAAAGGTCTGGAGGTGAGGTCCTACAGGGCAGACTAATGAAGCAGGCTACAGAAAGCACTTCTTTGTTATACACTACTGATCTGGCAATAACAGCAGCACTTAGCAAAGAGCCTGATGAGCTGAAAAAAGTATGTCATTATCATTCATTTTTTTCATAATAGAAACATGTTTTTGACCTTTACATTTTCTTACATTTTACCATGCTGTGGCCTGGATTAACTGTAAGGTTACCTAGTGACTAGCGTATTCATGGAGCCCGACAGAAAAGGAAATAGTCACTCCTGTTTGAGTATTGACAAATAAAGTTGATGGGTAAAAGGCAAAGACTTTATTTAGAACAATTAGACAAGGCTAATGACAGAGCCTGAGGTTGGTTTACCAAGAAGTGCAAGGCAATTTGTCCGACTTAGTTAAGGCATATGATAATGCCCTAATTATCCGTCTAAGATGTGCCCTGGATATTATAGAGGAGACAAAGAATGAAGGGTGGCAAGCCATGAATTATCTGAAATAATCCATATTGTTAAAGGTTGGCTCCTGAGAAAGTCTGGTCACTGGCAGCTTTCTCATTTGCCATTCATCTATTGTTAATATAATCTTTTGTATATATTCAAATTTTTTTCCCTGGGTTAACATTTGTTGGGAGAATGTCTCTTCTGGTTCCCCGCCATCATAGGAGGCATGTTTTTCCAACCAGCAGCTTTCCATGCCTTTCTTTTATTCTGGCAACTGGACTTGCAGAGGGCCAAGAAAGCATCAACCCACTGCTAATTAAACAGATTCATCTAACCCGGATATTGTTAAGAGAATTTAAAGTATAAATTGATGAGTGCTTGTTTAGCACCATTTGAAGTAGAAATTGAAAGGCTTTATCGGCTGAAAAGAAAAAGTCTCAGTGTCTCAGATGAAAGCCGGGAAATCTAATGAATTTAAATGCATCCCACCAGGGTAGCCATATTTCTTCTCACTGTGAGACACTGATGTCTCTCAAATTAATGGAAGTAAATTACTATCTTAATCTGACAAATCTATCACTGTTTTATCAAATCAGTTTGCCAGCTCCCAAATAGATCAGGGAAATAGTAGAGGAGTAGCAATGAATTTCTTTCTTTCCAAAGAGTAGTGTGAACCCCATATTCTGAAAGACCATCCATGCCTCAGCCTTACTGACTTACTTTCACTCCATTTGATAGAGCTCTTTGTGCCAAAAATAATTGTCAGAACAAGCTCAGAGAAATAACTACATCCTAAGCACAGAGAGCAATGGATCTCCCAATGTTTTCCATGTCTTTTGCGCCACCCTTTCTGGCGTGATGACCCTGTGGCCTCCAGAGAACATGTACCAGGACTGGACTGCAGGCCACATGGAGGAAGACCCACCTCCCCTCAGCGGCCTTGACATTGTTCTGGCTCCTTTGCAAGCCAGGCCTGCATCCCACCTGTTGAGAAATCAGCTTGCCATGACCAACCAGTCAGCAGGTAAATTCTACCACCCCCTGGTAGAAATACTCCCTGTGTGGACACCAAATCTTCTTTGTTGAGATACACATGCTGCTTATTTTGAGGCATTTAACAGCAAATGAAAGCACTGGAGACTGTATGTCTCTCTCTCTCTCTCTCTAGTCATGAAGTCGTGTTCGACTCTTGAAACCCCATGGACTATCAGGCTCCTCTGTCCTGCAGAAATGCATGCCCTCCTGTACTGACTTCCATGATGACAGGGCACCACCACATAAGTGCCACGAAAACACTGCCATCTCCACTTCTCTGGCACATTGAGCGATTAACACTTATTTCCCAAAAGCATGTCTTTCTTAAGCTGTGTATTCTTAGCACTTAAAAATGTTTTGGAAAAAAAAAAAAAAATAATGTTTTGATATTAATCAACTAAAAATTACCATCCCAGAGATAGAATTTCCTTAAAATTGTGTGTTTTCTCTTCTTTGCCTGTGTTCTATTTTTGTACTCTTTCATATTTTTTTTCCTTCTAGTTTTCCTTCTTTTCTTCATTACTCTCTCCTTTCTGCCTCTTTTAAAAAATTTTTTAATTTCAGCTTTATTAAGGTGGAATTGATAAATTCAATTGTAAGATATTTAAAGCATACATTACCGTGATTTAATATACATGTATATCGTGAGGAATTTGTCCCAAGTTGATTAAGATATCAATCACTTCAATTATCCTTTTTTTGCATTTTTGGAGAACATTTAAGTTCTATTCATATCTTAGCAAATTTCAATTATGCAATACACTGTTCTCAACTATGGTTACTACGTTTTCCATTATATCCTCAGACCGTATTTATCCTATGGCTCTAAGTCTGTATCCTTTTACCAATCTCTCCATAGTCCCCTACCCCTCTTCCCTGGCAGCACTTTTCTGCTCACTGTTTCTATGAGTTTAAAGTCTTTTTTTTTTTGGATTCCACATATAAGTGATACCATGCAGTATTTGTCTTCCTCTGTTTGGCTTATTTCCCTTAGCATAATGCTCTCAAGGTCCATCCATGTTGTCACAAACAGCAGGGTTTCTTATGTCAAAGCCTTTGACTGTGGATCACAATAAACTGTGGAAAATTCTTCAAGAGATGGCAATACCAGACCACCTGACCTGCCTCTTGAGAAACCTGTATGCAGGTCAGGAAGCAACAGTTAGAACTGGACATGGAACAACAGACTAGTTCCAAATAGGAAAAGGAGTACGTCAAGGCTGTATATTGTCATCCTGCTTATTTAATTATATGCAGAGTACATCATGAGAAACGCTGGGCTGGAAGAAACACAAGCTGGAATCAAGATTGCCGGGAGAAATATCAATAACCTCAGATTTGCAGATGACACCACCCTTATGGCAAAAAGCGAATAAGAACTAAAGAGCCTCTTGATGAAAGTGAAAGAGGAGAGAGAAAAAGTTGGCTTAAAGCTCAACATTTAGAAAACTAAGATCATGGCATCTGGTCGCATCACTTCATGGCAAATAGATGGGGAAACGGTGGAAATAGTGGCTGACTTTATTTTTCTGGGCTCCAAAATCACTGCAGATGGTGACTGCAGCCATGAAATTAAAAGATGCTTACTCCTTGGAAGCAAAGTTATGATCAACCTAGACAGCATATTAGAAAGCAGAGACATGACTTTGTCAACAAAGGTCTGTCTAGTCAAGGCTATGGTTTTTCCAGCAGTCATGTATGGATGTGAGAGTTGGACTATAAAGAAAGCTGAGCGCCAAAGAATTGATGCTTTTGAACTGTGGTGTTGGAGAAGACTCTTGAGAGTCCCTTGGACTGCAAGGAGATCCAACCAGTCCATCCTAAAGCAGATCAGTCCTGGGTGTTCATTGGAAGGACTGATGTTGAAGCTGAAACTCCAATATTTTGGCCACCTGATGCGAAGAGCTGACTCATTTGAAAAGACCCTGATGTTGGGAAAGAGTGAAGGCAGGAGGAGAAGGGAATGACAGAATGAGATGGTTGGATGGCATCACCAACTCAATGGACATGAGTTTGGGTGGACTCAGGAAGTTGGTGATGGACAGGGAGGCCTGGCGTGCTGCGGTTCATGGGGTCGCAAAGAGTCAGACACGACTAAGTGACTGAACTGAACTGAACTTTTTCCCCAATGACTGAATAATATCATATGTACAATATATTATTGTTATATTATAATTGTAAAGTAATATTATAATTATATTATATTCTAATTGTTAACATTATAATTTTATTGTAATATATTGTTATAGATATTATATATATATTTCACCTCTTCTTTATTCCTCCATTGATGGACACTTAGGCTATTTCCGTGTCTTGGCTATTGTGAATAATACTGCAATGAACATTCTAGTACAGATATCCCTTCAATATTCTGTTTTCATTCCCTTTGGATATACACCCAGATGTAGGATTGCTAGGTCATATGGTTTTACTTAGACATAAGAACCGCAGGCTCAATTCCAGGGTTAGGAAGATCTCTTGGAGGAGTACATGCCAACCCATTCCAGTATTCTTGCTTGGAGAAGTCCATGATCAGAAGAGCCTGGTGGGCTACAATCCATAGGGTCGCAAAGAGCTGGACATGACTGAAGTGACTTAGCATGCACACACACATGGTTTTTCTCTTTTTAATTTTTGAGAAACTCCCTTAGCATTTTCCATAATGGCTTTACCCTGACTCTTTTGTTAAATCTTCCTGGTTTCTTGTTCTCTTTCTTTCCTTCCTTTTTCCCTCCCTTCCGTCCCTCCTTCTTGATTTCATATGTTTTTTCTTTCCGCTTTTTTTTTTCGTCTGAGCCACAAGGCACGTAGGATCTTAATTTCCAGACCCATACCCTCTGCAGTGGAAGAACAGAGTCTGAGCCACTCGACAGCCTCTTTTTTTCTTTCTAGGTATTTTTTTTTCCATTGTATTTTTCTGACTGAAAACCAGAAATCTAATCATTACTGATTTTTTTTTTTAAAAGCTATCCTTTTGGAGTAGACTGTTAAATTTCTGTCTCTTCCTTTGTAAACCATAAAAATGGTTGGTTCCAATAGGTTTTGTGTTTACTGTTTGAAATTTGTGTTTGGAATAATCAGACTCTTCATTTGTAAGTTCTGAGCATTTCTTTCTCTTCAGCCGTGGTACTAATAGCCGCTTCATTATCATTTTAAGTAAGTCTTTGGTATCACTCATTATTAAATGCTGCTACAAAAATTGTTTTATCCAAGACTATTTCATTACCATCATGAAATTCATGTAATTAGCATGTTTTTAAAATTAGAACACATTAAAAATGAAATGCAGTAAGTTTACCAGTACTTAATGCTTTAAGACATACTGTTATCTTTCTGAAGGGAAATTTCAGAGTGTGCATCAAAAATA
Source organism: Okapia johnstoni (assembly GCA_024291935.2). Taxonomy (NCBI): domain Eukaryota; kingdom Metazoa; phylum Chordata; class Mammalia; order Artiodactyla; family Giraffidae; genus Okapia; species Okapia johnstoni. The sequence continues at coordinate 127,828,955 of CM044308.1, read as the reverse complement.
TGAAATCCCATTGCTAGGACTTCATCCTAAGGAATTGACTCCTAGAATATTTATTGCAACACTGTTTATAATCAATATAGGTTAGAAATAATCTCAGTCCCCAAAATGGGTATTGCCTAAATAAGTTATGAGTCACCCATATACAGAATATCACATATCCTTGAAAAATTATGTTGCAGAAGACTATTTTTATCATATGGGAAAATGTTTCTAGTATGTTAAGTAAGCCAAGCAAGTTACAAAATGAGGTATATGTTGTGATCTCAGCTTGGCAATATATTGCCTCTTAGTTCCAAACCCATTTTCATTACATCTGCCTTAATAGGCTGGACCCTTCGAACATTTTCCCTTTGCAGTGAGGTCCACATTAGGTTTATTACTAGAGGGAATGGAAGAGACAATGTAGGAAGAAGAAGCTTCCCCTCTTGGTTCAGAAGCTTCCCTTTGTTTCTATTCTTGCTCCTTCGCCACAGTCAGAGGCCCTGCACCAGCCACCCACCCAGAGTATGCAGTCCCTCTGAAAGCACTCGCCCCTCCCCCAGCCAGCGACCACTTGCAGTGGCACTCCCAGTGAGACCACCATCACCCTATCCCACCAGTAAAGCGACTCTCACTATGCCAACTGCCTCTGAGCACCTGTCCTGCAGAGGTGTGTCTTCTGCTTGCCCAGCAGCTGTGGACCAGTCCTGGCTCAGGCAGCCCAGAGAACAACCCCAACCAGTGAGGCTGCAGACATGTCCTCCTTCCCAGCCAGATCGCCATCTGAAAGAGGGCTCCCTTTGAAGTTGTGTCTCTCTGGGATGCTCTTTCTCAGCCCTAGAGTATTCTTCAGACTTTTCTTTTCACCTTCCTAATTATGCCTATGCCACTTCACTTTCACTTTTCGCTTTCATGCATTGGAGAAGGAAATGGCAACCCACTCCAGTGTTCTTGCCTGGAGAATCCCAGGGACGAAGGAGGCTGGTGGGTTGCCGTCTATGGGTTCGCACAGAGTTGGACACGACTGAAGCGACTTAGCAGCAGCAGCAGCAGCATAGTTAGTAGTCCTTTAGAGTAAATATTCTCTGTTCAGATTACTATGTGGTCCTGACTAACACATACGTTTATGTATAGGGAAAGAGGAAAAAAAGACTGAGACAAAAAGTTGGAAACTTAACAGTAGTTGAATCTGGGTGGTGTGATTATGTCTTTTTATTTTGGTCTTTGCAATTTACAATATTTTCCAAAATATTTTATAAGGAGATTTTTTGTTTTATTTATTTCAGATTCTATGTCTAAGATTTACTATTTAACTAGCAAAACTGAGCCCTCAGTATAAGTTTATGTTCTTGCTACAAAATTCAGACTTAAGAGCAAAATGATCATATTAAGTGCTTATTCAATCAACAAACTGAAAGGAGCTGGCCTGATAGTGGGGCCGCACAAGGTTCTACAATTTCTGCTAAGAACCAGCCTCCCTATAGTGACCACCATCAACTCCCTCAACTCTGGAATCCACTACTCTGGTTTTCAAGCCACTCTGATGCAAAATTGTTAAGAATTATTTTCGTAAATGGTAAAATGGTTTTTAAAAAAAAAACACTCTAGCAATCTTGAAAAATATATCATGCAATATCTGTAGTCTTCTGTTATTTAGAGATATATGTCTATCAGTTCAGTTCAGTTCAGTCACTCAGTCGTGTCCGACTCTTTGAGACCCCATGAATCGCAGCACGCCAGGCCTCCCTGTCCATCACCAACTCCCAGAGCTTACCCAAACCCATGTCCATCAAGTCGGTAATGCCATCCAACCATCTCATCCTCTGTCGTCCCCTTCTTCTCCTGCCCCCAATCCTACTCAGCATTAGGGTCTTTTCCAATGAGTCAACTCTTCGCATGAGGTGGCCAAAGTATTGGAGTTTCAGCTTCAACATCAGTCCTTCCAATGAACACCCAGGATTGATCTCTTTTAGGATGGATTGATTGGATCTCCTTGCAGTCCAAGGGACTCTCAAGAGTCTTCTCCAACACCACAGTTCAAAAGCATCAATTCTTCAGCGCTCAGCTTTCTTCACCGTCCAACTCTCACATCCATACATGACCACTGGAAAAACCATAGCCTTGACTAGACGGACTTTTGTTGGCAAAGTAATGTCTCAGTTTTTAAATATGCTATCTAGGTTGGCCATAACCCTCCTTCCAAGGAGTAAGCATCTTTTAATTTCATGGCTGCAATCACCATCAGCAGTGATTTTGGAGCCCCAAAAAATCAAGTCTGACACTGTTTCCACTGTTTCCCCAACTATTTCCCATGAAGTGATGGGACCAGATGCCATGGTCTTAGTTTTCTGAACGTTGAGCTTTAAGCCAATCTTTTCACTCTCCTCTTTCACTTTCATCAAGAGGCTCTTTAGTTCTTCTTCACTTTCTGCCATAAGGGTGGTGTCATCTGCATATCTGAGATTATTGATATTTCTCCTGGCAATCTTGATTCCAGCTTGTGTTTCTTCCAGCCCAGCGTTTCTCATGATGTACTCTGCATATAATTAAATAAGCAGGATGACAATATACAGCCTTGACGTACTTCTTTTCCTATTTGGAACCAGACTGTTGTTCCATGTCCAGTTCTAACTGTTGCTTCCTGACCTGCATACAGGTTTCTCAAGAGACAGGTCAGATGGTCTGGTATTCCCATCTCTTTCAGAATTGTCCATAGTTTATTGTGATCCACACAGTCAAAGGCTTTGGCATAGTCAATAAAGCAGAAATAGATGTTTTTCTGGAACTCTCTTGCATTTTCGATGATCCAGCGGATATTGGCAATTTAATCTCTGGTTCCTCTGCCTTTTCTAAAATGAGCTTGAACATCTGGAAGTTCACCATTCACGTATTGCTGAAGCCTGGCTTGGAGAAGTTTGAGCATTACTTTACTAGTGTGTGAGATGAGTGCAATTGTGCCGTAGTTTGAGCATTCTTTGGCATTGCCTTTCTTTGGGATTGGAACGAAAACTGACCTTTTCCAGTCCTGTGGCCACTGCTGAGTTTTCCAAATTTGCTGGCATATCGAGTGCAGCACTTTCACAGCATCATCTTTGAGGATTTGAAATAGCTCAACTGGAATTCCATCACCTCCACTAGCTTTGTTCTTAGTGATGCTTTCTAAGGCCCACTTGACTTCACATTCCAGAATGTCTGGCTCTAGGTGAGTGATCACACCATCGTGATTATCTGGGTCGTGAAGATCTTTTTCGTACAGTTTTTCTGTGTATTCTTGCCACCTCGTCTTAATATCTTCTGCTTCTGTTAGGTCCATAACATTTCTGTCCTTTATCGAGCCTGTCTTTGCATGAAATGTTCCCTTGGTATCTCTAATTTTCTTGAAGGGATCTCTAGTCTTTCCCAATCTGTTATTTTCCTCTATTTCTTTCCACTGATCGCTGAGGAAGGCTTTCTTATCTCTCCTTGCTATTCTTTGGAACTCTGCATTCAGATGGGAATATCTTTCCCTTTCTCCTTGGCTTTTCCCTTCTCTTCTCTTCCCAGCTATCTGTAAGGCCCTCTCAGACAGCCATTTTGTTTTTTTGCATTTATTTTCCATGGGGATGGTCTTGATCCCTGTCTCATGTACAATGTCACGAACCTCTGTCCATAGTTCATCAGGCACTCTGTCTATCAGGTCTAGTCCCTTAAATCTATTTGTTACTTCTACTGTATACTCATAAGGGATTTTATCTAGGTCATATCTGAATGGACTAGTGGTTTTCCCTACTTTCTTCAATTTAAGTCTGAATTTGGCAATAAGCAGTTCATGATCTGAGCCACAGTCTGCTCCCGGTCTTGTTTTTGCTGACTGTATAGAGCTTCTCCATCTTTGGCTGCAAAGAATATAATCAGTCTGATTTCGGTGTTGACCATCTGGTGATGTCCACGTGTAGAGTCTTCTCTTGTGTTGTTGGAATAGGGTGTTTGCTATTACCAGTGCGTTCTCTTGGCAAAACTCTTAGCTTTTGCCCTGCTTCATTCTGTACTCCAAGGCCAAATTTGCCTGTTACTTCAGGTATCTCTTGACTTCCTACTTTTGCATTCCAGTCCCCTATAATGAAAAGGACATCTTTTTGGGGTGTTAGTTCTAGAAGGTCTTGTAGGTCTTCATAGAACCGTTCAACTTCAGCTTCTTCGGCGTTACTGGTCGGGGCATAGACTTGGATTACTGTGATATTGAATGGTTTGCCTTGAAAATGAACAGAGATCATTCTATCGTTTTTGAGGTTGCATCCAAGTATTGCCTTTATATTATTTGCAGCCAAAGATGGAGAAGCTCTATACAGTCAGCAAAAACAAGACTGGGAACAGACTGTGGCTCAGATCATATATGTCTATATATATAGCAAATTGGCCTGTTACTGTTTCTGCAGAACCACCACTAAAATTCAGTGCAGGATGGGTTCTTCGGCTGGCAGAACTTTAAGATGGTTTCCCAAGTTTCTCAGCCCTTGACATGCACACTCCTTTCCCCAGTTATTCAGTCAAACTCTTCAACAAGAGGATTTCACAGATGTGATTAAGGTCCCAACCTAGTTGACCTTAAAATAGGGAGATTATCCCAGTGGGCTTGACCTAATTATATGAGTCCTTTAAAGAAAGAGGATTTTCTCTGACTAGTTGCAAAAAACAAGAAAGTAAGAGATTGGAAGAACAAGGGAGGCTCAACATGGAAAAGTTCTCCACTGCTGATTTTGAAGATGAAGGGGGCCCAGTGGCAGGGAGTAAAGGCAGTCCCAGGGGCTGAAAGCAGCTCCCAGTTGGTGGATGGAAAAGAAACAAGCTCCACAATTCTAGAGGCCCCCAAAATGGGATTCTGCCAACAACCTAGACAAGCCAGGCAGCACATTCTTCCCCAGAACATCCAAATGAAAATAAAGAAACTAGATATGGAATTTAGAAAAACGGTGCTGATGAACCTATTTGCAAGGCAGGAATAGAGACTCAGACATAGAGAAAAAACTTGTGAACACAGCAGGGGAAAGCAGAGAGTTGGATGAATTGAGAGAGTAGTATGGAAACATGTATATTACCACATGTAAAATAGATAGCTAGTGGAAAGTTGCTGTATAATATAGGAAGCTCAATCCAGCGCTCTGTGCTGACCTAAAGGGGTGGGATGGGGGGTGGAGGTGGGAGGGAGCACTAAGAGGGAGGGGATATATGTATACTTATGACTGACTCAGGTTGTTGTACAGCAGAAACCAACACAACATTGTAAAGCAATTATCTTCCAATTAAAAATAAATTTTGAAAAAAGAGAAAGAAACCAAGAAAGCAAACTGACAGGATCCCACTGGCCATGCCTATTCTTAGGGATCCAAGTATACAGAGGAAAACATGCCTTTGAGCCACTTCAGAGTCCTTGAAACTATGAGATAAATCGATGTGGCTGTCTTTGTGGAAAGGCATGTCCATTTGCCCCACATCAGCAGAGTCTGGATCTTGGAGTCTCATTGTTGGAGACTCTGGATCTGCCCTTCTTTATTCAAAATCCCTGGGGATTTGATCAGAATGAGGGACTTCCTGGTGGGCAAAGACTTGGGAAAGGACTACTTTTTGTCTTGATTACTGTTTTGAAATTGAATAATCTCTTATTCAGCGACAGGTTTGTGTTTTCTAACACTTTTTTACACCTGATATTAACTCCCTCCCACTTCTCATTTAGCCCTTGTTTTCCTAATATGATCTCTCTAATTTGATTACTTTTTGCTTTTATTTTTGGTTTTCCCTGTAGCCATTTTTTCCCACTCTCCTTCTTATTTTTGGCCATTTACCCAAGAGTAAGAGAAAAGAGGTATAAATTTTACCAGAAATCGTAAGTGATTTGGCCCGTGCGTGCGCACTCAGTCAGTTCAGTCATGTCCATCTCTGTGTGACCCTATGGACTGTAGCCTGCCAGGCTCCTCTGTCCATAGGATTCTCCAAGGCAAGAATACTGGAGTGGGTTGCTCTGCCCTCCAGGGGATCTTCCCGATGCAGGGATTGAATCTGTGGCGTCTCCTGCATCACAGGCAGATTCTTTATCCACTGAGCTCCCTGAGAAGACCCGTGATTTGGCCATCAGCTTTCAAATCCTCAATTAGAATTTGAAATCTGGCTCCAGATCACTTCAAATTATCTTGCCAGTTATCAGAAAAGGAGAAGGTAAAAGGAGGAGAATGAATTTGGAAAGTCCTGAAGAGAAGGTGTTGGTCTGTATAACTTTGAACTTAGAAGAACTTCACCAGAGTGAAGAAATAGCTGCCATGGACTGGAGCTGCCATGGGACCTTCCACCCTCCAGCAGAACTTTCTCTGCCTTCCAGGTGAGTTCCTTTTATCCCCTTTTCCCGACAGGTATTAATCCTGGTCCACTATTTCTGGATATTCTCTCTGTGAATGGTTATTTCTCTAGTCTCCTAAAACCACATCAAGAATAAGCAAAAGAGCACTTGATTTCTCTTTGGGATAGTCAACTGGGAATTGAACTACAGAAGCTGTGAAATCACAGTGAAAGCCCGTGAAATGATTCACCTGGAAGGACAGTGATGTAGATTTCCTTGTTGACAAGACTGACATTATAGATTTGAGAGTCTTCGTGGCTGTTTCAGTCTGCGCTCACCAAGAAGGGAAATGATTTCAAACTCGAGTTGAAAATTCACTAGCAGCTGAGTTTCTCACCTGCCTTCCCTCTGCACAGGGTCATTTCCTTGGGGACTTTTTTCCATTGGAAAAGTTAGAAACAACCTCATCTGGCAGCAAGGGTGGAATGGAGGTTAACATACAGGAAATCTACTTGATGAATGTTAGGGATTGAACTGTGTCCCCTCACGCCAAATGCATATGCTTAAGTCTTAAGCCCAAGCACCTCAGACCTTATTGGAAAATAGGATCATCACAGGTATAACTAGAAAATTAAGATAAGCTCATATAGGAATACGGGCTTCTCAGGTGGCACAGTGGCAAAGAATCTGCCCACGAGTGTAGGAGACACAGAGACATGGGTTCGATCCCTGGATCAGGAAGATACTCTGGAGTTAAAATGGCAACTGACTCAGTAGTCTTACCTGAAAAATCCCATGGACAGAGGGACCTGGTGGGCTACAGTCCATGGGGTTGCAAAGAGTCGGACATAAACTGAGCAACTGAACATGAGCACAGTGTAGGAACAGCGCAGGCCTGTGATCCAATATGACTAGCGCCCTTGTAAAAAGGGGAAATCTCCAAACATGGACACACACAGAGGGAAAGCCATATGAAGACTGAAGTTATGGGGCCACAAGCCAAAGAACGACTAGAAGCTTGGAGATAACCCAAAAACAGATCCTTCTCCAACACCTTCCAAGGATGCACAGCCCCACTGACACCTTGATTTGGGACTTCTGGCCTCCGGAACTGTAAGACAGTGAATTCTGTCAGGACAGTCTTAGGAAACTGATATTAATACAATGAAGACAGTGATTCTCTCTCAATTTTGCGTAGCCTTGGCAAACATACATCATTATTCAGCTCAGTCGCTCAGTCATGTCCAACTCTTTGCGACCCCATGAATTGCAGCACGCCAGGCCTCTCTGTCCATCACCAACTCCCAGAGTCTATCCAAACCCATGTCCATCAAGTCAGTGATGCCATCCAGCAATCTCATCCTCTGTCGTCCCCTTCTCCTCCTGCCCCCAATCCCACCCAGCAACAGGGTCTTTTCCAATGAGTCAACTCTTCGCATGAGGTGGCCAAAATATTGGAGTTTCAGCTTCAACATCAGTCCTTCCAATGAATAGTCAGGACTGATTTCCTTTAGGATGGACTGATTGGATCTCCTTGCAGTCCAAGGCACTCTCAAGAGTCTTCTCCAACACCACAGTTCAAAACATCAATTCTTCGGTGCTCAGCTTTCTTCACCATCCAACTCTCACATCCATACATGACCACTGGAAAAACCATAGCCTTGACTAGATGGACTTTTGTTGGCAAAGTAATGTCTCTGCTTTTAAATATGCTATCTAGGTTGGCCATAACCTTCCTTCCAAGGAGTAAGCGTCTTTTAATTTCATGGCTGCAATCACCATCTGCAGTGATTTTGGAGCCCCAAAAAATAAAGTCTGACACTGTTTCCACTGTTTCCCCATCTATTTCCAATGAAGTGATGGGACCAGATGCCATGATCTTCGTTTTCTGAATGTTGAGCTTTAAGCCATCTTTCTCACTCTCCTCTTTCACTTTCATCAAGAGGCTCTTTAGTTCTTCTTCACTTTCTGCCATAACGGTGATGTCATCTGCATATCTGAGGTTATTGATATTTCTCCCGGCAATCTTGATTCCAGCTTATGTTTCTTCCAGCCCAGCATTTCTCATGATGTACTCTGCATATAAGTTAAATAAGCAGGGTGACAATATACAGCCTTGACGTACTCCTTTTCCTATTTGGAACCAGTCTGTTGTTCCATGTCCAGTTCTAACTGTTGCTTCCTGACCTGCATACAGGTTTCTCAAGAGACAGGTCAGATGGTCTGGTATTCCCATCTCTTGAAGAATTTTCCACAGTTTATTGTGATCCACACAGTCAAAGGCCTTGACATAGTTAATAAAGCAGAAATAGATGTTTTTCTGGAACTCTCTTGCTTTTTCGATGATCCAGTGGATGTTGGCAATTTAATCTCTGGTTCCTCTGCCTTTTCTAAAACCAGCTTGAACATCTGGAAGTTCACCGTTCACGTATTGCTTGGCCTCATGTAATTTGGGTTTTCCAGATTACCCAAGGTTTGAAACAGGAGGGATGTTCAGGGCTGCACAAAGCTTTGGACCTAGGAGCAAATCAGAGTTCTCTGGGAGCTGCTCACCAAACTGATCTCAGTGAAGTTCAGATACGAGTCCCCATGACATCTTTTACCACTGGCATTGCACTGTGGTGACCGAACCAAAGAGCTGCTGCTCATGCTTATTAGGTAATGTCTTCTCCTGCTGAAAGTGGATGGAAAGAGTAATTGTGGTCTTTTTTTTTTTTTAATGATGAGACTATTCACAGGAAAGTAAGGATTTCCACTTCTTTCCATATAAAAGTGTCTTTTTTTCAGTATTTAAAAAAATACTCTCACAACTACTTTTCAAATGGTTACCTAAATATAGCTTGAACATTTTACACTTCTTCATTTGGGAGAAGTCTATATTATTTTTTAGCAACTCACCACTTTGAATCACTCCTGTCAAATTAGCCATATTTGTTTCTCTTTCTGTGTGAAGGTCTTTTGTGGTGATATAATCAAAGTAACTCATTTAAAAGTCAGCCATGTCTTTTACTGATTTTTTTTTTCTGATATTGAAGCTTGCAGTTGGCTGCAGTATCAATGTCTAAATTTATTTTATGAACATTGAGCTAAAGCCACTTAATTGAGCATGCATTCTAAGCAAATATGTACAACATATATGCAAGTTATGCCCCATCTTAACTACAAAGATCTTACCCTTATATATTAAGATATAGCTTCTGTATTTCAGAATGGAGCACATTTGTAGAAAGTACAAGTTGGAGTGTAACTTTCCTCTTTATCTTTAACATCAGATTTATGGATGGTTTCAGCATAAGATTTAAAGACAGATACAACTCAGCTTGTATTATTAATCTGTCCCCAGCTTTGCAAGCTTCCCTGGTTTCTCAGATGGGAAAGAATCTGCCAGCAATGCAGGAAACGTGGGTTTGATCCCTGGGTTGGGAAGATCCCCTGGAGGAAGACATGGTGCCCATTCCAGTATTCTTGCCTGGAGAATCCCTGTGGACAGAGGAGCCTGGCAGGCTATAGTCCATAAGGTTGCAAAGAGTCAGACATGACTGAGTGACTAAGCACAGCCTAGCTTTGCAGATAACAGTCTCCTAAGCTCAAAATGAGGGGAAGATTAGTGACTCAGAAGCAGAAAGCATCCGGTGCTTCTGTGGACTCTCAGCTTCCTCAGACTCCTGCCTGAATTCATTTTACCTCATCTTCCAGTTTCCAGTATGAAGGAGTAACAACTGTATGAAGGAAAATAGGACACCTTTAGCAAAATGCAAAAGGAACACTTTCTAGTGACCAAAGACAAAACTCCTAATTTAAATAAAGGAACAGGTAGGTTTAAGATGAAAATCTTTAGTACTTGGGTGAGGAAAGGTGTTAAAGGTTCAAACATGATTTGGCAGCTCCTTACAAGCTTCAGTTCAGCTCAGTTCAGTCACTCAGTTGTGTCCGACTCTGCGACCCCATGAATTGCAGCATGCCAGTCCTCCCTGTCCATCACCAACTCCCAGAGTTTACCCAAACTCATGTCCATTGAGTCGCTTATGCCATTCAACCATCTCATTCTCTGTCATTCCCTTCTCCTCCTGCCTTCAATCTTTCACAACATCAGGGTCTTTTCAAATGAGTCAGCTCTTCATATCAGGTGGCCAAAATATTGGAGTTTCAGCTTCAACATCAGTCCTTCCAATGAACACCCAGGACTGATCTGCTTTAGGATGGACTGGTTGGATCTTCTTGCAGTCCAAGGGACTCTCAAGAGTCTTCTCCAACACCACAGTTCAAAAGCATCAATTCTTCAGTGCTCAGCTTTCTTTATAGTCCAACTCTCACATCCATACATGACTACTGGAAAAACCATAGCCTTGACTAGATGGACCTTTGTTGACAAAGTCATGTCTCTGCTTTTTAATATACTGTCTAGGTTGGTCATAACTTTGCTTCCAAGGAGTAAGCGTCTTTTAATTTCATGGCTGCAGTCAACATCTGCAGTGATTTTGGAGCCCAGAAAAATAAAGTCTGACACTGTTTCCACTGTTTCCCCATCTATTTGCCATGAAGTGATGGGACCAGATGCCATGATTGTAGTTTTCTGAATGTTGAGCTTTAAGCCAACTTTTTCACTCTCCATTTTCACTTTCGTCAAGAGGCTCTTTAGTTCTTCTTCACTTTCTACCATAAGGGTGGTGTCATCTGCATATCTGAGGTTTCCTCTAAATTTTTCTTTCTGTGGTTTCTCAAGAACCACGCATGCCTCCTTCCCAGGAACCTCTCCAAGGAGTCCCAGTGTCATTTTGTATGCCCCAGTGTCCATTTGGTCAAGGACATTGGAAAGAGAATATGATGACACATCAGAAAAATGCCACTCCTCACCATAGCAAAAGTGATGCAAACAGCATGTCCTCCTGGCAGAGTGTCACCAGCATTATCTTTTTAGGTGAGAGACAGTACATTATACTTTTGAAACCATCTCTGGCTAGAATACCTGTTGTTTAGTTGCTAAGTTGTGTCCGACTCTTTGCCACCACACGGACTGTAGCACGCCAGGCTTCCCTGTCTTTCACCATCTCCCAGAGTTTGCTTAAACTCATGTCCATTGAGTTGGTGATCCCATCCAATCATCTTATCTTTTGTTGTCCCCTGAAGACCTGAGTTTGTATTTTTAAAAAAGTGATCTGTGAAAAATGGGAAAAAATCTTGTAAAATTCTCCTCTAAACTCAAACGTTGGCCGGAAGTATTTGATTGGGAAGGAGTTTTGTCTCCAGCTGGATGTGGTTGATTGGAGAATTGTTTGGAACCAATTGACCGTTCTCACCTATGTGATTTTTACCTTGTCATTTGGAAATTTCTGAATATTCAGAGGCCTCTTAGAGACTCAAGCGATGGGTGCTAATGTGTATGCAAAACTTCAGAAAAATACAGTGCTGTGTATTTCCCTGCTTCATCGGGGCAGATTGAAATAGTTAATACCCACCTCCAAAAGACAGCAATTTACTCTAGTCTCACAAGTAGAATCTGAGCCAATAAACTGTAACAAAGCATAATGTTTAAGACATATATATAACTCAACTCAAGGATAATGTTCTACACTTAACTCATAGAGTTAGTTCCAATCAATCCTTCTGTAAATACACAGCGCTAACAGGCCTACTGTGGCCTTTGGATTTTCACCCACATTTTCATGTATACGTTCACTGGAAGGCACAAATTATTAATCACAGGAGCCTCTTTTATGCTTCTATTATTTGTACCTGAGGCCATCTGGAATACAAAACAAGAGGAATAAAAGTCAAAGGTCAGATCATACCCAGTGTGCCATATAAAGCTGAGAGTTAGGATGGAAAGTTTTTTTATTTAAAATAGCAACTTTTCTCTAACTGCTTCTAGGATTCTATTTAGGTTTCAGCTTTCCAGCTGCCTGTTGCTAACACATCATGTGAAATTAGCTATGGGTCATTTGAAGTTAGAGAGCTGATTTCAGAGCTCACTGAAGTTCTAAGGGATGCACTGCATTTAATTATGATAGTTCTTTACATAGAGTTTAAAAATATAATGCTTCCCTGGCTATCAACAGGTGAAGTTAACCAAATAACTGGAAAAAAAAAATTTGCCTCCAGATAGTAATGGACCAGCCCAAAATTTACATGCTGTTTTCATGTACAGGCACGAAAATTCTTCTGCTTAAACAAAGTGACAGAGTGGAAAGAAAAGGTAGCTAAGGAAGAGCAATATTTTTATTTTTATTTTATTTATTATTTATTTTTTTGAGCAATATTTTTAAAACACAGCAAGGGCTCAACTTAAAATGTACCATCAGGGACTTCCTTGGTGGTCCAGTGGTTAGGACTCCACACTGTCAATGGCACTAAGATCCCACATGCCATGCAGTGTGGCCAAAAGATAAAAAATAAAATGTACCATCAAATGGATTTAATCACAGAGGAGAGGCTACAACCAGCAATAGAGGCTGTGCAATCTAGGAGATGGAATGTGAGAGCAGGGGGTCAGATGACTTTTTGCCTTATCTGTACAGCTCTCCACTGTTGAGTGACCTGCTGTATACAGGCTTTGGGCCCTGGTTTCCCCATAGTGGAAAATTACACATCTGATAATGTAGAACATTTCTCATACACCTCTTAGCTTTGACGTTGAAGAATTATGAGACTATACTATAAGTGTAAATACAATAAGTGAGTTTGCTGTGATTCCCTCTGCAATGTAAGAAAAAAAGTCAGTGGCTGTGTTTGGGAAAAGTTTGAGAGAAGTCCTATTTAATAACAAGGAAATAATCATGGTACTTGACTTAGAGATTTACAGTCTCTTCTCTGAACCCTGTTGCCTCAAATGTATTTCAGAATTCAGAAATGTAAAGAATGTAGACTTATAATTGAGGACATATGTCATATATTATGTAATATTTATAACATTCCCACAGAGGATGAGATGGTTGGATGACATTACCGACTCGATGGACATGAGTTTGAGTAAGCTCGGGGAGTTGGTGATGGACAGGGAGGCCGGGCATGCTGCAGCCCATGGGGTCACAAAGAGTCGTACACGACTGAGCGACTGAATTAACTAACTAACTAACATTCCCGCTGGAGTCTGGGCAGCACTCTGTAATCAAACACAGTCACATTTCTGCCACTTGATGTATAAATGTTTGTACTAAGAGAGATAAATAAAAATTGTCAATAGCCTTGTATCAGGTCATGCCATGTTTTGCTGCCAAGGGAGTTATGAAATAACATCCAGTTTTTAGAAAAACATTTTAATTTCAGAATTGTGGCTAAGGAATTGTACACCTGTTTTATCCTTTTCAGTGTAGCATGACAGATTTAACAATTATCTCTCAAAGATGCACTAAGATTGGTAAAACAAGTAATAGCTTGTATGTATAACAGTGTGGAACTGAAGGTTGAAAAAGGTAAAATGATTTGACCTAAGGTTTTCCATTTGGTTCTTGTAAAAGTGGGAACATTGGTATAAGGATGTTCAAATAGCGATGAAGCACAATGAAACATCCCCCCAGCACTGTCCTCAGAATCCATACTCTCGTAGAGAGAGGTAATGACCTCATCACTTTGTCCATTGCCACTTCCATTAATACCTACCCTCATGGTGATCCAATTACCGATCTTATAATAAATTCCATATGTCCTATTACATACACAGGGAAATTTTTAAAACGCTTCTCCAAAAAGGAAATTATCTAAATAGAGACTGTTTCTATTATCTTTTGTTGTTGTTTAGACACTAAGTTGTGTCCAGCTCTTTGCTACCCCATGGACTGTAGGCTGACAGGCCCTTCTGTCCATGGGATTTCCCAGGCAAGAATACTGGAGTCAGTTGTCATTTCCTATTCCAAGGAATCTTCCCAATCCAGGGATCAAACCCAATCAGGCTTAGACACTGAGCCACCGGGGAAACCCCTCTATTATCTTTTAGCAAGTGACAAAAGTTTTTCTCTACTTTTCTATTACTTCTAACTAGAAGAGCATATGCTGTGCATAGTCATTCAGTCATGTCCAATTCTCTGCAACCCCATGGACTGCAGCCCACCAGGTTCCTCCATCCATGGGGATTCTCCAGGCAAGAATACTAGAGTGGGTTTCCATGCCCTCCACCAGGGAATCTTCCCACCCCAGGGATCGAACCCAGGTCTCCTGCATTGCAGGCAGATTCTCTACCATCTGAGCCACCAGGGAAACCCCATAGAAGGCAGATATTTCTCCTATTCCTGCACTGAATGCCAACTTCCTACTGAGAGAGAGAGAGGATACAAAATGACAAGAGTGAGAAAAATTACAATTAGAAAAGAAACAATTACAAAAAGAAACAGTTCTTCTGGAAGAGTACAGTATGCAAAGAAGTGGAAAGCACAATATGACTGTAGAGAAACCTGACAAACGCTTCCTCAGTCCAGTGATCGAGATCAACAGCCACAGTGGTAAGTCACGCTGAAATGATGTGCCCTTAATGTGATGTGATGAGAATGGCGCTTCTCTGTGTCTCTCCTTCCCCCTAAAACTACAATCCCAGTCTGATCATGAGAAAGACATCAAACAAACCCAAACTGATGGGCATTCAACAAAATACCTGACCAGTACTCCTTAAAGCGGTCAAAGTCATCAAAAAAAAAAAAGGGAAAACTACCTGAAAAGTTATCATAGCCCAGAGAAACCTATGGAGACACGATCAGTAAATGTAATGAGATACCCTGACTCTTACACTGTAAGAGAAAAAAAGACATTAAGCAAAAAGCAAGTCTGAGTAAAGTATGCACTTTAATAATAATAATAATGTATCGGTATTGGTTCATTAATTATAAAAACACACCATACTAATGTAAGATGTGAATAATGGGGGAAATTGATGAGGGGCATATGGGATCTCTCTGTACCAGCTCTACAGCTATTGTGCAAATATAAAATTATTCTAAAATTTAAAATTTATTTCAAAATAATAATAAGACAAATATATATAATCAAATAGTAAAGTGGAAGGGATTATTTATGGTATGAAAGAGTTTAACTTGTATAAAAATATTTTTATTATAGAGAATGCTCTT
Organism: Okapia johnstoni; assembly: GCA_024291935.2. Lineage (NCBI taxonomy): Eukaryota > Metazoa > Chordata > Mammalia > Artiodactyla > Giraffidae > Okapia > Okapia johnstoni. The sequence goes on along the minus strand of CM044308.1, from coordinate 127,813,616 downwards.
CATTGAGAAAACTGAGAATTCCTCTAACAGTGAATAAACATTAGTAGAAATCCAGTTTTATAAATCATAGACAATGAAGAACAGTTCAGTTCAGTTGCTCAGTCATGTCCAACTCTGCAAGCCCGTGGACTGCAGCACACCAGGCTTCCTCGTCCATCACCAACTACCTGAGCTTGCTCAAAACAAACTGTGGAAAATTCTTAAAGAGATGGGAATACCAGACCACCTTATCTGCCTCCTGAGAAATCTGTATGCAGGTCAAGAAGCAACAGTTAGAACCAGACATGAAACAACAGACTGTTTCAAAATTGGGAAAGGAGTACATCAAGGATGTATATCATAACCCTGTTTGTTTAACTTATATGCAGAGTACATCATGAGAAATGCCAGGCTGGATGAAGCACAAGCTGGAATCAAGATTGCCAGGAGAAATATCAATAACCTCAGATATGCAGATAACACCACCCTTATGGCAGAAGGTGAAGAAGAACTAAAGAGCCTCTTGATAAAAGTGAAAGAGGAGAGTGAAAAAAGTTGGCTTAAAACTCAGCATTCAGAAAACTAAGATCATGGCATCCGGTCCCATCACTTCATGGCAAATAGATGGGGAAACAATGGAAACAATGACAGACTTTATTTTCTTGGGCTCAAAAATCACTGCAGATGGTGACTGCAGCCATGAAATTAAGACACTTGCTCCTTGGAAGAAAAGCCATGATGAAACTAGACAGCATATCAAAAAGCAGAGACATTACTTTGCCAACAAAGATCCGTCTAGTCAAAGCTATGGTTTTTCCAGTAGTCATGTATGGATGTGAGAGTTGGACATAAAGAAAGCTGAGTGCGGAAGAATTGATGCTTTTGAACTGTGGTGTTGGAAAAGACTCTTGAGAGTCCCTTGGACTTCAAGGAGATCCAACCAGTCCATCCTAAAGGAAATCAGTCCTGAATATTCATTGGAAGGACTGATGCTGAAGCTGAAACTCCAATACTTTGGCCACCTGATGCAAAGAGCTGACTCATTGGAAAAGACCCTGATGCTGGGAAAGATTGAAGGCAGGAGAAGGGGATGACAGAGGATGAGATGGTTGGATGGCATCACCAACTCAATGGGTATGAGTTTGAGCAAGTTCCAGGAGTTAATGATGGACAGGGAGGCCTGGTGTGCTGCAGTGCATGGGGTCACAAGGAGTCGGACATGACTGAGCAACTGAACTGAGCTGCTCTTCATTGTTTGTGATTTATAAAACTGGATTTCTATTAATGTTTACTCACTGTTAGAAGAATTCTCAGTTTTCCTATTTAAAATTTGGAAAATAGATCTGCAGAATTTGAAATTGTATAGAGTTTTGTTCATATTTGTATATCATATTTGCTAATGTAACTTATGCAATAACTCAGCTATGCCAAGGGAGTATAGTTGCTCTCTTTTGCCCAAGGAAAGTATGTGGAGGTTTGAGCTTTGGCATCACCCTGCCAGGATACAGTATCCAAAATTTGCTCCAATTCAAGGTGCTCCTCCAAAAACCACCTTCAATTTACCTTTTAAAGCAATAAAGAATATTTTTAAAGTTACACTTTTAGGTCAAAATAAAACTTTCAGGGCTTCCCTGGTGGCTCAGTGATAAAGAATCCACATGCCAATGCAGGAGACATGGATTCCACCCCTGTGGGATCTTGGAAGATCCCACTTGCTGAGGAACAACTAAGCCCATGAGCCACAACTATTGAGCCTGTGCTCTAGAGCCCAGGAGCTGCAACTACTGAGCCCACACGCCACAACAATTGAAACCCATGTGCCCTAGAGCTCGTGCTCTGAAACAAGAAAGGCCCCTGAAATGAGAAGCCTGTGCACTGCAGCTAGAGAGCAACCCCCACTCACTGCAGCTAGAGAAAAGTCCACGCAGTAATGAAGACTCAGCATAGCTGAAAATAAATAAAATTAAAAAAAATAAAATGCTAAAAAAAAAAAGGAAAATTTCGGAGTTAATCTATTCCTATGCTCTCAGATACATCCTAAAGCTGAAGATTCTTCTTCTCCCTCAACAGAGGATTTTCATTAGACCCAAAATAGAGTTGTGGAGAGTAGGATTATGTCACTTGGTTTCTCTAAGGTCAGATCTCCTAACCCCATGCTTTCTAAAGCGTTTGCTGTGTGTTTGCTGATGGACTAATTCAGAAAGGGGCTGGTGTTTCTGAAGCAGTGTGTGCTCAGACCCCTAACCACTATTGACAGATGGATTAGGCTTATAAAGAAGACCAACCAGGTTTTTTGTGGATTAGCAGTCAAGGGAACTTGGAAGTCTTCGTCAGGCAGTGTTTAGACTTCCCTACAATGCAGACAGATGCTGGGTCTCTTCTTATTCTGAAGCCCCCTTGTGAATATAATGGAAAACCTCAGGCCTTCCCACTCCTTGTGAGCAGTGGAGCTTGCAACTGGAAAGTTCTTTGAATAGACAGACTGCACTCCATGTACTCCTTGTCAGGCCAACAAAGTTACTGAAGTGAGGGTGACAGGTTAGAAACGTTATCAGGAACAAGGAGGAGGGACTGCCCTGGCGGTCCAGTGGTTAAGACTCCCAACTTCCAATACGGGGGGTGCAGGTACGATCCTCGGTCAGAGAACCAAAATCCCACTTGCCCCAAGGGATGGCCAAAAATTTTTTTAAAAAATAGAAAGAAAGAAAAGGAACAAGGAGAGGAATGGTGCCCCCTGCTTTTAATTCTTTAAAAGGCTTGATCTTTCTGTGGAGAACTTTAACCCTCCTATCTCCTAGTTTGGAAGGACAAGAGAAAGGTTAAAGAGATTACACTTTGTTCATTGAAGACATTTTTGGAGCAAGACGACTCCAAAGTAAAACCAGCCTTCCCTTTACCCTCTGCTCTTTACTTCTCACTCCTTGAACAACGGGTACGAGTAGTCAAACTACAAACTTGGGCAAAAGATGAAATTCCATGGGGAAATAAAGACAGAGAATCCCATGGTCACTGCAACTATCTCAGAGCATCCTGAGTCCCTCACTACTCTCTTTCACCTTCAAATCGTCTCTGTTCTGTGGAATCGCATTTATCCCCAAGCGCCTGCTGTGATATCCCCTCTTCTAGGAAGTCTTCATTTCTCTCAATCCATCCCTCTATTCTGGGCATGAAAAATTCATAACTCCTTCTGGGTTCTTCTCCACTCCCAGTATCACCTTAATTCATCTTACCATAATGTATTACAAGACTTTTTTGCACTGTTTTTATTTTATAGACGATTGGAACTTTTTGTCTTATGCATCACTCTAACCCCAGTACCTAAGTTGTATCTGGTACATAGCAGGTGTTCTTAAGTATTTGTTGAGTAAATGAGTGAATGAATGAGTCCTAGGGGAAACATCTGTGGATAAAACTCAGGAATTATGAATGTTACTTGTTCTTAGGAAAAATAGTTCCTCCCCTAGCCTCAGAAAATGAATTGTGACTGGTATAAGACTTCAATCTTCCAGCTACTCTTTACCAGTGATTGCAGTGGGTGGGGAGGGGCATATATCCATTTCACAACCATGAAACATAAGGGGAAGATGTTTGCTGACCTGATAGAATGAACAGAAAATGTTTGATGTTCCGCTTTCTACTCCTTGTCTTCAGCATCTTTCTATGCCCCATGCCTAGTTTAGTATCAGCACATAGCTGGTGCTCAGTATATATTTGTTGAATGAGTGAATGAATGAATAAGTAACGGACACACCAATTGCACTGTCTTGACCAGGCATCATTTGAATGTGAGTTTGGTGACTGATGCTGCAGTAGCCATCTTGCCACAGTGAAGGAAATGCTGAGCATGCCAAATATCGATTGAGCTGCTGAACCAACATCCAGCATCTGTCCATGTTGCTATGTAAGAAGAGCAAATCCCTATTGATATAAATAACCATTAGTCAGGTTGCTTTGTTACTTGCAGCCAAAAACATCCTAACCAATTCAGGGATCATATTCTTTTCAATGTTGCCTCTCTGCCATCTACTGTGTTCAGCCACACCTCTCCTATGTGTGCATCTCCATGGGATTGCGAGATTTCACAGTCCATGCGGGAGAAAACTTGTGATTTTTCTAGACCTATAATTATCTACATTAAGTCTTTTGGTGTGACCTAGTTGTCCACAAATCTACCTGAGGACTGCAAATAAGATTTTAATGCAATGTGTCAGGGGCTATATAGGAGACTTTGATGAGGCACACAAAAAAAAAGATTGCTACTAACACTGAACAGTCTTAAATGAGTTGCTTCTTTACTTTCAGCAATGAGGAAATCCCCTCTCCCATGCTTTTTTGACACTTCTTATTTCCTTCTGACAGTAGAGGCCAAGCTCTCTCTGTCATTGGCAGCTCTCTGTCATTGGCAGGTTTTAGAAATAATGTCACTCGGGAAGTGACAAGTGCAATAAAGTCTTTATTGTTCTATTTCCTCATGGATGACCTTTACAAATTCAAGGCCAAAAATATAAAATAAAATATGTTTCATACAAACTGATTCAATAAGAGCAGATCAAAGTGTCTGTGTGAACAGCTGATTTACTCCAGGGGAAATGTCTTCACCAACTTTCCGGCAACTTTTCTCTCTCTCTCTTCCCCACAGCTCCTCCTCCTTAATCCCACCACGAAGCAAGACCGTAGATGAAACTCTTCAACATGGCAACAGAGAAAATCAACCACCCGATGGATGAGTCCTTCATTTGACTTTCGTTTTTGTCCCATGTGGTCTAATGAGACAAATACATCCCACTTAGTAGGTATCTTGTTTTCTGATGTCTTTAAAATACTGTGATTAATGTGAGTACATGTGTGTGTACACATTTATTAGAGGAAATTGGGACACTACACCCCAACGTTTTATTATTTATAGTATAGGTTGGTTCTCTCACATTACTCCTTCATTCACATTTCTTGAGGATAGATCAGTCTACAGGTCTCCAAAATGCTAAAGTAAAGCAGTGAGGATTAGAAATTGCATCTTGAGTACCTCATGCCTTCTTGACATAAAATGAACTTGACTTACAGGCTCAAGTGTGTATCTTTCACCCAGAAAGGAAGAGTCATGGTCACTACATGAGATTCATCATCTAAAGATAAAGGATGATTGAGGAAATCCTGAAGCAGGTATTAGATATTAACATTTAAAGTATGACCATGTCTATATTTTTATACTTTGCATGAATGAACATTGACTACTAATACTTGACTGTGTGATCGTCACCAGAACCCAGACATTACACAAACATTACCTTATCCAAAAAGATCAAATCTCAAGTAATAAGCAGTGGCACAGCAGTCCCTCAAAAGCCTTCTGGAAAAAAAGTTTTTTAACACAGTGAGCCATCAAGAAGGGTTTTGATAGGTGATAGGTGAGTGTCCGCTCAGTCATGTTTGACTCTTCACTGGCCCCACAGACTATAGCCTGCCATGCTCCTCTGCCCACCAGGCTCCTCCGTCCATGGAATTTTCTGGGCAAGAATACTGGAATGGGTTGCCATGCCCTTCTCCAGGGGATCTTCCTGACCCAGGAATTGAACTGTTTCTCTTGAGTCTCCTGCATTGGCAGGCGATTCTTTACCACTAGTGTGACCTAGGAAACCTGAGGTGACAGGTAAGAGAGGAAGAAATTCTCAAGTGTATGTACCTGAACTTTTTAGGATGAGGAAAGAACAGGGAGAATGCAAGAACAAGGAAGGAAACTGGAGATCCCAGATGGTTGGGTCTGCTGTGTCCTGTGGGCTCACTGGAGAAGTCATCTGGAGTGGAACAGATTGTGTCAGGTGGTGTAAGCTGCTAGATCACAGCTTTATCTTTCTGGGCTTTCTCTTTATTCCCTGGGGAAAGTTAGAAATTTAATTCTAAGCATAATTTAGTATGTGTCCTTAATTAATTGTGTGTCCTTAATCAAGGAAGACAAAAGGTCTCATCTTTATCCATCCAATCTTGACTAGCATTCTAGAAAAGTAGCTCTCTGTGGGGGGAAAAAAAAATCAATGGTCAAAAAGTTTGAGAAACACGTTTTACTTTCCCTAAAAGATGCATAATGGATAGAGTAAATTATAAGTCTTAAAACAGATTTTGATTTGAAAAAGAATTTTGTTTTAGCCAGTATTTCTCACATTTATTTGAATCATGGGAACTTTTTTGGTTTGCATTTGGAGAATCATTGGTATAGAGTGATGGGTAATAAGGCCTCTTTTCTCTTACTGTCTCCACACTCTTCTAGACCCATCACTCAGAAAGATGCAAATATAAATCATGTATTCTAGCTGTCCTGGAGAAAGACGAAAATGCACAGGATTTTGACTGAAGAGTTAAGAGTCTGTTTCAATAATGTTGGCTGCATGTGGCTTTTAATGAGACTTATGCTTCTGTAGATTGTTTCCTTTAGGAAAAATATTTCCTTACTAAACACGAATTTAGGCAGCATAGACTCCAGACAGGCTACATGAAGGGCCTTCATGTTGGAAGACTAGAATTGCCACAGCCAAAGTTTGACCCCTCTGCCAAAGCCCCCTGCCAAACCTGAGGAATTAACCCAAACTTTGAGAAATATATGACATCAGACCATTGAATTCTCAAGTCTTTTACATGTTAAAGGGCAAGGTCATAGGAACAGGGTAGCCACTAAGACATAAATGTGCTCAAGTAACCATAACCTTGGAAGAGAACAATTTTTATGCAAAGAAAGAGTTAAAAGAAGAGTTACTGAGTTAATTGAGTTTAACTGAGTTAAAAGAAGAACCTTTTCCTTTTTCTTGATCTGTACAAGGTTGGGTCTGGACTCCAGTGAGGGAAACATAAACATACCATGTATGGGCAGGGTGGCTGCCTCCCATTCACAGAAGATAAGCAGGCCCTGCATACGGTGGTTGACAGAGCCTAGGAAGAAGGTGCGCAGGTGGGTATCCCTGTGAGGGATGGGGTGATGGATTTTGAGAACCGTCTATCTGTTATCCTGGAGTTGGGATTTAATTCACTTCCCATACTCCCAAACCTTCAAAAGTTAGAGACTGGCCTCAGCTTCTACTGGGGGATTACAGGAAGGGTTTGTACCCATACTCAGGATGAACAGGATAGAGAAAAATGAAAGAGCAGAACACTTGCCGCAAAAGGGGGGAAGAGTAGAGCAGCGGTCCAGAGCCAGACGACTGAATTAGGCACCGAACAACCAGAGGAGATGCCTGGAAATTACCGATGATTACAGCTGAGATTACAGTCAGATAATTGCGATAGAAACATCACAGTGCTAACTCTGGAACATTAAGGATACACATTCAGTACAGAACACTGCTCATACATGTTTCTGACAAATAAGAATGGTTCTAATGAAAATGGGGATTCCCAGGTGGCACTAGTGGAAAAGAACCCGCTTGCCAAAGCAAGAGGTGGGGGTTCAATCCCTGGATCAGGAAGATCCCCTGGAGGAGGGCATGGCAAAGCACTCCAGTATACTTGCCTGGAGTATCCCATGGACGGAGGAGCCTGAGTTGCAAAGAACCCATGGGGTGGCAAAGAGTCGGACATGACTGAAGCTTCTTAGAAGAAGCAGCAGCTAATGAAAATACCATCTTAATAGAAATGGCTGTTATTACTCCTCATGACCAAGGAGGACAATATGAGTGGGTATTTCTGAGTGTGCCAGGGGAATGCCAAAGAAGGAATTAAGGGCAAGAAAAAATGTGAATGTGAAAAAGACAGTATTTTAATCCCACATACACCTGGGGACAACACCCTTTGTTACTTCACTGTTGATAAGGTATCAGGATCGGTTTCCAGAATCACTTGAAAGTCGGTAGTATGCTACATACTTTGTGATCAATCGTCTCAGCTTCGCTTGGCGGATCTCTACGCCTTCTCACTTGCAGAGTATTAAATATGAAAGTATTTTTTAAAACTAAGACAAAGGGCATTCTCCAATAGTCCCAGAGACTTGTTCACTCTTCTTTATTTAAAAAGGCATTCTAGAATGTCAGGCCCAGAAGAGCCTCACATAAGAGTATTCTCTTATCCAAACACAAATCTACTACGGATTCTCTGCTTTTAAAATTAACATTATAATTTTACTGTCGTATGTAAAGAATAGTAATGAAATAGCTGAACAAATTGAACTGGATATTCTGACTCATTAAAGAAAAAGAAATAACTCTGTAAATACAATTTAAAATTAACTGTAGTTACAGCAAAACCAGGCTGATTTCATGGTCATGTTAACATTCAGGACACTGTGAATATTAACTCAGAGTTTGCTACTCACTGTGGAGTTCTGTGGGCCAATTTGCTTTAATTCAGAGGCTAAAAACACCTTTTTAAAATGTCAAATGTGTATAGGGAAAAAAGGTAAAAAGCAAGGTAAATGCAATTAGCAAAAATAGAAAATTGGGGAAAGTGAAATTTTGGCACTTGCAGTTTGACCTCATGGAGAGATAAATAGGGCTGTGAGTCAATGGGCAGAAGGACTTTGAGTCCAAGGCTTGCCTTACATGACTGTGCTCTGGGAGCTTCCATGGAAGGCACAAGTGTGGTCAGCTTCTGACTGTATTGGCTGCCTCAGTCTTACCAGCAAGGGACCTATGTGAATAGCATTGGTGTCCCAAGTTTCAAAAGCTGCATGCAGGGCATTATGTTTGAAGCCCACTAACCATACAGTTTTTAATCTAGAATGAGTTATTTACATCTTAAGTAGTAATGAGTAGCATTTGAAAAGAGCATTTGAAAGAGCCGTAATGAGCATATTCAAAATAGCATTTAAAGAGACACAATGCTACAAATAACAAATGTTGGAGAGGGTGTAGAGAAAAGGGAAACCTCCTACACTGTTGGAGGGAATGTAAATTGGTACAGCCATTGTGGAAAACAGTATGGAGTTTCCTCAAAAAACTAAAAATAGATTTGCCATATGATCCAGAAATCTCACTCCTGGGCATACATCCAAACAAAACTATAATTCAAAAAAGATACACGCACCCTTATGTTCACAGAAGCATTTTTTACAATAGCCAAGATATGGAAGCAACATAAATGTCCAGCAACAGATGAATGGGTTAAGATGATATGGGGGCTGTGTGTGTGTATAGAATAGAATACTACTCAGCCATAAAAAAGGTGAAATAATGCCACTTGCAGCAACATGCATCAACCTAAAGACTATCACACTAAGTAAAGTAACTCAGACAAAGACAAGTATCATATGACATAACTTAAATGTGAAACCTAAAATATTACACAAATGAACTCATGTATGAAATAGAAACGCTCACAGACATAGAGAACAGACTTGTGGTTGCCAACGGGCAGGGCAAGTTGGGGAAGGATGGATTGGGAGTTTGGGTTCAGCAGATGCAAATCATATATATAGAATGGATAAATAAGGGCCTACTGTACAGCACAGAGAACTATATTCAATATCTTATAATAGACCATAATGGAAAAAAACATGAAAAAGAATATATATCTCTATAGAGAGAGAGATAAGTATAGAGAGATAAAAATTAATCATTTTGCTGTACACCAGAAGCTAATATAATGTTGTAAATCAACCTTCCTTTAATAAAAAATAAATTTAAAAAATAAAATAAAGAGATATAATGATCAACCACATTGACTTTATGGCACACCTATGAGTCTCTCTACAGATTGTTTGACTTTTCCTGGCTTTTAAAAAACGTCTTGTGTACAAGATGTACCTCAGTTTTTTCTGGGTGGTCCTTAAATGACAAAACAGGTCATTCTGAGGAAGAATCACAGTAAAGAACTAGGAGAGTTCATCCACAGAAGTCTATCAATGGTATCTATTGATTGAACAATGACTGCACGGAAAGCTATGAAAGCAACTCAGGCTATGGGGCAGGGCATTTGTCAGTATGTGTGAAAAGATCATAAAATATGCATTCCACTCTAGGAGTTTATCATGAGAAAACAATGAAAGACTACAAAAAGATGAAACAAGGAGGTTCTTTGCCTCACTGTTAATAATTATCAACATAGAAGGCAACCAAAAATTCCAGCAATAGGGTACTAAGAAAATAAATCATAGTATGTGGTGATGATGATAGTGGTTTAGTCAGTAAGTCATGTCCAACTCTGTGACTCCATGGACTGTAGCCTACCTGGCTCCTCTGTCCCTAGGATTTCCCAGGCAAGAATACTGGAGTAGGTTGCCATTTCCTTCTCCAGGGGATCTTCCCGACCCAGGGATGGAACCTGGGTCTCCTTCATTAGCAAGCGGATTCTTTACCACTGAGCCACCAGGGAAGCCATAGTATATTTCAACGATAAAATAATCTGCCAGTCATTAAAAATAATGTTGGAGAAATGTCTCTATTGGGAGTTGAGAGTGTTTACAATATATTCTTGGGGAAAAACACATGCTACAAAGTGGAATAAACAGCCCAATACTATTTTTACTTATATACATATGTGGATTGAAAGTGTATATAAATCAAGGTGTTAAAGTAGTTAACTCTGGGAGGGTGGAAGAATGAATAGTTTTATTTCTCTGTCTTTCTGAACTTTTTCATAATGAGCATATGTTCCTTATATAATAATGAGGGGTAAACATTTTTAACAGCAAATAATAATAATGATAAGCACCTCAAGAAGCTGTGTTTTTTTTTTTTTTTAATCTGGGAGACTCACTTGCAGTTAATATTTTTAGAACTTAACTATACTGGCATTTTTTATTTGCCTCAATGACTGAGGCACCTGTTGGCATTTGGAAAGAGGGGTCAATATGCTGGACCATCCACAAGAAGAAGACCTGTCCCAACAAGTGTGTATTTTGATGGGTGTCTATCCACAGGGAATGGGGATGCACACACTGTACATAATATGTGATATTATGCAGATTCCTCTTGCTTTTCACAATGTTCATAAATGCTATTACATATAAAATGTATCTAGATTTGAAGAAATCAATGACATTATATAAATCCCTTTGGAGAAACCTGTGTAAATGATCTGAATTGAAGAAACTAGAGAAAACCTAAATGTGAGAACAGATGATTCAAAGATGAATAAAATACGCCCCTTGCTCTTACAAAGCACATGATCTATGCACAAGTCTAAAAATATCAGACAGAAAGAAAACAATGCCATAAATGAAACATGTTGTGTGTATCTGTGTGAGAGAGAGAGAGAGAGACAGAGAGAGAGAAGACATTGAGATTAAGAAAGCAGTTTGGGGAAAACAAACTTATATCAGTAAGAACAACTCTGCTGAGAGAAAATGCTCAAGGAGAGGGAGTGTGACCACGAGTTTTCAGGGAACGGGAATCTCAGTCCCTTCCAGAATGTTTGAGGAGGAAAATGAAATCAATACCACGTCAGGGAAAGCCAAATCTCTGCTCCATCTAACTCACCATAGCAAGGTTGGTATCTCTGTGAACCAGAGTGCTTTGCACCATGTAGTACCCAGGTGGGAGTTCCCCGAACTGGCTTCTGTAGCCCCAAAGGAGGTGCTGCCCTCTGCCCTGAGCAAACCAAGGAAGCTCCATCACCAAGTGTCCTGGGCATCCTTGAATCAACTCCTAGCTACCCTCTGGTGACTCTAAAGTAGTGCCAAGGGAACATCAATTTCCCCAAACCATCTCAAACCTCTCCAAAATCCCAGAATTAATTTAGTGCCCAGAGAATCTCTATATTTTGAAATTTTGACTAAAAAATTGACATTCAGAAATATTAATACATACTAAATGGTAGTGGTACTTATCCATCTATCCACTGATTCATTCAATCAATAAATATATACTAAGCAGCAACGTGCCAACTCTGGGGATACAAAAAAGAGAAAGACCCAATGTCTACTCTCCAAATGGGACAAATGGATAAACCAGTCAGTACGCTAAGGATTATCAGCACCACGAGAGAAGATGAGAATGAAGAAATGGAGAGTTACATAGACACAAAAAAGGAAGACATGTCCTACTGGGAACAGTCAGAAAAAGCTCCAAGCAAGAAGTAATGCCCTAAAGATAAGTAGGAAGGCTCACCTGAACCCTTTGGGTTTTCCCCAAGTATGACAGTTGTACTCCGTTGATTCCCAGTGACTGAGACCCAATCCAACCCAGTGAAGGAGGAGAGGAGTGTACTGGCTCAGGTGCCTGAAGGGCAGAAGTGTGGCTGGAGATTCTCAGAGCCAGGGACTCAGCCTAGCCAGACTCTCTTGTCTCTGCCTCCTTCTGTAAATCAGCTTCTTTCTCACCTCCCACTGCTTGATTTTCTCCACCAGAACAGATACAGTTGCCACAGTGATGGGCTCACATCTTCCAGCTTTTCCTCAAAAGAAAACAAGTGCTCTGCTCCCAGGCTTAGTTACTGAAACCCCAGCAGAGTTTCTGATTGGTTTCTTGAGTCACCCACTGGGGAAGAGTCACTGTGGCCAGGGAGGTGACTACTGTGATCACCCCAGCTTGGCCAGGGGCCTACTTTTTGATCAGTCACTATGTACAGGTAAGAGGGATTATGTGAATGTATGAATTGCCCATCGGATCCAGATGGGGTAGAGAGAACAGCTTCCCCAAAGAATGAGGGTGCTATTCCCAGAAGGCAGGAAGAGAAAGTATCAGGAACACAAAAGAATATTCACCTGCCAGGACTCCCCCAAACCAGCTTTAGTTTCCATGTGGGGACAGAGTTCCTATGCCAGGGTTAATGTGACAGCAGTGAGGCTGAAATCACGAACCAACTGCATGAGCTGGCTTCTAACTGGATGTACGTGATGAAAGTCCCTCTGGCTGGTTGAGGCACAGCCAGTTGATTAGCACCAGAGCAGGGTAGAGAGCAAAACTGCCAGCAGCGAAGACATGTTGAGCTTCTGCCAGGGATGAACACCTAGAATGCTGGTATCTTCAGGACCATCAGCTGTAGCTGACCTGAAGAGGATGGTTTAGAGAGTTGTGGTGAGTGTTCATGGTCACAGAAGCAAAAAGACTCTTGTGAGGCTGGGGATGGAAGTGGGGCTATGTGAGAGGGGAGTGTCAGAGGTGATGGGAGCTGGAATGAGCAACATGGTTCTTGGGGCAAATATGAACTCCCTAGCAACCCACTCCAGTATTCTTGCCTGGAGAATCCCGGGGACGGTGGAGCCTGGTGGGCTGCCGTCTATGGGGTTGCACAGAGTCGGACACGACTGAAGCGACTTAGCAGCAGCAGCAGCAGCCCCTGGTACCCAAGCAGAAGGGAGGCTCCTGGTAGGTTCCTTTCTGGAACCACTCCTCGTAAATCCTCTGTGCTTCTCCATTTCATGCTCTTGGTCAATTACTCATAACTATCCTTCCTACTGTGTGTTGTCCTATTTCCACTGTTTATGCTCTGTGTCCCCTGCTGGATTGTAACCTCCATGAGGACAGGGATTTCTGCCTATTTTGCTTACGTCTGTGTCTCCCAAGACAGAGAGCACTTCTTTGTCTAAGACTGTGAGCAGGACTTCCGTTTCAGTGGTTATGATTCTGAGTTTCCACTGCAGGGGACACAGCTTTGATCTCTGGTTGGGGAACTAAGGTCCCACACACCATGCAGACTGGTAATTTATTTGGTCCCCACTAGATGATAAGCTCCTTGAGAAAAGGACCCTGTCTTAACTGACCTGGTAGCCATGATACTTTGTGCTAAATCTGGCAGATAGGAAATATGTAATGAATGTCTGAGGACAGAGAAAAGTTGAAGAAGGAGCAACTGACTGACCACAGGGTCAAGATTAGATAAAGAATCTGAGACATCCAGGAGGGGACTCATCACTGAATTAAAGAAGACTCATGGTCCAGAGGAAGAAGAAATTGCACTGGAGCCAGCTTACACTAGCTCCCAAGAATATAGATTTTGTGTCTTTGCCCAACTCCATGTCCGTGAAATCACATTGTCAGCTTAAAATCATCATCAGTGGGAGTATTTACACCATGGTAATTGGCAAATGTTACATATCAGGGCTTCTTTTTTCTGGAGAGGTGGTTGTTAAAGAGCAAGCCCTAAATATTCATTGGAAGGACTGATGCTGAAGCTGAAACTCCAATACTTTGGCCACCTGATGCAAAGAGCTAACTCCTTGGAAAAGACCCTGATGCTGGGAAAGATTGAAGGCAGGAGGAGAAGGAGGTGACAGAGGATGAGATGGCTGGATGGCATCACTGGCTCAATGGACATGAGTTTAAGCAAACTCTGGGAGATGGTGAAGGACAGGGAAGCCTGGCATGCTGCACTCCATGGGGTTGCAAAGAGTCAGACACAACTTAGTGACTGAACAACAACAAAGCAATATAAAGATGAGTTGGTTGACTTGCCCCTTTCATTCTCTGCTCAACGTCTCCCAGAGAACCTCCAAGGCCTGCAAGACCCACCTACACTACAAATGGATCACCATGGAAGACAGCCATGCTGCTGACGTCAGCTCCCACTTTCAAGAAGCAATAGACTTCATCGACTATGTCAGGGAAAAGGAAGGCAAAGTCCTGGTTCACTGTAAGGCTGGGATCTCCCACTAGCCCACCATCTGCATGGCTTACCTCATGAAGACTAAGCAGTTCCACTTGAAGGATGCCTTTGATTGCATCAAGCAGAGGAGGAGCCAGGTCTTGCCCAACTTCAGCTTCATGGGCCAGCTCCTACAGTTTGAGTTCAAGATCCTGTCTTCCACACCCACCCCCCAGGTTCCCTCCTGCCAAGGGGAGGCAGCTGGCCCTTCATTCCTCACCCATTTTCTGACACTGAGCCCTGACATGCAGGCTTCCTACTGCACGTTCCCTACCTCGGTGTCCACCCACTTGATGGTCTCAGAGGTCAGCTGGAGCCCCCTGACCACAGCTACATCCTGCTAAAACCAGACTAGGGCCGCCAGCCCAGCCCCAAGAACAACTGTGATCTTGTATTTTGACTCATGGACATTTCATTTCTGTGCAATACTGAAGACCTTGCCCCCATCCCGCTGTCCTGGTGGGACAGTGAAGGGGTCACTAGGTTTGCAGACAAACTTCAGACTGACCTCGGGATGGAAGGAAGGCCAAGCCATTAAGACAGCACAATGTGTGCCGACTTCTGTACTTCCTGCCCTTGGGACTGCCCAGTATTTGCACCCCAAAATTCACTTTTCATTTCAAACATAAGGCAATAAATACCTGCAGTGTGGGAGAAAGCAGTTGTTAGACCAGGAGAAAAGGTAGTCATGAAGCCAATTCATTTCGAAGGAAGCACAATTTCCACCTTAGGTTTTTTTTAACTTTGGCAGTCTCTGTATCTGTCTCTGTTGCTTCAGGGCATAAAGATCACCACCTAGTCAGGAAAGTAACCCTGCAGGATTTTAGGGACATGATGTATATGCCAGTTTGAACCCTTGGATGCTTTTGAGACCCTATCTTGGGTCAGGTGGAGTCAGCTGGGTGAAGCAGTGAGACGGGAACACTTCCTGTTTCCTTCTCACTGTGGGTTCTTCCCTGACTTTGGACTTGGGCATGATTCTTATTCATACTTGAACTTTTCTTGTTGAACCTCTCCTCAAAGCAACTCGCATCATTTGAAAAGAGTTCTTTAGGCCATAGACCAAAAATCACCCATTTGAGGTGGTGGAAGTGGGTGCCATGAGAGAGAAAGGGTACCCACTTCCTGGGTCAGTGGCATTGAAACGGTTGTCAACCCAGACCGCTGTCTTTATATGTGCTTGTCTCATCTCTGGTGACACTTGTGTTCTTCCCTGTCCCTTGGGGTTGTCTTCAAGCTGTTGACTTCTGGGATTTACAGATGTCTCAACGTGGTACTACTTCTTTTTTGTCTGTAGGCTATTTCTCTAGGGGAAAAGGCAATAATTTCCTAAAATTCACATGAATGTGAAGAAAAGCAGTATGTTACTGGTTGTCATCATTTTTCTATAGAGCAAAATAAAAATAATAAAAAGGAAAAAATGCAATAAATATTTCCAAGGAAAGTATGAAATGAGATTTTAAAAATTATACCAGAGTTAAATTTGACTGTTTAAAAGTATCAGTGCATAGTTATTAAACCATGACATTTAGAGTTGAAAATTTGATTGCATGTCTGTTATTTGATGCCTAAGCAATTTATGGTATGTACAGAATGTATTATAATGCCACAGTAACACACTCAAGTTTTAAGTTAACATAATCCAATTTACTCACATTGTCTACCAGAGAATTCTGTTCACTGAATTCCTAAGGAAAATAAGGAATATGTTGAATAACAATTCATATTTCTGGATTTTAAGAGTACTTCAAGTAAATAAGCATTAAATTTTGTTTGCCAGATGAAAACTCTAGTTGTAATTGTTGTTGTTTAGTCCCTAAGTTGTGTCTGACTCTTTGTGATCTTATGGACTGTAGCCCCACAGGCTCCTCTGTCCATGGGATTTGCCAGGCAAGAAAACTGGAGTGGGTTGCCATTTCCTTCCCCAGGGGAATCTTCCCAACCCAGGAATTGAACCCATGTCTCCTACATTAGCAGGTGGATTCTTTATCACTGAGCCACCAGGGAAGCCCTAGTTAAGTAATATGACAAGGCTATTTAATAGTTTGGAAAATGTTTAAATGCGATGATGAATTAGTGGTCCTCATCTTTATATTTCTAATCAAACAGTAAATTTTCTTTAAGTGGTAGAGCTTGACGGTTAAATTCAAAGTGGCACAAATTTGACTCTGTAATTCCATATCTCCTGATGTAGTCTAAGAAAATAATTCTAAAAACAGAAGATGCTTTATGCTCAAATACTTGGTCCACCAGTATCTATTATTTAAATGTTTTAAATGACTAAAATGTCCATTGCTATTTGGGGATGTAATCTTGAGTATACCAGCGCTATGGGATGATGACGTGTGAAAGGTTTTTGCATGACAGCATCACATAAGCGGGATGTACCATGGCCCAGTGTAAAGATCAAGGGATCTGGATCCTGTCTCCAAGGATGCTTAAAAAGATCAATCTATGGCAAAAACCACTACAATATTGTAAAGTAATTAGCCTCCAATTAAAATAAATAACTGAATTAAGAAAATATGGATAGCCCAAAAAAAAAGGTCAAAGACAGTGTATGTTTTCTTTTTCTGAGATAGCAAAAGGTAATATTTTGATGTCTACAGCCACCTCTGTGATTGATTCCACTTGTTTTTGAACGTATAATCAAATAGGTCTACATACATAAGAGAACGCCTGCAAATTTTGCCAAAATGTCAGTGTATTCTAGAGCTGCCTCTAGCTAACCAAAGAGGGAGTAACAGAAGAGATAATAAATTTCCTGTTCTCTGATGGCTTATGTTCCTGTTAGGCTAGCACGGTAAAAATTTTTATAATGGAAAAGATTGGAGAAAAAATCATTTCAGGATACTTTAAAACAGTGTATATGAACCACATCAACACTGAGAGGATGTCGCATAAAGTGGCTAATAGAAGGCAGGCGGTGTAATCCATGCCGAGCACGAGGGCCGAGCCCCGGTCAGGGCTGCGAAGAGCTCGCTTCGCTGCTGCGGTGTTTTTGTCAAGTTTTCAGGGGCGCGAACAAAGTACAGCCCTGATGCAGCCTGCGGCATATTTGCTCACTTCATAATCTGCTTCCTACATAAGCTGTTACCGAATGGAAAACAAATGGACGCGCAGCAAGTCTGTGAACAGATGGCGCTTCTGGGTGATGAAGAAAAACTGAGGGCCTTGGGACAGCGAGTTTAAAAAAGTGGCTCTGTCCCCTCCCCGCGGTCGCCGGGCTTCCTGCTCGACCACCTCCGGCAGCCCGGTCCTCCTCGTCGGCTCCTCCCACCTTTGTTAGGATGAAAGCCGTTACAGGTTAGAGAGAGAGAGAGAGAAGATGCTGCTTAATCCTAAACCTTTTTTGTACGTTTCAGTCGGGCTCCAGTCTCCCAAAGTGAAATAAAGAGGCCAAGGCAGCTGCGAGAGGGGAGCGAGGCGGCGCACAAACAGCGGGCATATGGTCCCTTCCTTCCTCCAGGGCCGCTTGAGCCTCCCTGGTCATGCTGGGGGCTTGTTCTTAAATATCATTTGGATGCTATTGTTTGTCTTGCCTGAGTTGGAGGAAAGAAGAATCTGAAAAGGATTTATGGAAATGCCTGGAAATGTTGCCACAATGTCTCTGTACTAACTGTTGAACTACATCTGAGGCAGCTCTATCTCTACTATAGGTCTGAAAATGTGTGCAGGCTTTCTTGTAATCTTTGGTTCTTCGTGTCTTGTTTTGGATCAGGATTCTATAGCATTGCAGTGAAAGTGGTGTGGTATGAGTTACAATGAGAGTGTTATTCCAGAGTGACAATGACCACACAAATCACATTTTCCAGGATAGTTCCCATTTGGAACATTTTGTTTCTGTGCCTCTATTTGGGGCTCTCCTACTTAACAGACCATATGTTGCCCAGGTTTTTTATTCCAAAAATAGATCACTGTTGGTCCCTTCCCCATTAGGAAACAATTATATAGTAGGCATGAGTAAACATTATGGAAAGGAAGGAAGGAAGATACGAAGGGACAAATGAAAGGGCTGTACGAGAAGGTCAGGAGGCTTAACTAGTCGTGTTAGCACTTGACTAAGAAAAGTAACCTCTCGGCTCTTGGTTTCTTCATCTAAAAAAATGTCCAGTCAAACCTAATGTATTTCTGAGCTCCATCCAGACTCAAAAATCTATATTCTAATTAAAAAGACTTCATCCAACATTTTTAAGCACTCTTCTTCTCGGTTATTGGGCTGATGACTTAATTGTGACTAATCAGAGTTACCAGTCCTCTACACAAACATAGGCAATGACATTTAAGTTTCTTTATTGTAGGCGGCAAGCCCAAGACTTGAAGTCACTATAAGAACAATCTATAATGGGGCGGAGGGGTGGGAGGCGGGTAGTATGCAGAAACTAGATGATTTGGGCTTATTGTGTTTCTTTAAGGGGAAAACAACTATTAGCTTTAAGGCAGAGGCGATACAAAGTACAGAGGCAAAAATTAAAGGAAACTTAGACAAGGATTTGAACAGATGATTTAAGAATAATATACTAAGTGACTCGAAAGACATAAAAGTGAAATATGAGCAATTTGGGGCTTGCATGGGACTGTTCTATAATGAAGACAAGACATCTGAACTTGTAGCCAAGGGAAGAATGCCTTGTAGTAACTGCATGCACTCAAAATCTGCTCAACGTTATAAAAGGAAGACATGAGGGGTATTTTTGAAAATCATTTTTCTTCTAATATTTAATTTTGCTAGAAAGAGTGTTGTAATTCAAATGCAGTAGTTAAGTAAAAGCTGGTAGAGATGCAAAAAATGCATTCTTTCAGAGTCCAGAGCCCCTGAGTGGCTCTCCAAGCTGGGGCAAGGTGAGAAACTCCAGGCAAAAGAACCAGCAAGTGCTCCCCTCAACACACGCTTGCTTCCCGCAGGGTAGAGAGAACACTCTGTCTGTGCATGGTAACAGGAAACAACGCTCAGAGAGGTCCCCCACAATACTAGTATATATGCAGCAGAATACCAATATTGAGTAGTGTACGCTATTTGCTACATTGAAAGTGAAAGTCAGTCAGTCGTGTCCAAGTCTTTGTGACCCCACAGACTATATAGTCCATGGAATTCTCCAGGCCAGAATACTGGAGTGGGTAGCCATTCCCTTCTCCAGGGGATCTTCCCAACCCAGGGATCGAAACCAGGTCTCTTGCACTGCAGGCGGATTCTTTACAAGCTGAGCCACAAGGGAAGCCCAAGAACACATGAGTGGGTAGCCTATCCCTTCTCCAGCGGATCTTCCCAACCCAGGAATTGAACTGGGGTCTCCTGCATTGCAGGTGGATTCTTTACCAACTGAGCTATCAGGGAATCCCATTTGCTACGTTAGCAATATAAATAATTTTTTAGTTCACTTACTCTGTTTTTAATTTGACACTTTTTATTGATCAGTTGGCAAGTAGATAGTTTATACAAGGGAATTTTTTTTTTTTAGAATTGATAATTTTTTAAAAGAAAGAGAATGAGAAAGAAGAAGAAAGAAGGAAGAAAGAGAAGGAAACGTGCTGCAACCCTTCCATCATCCTGTGTTAATTAAAAGCTTCATGTTTTCCAAGTCCAGGCTCAAAATGTGGTTTCTCAGTTAAACCCTAGCCTGTGGCCCTGGTCTTGAGAGTAAACTGCAGGTCACCAGAACATAATCCTGAACTTGTTCTTTAGTATCTGTTGAAGTTCCCAGAGCAGCACCCAGGAACAAAAACAAAACGACTGAGTTTTGGATGTCACTGAAGCAACACAAGGAAATAGTCCTCTGCTCCTCTCCACCCTCCACTTCCTTGCATAGAGAATGCTCAGCAAAATGCTCATTAAAAAGATCTTTTTAAAAAACATAAGGTATCCACATGAGCTTCTGCATAATTTTACTAGCTCTGCCATTGATCTGAATATCTATTCCATCTAAAATAATAATAGTATCTCTCATGTATTAAGCACTTAAGATGTGCCAGGTAGTGTTCTAGGTACTTTACACATATTAATTTATTTAACCCTCATAACAATTCCATTGGGAAGTTAGCAAATACTAGTCCCATTTTGCAGGTGGAGAAATTGAGGTAAATGAGGTGAATGATTTACTTAGGTCACATGACCAGGATCAACCATAGGAATTCTGGCTGCAGTGTCTGTCTCTTTTTTTAATCCTGACACTGCAAGGTTGAAAGCTTTTTGCAGGAGTTAAGCCTCCTATTTTCATTTATCTCCTTCTGGATTAAACCATACCTACTGCTCCATCTCTTCCATGAAGTCTGGAATCAGGTGTGTGTGTGTGTGTGTGTGTGTGTGTGTGTGTGTGCATACATAGAATATTTATATGTAGAAACCGAGTAGTTCAAAGAAATTCAAGTCAGAAAAGTTTGAGAGCACGTATTTGCTCACTGTAAAGAACTTTCAGCAAAAAAAGCTGGTACTTTTAATCTCCCATATGTTTAAAATAAAAGGCTTTTATTAAAGCATTTCATTCAACTAAGATGCAAATTTTTCAAAAAAGAAGAAAGACTCTCGTAAAAATGACCCAGAGCCATTGTCTTGGAAGAAAATGATAACTAGGACCACAGATATAAACAGTTTTTAAAATCTCAAGAGTTCGGGGGTTTAGTTTGGATATTTTTTTACATCTGCCTTTAATCAACAAGGATGGTCGTTAGCATTTAGGAGCATTTCCTCAAATAAGCATTAATATTTCTAATTACAACCACATTGCTTACATAATTTAGCTCCTAGATTATGAGTGGCTTGTTTTGTTTTGGAGGACAGTATTGGAGGATTTTTGTGCCTTATAAATAGCCCTCAAAGTTTTGGGGGAAAGCAATGGTATTAATGTGTCAAAAGAAACTACGTATAACACCAAAAAGGCAAAAAGTTCCACCAAGACATTAGTCCTGATTCAACAATAAGTCCACATTTAATATGATTTAGGTTCCACTGTTTCTCATCCAGACTGAACATCTGTAGCACAAGAACAATTTGCCAGGCAAATAGCTAGATTCTAGTTTCTAAAACAAACAAAATCCAGTCAAGTAAGAGTTTTGAGACCATGAAAATGAAGGAAAAGAAATAAACTGTTAGAAAAATCCAAGTCTTAAACTTTTACCCCAGTTGTTGACCCTGTGATCAAAGATTCACTTTCATCTGATCATTTCCTTTCTTGAGTTTTCTTGAATGGGTTTGGTACAATACAGCTACTATCAGAACATAGATTGATGAACTTATTTAAAGCATCTCAAGATACTTGCTGAATTGGAATAGAAAAAAAAAAGTCAATACGGTCTGAAATCTCCATGTGGAATGCCTAATGTGTGAGACATTCATAGAAAAGATTGGTAATTAACAGTGTTTGGGGCATCTGCTTCTCCTTGTCTGTCTCCCAGTATAGATGGCATGATCTTTGTCACCTGTGACCCATGTGATTTAGATAAATGTATGTGACAGCGTGGGGTTGCAACTCTATGAGCAATACGATGTAACCCAACGGTTTCTAACCCTGGTTTCTTGTTAGAATAGCTGGGTAGGTTTCTTAAAAACACTGATGACCTGGCTCCAGCCCAGTCCAATTACTTCAGAATCTCTGGGTGTGGAACAGGGGCAAAGATAGGTATATTATAACTCCCAGAAGATAGGACTGAAGCACCCAGTTTGAGGTACACTGAGACAGAGAACCCACACAGGATTCTCTGGGGCCAGCTAGTACTGGGTGGACATAAAGATGGAATCTGCCCCTCATTAACTGCAAATTTGAACCTTGTTTTCTTGTCTGGAAAAGGGGATGATAAGATCTACTTTATAAAGCCACTGTAACTATTAGATGAGAAGCTATGTGGAAAATGCTTGGTAAGTAGTAGATACTCATTAATGCCAGGTTTCTTCCCAATATATCTTCATATTTTGTCCTACTCTGAAACAAATCCAATTTTGCTCAATTATTTTAAGAAAGTAGTTCATGTAGCCAATGTCTTTTCATTCTGTCCAAAGGAACTGACTTTCTGAAGCTGTGGAGTCTTCTCTCGCTCAGAAGCTTGTCTAGTGGGATTGTTCAAGAGCAAGCCAAGTGTGAATGCCATGTCCATAGCCAATAAGACTGTCCCATGCCACACCATAGGAGGAACAGAAAGGGCTGCTATTGTCTGTATCTGAGCAGATATAATGTAGAGATTCTTCCCCCATTTAGGAACTGACTCCTCAAAGCAGCCTGGAGGCTTCCTGTTGGATGACTTGTTGAATTGTAAGGGTTCTGGTGTCCATTTCTGCAGATACCCTACAAATAGGCAGAACAAAGGGAATCTGACCCAAGGCATTTCCTTTAAACCAAAATACGTAGGGACTCCTCTGGTGCTCCAGTGGTTAAGAATCCGCCTTCCAATGCAGACGACATGGGTTCGATCCCTGATCAGGGAACCAAGATATCACATGCTGAGGGGCAACTAAGCCAGCATGCCACAATTAGAGAAACCCATGCGCTTCAACGGAGATCCACATGATGCAACAAAGATGTTGCATGCTGCAACTAAGACCCAATGCAGCCAAAGAATTAAATAAATAAAGTAAGATACATAATGTGGTCTTCAGACTACAATAGACTACTTCTTAAGGACCTTGAAATGCCCCCTTGAGCTCTGTAAGGAGGTACGGAGGGAGTGAAGGTTTGCAAGAGGGTGCTACTGGATAAGTCTGTGGCTGTCTTTACAGGTTGTGAGCCTGTGGCAGCAGCAGCTTCATTCTCTTGGCAGCCTGACCCAGGGCTGTGTGAGGAGGAAAGAAGTGATGAGCCCTTTTCCTTAGCACTGCTCTTTTTCCATCTTCGAGTCTTCAACAGATTTTGACCCACTCAACACTCCAGAAAGAACCAGGAATTATGTTGACTTCTGTGTTCACTTCAGAGAGAGAGGAAGAATTATTTCCATTTTTATTATCATATTTCATTGGTCTAAATTAAATACTCTTCCTTGAATGTGAAAGTGTTAATCACTCAGTCATGTCCAACTCTTTGCAGCCCCATGGACTGTAGCCCGCCAGGCTCCTCTGTCCATGGAATCCTCCAGGCAAAAATACTGGAGTGGGTTGCTATTTCCTCCTCCAGGGCAACTTCCCAACCCAGGGACTGAACCTGCATCTCCTGCATTGCAGGCAGATTCTTTACCACTGAGCCACCAGGGAAGCCCATTTCTTCCTTAGTGTTCATTATTTTGCCATGAAACAGTATATATGTTTAGGGGTTGCAGTCTGGATTTTCACCAGTTAGAAAAAGCTCAGAATGTATCCTTGAGGCAAAGACAGGAAACTTTGCACAGTCATGGCAACTGCATCAAAAGAAGACCACTGGCTTCTATTTCAAATAAGTCCGCATTTCTCATACATCTGTGGTGCATTGCAGGACTGAAATCTGTAGCTTTTCAACATAATATGTGTCTAGATCAAACAGTATTAAATAATCATTAAAATCTGCTTTGTCCTTCTTGAAGAGCTGCTCATAGCCTCACATCGTGCTGTGGGTATTAATGGAACATTGGATATAATATAAAATGTGAATTGCAACTGTCTTGTGTGGTAGACAGTTTACTAAAGTATTATCCAGAACACATGCTATCTGATTTACTAACTTATTATCCATTAAAAAAATCCCTGGGTAAATAAATGTGTAACTAAAAGAATTGTTACTCTGTATAATCAGATGAATAGATACAAACAGGGAAGATTGCTGTCATTATGTTGTATATTGTGCTAAACAGATGCACATGGTTTTTTCAAATAGTGTGCTATATCAAACCACTTCCTTCCGTCTAGGCTTTGCTTTTATCAATAAGAGGTTTCATATTTCAAATCAATCGCTGTTTTCTGAGAAGGCCATTCCTCCCCCCTCCTCCTTTTCTCATCCTCCTGCCTTTCCACCCTGCCCCAGCCAACAGGCTTGGCACAGACAGGAAATGAGTGGAAACAGCGGATCTATAATGTGCTGTTAGTGTTGAGTCTGCCCTCACCCACAAGGAGCGAATCATGTTCCCCAGAACATGTCAGAAACTCAACACAAGTCAGAGTGAGTAGAAACCAAGGCCCTGCAAGTTTGCCAGTTGCCCCAGATAACTGCTCTGACAGTAATGAGCTAAGCTGCATCAACACTATCTGTGTTTTGGATTCTTCGGTGGATGACAATGGTGGAGAGCACACACCTACCCATCCCATTGCCATTCTCCCAAGGCGCACGTATCTTAGGTAACTGGTAGGACTGGTAAGGCAGTGATCCTGGGCAGAGACAGTAACTGGCACTTGCTCTCATTCCATCCCATCCATCCATCCCATCCACACAAGAAACCTTCTTAGGTACCTAGTGCATCAGGCAGCATGCTAGGAATGGAGGTGAAAGACCCTCAGAGACTTGCTAGCAAGTCTACTTGTACCAAGTAGAATATGGAATAATAAACGAGATGCCCAATTATGAGATGCTTCTGGAGCACTGAGAAGGAGCACTTGACCCAAACAGAGGCCCAGCTCCTGTCCTAAGAGTTGGGATCAGAGAAAGAGGGAACCCCTGAACTGAAAGAGATGGAGATGTCAGTATAAATTCCAGAGCTTGATTTGGCAAAATGGGTAAAGAGTGGCGGGGCTTCCCTGGTGGTTCAGCGGTAAAGAATCTGCCTGTCATGCAGAAGATGCAGGAGACCCAAGTTCAATCCCTGGGTGGGGAAGATCCCCTGGAGGAGGGCATGGCAACCCACTCCAGTATTCTTGCCTGGAGAATCCCATGGACAGAGGAGTTTGGCAGGCTACAGGCCATAGGGTCGCAAAGAGTCAGACATGACTGAAGTGACTGAGCATACACCCATGCATGCATGTAAAGAATGGTGGCATTTATTAAGATAAACAATTAAGGAGGATATGGTATCTGCTGTGTTTTCAGCTCTTCCTACGGAAAACTGTCCTACCAAACACTCTATTTCAAACCACCTTTATTCAGATATAATTCGCTTACCATGCAGTTTACCCATTTAAAGTGTGCATGTCAAACGGTGGCTAGATTTACCATGGTAATCATTTTGAAATGTATAGAAATATTGAATCACTATTTTGTGTACCAGAAACACTATAACATAGTGTTATAGGTAAATTAAAATTAAAATACAAACAAACTCTGAGAAAAAGAGATCAGATTTGGCTACCAGAGAAAGTGGATAGGGAGAAGGGTGAATTGGATGAAGGCAGTCAAAATGTACAAACTTCCAGTTATAAGATAAGTAAGTAATAAGTACAAGGGATGTAATATACAATATGCTAAATATAATTAACACTGCTGTATGCTATATATAAAAGTCATTAAGAGTATATCATGAGTTCTCATAAGGAAAAATTTTTTTTCTATTTATTTTATATCTATATGAGATGATGAATGTTCACTTAGGAAAAAAAAAAGAAGGACACATGGACTTCCTTGGTGGTCCAGTGGTTAAGAATTCACCTGCCAATGCAGGGGACACAGGTTCAATCCCTGGTCCAGGAAGATTCCACAGGCTATGGGGCAACTATGCCCATGTGCCACAACTACTAAACCTGGGGCTACCTAGAGCCCATGCTCCATAGCAAGAGAAGCCCCACACACCACAACTGGAGAGTAACCCCCATGCAGCAACCCAGCACAGCCGAAAATAAGTAAATAAAAAATGTTTAAAAAGGACTCATAAACAACTACCATAAAGGTATTAAATGAAATCTTTGAGCTAAAAAGAAGTAATATATATATAAATAAAGTGTACACTTCAGTGGCTTTTAGTACATTCACAGAATTTTGTAATCATCACCACAATCTCTTTTAAAACATTTTCATCACCCCCAGAAGAAACACCACACCCCTTAGCTATCATTTTCCCATTCTCTAACCACCCCCAGCGCCAGGCAAGCACTCATCTGCTTTCTGTCTCTACAGATTTGTCTGTTTTTGGACATTTCATATAAGTGCAATCATACAACAGGTGATCCTTTACGACTGCCCTTTTCACTTAGCATAAGAGATTTAGGTTGTAGAAACAGACTTTAAGAAAGGCAGCCCAGGAGTCCTACCTTTGACCACAGCTGATGGATCAGATCTGACCCAAGGGTCTCCGGCATTGCAGGTGGATTCTTTGCCAGCTGAGCCACAAGGGAAGCCCAAGAATACTGGAGCAGGTAGCCTATCCCTTCTCCAGCGGACCATCCCGACCCAGGAATCGAACCTGGGTCTCCTGCATTGCAGGCAGATTCTTAACCAGCTGAGCAATCAAAGAAGCCCCATCCATATATGCTGGGAGTCTTTATGTGCTTGGCAGTCAGATTCTCTCCAACCTGAACTGCAAAAATACTGAGACAGTGATTCAATGGTGGCAACACTCAGGGGGAGGAACTTCCCCGGTGGTCCGGTGGTTAAGAGTCTGCCTAGCAATGCAGGAGATGCAGGTTTGATTCCTGGTTGGGAAACTAAGACACCATGCACTGCAAAGAAGACTCCGTGCAGCTAAAATTAAAAAAAAAAAAAATCAAGGGGAGCTAAAGATGGCAGAATGCACAGTGATTCCATGAGCTAGAACTGGGCCATGAGGGATCAAGGCAAGGTGAGAAAAATGAAAGTGAACATTGTTAATCGCTCAGTCGTATCCGACTCTTTGCGACCCCATGGACTGTAGCCTGCCAGGCTCCTCTGTCCCTGAGATTTTCCAGGCGAGAATACTGGATTGGGTAGTAACCATTCCCTTTTTCAGGAGATCTTCCTGACCCAGGGATCAAACCCGGGTCTCCTGCATTGCAGGCAGATTCTTTACCCTCTGAACCACCAAGGAGACCACAAGGTGAGAAACTGGAAAGTAAACCGAAGCAGTGAAGTGCAAAGAAAAAGACGCATAGCCTGTAGGGTGGACCAGCCACTCAGTAACAAGTGCCAAGGCCAGCAGACCCTGAAGGGAAGCTGAGTAAGGTTAGCAACGGGGCCCAGACTAAAAGCATCCCAGCTCCCGCTTTGTACCTCCCAGAGCTGCTCTGGGAGTCTGCTTTTCCTCATCCACTGTGCTTTCTCTTCCCCCAAAGCCTGGTTTTGGCTTTGATTTTTTCAGCTTTAACAGCTTCTCTCACATATGTATTTTTTTTTCCCAGTAAAACCTTCATTACCTGAAATGATACCAATAAGATTAAAACGAAAAGCAGCTAAGTGGGATGAGGGAATAATTAACTCAGTAGAAGATGTATGACGTGTGGGGCTCCAAGCTGAGTAGGTGCTGGGGATATAACTGCCTGCAGGAAGGGAGTCAGAGCTATGAAAGGAAGTTGAGAGTTAACAATGTAGAGGGGACTTTGAGATACAGAATCCTGAAGGTGAACAGAGAAAGAGAAGCCTAAAAAGCAAATAAGAAGGGGCAGCTGGAGAGATGCGTGAAGGACCAGAGATGGTGTTTAGGGACCAAAGTCACAACTCTAGTGTCATTATGCTCCAACATAGATGCCAGCAACCTTTGCAATATGGTTACTTGGGTCTGCATATATTTCCTCCACCTGCTTAGAAAAGCAAAATGACTTCCTCATTCTTAGCTTAGATTTCCATTTAACTCAATAAACCTTTACTGAGAATCACCTTATACAAAGGACTATACTGTTGGGACCAGGCACATGACAGGTGTGGGTGGGGGTGATTAGGCCCCTAGACTCAAGGGAAAGGAAAGACCTAGTGTTTATTGTGAGTTTTCTGTGGGTCAGGCTGGCACCATGCAATTTATCCGATTTAAACCTCTCAGCAACCAATGCAGAAACTGATCATGGGCTAAAAACAGACAAATCATTGCTTTCGATCCTAGCAGCATCAGTTAGTGACTATGAACCCTTGCTCTAAGCTCCACTGTAGAACAGGATAAGAATATATGCCTCAGGAATTCCCTGGTTGTCCAATGGTTGGGACTCTGCTTTCACTGCCAAGGGACCAGGTTCAATAGTCAGGATCCCACAGGCCCAGGCATGCCCAAAAAACAAACAAAAAAAGAATATATGCTTCTCAAGCTATCATAAGTATTAAATGAATGCTCTAGACTGAATGTTTAGTGAAAGTATTAGTCTCTCAGTCATGTCTGACTCTTTGCAACCCCATGGACTGAAGCTGCCAGGCTTCTTTGTCCATGGAATTCTCCAGGCAAGAATATTGAAGTGGGTTGCCATTCCCTTCTCCTGGGGATTTCCCAACCCAGTGAAGAAACCAGGTCTCCAGCACTGCAGGAAGATTCTTTACCATCTGATTCTCCAGGGAAGCCCAGACTGAAAGTTTGTTTCCCCTCTAAATTCACATGTTAAATCCTAACTTCCAATATGATGGTATTTGGAAGTGGGGCCTTTGATGGTATTAGGTCATGAGGGTGAAGCCTCATGAATGGGCTTCTTGTTGTTGTCATTAAGATGCTAAGTCGTGTCCGACTCTTTCGTGAACCCATGGACTGTAGCCACCAGGCTCCTCTGTCCATGGGATTTCCCAGGCAAGAATACTGGAGTGGGTTGCCATTTCCTTCTCTAGGGGATCTTACCAACCCAGGGATTGAACCTAAGTCTCTTGCATTGGCAGGTGCATTCTTAACCACTGAGCCACCACGGAAGCTGCATAAATCAGATTAGTGCCCTTTAAAAGGGACCCCAGACAGCTCTCTTCCCCCTTGTGCCATGTGAGCACACAGCGAGAAGGTAGCCTTTATGAACCAGGAAACATTCTCTCACTAGACACTGAATCTGCTAGTGCCTTGATCTTGGACTTCCCAGCCTCCAGAACTATGAGGAATGAATGTTTGTTGTTGACACACCAACCTGGTATTAGCAGGGTATTAGCAAGTCTCTGGCATTAGCAGCCCAAGTGGACTAAGACAACAAGGGAAACTGTGTACAGTTCCTCGTACACAGTGAGCCCTGAATCCTGGGAGCTGCTATCACCATCATCACTACTGTCCATTTGTATGTGATGGGCAGACTGACTTTCAGTCCCAAGTTTTCAGACTGAATACTTGGCCTCTACATCTCACTACAGGCTCTGGCGATAAGGGACATACCTGCCAATAACCACAATACAAGGCAAAACACAGGGCAAGGGCGGGTCAGAGGGACACGGTTCCAGGCCTGCCACTTCTTCCTCCCTCGTGGTGCCAGCCCTCAGCCTCTCTACCACTCCCCTCACTTCACCTGGATGTTCTACAGCTCAGCTGACACGGTGCATGGAAGCATTCTGTGGACGCTAAAACTGTGGTGCATGGACTCTCCTGGCAATCCAGCAGTTAAGACTCTGCGTTCTCAGTGCAGGGGGCCCAGGTTCGATTCCTGGTCTGGGAACTAGATCCCACATGCTGCAACTATGAGTTCTCATCACACAACTGGAAGATCCTGCATGTCACAATGAAGACATGGAGCAGCCAAATAAAGAAAATAAAATGAAACAAAAATATACAAATAAAAGTTTTGTGCAAAGGTTACAAATTGGGATATATGGGAAAAACCAGACATGTTAGGCTTTGTGAAGGACTGCTGGATATTCCAGATCTATTTTTCATGCAAGGACACACTTGGAAGGGACCCCACTATAAAGGCTCATCAGCCCCCACCCTAATTAAGCAATAACTTTGCAGCAGGGAACACCTAAGTTGGGTTCCAGAATAGGAGGGGGTAGCGGCTTCAGAAGGTGGACAACGATGCCAGGAGGAGAGCCATGAGAAAGGCAGAGACAAGCACCCATGACCATGTCACTCATTTCCTTGAGGGTCTCTCTGAAGAGGCCCAGACCCCACAGCTCCACAAATCCTCTTTTGGGCCACCTGGGGTGGTGGTGCCATCTGTGGCTTCATCAAACTGACTGAAACCCTCATAATTAGCCACAAACTAGTAAAACAGAAAGCCAGGGAAAAGACCACATCAGTGGAAGCTGCCTTAGGAGAGTGAATTCAGACCACCCAGAAAGGCACTTAATTCTTTGGAGTTCAACAAGTCTGAGTGCCCAACATTATCAACAACCAATAGTGAGAAGTAAACCCAAAATCTGACTCTCTAATTCTGAAACTAACAAAAACCCACTGAAACAAAGACAGTAGATATAACAGATAGTTATGAGCACTTAACACACAACACACACCATTGGCTCAAAAACATGGTTTAATATTCTGAGGTGCAGAGACCTGCTGTTTGAAGGATTCCCCAGATTCTGCTATGATGTGCTGTGATTTGGCGAGTTGTATCTATAGAGGTACCACAGGCAAGGAAAAGAGTGTTAGGGTGTAGCCCCTGCTCTCATGAGGCTTACATCCTACTTAGGAATTCACAGAAAACCACAGCAGCAAGGCAGGATATAAGCGCCAAGTTGTGTGATCCAACTGTAACAGTTTAGTAACTGGCAGCTATCAGTGAAGGCTGCAAGTATCAGCAAAGTCTCCAGAGAGCAGCCTGAACTCGAGCCAGAGCTTAGAAGAGAAGACTTTCCACTTGGTAAGAATCAGCGCCTGGCACAGAGTAGGTGCTTAATCAATACCTGCTGGATTTGTTCAGCATTGCTGATCAAGGATTTGTAGATGGGCATGCGCAAGATGGATGTTCAATAACATACCACAAACCCCATGTTTCCCTACCTTCCTTCTGATACACCTCATCTACATTTCCAAGGAAAGAAATCCAAGCGAATACCATTTCTACTTCTAAGTGAAGGAGAGGCAGGGACTAGGGGAAAGAGCAGAAATGCACTTTTAGCCCAGAGACCATGATACTCCAACCACTGTTCTTCCAGCTCTTTTAGCAAAACCTTCGGCTGTATGTTTTCCAACTTACACCGTTTCATTAACACCAGTCCCCAACCACCATCAGCAGGCATTCTAGTTCTTGCTGTTGCTTGGAGGAACCTGTATGTCCTTGCAACCTGTGGACTCCCTGCTAAAATTCCAGATAAATGTCCTAAACAATTAAAATTCATTCATTATGTGAATTAAATCAAAATATAACCCTTGCAGTTTTGCACATGGAAAGTAAAGAGAACAATGCATGCAAGCTATTCCACAGGTTAAGCAAAGCAGATAAACACACAGAAGTAGCCACAGGACTAGTGTGGTTTATAAACCAAACAAAAAGAGAAAGAAATATTGCCTCTTACTATCATATGATTTTGTCAATTTTGTCTGTTCACAGACAAAAGTTCATAACTCTTTCCCCATAAACATGTGATCAGTTTCCACAGGTTTTAGGAGCTCTGAATGTATCTGAATGTCTAGGATTCACATTGCCACTGGGACCATGTGGATGTGTAGAAATGAAGAAATCATCACTTTACAGAAGAGGAAACTGAGACCCAGAGAGGCTAGATGACTCATCGAAAATCACAACAGTTAGGTTCAAAGCCAACCTGCAGAAACAGATGTTTCTTCACCTCTAGCACGTGGCTCTTTTATCCATACTCAGCATTTCTCAAAGTGTGCTCCACAGAACACAAGGGCCTGGGTTATAGGTACTCTCTGGAGCAGGGAAAAAATGTTTCATGGTCAGATCAATTCTGGAAAAGTGGGGCTAAAGAAAATTAAGTGGATTTTTTTCACTTGCTCATCTGAACTTGTAACAAACTTTCTTGCCAGGAGAGGTCGTGGAGAGAGGAACGCATGGATGCTGGTACAGCCTTTCTCATATTCGTATATAGGCAGAAGATTTTTGCCCCCCTAATACCCAGAAAATCCGTAGGGACAGCAATGTTCCACATGACACAGCTTGGAACAAGGCGCTGGGGTCAGGCTGCTTCTCAGATATTTCCTGCGCTGGAATGGTTTTTATATTGTGTCTGCGTTTAGTGGGGCTGCCTTCCTCTCTCTGCAGAACCTTCTACAACAAGCACAGAAGACATGATACCTGGAGACTTTTGTACAGCTGAAGGCAGCAGCAGGGTCCCAGCGGTGACCCGGAGCTGATGGATGATCTCGAGAAATCTAGTTCACCCCAACCACTGGCAACTTGCCCAAGCCGGAAGACTACACCTGCAAAATGTGTCCTGTCAGACCGCGGTCCTGGCCCCGAGAAACAGAGTTGTGCCCAGGGGCAGAGAAAGAGAAAGAAGGAGGAAGAGGCTTTTTCTCTGCTGTCTTTGGAAGGCTTGGTCACTTGCTCTTAAAATGCCTGTTTTAGCTCTGTTGCTAGAAAGGCATTAACTGCTCTCCTCATCCAGGGACCGTGACAGGGTAGACCCCTCTTTCTGGTTCAGGGATATTACCCGCGGGTCTTGTTACCGACCTCTGCGGTCACAGCGCTCAACTCCTAGGAAAGATCTAGCTCGACTCCGTGAGGAGCTGTCCCGGAACACTGACGGGTTTCCGGAGCTAGAGCTCCCCCTGCTGGCAGTCAGGGCGTTTCGTAACGCCGCTCGGAATTACTTCATTTCTGTAAGAGTGCTGAAGCCCTGATTGAGGGAGCTTTCAGTCGGCCACTTCTCTTCTCCTGTAGTGGCTTTTCCCAAGGACTTGAGCTGACGTCGGTGTTCGGCCACTTGTGATTCTTCCTTCCCCTTGGCTATCTCCCTTTTACTGAAAATGCTCCAGTTTGCCCAGCCCGGATCGAATTGGGCTCTTCCGAACTGGGAATTTAGGTTTAGAGAATTTCTCGAATTGAAACGAGGTCCTTGTAGGACACATTTCTCACTAATAAGATTACGTTTTCGAATATCAGACGCTTTGCATTGACCATCTAGATGGAAGAAGGAAAGAGAAAGGAAGGGAGGGAGGGAGGCAAGACGAGAAAGAAAAAACAGGCCTGCTTTACTATCATGGGGAAAAGACATGTCTCAAAAAATTGTTTCCCTTAATTGGGATCCAGGGGATGAAGGGTGAAAAAATACCTCAAGAAAGTTGCCCTTAGGAGTGAGGTCTATTGTACAAACGTTGGGAATCTGATTTCACTCTGCTCTGATTGCTAAGCCTTTGCTTGCTATAGGACCCCGTGGTTTCTGTCTAGTAGAATGAACAGTAAACCTTCCCTCATTTCTAACTTCATCTTCAGACATCAGGCTCTCCAGGATCCCTGGTGGCTGAGGAACTTGATGTCCCTATTTGGGGAGTGCATCCTAGATAAAGCTTTCATAGATGCCATCCTATTTTAAATTGAGAACTATTTTATTTTTCAGATAGAAAGATGAAGGGAAGGAATAGAACTGAGACAGTCTGAAATGGATCTCTGGTTTTATGATGCAGGATAGGGGTAAGGGTTTCTGCTGGTTCTTCTTTTCACTCAGACAATGGATCATTACGATCCATTGGCACAGAATTTGGAGGCTCCTTACAACCTAAGAATTAGAGAGGATATGTGCTGTTTCCTTCCTCTAAAAGTAGAATGGTGCCCATTTGCGAGCTCACTGAAAATAAGAAATGGAAAGACACCAAGTGCAAAAATCTAAATAAAGGCATACCTCCTTCAACCCACTGAATAATTATTCAGATTTATAAAAAATGAATAATAAGGGAGCAAATCTTCATTTTACAGAAGGATGCACCATGGGATTTCTTTACAGTTCAAATTCCCCTGATGCATAAAACATATGATTAGATTTACAAAAGTTGATTTACACGGTTTTTTAGGAAAACATCTTTGCGGAAAGATTAGGTGTGATTAGATGCAAGAGCTCTTCTCTCAGGAGGGAAAACAAATGAGCTTAGCTCACAGGAGATGGCAGAGTTAACGACCAAAAACTCTTCACGCCATTTGGGAGGGCTGATTTCAATTCTGTGGCGTTCTTAGAGATTTCTTAGGCAACTCCAAATGACTGCTTATGGAGATGAGAGTAGAGGTCCTCTACTGGCCTGCCCCACACTCTGGGTGGGGCTCAATCTTTTCCGAACTCATGTGTTCTAGAAGAGTCTGAACACCACAGGTGGGAAATCGTGGTGTGGGGCCCCCTGTGAGGCAAAACACTGTTAGGAAAGAGAGACACAGAGAAACAGACCGAAGACCCATGTGTTCCTGAGAGCATTTGGCTGAAGTGGAAAGAAGAAATGTGTTATTCTAAATGAACCGGTTTGTTCCAGGGAGGTCCTAGAAGACTCTCAGAGCCTGCAGAATACAGCTGGATTTTCCAGTTTCAATTTCCATTATTTCCAAAGACCTGTCTTCCCACAAAGTTCGGCCATGTACCGGGCACACAGTATGGCCAGAGAGAGACGTGCAGGCTAAGCTCTCATCTAGTTTCCTGGATGGTCAGAACCTACTTCATTTTTAGATTCAGGAAAATTGGCCGTTCTAACCTTAAAGGAAAACCAAGATTCAATTCACATACTCTCTTTTCTGATAAAGAAATACTACCGTGATCCATTGTGAAGTATCTAGGAATTTCTGTCACATTGTGGTCTAATCCCTCATCTGCCTTTAGCCTTCTGATCTGAGGAGCCATGAGAATCAATATCCGAGTTCCTCTCAACAGCTGCACTTTAGGATGGTTAGGAAAGGGAATGTTCTTTCTCTCTTCTCTCTCTTGGACTCAAAGCCACAATAACACTGAAAACCGGTGCAGACGTCCACTTCGTTAGCTTCCATCATGCTACAGTATTTGTTTATGATTTTATCTCTGTTCTGGTGATGTAGCACATTTACTGCTCATGAATATTTGATACTGAATTAAACTGTTTGTCACTCGGTTATATAAAGAACACAATTCAGTTCACAGCCAACCATTTGAAAGAGAACTCATTATTATGATATCACAATTTTATTTTATTTTATTGGAGTGTTTTGATTGTTAAATAGACAATACATGTCTTTCTCTCTCTTTTAATTTTTCTTGTCTAAAAGATGAAACCCTGCCTTTTACTTTGCAAACTACATTACTTGATTTCCTTTAAATAGAGAAAAGTCATTTTCTATAATATTAAATTGTTTAATTTGGGGCAAGTGGAATAATAATGTTTTGCTACAAGATAGAGTTTCAAAAAAGAGAGGGAACGTTTGCCTCTTCCCACTTAAAAAAAAAAAAAAAGGCCATGTTAGTATTTCATAACAATTCAGCTAAAAGAACCAGCAAGAGCCTGGTTAGAATGAAGAATTTGTAACTGTGTTCTGTGCACATTGTTTTAATGATACAGATTCATTTAGGCGTGCACAGACACATTATAAATCTTTGGTGATTATCAATATGACTGCCACAACAGAATCACTGGCTTGTGCGTCTGGTCAGGGCACCTACTGGGAGCACTGATGACAACAACTAGGGTTTTGCTAGGCGAGCCGGACAGGCAGCGAATTCTTGCCTGCCCTGCCCTGGTTGGTAGCAGCTTCTCACCAGAGTTCCAGAGCTGACCTAGATGCAAGGATGAAAGACTGCCTCAGGGGGGACTCACCCTGCGTGCCCTGTTCCCTCAGGTAGACGTTGCTCCTGAGAGTGACTAGGCAGCCCATTCGACAGTCTGAGAGCCCATCATTGTGAGGGGACACCATCAGCAATTAGTAAATACACAGAGATGCTCAGAGGAAGAGGTCCATAAATACACCTAGATGGGAAATTGTTCATGAAAGTGGCAAAGTGTTTGTGTTCTATATGGTCATAGATTTCACTTAACATGGCTATTTTCTTGTTTGATTTTTTTTCTTTTCCCTTTAATTTGACCAAAGCAAAGCAGGAAATGGCTCTACAGCTTAAAAAAAAAAATAGCCAATAAAACAAATTAAACTTCATAAGCCACTCTTCATAGTCACAAAGATTTTCTATTTTCAATAATTGATAAGATCTAGCCATGTAAGAAATTTGTTTTAGAGAAACAGGTTTCAATATACCATATCAGTTGCAACCATCTGAAAATATTTTCCTTTTTACATTTCCTTCCTATAAGAATATTTTTCCAGCTTTTTTCCCCAAAAAACAAATTGCTTTTTAATGGTCCAGGGTAATCCTACATGCCCAATATTTGCTGATTCATGTTCTAATATCAAACTTTTCTTTTCATCCAAATGCTTCGTTGGGTGTATAATTTAGATAAAACCATAGTCAGATACAACTAGGACAAATAGACCCCTGCATGCTAACTGACTGTTAGCATGACAGTCAGACATGACATCAAAAATATTTAGAATTCCTCTGTTTTTTATTACATTTGATGAGTCTACAGTATGATATTCTTTAAAAAATTCCAAAAACTCACAAGCAACATCTGATATTACTTCTAGAATAGCAAGTTGCTCTCTGCAACTTTCTAAAGATACAGTCAGTCCTCTGTATCCTTGGGTTAGACATCCAGAGATCCAACCAACAGAAGATTGACAATATTTTGGGGAAAAAAATTCCAGAAAGTTCCCAAAAGCAAAATTTGAGTTTGCTACATTGCAGCAACAATTGACATGGCATTTACAAGTATTTACATAGCATTTACATTGTATTAGCTATTACAAATAGTCTAGAGATGATTTAAAGTATATGGGAGGATGTGCATGGGTTATATGCAAATACTACATACAGCATTTTATATGAGACTTGTGCATCCAAGGATTTTGGTATCCATAGGGGTTCTGGAAACGATCCCCCGCAGGTACAGAGGATTGACTATAAAGGAAAGACAATACTAGTCAAATTATGCTCCCTCTTCAATAATCTGTTTTACGTCAAACGTTACTGCACATGTGTTTGTGATGATTTTGCCTCTTGATTAACTTTCTTCAGCAATCTCCTTTGTGCATCTGCATCGATCAAATATAATGCCCAGACCATCACAATTTATATTTTCATATTAGTTTCCCATTGTTGACCAAAAGGCAGTGAAATCTAAGGTAGATTTTGTTTTTTAAAAGATGAACAACAAAAGCTAAAGTCACATAGCTGGTTAAATGAAGTGCAATGTTGGCATAATGGATTGCATTTTTGGTTTAGTTGGTTGGTCATCCTTGATCATCTGAGGACCCAGTGT
Source organism: Okapia johnstoni (assembly GCA_024291935.2). NCBI lineage: Eukaryota > Metazoa > Chordata > Mammalia > Artiodactyla > Giraffidae > Okapia > Okapia johnstoni. The sequence continues at coordinate 127,776,245 of CM044308.1, read as the reverse complement.
CCTTGGCTGTAAACAAGGACACTGGATTACATGGTATTTAAGTTTCTTAAAATTCTGTTTCAACTTAGAGGCTGGTTTAGAGAACAAAGCTTGGTTTTTTAGGGTCAAATCATTTAGGCTAATTCATGTGCAGTCTCATCAGCCACCTGGTGTCACTGTCAGATTACCTGGTGTGTATTGCTGACCTTAGAAAACCCGGGGGCAGGACTCCGTTCTCTGGGTTTTGATGTTGTTATTGCTGTTTGGTTTGGGTTGTTGCCTTTTTTTTGGCGGTGGGGGAGGGATTCACTCAAGGAACTTGATGCGTTTCCTCGGCCTTAGTATTTGTTCTCTTTCTCTGTTTCTCTAACACACAGTCTCCCTCTCCTTTCCCTCCAGTTCCCTGATTCCCCTTTCTAGTTTGCTTGCCTCCATTCTTCTTCCCAGTCCTCACAAGAGTTTCCTTTTCTGACTTTCTGCTTATTCACCATTTCTCTCAACTATTGTTTCTAATTCGCTTTAGATCCAGGGCCTCCTGAAAGTTTCCAGGTTTGCCTTGGTACTCCTTGGGGTGAAAGGGTCTCACAGCCTGTCATGGGAACAGGAAGCTGCCTAGGGTAGAAAAGCGAAAGTTAGATTTTATTTTTAAAATGTGGTCATGAAGAGGAAGAAGATCAAGAATAGACAACAACATTTAATGGTGATGTGGGTTCTCTAGGGGCTCAGACAGGGCCAAGGGGGCCTTCACAAGATAAAGATCAGCCCAAGGAGAAGGAGTCATTCTCTCTCCCACTTGAGTTGAGTTACTCACTCGGGTCTGACTCTTTGCAACCCCATGGACTGCAGCATGCCAGGCTTCCCTGTCCATTACCAACTCCCGGAGCTTGCTCAAACTCATGTCCATAGAGTTGATGTTGCCATCCAACCATCTCATCCTCTGTCATCCCCTTCTCCTCCTGCCTTCAATCTTTCCCACCATCAGGGTCTTTTCCAATGAGTCAGTTCTTCCCATCAGGTGGCCAAAGTATTGGAGCTTCAGTTTCAGCATCAGTCCTTCCAATGAACACTCAGGACTGATTTCCTTTAGGATTGACTGGTTTGATCTCCTTGTGGTCCAAGGGACTCTCAAAAGTCTTCTCCAACACCACAGTTTAAAAGCATCTATTCTTTGGCACTCAGTTCCCTAGGCCAGAATACTGGAGTGGGTAGCCTTTCCCTTCTCCAGGGGATCTTCCCAACCCAGGGATCAAACCCAGGTGTCCAGCATTGCAGGCGGATTCTTTACCAGCTGAGCCATAAGCGAAGCCCAAGAATACTGGAGTGGGTAGCCTATCCCTTCTCCAGTGGATCTTCCCGACCCAGGAATCGAACCAGAGTCTCCTGCATTGCAGGCGGATTCTTTACCAATTGAGATATCAGGGAAGCCCCTCTCTCCCAGAGGTCTCCTATGTGGCAATGTGGACAATGTGGCAAGACCCAGACCTGTATCTGGCCTCCTCTGTGGGCAGGTGAAGGATTTTCCCAATGCTCTCACCAAATTAGTGGTAATAAGTCACCAAATTAGTGACTGGCATAACCTGAGCATGTCATTCCCACTGACCAACAAAGATGCATCTTATCATTCATCGTAGCCCCTTCACTGCTGTAAGAAAACATACCACTGCAGCCACTCACCCAGTCATTCTTGAAAAGAACAGTTTTCAGTGAAATGTAAACCACTCAGGAATCAAAGGCTAATCACACCAAGATTCAAGTTGCTTTAAGTCTCAGGACAAAGTATGGCATTTAAAAAATATAATGAAGTTGGTCATCAAAGTGAAGTGAAAGTCGCTCAGAGTACTGGAGTGGGTAGACTATCCCTTCTCCATGGATCTTCCCGACTCAGGAATCAAACCAGGGTCTCCTGCATTGCAGGCTACCTGCTCCAGTACTCTTGGTCTTCCCTTATGGTTCAGCTGGTAAAGAATCTGCCTGCAATGCTGGAGACCTGGGTTCGATCCCTGGGTTGGGAAGATCCCCTGGAGAAGGGAGTGGGTAGCCTTTCCCTTGGTCATCAAAGGAAGGATATAATAGTAGAGAGCAGCACCCGCAGAGCAGAAAGAAGCATTTTCTAAAAAATCAGAAAGCTCTCCACTCCCATTGTTATTACTGGTATTCGATATTGACCATGTTTTCTACTCACACCCAAATGTGGACAGAAAGTGCTATTTTCTATCCTATCAGTGCTTACATGGCTGACAGTGTGCAGAATCCAGCCTTTCCTCACCACTGCTGGTGGCACCTGGCCTTTCAGAGGCATATGTAAGAGCCTGTCTTAATTCACTGGGTAGCCTCTATCATGAACTCCAAAAGCCAGAGCTTATGTATGTAGGAAGCTTGAGTGGGAAGAATCCGTGGCAGAGATCCTTGTCTTGACTGGGGCATATAGAGACCCAGGCTCACCAGAACTCTCTTCTTGAGATTCATGCTAAATGAAAACTTCCCAGAGCTCTCAGCAAATTTTGATCAAGCAAATGCAGAAAGTCTTATTTAAGGACCCACTCCAGTCCCAGACCCTGAGGATACACACAGAGGGACAAGCATGGCCCAAGGCTGAGCTCTTACAGCAAGCCCTTGAGACCCAGAACCACCTCTGCTCCCACCTGCCTGGTTTGCCATGGGAGGGGAGACTCCCCCAGGAGAACCCTGGGGGCCTGGGAATGTTGTAAGAATGCTGGGTCAGTGAGGAGAAAAGTAACTGCTTCCTGCAGGTGCCATGTGGACTTCAGCTGCCTGTCAAGGCATTTTCATCTCCAAGTGCAACTTGTTCACTGACATATTAGCTTGGGAAGCAGGTCTGCCAAGATGACCTGAAAACACTTGAAATCGGTGCCATCCCTGCAATTAATGAGAGGCGGAGCATCTCTAGGGGTCAATTTCCTATTTGGATACACTCATAATAAAGGCCCTCAGTGAATCCAATATACAAACCCCTGTTCTGGGGCTATGCCTGATGTAGATCCCACTCTGGATTTCACGGGGGGAGATCTACCTAATTCCTTTTTGCTTCATGGGACACTGTGTCTTCTCATGCAGGCTATCAATGATCCAGGGCTTCCTTGGTGGCTCAGCTGGTAAAGAATCCACGTGCAATCAGGGAGACCTGGGTTCGATCCCTGGGTTGGGAAGATCCCGTGGAGAAGGGAACGGCTACCCACTCCAGCATTCTGACCTGGAGAATTCCACTAACTGTATAGTCCATGGGGTTGCAAATAGTCGGACACGACTTTCACTTTCACTCTCATCAATGGTCTTAGTGAAGCAACTAGAGAAAACGCACAAAAGGGAAGACACATAATATTTAAGATTTCTCTTGAGTTCTCTTAAAGCTGTTGGCAACACTGGTTAGAGAACTTGTGCTAAAATTTTTGCAGACACTTCTGGAGTTCAGAAGAGCTCACCTTAAAATAAACAAGCCTCATCAATTATGCGAGTTGAGGTTTTCTTTGCAACTTCGCTACCTTGTGTGTTTTTATGACAACCTCCCTCCCACCCCCACCCCACCATTTATCACGTCATCTTATCACAGTCTCTTTCTCAGAGAAGCAAATAGCACACTAATGTTTCCTTTTGTGAGGGTGAGTTGTCAATCTCTTCAGAAAGGCAACTACTACAGACAGCTCTTTCTTTTGATAATCTTCCTGACACTTGCCTGAGCCCGACTGATTCATCACAGAGAGCCTGGCTCCGTGGAGAGGCGCATGCTGACAGTCAATCAGTATGGATGTCACTTCCTGTCCATCAAGAAAATATGTAAAGTGAACCATTGTGTATTTTGTGCTAGTAAATAGCCTTTCTTTTCTCCTAAATCTTGTCTGTTTTTCATTGGCTGACAGTATAAATACAACACACAGAACTCTGCCCTTTTAACATGCAAGTCTGAAAGCCATCCTTTTCGTGCAGTTTTCAGCTTTTTGGTGTCCTGTTATTTTCCCTGACGAAGTGGGGGGAGCATGAACATGAAGACTCAAAACGCCATACGTCCGGCTCAAGAGCAGCTTGTCAGACTCAGGAATGCGGGACTTGGTGTGAAATTGCTATTGCATTGCATCACCAACCATAAACCTTCCAGTCACCAGAAACCCTCTCAGAGACCACAGTCGTCAGTTCATAAATGTAGAGCAATTTAGAGAACTTGTAGGAGGAGGCCAGGAATATGGGACTATAAAAATATAATACAGTCATTTAAGGAGTTTGATACATCAGCTTAGGTGAAGCCCAAAACTTTCTCTTGGAAACTTTTTCCCCCATCTGATGTGGGGTTGAGGGGGGAAAGGGAAGCTATGGTGGGAGGAAGGAGTTGGGGAGAGGCTGGGATGGAAAAAGGAAAAATAGGTTTTATATTTACATTGGTGTACTGGGTAGGCAGGTCAGTCACTGGCTGTAGGTGGCCCTATTCCTTCCTTTCTGGGGATAAAAGTGGATAAAAACCACCACCAACCGACCGCCAACTGGGACTGGCTAAGATCTGTTGCTAGAATTACAACTGGACCTGTGAGACATTTAGATTCATTATATATAGTCCTTTAAATAGAAAAATCTGTAGAAACCTAAATGTCTGTTGATCAAAAATGATTAAAAAATTATAGGGATTCATACTATGGAATCTTCTACTGCCATTCTAATGAGGTAGATCTTTTTGCTCTGCTATAGAGATGTGTCCAGTATGTGTGGGGTGAAAATAGCATTTTGCATCATGATATGAATAGTACAATCCCATATTTTATTTCTAAAGCTTGATACAAATGCCAACAATTAACAATGGTTAATCCTGAGGTAGTGGGATTGTGAAAGACCATATTTTATTTTTTACATTTCAGATGTTTGCTTGAATTTTTTTCAAACAAGTGTTTATTTGCTTGGCTATTTCTCTTAAGCCTATAAGAAAATTTTACTTTCATTCATAATCTCCAAGGCACAAAGGGGTTTAGAAGAGAAATTTCATGTGCCCTCATTACCTTGGAGAAAAGGATATGTGTACTTTATATATATGTATTGTGTATAAATGTGTATATTATATATAAAATAATATTTATATAGTAAATATTTATATATTTATAGTTCACCCTGGGGTAAAAATTAGGATGAAAAATCCATGTTTAGAAAACTCCCAGGCAGACTTTCCTCTCGTTGGCTGAGAAAAATAAGATTTTGGTGTGCTCTGCCAATGCAACTGAATTGAATTGAATTTGTTTAAAGGAAGAGAAACTGGTTCTTCTAGGCCTCCCACAAAGATCTAGGGATTCCATGACAAAGAAATAATAATCCCTGTGGCTTCTAGACTAAAAAGAATTCTGTAGCGTCGACATAAACAAACATCCTAATAAAACCCTCTTTTACTTTAAACACATATCTCTGCAAATTATTTTTCCTTGTCCTTTTGACTGAAAATAAAAGATGTCTTCAAAAATAAATTAAATAACTGACCAGGAAAATGAACCCCTGATTTGAAAATTCAGGGAGCGTGCCAATCCACAGCACTGGAATTTTGTACGAGACTGTAACTCCTAATAAAAAGCATGAAGTATTATACAAAAACCCTGAGGTGGAAGCTGAGAGACCAGGGCAGTGATACTGGTGGATTAGAGCAGAAAGAAATGCACCGTGCGTATTCATGAAGGTACTTTCTAGTCAAGGGGAAGGGTGATGTTTCATTAAGGATGGGATCAGAGGACTTGAGTCAGATATCTTTTTTTTTTTTTTGCCCCTGTCAATAGAATAATCTGTAAAGAAGTGAAATTCGATGAGAATTTTTAAATGACTTTTAAAACCTCATGACATGATGTGTGGATCCGAACACGCTTTTTGTCTTCTGCTCCAAGAGTGGGCTAGACTGGGACTACTGCATGAACAATAACAGAACTCATATGCACACAGACTCCTTCAGCATGTCCATGCGAGAGAAAGAACAAGAGATGGATAATATAAAAATGTAGAAGCATTTAAGAAATACACTTCATGGTAAAACAGGAGTACAAAACCTTTGGAATAAGTTTGCTCATAAATGTTAACCTAATGGCAATTCTTAAACGTAATCAAAAGGGAACAATGCTATATGTCCATCAGTGGGAACGTTAGTTTACAAATTATGCTACATCTAATAATGGGACGCAGCCATGACAAATGATGGTATAGTTTTAGATTTAATGACAAAGATAGGAAAGTGATAATTATGTAAATTATATATTTCTATATTACATAATGTGAGATTTTATTGGTATTATATAAAGTGATGCTATATATTTTATTATATACAGAATTTAAAATTTTTTATTATATAAAATTGGAAGATCTGATCACAATACCATATGAAGTGGTGGGTTCCTTTTTGTAAAAAACACTTGCTATAATATGCAAAGCATAAAAAGTGTAATACAGAGAAAACAAAGTCTAAAAATGGGATATGTATATATGTATGTCCTCAGAAAGGGACTTCTGGAGGGATGTGGACTACGAGGGGACACAATAGTTTGCTATGGTGCAAGGAATGTTTTGATGTAGGTGGTCATGATATGGATGTATACTATTTAAAAAAAAATTTTTTTTAATGTTGAGACACGCATTTATGATTTGTGTACCTTTCTATGTGTATTTTACATCTCAATGAAAAAAGAACACCAAAGGACAAAGGTATTAATGATACGATCTTTGGAAAATATGTTTGATGCTGATTTTTCTTAGTCTATCTTTCTATTACTTAATTATTTTTACAACAATCACATACTTCTTTTATAATCTGAAAATAATAATAAAGCACTTATGTCAAAAAACAAAGCCACAGAGAGCAGGGACGCTAGGGATTTTTCAGAATCAAGGCACAGCGTGCTTCTGTCAAGCTCATTTCTTTATTTGTGCAAGATACATATTATACATATCATGTTTTCCATACATTGTACACATTTTCCCCCCATCCCAACTAAATCGAGTTTTCACTTCGTGGTTAAAAGGTGCAAGTAACATGGAGACCTCATCCTCCTGCCTCATTAGGAAAATATCCAACCAAAAGAGGTCAGCAAGCAGAGCAGTGTCCAGCCCGGGAGGGAAGTGAATGAGAGAGGAGATGAAGGAAGGCCCGTCTCAGATTCCCGCAGTTCTGGCCTACAAGTTGAAGGGCTCCGTTGAGGTGTGTTGCTGTGTACGTGCCAGGTTATGTTTATTTCATGTTCTGAATGATTCCTTTTTAACCTACCAAGTATTTATAGCCCATAGAAACTCAGAGATGAAAGTTCTTCCAATGTGCAAAAGCCACAAATGACAAAATCTTGTTAGAGTGGCCGAAGCCAGGAGGGCTCTCAAGCCCGTGTGTGTGTCTGTCCGTCTGAAGCCCCGTTCATTACGACTGAGCTTTTCTGGGCTGGTCCTCAGTGGAGAATGGGTGACCCTAGGAGACCATTGCGACCACTGTGTTGTGAGCTGAAGGAGAGCCATTGAACACAACAAAAAGGATGCTTCAAGGACACACGGCAACACAATCAGAACCATGCCACAGGCTCTGATGGCTAGGAGGTGCCAGCAGGAGTGACACAATTAGGGACAGGAGTGGTTCAATTTAGGGGGAAAAAAAAGCCCACAGAAGTATGCTGTTTTCGGGACAAAGAGGCTGAGTTCTAAAGTACCCCCAATAAGCAGCTTCCACAAAGGGCTGACCATGTGCCTGTAGCAGATGGCCCTTTAAGCCACACTCAGACCTGGCGCTCTAAAGAGTTCGGGGCAGCAGGCTTGCAGGCGAGGGAGAGCTGAGCTGCGTGAGGATGTGCGGGTGCCCCGGGTACCAGAGACAGGCCGGGCCAAACAAAGCCGCCCCTGGCAGGACTGGTGAGTCTCCAGCCTGTGTCTATTCTCCTCCTGCCTCTTTCCTGTCCCCCCCTCCCCACAGCTCCCCACTTTATGCATTTTGAAGGTATAAGCCAGTTGAGGATGCCCACGACTCATTTGTTCAGCCATTGGGTTATAAAGCTCAGTCAACCCACCAGTGAACACTTTTCCTCTAGACAAAAATTCTCAGAAAATAAGAGCTTTATCACCTTCTGGATGTCCAGGTTGGAAAAAGCTACGTCTTCCCTAGCAGGACTATTAGGATGCATATAATCCCATCCATGACAATGACTCGTTACCAAGAAGTAAGGGAAGACATAGATGAAGGGCTTCCCTGGTGCCTCAGAGGGTAAAGCGTCTGCCTGAAATGTGGGAGACCTAGGTTCGATCCCTGGGTCAGGAAGATCCCCTGGAGAAGGAAATGGCAACCCACTCCAGTACTCTTACCCGGAAAATCCCATGGACAGAGAAGCCTGGTGGACTACAGTCCATGGGGTTGCAAAGAGTCGGACATGACTGAGCAACTTCACTTTAGATGAAGAAGACAAAATGGAATAAAATATTTTAACCGTATCATTTTCCAGGACTGTTGGGCCCAGGTTAATCCTTTATAAATACGTTCATAACTGAGTCATGAAAAATGAATCTCAGCCAGCCTTTGATGGGCTCTTGGAAGCCCAGGCTACTTCCAGGCTACTCTTGAGTCTGGGGACATGGAGTTCAGAAGTGCAAAGATCCAATTTGACATACTCTAAACACTGACATCCTTGACTTCTGGGAGGGCACATTTCTGGGTACACATTTTTCATTTCTCTTGCAGTTCTTGTGGTTAAGTTTCCTTCTTCAAGTGTGTGCAGTAACATTAGTGTGGGGAGGAATCTGTGCATATTTTAGAAAAGATAAACCCTGAATATCCTATCAGTTTTAGGAAACAGACTTCTCTACTAGTAGGCAAAAGAGCAGTCTGCCTTGGAAAAAAACACATGCTTGAAATTGACTACTCTATAGGCACTCAGAGAATGGCATGTGGGACTCAGGGTTTCTGAGTACAGTTGTGCAGTTTGTGCACTGAACAAACAATCTCAAACTATGATGTGCAAGCTCATTTACCATATGTGGAGGCGTTGCTTGATGCTAACAAGTAGATGAATGTTTTCTTTGGGATACTGTTGTCCTGTATCAACATAAATACTACTCTTGTGTTCTCCTCTACTCCTTGACTCAGGGATGATGGCAGTGTTGTGCCTGCACATGGCTTACTTTTGTCTGTCCAAAGCCCTGTCTGTCCAACCACCATGGAACAAGCACTTGGTTATCTGCACCCCACCATGTGGCGATAAGCTCACCAACCTGCTCCTCAGTAACGATAATGATTATTTCCACATACTGAATTTCTACTACATGCCAGGACCCATGCTGGCTGAGGGCTTTCCAGATGATGTTATTTAGGCTCTTTCAAATAACACAGAGAGGTTGACGGACCCAAATTCAACCTCAGGTCTGTCTGACCCCAGAGGTCATGTTCTTCAAATGGTGACTGTGGGGTCACCTCTTCCCTCCATCCCTCTGACCCTCTGTCAGCTTGCACAAGCTCAACGTGATCTCCTGCACAGGAATGCTGCTCCCTGCCCCACCATTCCCCTCCTAATTCCTCATATTTTGAGTTCTCAGCTTCGGAATTGCTTTCTCTAAACAAATTAGGCCTTTCCCTCCCCAGCACTTATAGCCCCCAGACAATGCATGTTAGTTTGTACTTGTTCAGTCTGCACTGCAGACCTTGCCAGGCAGGCCTGTGCCTGGCACCTGTACCATTGGGTGCCTGATGCCCAGGGCTGGGCATGCAGGAGGGCTTATGAACATCTGATGAAGGAATGAATGGCAAAGAAGGGTGTAAGCAAGGCAGATAACACTCCTCTTTAAATTGCTTCTAGTTTAGCCACATGATTCTAATTGCGAAGAAAACTCACAGTTGACACTGACTCTTTCCTTCAACAATCATTTTCTATTGGTGGCTTCACTCAGCCTTCCTGAGGAGCCCCCAGCTCCCTTCTGCTCAGGTCTCCCCAAATATCCCTCATCTTGACCCCACTACTCTTCCCTCTCCAAGGAGGGCTCTTGACCTTCCCTGGATGATGAAATTCTGGCCTCACGTCCTGCAGGATCACATCTTGCCTAGGTTCTCTGGTAAGACGCAAGGCTGTTCACCATTTTTAGCGTTAACGTGACTCAGTCCCACCACTAAGTACAACATTACTCATTAGTTTCGTGTACCATGATCATATTATAGTGATATAATACACTGTGACAATCTTGATACTGTCGTCTGACGAGCCAACAAACCTGACAATCTCATTTTAAGGCATCTGCAATTTAAAGAAAAAAATGTACACTCTAATGTCACCGCATCCTCCCCATGAGAGGAGGGGCTGGACCCACTCGGAGTATGACATTCTGAGATGCTGTCAGAATTCTGAAAGTTAAACAAAAATCCTCGTGGTGTTACAAGTGAGAAGACAAAAGCAGCCGCCATCTGAATAGATAGCTGTCACTCCAGACGACAGCCTGCCTGCTATTCAGAGCCATTGCTTTGGAGGGGGATGCTGTGCTGAGGCTCGGCGGGCGTTTCCACCAGGTACCTGACTCCAGTAGTTTGTGGTGGGAGGTCCTCACCCGGTATGCTTGTCCCTCATGGGAAGGCCATGGTTCTGTGTCTGGGGAACAAAGGCTATCGTAGGGCCCCAAAATAGTAGCCCTGTTGTGAGGTACAGCAGTATCCACTGTTTATATTAATCCAGAGAACTGCAGTACAAAGCTGTGTCGAACCATACCTCATTCAGATTTAATGTGCCCATTTAACTCTGTTGCTGTATTTTTTTTTTAATTGTACCTGACCTCAGATCAATATGTTTTCTGACTTTTCCATGTATAGATCTCCTATCAAAATTAATGACTTGCATCTTTAAAGAAAAAAAAAAATTGGCTCCAAATAGAAGAACAAAAATTCTGGGCAGTTCTGAGCCTTCCGAGGAGGAAAAAAACCCCCAGGAGCTTGTAAGAAACCATCAACTGTGTTTGCTTAGAGCAGAGGCTCAGCAGCTGGTTTTGAAAGCGCGGGGCAGAACCTTTACCTCCGCGGTCAGAGTCGAGCCCCCAGACTTAAAGGGGGCGGCGTGTGTCTGGAATCATTTCCCAGCCTTAATAAGAAACTCTGTCCTTCCCAGGCATCAGATTAGTGCTCCTCTGTGACCCCAGCACGCCAGTAACTCCAAGCCGCTGAGATGATGCTCACCTTTGGGAAAAGAATGCTCTAATCTTGATCATGTTCCGACGGCTGCAAGAAATCCTCTCCCCCCGCCGCCCGGTTGCATGTCCTTGGCCTTTTTTCTTGTTTGCTTTTGTGGTCTGGGTACACCGCTCCTCTCCTGCCTGGGTGGGGGAGCAGCACGGAGCCTGTGGGGCTCCCTCCCTCACATCCTCATCTGGATAGCGGGCTTTTTCAACCCCCAGCCCTTCACAGGTAGGAAGCACATCACAACTCATTAGTAATTTACTGCTACAGTAATTTTTATAATTACTGCCAGGAGGCCTCATTAAATTTGATCTAATGAATAAATATTGTATTTTTCAACGTGATTACCAGAACAGCTTAAGCTGAGTGCCATAAACAATTATTTTCCTCACTACTCAGGATGTCGGTGACTATTGATTTTTATTTCATAAAGAATTTACTGTAGTAATACTAATATAAATTTATGACTTCGAGAATAGGCAACATCCCCTGTGTCAATTCACAAGCAACAAACAGTCCCAGAAACAGCCAAAGCGGGAGGCTGGGAGTCAGAAGGAAAGAATGGAACAGAGGTCTGCTGAGTGTGGCTGGCCGGGGAAGGACGAGGTAGAAACGGTTTGATGCTGCTGACTTCCGATTGTGAACCGAGATCAAGGAACCCACATGTCATCAATTCCTGACATGTGAGTCTGGAGCTCCCAGGCTGAACAATATTGCCGGCAGCTGATTTTCACGTTTTATAAGATCGAGTCAATAAATTCTGCTCAGTTTCATATTTCCAAAGACATGAAAATCAGGCTCTAACAAGGAAAGATTCACACCAAACCCCTTGTTCACTTATGTTACCTTAGTGCCATTGAATATCTTGTGCTCCCTTTTTATCCTAGTTTCTAATGTCATGTAATGGAATTTCACATCTCAGCTAGTGGGATGGATATTCCCCTCCATCTTCTGCCTTTTATCCCACTGGATACCCCATCCTCTTCGTACCTAAGCTACTGTAAAGCACTGGGGTTCTCTGTCAGTTTTATTTCTCTCCCAGTAAGCGAAGCACCAGCTGGCTGCCCCAGGGGACCCTCACTTGTCCTGGATGACTCAGTGCTTTCACCAGACCTCTCTTCCACCCCAGAGCGGTCATCCTCAACCACGGCTGCACATTAGAATCAGGGAGGAACTTTAAAAACACGCTGGTACCCAGGTCTTGCCCCAGAGATTCTGACTGAATTGGTCTGGGGTAGGGCGTGGCTATAACTCGTCTTGTCTGAACTCACCGGAGGATTCTAATGTGCAGCCAGGTTCTAAAATCACTGAAGGCAGAGGGCAGTGAGCTAGGAGCCAGAGCGCCTCGCCCCGCGGCTAGTTGTCATAGGCAGAACTGGGTCTTCCCCAAATTCACGTTGACATTCTAACCCCCAGTACCTCAGAATATGACTATAATTGAATAGAGGACTTTTCAAGAGGTAATTAAGGTAAAATGAGGTCATATGTGTGGGTTCTGCCCTTATAAGAAGGGGAGATTAGGACACAAGTGAGCAGAAAGGGGAAGACCACGTGAAGATACAGGGAGAAGATGGCACCTACAAGCCAAGGAAAGAGGCTTCAGCAGGAACCTACGCTGCCAACACCTTGATCTTGGACTCCTAGCCTCCCACATTGTAAGAAAATACATTTCTACTGTTTAAACTACCCAGTCTGTGGTGCTTTGTTATGGCAGCCCTAGCCAATTAATACAGCAGCCTTCACAGACCATGGAGCCTAGTGGCTACAAGTAAAGACTCTGGAGGAGAAACATGTCTCAAACCCAAGGTCCATTACTTACCAGATGTACAGTGTCTTGATGTTCTGGTTATCTATTGCTGTGTATCGAATGACCTCAAAGCTTAGTGGCATAAAACAACTCTTTTTTGTCACATTCACTGATTCTGTGGGTCAGGAATTTAGACAAGGCAGTAAGCGGCAATTTGTCTCTGCTCTACGCCATCCAGGGCCCCAGCTGGAAGGCTAGAAGGATGAGTGTGACTCATGGGCTGGAGTCGAGCATCATGTGAGGGCTTGTTTTCTCACATGTCTGGATATAACCCCAGCTCTTATACTGGCTGGGCCCTCCAGTTGACGCTGTTAGCCGGATAACCTACATGTGGCTTCATGGAGCATGGGCTTCCTTACAACATCGTGGAAAGAATCCATGGGGATCTGTAGATTGCATTTACAGATCATTTACAAAATGATTTGTAGTACAGTCATTTTGGACACGGCAGGGAGAGGGGAGGAGAGGGTGAGATGTATGAAGAGTAACATGGAAATTTACAATACCATATGTAAAATAGATAGCCAATGGGAATTTGCTGTATGACTCAGGGAAGTCAAACAGGAGCTCTGGGTGGGATGGGGAGAGAGATGGGAGGCAAGTTTGGGAGGGAGGGGACAAGGGTGTACCTATGGCTGATTCCTGTTGATGTATGACAGAAAACCACCAAATACTGTAAAGCAATTATCCTTCAATTAAAAAAATGAAAGAAAGAAAAAAGAGAATCCATGGGGAGGAAGACAGTAAGAAGCATTCTGCCTTCATAAAGCCAGGCTTGTAAGTCATGCAGCAGCAGTGTTTCCACAGCATTCTACTCATTAAGTCAGCCACAGAGGCTTACCCTGGCTTAAGGAGTGAGGAAATACTCCAAGGCAATGGGCAAATGGCAGGGTTCCGGAAAAGCAGGTGGGACCAGAAATACTACTGTGACCATGTTTTGGAAAATGCAATCTGCCACACTTGGACAAGTTTCTTACCTCTGAATATCTGATTCCCTACCTTTAAACTAGAATGATGTAAACTAACTCATTTGGCTGTGGTAAGGATTAAAATGGCAACATTACAGGAGAGTGCCTGGCACATGTAAGTACTTACAAAATTCTAGTTGCTTCTAACATCTGGGGCCAGTATGCTTATTCTGATCAGGCCTTGAAGGATGATGAGGATGTGAGCAAAATGAGGTCAAGAGATCACTAGATAGTGTAACAGGGCATGGAGAAAAGGGCCGGTAAGGACACAGGGAGAAGGCAGCTATCTTTCACCCAAGGAGAGAAGCCTCAGACCTTGCTAGCACACTTGCCTTGGACTTCCAGCTTCCAGAACTTCAAGAAATAAGTCTATTGCTTAAGCAAAAAAAAAAAAAATGAGAGAAATATCAGGAAAATGTTACTTGAGATATGGAGGCTACCCCTCAAAAGTTGTAAAATTTGGAGTTAAAAGTGGTTGTCCCCTGGAAAGTAGGACTGGGGTTCTGGAGAAGTGGAGAAAGACATTGTGGCTTTTCATTAGGAATCCTTCAGAAATATTTGATTTTTTAAAAAAATGCATGTGTAATGCTTTAATTAAAAAAAAAACAGTGTGTGGGGGGGTACTTCCCTGGCAGTCCAGTGCTTAAGACTCTTTGCTGCCATTGGAGGGGTCACAGGTTCTATCCCTGATCAGGGAACTAAGATCCTTCATGCCTTCTGGCATGGCCAAAAAAAAAAAAAACCCATGAAGACATGCCCAAAGTGGTTGTCCCTATTATAAATAAATGTAAAGAAATTATTCTTTTTTAGTGATTAAACTAATGTTTCCTAACAGTGAGTTGCTATTACAGAATTTAGATATTTTTAAAACGGAAGCACAAAAATTATATGCAGAGTATGATCTTAGCAACATTAACAATACTTAAGTTCAACACCCATGTGATCCAGTTCTTAACTGTGGTTACCTGTGAGCAGCAGGATGTGGATGATTTAAATTATGAAATTTCAATTTTATATAAAAGTAATTAAAAAATAATAAATTTTAAAATATGATGAATATAAGCTTATTGCCCGTATCTCCCTTTTTTCTCCACCTCAACATATCAGTCAGCATTTTAAAATGTAGTATTATCCATGGTTAACATTTTTACAATATTTATTTGGCTGCTCTGGGTCTTAGTTGTGGCACACGGGATTTTTAGATGCAGCATGTGGGATCTAGTTCCCTGACCAGTGATCCACATAAGCCCCCTAATGGGGAGCACAAGTCTTAGCCACTAGAGCTTCAGGGAAGTCTCTCCATGGTTAATTAAAGAGCAAAACTTCTTGGTAACAAGACAGTATTGAAATTCTTATATCAAGATGGATGAGACTAAGGAGGTATTAATATCCTTCAGCAGGTATTAATATCCTCTAAGTCTTTCTATTCTTAGAAAGACTGCAGGTCTGACTGTTAAACCCAAAGAACAAGCATAAGTTCCAAGGATGCATGGGCAAGAAAAGTTCCCTTAAAAACAACAGTAAGCTTCAATATTCAAAAGTGAGTTGTATTTCTATACATAAGTGATAATCTGAAAATGAAATTAAGAAAATAATTTAAATGTCAATAGCATCAAAAAGAATAAATTACTTGGGAATAAATTTAACCAGGGAGATGTAAGACTCAGAAACTATACTACAAACTGCAAAACATTGTTGAGAGAAATTAAAGAATACCTAAATAAATGGAAAGACATCCCATGTTCATGGACTGGAAGACTTAAATTTTGTTAACATGGCAATACTCCTTAAATCAGCTTACAGACTCAATGTAATTCTTATAAAAATTCCAACTTCCAATTTTGCAGAAATGGATAAACTGATACCAAAACTCATATGAAATTGCAAAGGGCCCAAAATAATCAAAACAATCTTGAAAAAGAAGAAAGTTGGAGGAAAACGTTCCAATTTCACAACTTACAGCAAAACTGTAGTAATTGAACACTGTTGTCGTGGCATAAGGACAGACATAAAGATCAAGGGAATAGAATCAAGAGTCCAGAAATAAACCCATTCATATCTGGTTAACTGATTTTCAACGAGGGTGCTGAAATCATTCAATGGGGAATAAATGTCTTTTTGACAAATGGTGCTTGGACAATTGGATATCCATATGCAACAGAATGAAACTGGACCCTTACCTCACACACATACAAAAATTAACTCAAAATGGATCACAGACGTAAAAATTAAAAAATGTCAAACTCCTAGAAGAAAAACATAGGTATAGATCTTCATGATGCTGAATTTAGCAATGGATTCCTTTTTTTTTAAGTTTTATTTTTGGCAGTGGTGGTTTTTTGTTGCTATGCGGGCTTTTCTCTAGTTGAAGAGAGGGGGCTACTCTCTAGATGCAGTGCGCAGGCTTCTCATTGCAATAGTTTCTCTTGTTGCAGGGCACAGGCTTCAGTAGTTGTGGCTCATAGGCTCTAGAGCACAAGCTCAATAGTTGTTGCACAGGGGGCTTCACTGCTCCCAGGCACAGTGATCTTCCCATGATCCAGGGATCTTCCTGGATCAGGGACAGAACCCGTGTCTCCTGCATTGACAGGCAGATTCTTTACCATTGAGCCATCAGGAAAGCCCAGCAATGGATTCTTAGATATAACATCAAAAACACAAGCAACAAAAGGAAAAATCAATACATTGGACCCCTTGAAAATGAGAACTTTAGTGCACCAAAGAGTACAATCAAGCAAGTGAAAAAGATAGTCTAGCAGTTACTCAATCAAAGAATTATTACTCTTACAGCCTAGCAATTCCACTCTTAGGTTGAAATTGAATGTTGAAACAAAATCTTGCAAATGAATGTTCACAGCAGCACTATTCACAAGAGACAAAAGTGAATACCATCAAAATACTCATTCACTGATTGAGAAAATTGTGGCATAACCATAAAATGGAATATAATTAGGCCACAAAAAGAAATAAAGTACTGATAACTACTATAAGGATGAGCCTTGAAAACGTGCTAAGTGAAAAAAATTAGACACAAAAAGTCACATACTGTTTATTCCCAAATATCCAAAACAGGCAAATCCAGGAGACAGAAAGCAGAGTTCCTATGGACTAAGGAGGATAGAGAAAAAGGGGAATGACTGTTGTAGTGATTGGTTTCTTTTGGGGGATTGATGAAAATGTTCTGGTAATGGTTGCACAACACCATGAATGTGCTGGAAGCCACAGAACTGTACATCTTTTTTAATTAATTTATTTTATTTTTGGCTATGCAGTGTCTTCCTTGCTGCTCGTGGGCTTTTTCTAGTTTCCGCCAAGTGGGGGCTACTCTCGTTGCTAGCATGGACTTCTCATTATGGTGGTTTCTCTTGTGGAGCACAGGCTCTGGCGCACACAGGCCTCAATGGTTACCACACATAGGCTCAGTAGTTGGGGTCCACAGCCTTAGCTGTCCTGTGGCATCTTTGCAGACCAGGGATGGAACCCATGTTCCCTGCACTAGCAGGTGGATTCTTGACCACTGGACCACCAGGGAAATCCAGAACTGTACATTTTTCAATCTTTTTAAATTAAGAAGAAAAGTAACAAAAAGCAAACATTAAGCCTTGAAGGCATGCAGCCCAGACCATCCTCCAGCTTCTAGTCCATTTGTCCTGTCTCAGTTTTCTAAAATGTCAGCTGACTTCCCTTCCCTGCTCTCGAAGAATTACTTGGAGGGAGGTTCGAGGCATGGGGGCTCGGGCGCCAGCTCTGCAGTTCCCCCAGGTCCCGAAGGTGGTCACAGTTTGTGGTGGCTGGTGGGAGGCCATTGCCCCTCACCACCCCCAGCCGCCCGTCCACGGACTGGCCTTTCCAAAGACTCCGGGTGTAGGGCGGCCACCCACTCCCACCACCATTTCTCTCCTATTAGTGATTCCATGTTTTAAAACTGGAGATTCTGCTTTTTGGTAAGAAAGAAACAAATGAACTCTCATCCGCTGCAAGGCGCCATTGCCATTTCACTCAGGAAAGCTGAGTTATGAGTTGTTTTTCTTTTCTTCCAAAGGTGGGACAGTACTTCCTCCCCCATGTCACAGGGTGCAGCCAGGAAGGAATGGTAAGAACCATTGCTATGATGAGCAGCCTCGCTTCCAGGCTGTTCCCACACTGGGGAAAGGGGTCACAGCATAGTTTCAATGTTAAGATGTGTAAAAAAGACAAAAAAAAAAAAAAATGTTTTTTCAAAGTAGGAAGAAAAAAATCTAAGCCTTTTAACTCCACTATATTAGACAAACTGATACAGCTCAGAAATTTTCCTTTATACCGTCAATGCCGGAATTTTGTACTGTTTTGTAAGGATTTCATAAAAGTCATAAAAACTAAAAAAATAAAAATGCTAAACACTAGGCAAGCTTGATATTAGGTTGTCTCCAAAACCTAGTTTTCTGGTAAAGCAAACTAAGTTGAAATCAAACCTCTCTTTTACCAGGGCCTGTCTGTCAGCTCTCTCCCAATACTTTAGAACCCCACATGTCACTTTGCTGAAATCAATTAATAGAGTTTTTGGTGTCTGCCCTGATCATCCTTTCCCAACATTGAAAAAGAAGATAAATAGAATCTATCTCCATAATTTTACTTAGTCATTTAGCTCAGTAGCATCTGTTTATCATGATTTACAAAAATCTGACTGGCAATGAGAATTGCAAGAATCACTGGCATAAAAATTTTATTTACATATTTTTCCCCCTAAAGCACTAGGTTACTCAAAATGGTCGTATCTTAAAATTTAGGCAAGCTCCTGTGGTAATTTTTACTTTTTAAAAAGCCATACTGGATAGTCTTCAACAAGTGACAAACATTTTTTGTTGTTTAGTCGCTAAGTCGGGTCCGACTCTTTTGCAATCACCTTGCTCCTCTGTCCATGGGATTTCCCAGGCAAGAATACTGGAGTCAGTTGCCATTTCCTTCTCCAGGGTATCTTCTCCACCCAGGGATTGAACCCACGTCACCTGCATTAGCAGGCGGATTTACCGTCTGAGCCACCAGGGAAACCCCTGAGAAACATTTACAGCTATTCATTTTAAAAGACAAACTTGAGCACTAGTCTAGTAAAGAATGTATAATCAAATAAAAATAAACATGAAATATTGGTTCCTGCTGATATGACTTGCCTCAATGTGAGAAGAGAGAATTTGAGTATCTTAGCACAAGCTCACAGAACAGTATGTCCTTCAATGTTGCAGCAGGAGAGGAAACCACTTTCTGCAACATCTTTTTCTTTGAAACTTTATGGCTTAAGTTCCACGTTCATGTACGTGAGCATATTTCAGAATTCTCTGTATAATAAAATTAAATTATGACTCTCTTCCGTACATAGTAAGTAAAAAAGATTTTTTAAAAGTATATAGTGAGTTGGATACTGTAATTTATCTGAGAAGGCAAAAAGAGTACAGATATATATACATATTTGTTTATTGTTCTAAAAATCTGAGTCTAAGTCATAAAAAAAGTATAAGATGTTAATTTGGAGAGAGAGAAAGCACAGAAATAAAATCTAGACTTCACTAAAAACATCTTATTTTGTAAGCTTGACTTTGGAAATAAGTAACTGTTTTACATTATTAGAAAACAAAATTAAATCCTAATTTTTTAAAAAGCTGTCTTTAAAAACAAAAGCAAAATAACACAAGTAAACTTAATAACCATATAAAGAGTTTAAAATGACTTTAAAAACAGTAGTATGTACCAAAGGACTTACAGTAAGGATGAAGAGAAAAATCTTTAACTGTTTTCAGTAATAATATCTAAGTAGTAATATTGGTACTATTGTTCTGAAACCATGTTTATGTATAGTGACACTAATATATTTACATATAATTGCTATAATTTGTTTATATATGAGCTCATTTACATAAGTTGTGTGTATATGTAATATACAGATAGATACAAAAGAAATGTGTTATGAAAACAAAATGCAGTGGAGGAATGGCTGACTGTAGGTTTGAGGTAGAAAATGTACAGGAATTATAAAAACCCCTGGGGTCACATCAGAAGGACGCAGGGGCCTACGTGACAGCTCCCTCGATGGGCCAAAATTTGGCATCAATAAGAATAATAACTGCTATGGGTTGAAACACATCAAATATTTGAAAACTCCAAGAGTTCATGTGATACTTAAACAAGTAAACAAGAAAACCCTTGTTAGGCACCATTAGAAGATACTTGAGAGCTAATTTTTGGTTCTGAAAACTGGTTAAAAAAAATCAAGTCCTTAATACATCTATTATATAAAAACTCTACCTAGTATAACTAAATAGTTTAGGGGAAATTCCCAGTTGATTAATGAAGAGAGAATTTACAGAAAATGTTCATCAGTGGCTATTAACAGTACAAAAAAGGAGAGAACAGGATTGTAAAAGTCTTCTGATATCAGTTCATGCCGGGAGCCAGCTCACGAGATCCCCTCTCATGACAGAGTCATGAGGAGAAGGACTGACGAGCAGAGCAACTCAGGCCTCGGGGATTCTCGAGAGGCTGCCTCAGCGCTCACCTTAAAAATAAGATCTCTCTGACGCTTGCTATAATAAACCTCTTCTTATTTTCTGTGATTTAGGCAAAAGGCCTTTCCTGATTTTCTTCTAAAACAGATCATTCTGAAACCTCAAATCAACAAGGCCCCTGAACGGTAGCACCCTAAATAAAATTATCTGGGATATAAAGTATGCTGATCTAAATTCCTTTTGCTAACATATTGGTTTGTTTAATAAATGTACCTGTGCCTTTGGAGCTAATGTGCATAACTTCTCCCTAGTAATAAAACAGCATTGAGAGCCTCCGCACAGAAAGCCTCTATGGGCACAAAACCCTTCGCAGGAAAAAAGGTTTGTTAGAAAATACAAAAAATATTGCTTTGTGAAACTGTTACTTAATCTATATTTACTCACTATGCTTTTACTCTTAACGTATTTAGCCTTTATAATGAAAGCATAATAGTTAGAGATTTATATAAATAGAAGTTTAGTTTTAATACAAATAATAAGACAATTGTTGATTTAACTGATGATTCTTACTTAGAGCTGAATTTCAGCTTGCTGTTCTTTGACTTTATGGAACTACATTCTTTTCTGTTAAGCTCAAGGCATAGAGTAAATTACCAAAAAACAGGTTTTACCCTAAAAACTTCCTGTTGAGGAATTCTTCCCTGATGTGCTCGATACAAAAGTATTCTAATTGATCAACCTTTATCAATAGAGAGTCACAAGGTGTTAGCAGGCCGCCAGGCCAGAAGATGACGTAATCAAAATGAGGCTTTTTGTAACTAAAGACATGCAAACGGCTTCGATGAGGGTCGAAGCTGCTAGCCTACTGAGCTAACTTGATAGGCCCATTAAGATGTACCCACTAAGCTTAGTTGGTATGTGCCTTAAGCTAAGTTGGTACGTCCCTTAAGCTGAATTGGTATGATTCTATGCTTCACATTTGTTTCTATATACCACTAAAAATATAAAAGCTGCTGGAGAAAACAATAAAGCAGAAGACACTTGGAAACACCGAGACACGCTGTGTCTTCTCATTCGTATCGCCGACACCGTCCACCCTAAGGGAACCCTGACCAGCTGGAGCAGGACTCCGGCAAGTTCACAAAATAAAGTACCCTTGCTGCATCCGAACCTGATCAAGCTTCCAGATACAACAGAGAAGACAGAAGAACATGCTAAATGACACCATGGGGTTGCAGTTAGTAAAATGTGGAAACTCTTCAGGAAAAAAATGCCTTTTATCAACAAATAAACAGCAAGGGGAATAAAGGGAGGGAAAACCTAATAATTAAGAGACTTTAAATAAATAAGCAAGCATTAGAGGAGTCCTGAATTCAAACAGATCACTTGTATAAATGGAAGGTGAGGCGTGGGATAGTGAAAATTTGAAAACTGATTGGATATTTGACATTAAGGAACTCTTTCTAACTTTATATAGGTGTAATAATATTTTATTATGGTTCTACAAGTCTTTTAGAAATACTGAAGTATGTATGAATGTCATACATCTGGGTTTTCCTTCACAATAATTCAATGGACTGTGGGGAGCAAGAGTATAGATGAAACAGGATGGACCATGAGGTGATCACTGCTGAAGTTAGTGATGGGGACACACAGTAGGGGAGGGTACCTTCTCTCTTACAGTAAGTTTTTAACTTCCATGAACTCAATTTTTGCCACCCTAAATTTTCCCCGAACAAATGGATACCATTTAGAGCTACTATATGTAAAATTATCTTTTTGTAGCTCATTAACAGCTCAATACAAATTATTTAGTTGAATAGTGGTATTCTTTCAAGTTAGTACAATGAACTAAATTGTATTTTCCCATAGAAAAACACATTATTAGAAATACATGATTTTTAATGAATTGACCGTTGCAGTTTCATAGAAAGCTAAGCATTGTATCACAAAGAAAGGTTACACCTCATAGGGGTTAATGCTGGGATTAACAAATGTTGGGACCTATCCATTATTTCTCCTCCACCATGACTTTAGTTCTTTCCGCTCAAATCTCAGGAACTTTCCTGTCCAGGAACCTCAACTTATTTGATAAATATTTAGTAAGCTTTTCTTTTTCTTGGCTGTGTGGCTTGTGGGATCTCAGTTCCCTGACCAGGAATTGCACCCAGGCCATGGCAGTAAAAGCCCAGAATCTTAACCATCAGGGAACTCCCTTAGTAACCACTTGCTGAATCCAGAGTACATGAGTATTTGGATCAAAGTGGTCTTGCTCCCAGTGACTTCATTCTTACGAAAGAAAGTGAAATAAACATGTAACTATGGGTGACTGGTATTACCTGTTATGATAAACATATGTAGCCTTATCTATCACATATGTAACCCAGTCTATCAGAAGCTCTCTGAACAGTGTTTGGTTCTATTATCTACCTTCTCAGGCTACAAGAGCAGGCACGGGCTCTTAAGTTTTCTTAAGTTACAATACTTAACCTTGTTGAGTCTCATCTCCAAAACGCCTAACATACATCCTGTGCTGAGCACTGTGTCTGGTACTTAGGAGGTGCTGAACTAACTCTAGTATTCGTTCTTTGGCAAATATCTATAATGTTGGATTAAGCACTGCTGCAACCATGGGTTACCAGCAGGTACTTTCATCTAATAAGCACTTCCAACAAACTTCCAAGGCACAGAATTGTTTTAAAAAAAGTTGCCTATGTGGCCAGCTATGCCCATTTGCAATCCTACAGGCTGCCTCCCCATTTTGGCATCTAACAAAGTAGCTTGTCTCTTCTCACCTCACCCATGAGCTACACACCCAAGTTCACCCAGAACTGTGTGCTACAGTATAGGTCTGCAGACTAGCCCCACACTCTCCAAAATTCTCAATTTCCTACCTTTCTTTGTCTTTGTAACTAAGAGGCTGTAGTATGCCAACCCTAATGTGAAGAATGGGGTACTAGGACTTCCCTGGCAGTCCAGTGGTTAAGACTTCTTTCACACTTCCAATGCAGGGGACCTGGGTTTGACCTCTGGTCGGGGAATAAGACCCCACATGCCGCTCGGCATGGCCAAAAAACTTTTAATTTTTAAATTAAAAAATAAAAGAATGGAATATGAGAACTTTTGAACCATGCTTTTTCTGTCTTTTGATTCTCTCAGTCCTAGAACAGGCCTCAAGGTACAGGGAGTCTAAAATAAATACCCAGGTTATTGTGAAATTGCTGTTGGTTCTTGTGTTGGCAAATGGCCATTGTAAAACTTCATGGGTCCCTACTTTCTGTCGATGTAGCCATCTTAGCTGATTCTGATTCACAGCTATTAATCACATCACCAAATCAAGCCCTGTTCAAAAGAGCTAGCCCTTGGTCTTCAGAAACTTAAGCCAAAGGGGGGGGGGGGGGGGGTCTTGAAAAGGCAGAAATGGTCTTGTTTAAAGAGGAAAGAAAAAAGGAGAAAACGTGTACACCCATGGTGGATTCACGTTAATGTATGGCAAAACAAATACAATATTGTAAAGTTAAAAAATAGAAAATAAACTAATAAAATAAATAAATAAAGAGGAAAGAAACATTATGACTCAGTGCAGTAAGATTGAGCATCAAAGATTTTAAAAAAGTAGACAAGCTACAACAAAATGTTTTATTATTAAAATAAAAAAACTTTGTATAAAAGCATAACAGATCAAAAGCTCTATTTACATTTATTGATTCAAGGTCCAATTATGCACCAAACACTGAACTGAATTGGCACAGCTACAGGCTGCAGATGCAAAGCAACATGAACACACACACACTCCGAGTCTACCTCTACCAAAAGATTTGATTCATGCCAAAACAGGGCGAGGGAGAGACAACACACGACTCTGCCCAGAAACTAAAGTGGCAGAGATTGCAAGTTCGCAAACTGTTGAAAGTCACCCTTCTCCAAAAAAGGCACTTCTCAATTATAAAAGTGCTTCAAACCTGAACATGAATCCTCTATGCCTGGCTTGTAATTTCTTCAAGAAAGCAAAAACTGCAAAGGATTGTAGCTGAGTTTAAGTATCAATTTTCCATGCAAAATAACCAAGAATTTATTTGAAACACCTCATGTTATGAACCGAAATAAACTTGGCAAACTCAATTATCCTGAGGTTCTATTCCATGAATTCAAAGACTGGCCTACTGCTGAAGCCTCCCCATCTCAATTTCCTAGGATGGCTTTTCTACAATGATTTCAAGCCTAGTACTGTCCTCGAACCTTCATATTGTGACCGTGTGGGCCAGATGCACATGGCAGAGGAAATCAGCAGCAACTAAGTCTCAACTGTGACAACTTGAATCACAAGCAAAATACACGAAATATTCTCCTCAGAAGCCTCCGAAGTCATATACTCCACTTGCCAACAATCACCTAATTTTTCCACATGGTCTTAGGACTTTTGTGCCTTGATTCTGCTCAAAACGTTGACAAACACTCTATCAGACCCAGTGTTTACATGTGAGCAAGTTACAGGAATAGTCTCTGAAACTGGATAGAGGTAGTTAATACTATACTGTGTTTCTAAGTGCTTGGTTTTATGCGTGGATTCCAGGGCTATTTCAACGCCAATTAAATCCAACATGCTTTCATAAAACTATCATTTAAAAAGGATTTCGAAACTAAATGATGGAGGAGAATCACTGGAAATAAGAGGACAGCATGGGGCGAGAGGTGGGCAGAAAAGCAAAGGAGAAACTGCAGGAGGGCAGAGTACAGCTGGCACTACACTTCTGTGATTCCCAGACACACGTGCGCATTTAATGGTAACAATTTGATTTGCCTATAAGACAGACTGAGCATCAGAATTCTTAACCCGGGTTTCAATCACATGACAAAACTGAAAACTTTAACAAGGAAGATTTGCAAAGTGGAAGGCAGGTAGCGGATCTTCCAATTATTATCCTTGCATTTCAAACTCCTGTTTTAGACTGAAAGAGAAGAGGGAACATGTCAGGATATGGCTTTTGGCCTAAGAATTCTCTTATGAAAACTCTAATTCCAAAAGACACATGTACCCCAGTGTTCACAGAAGCATTATTTACAATAGCCAAGACATAGAAACAACCTAAGTGTCCACTGACAGATGAATGGATAAAGATGCGGTACATATATACAGTGAAATACTACTCAGTCATAAAAAAAAATGAATGAAATAATGCGATTTGGATGGACCAGTTGGATAGACCTAGAGATTATCATACTAAATTAGACAAGCATCACATGATATTCACTTATATGTGGAATCAAAAATATGACACAAATGAAAACTTATTTACAAAAAAGAAACAGATTCACAGATCTAGAAAACAAACTTATGGTTACTAGAGGGGAAGGGAGTTGAGGGGAAGATAAATCAGAAGTTTGGGATCAGCAGTGACAAACTACTATATATAAAATAAATAACCAGCAAGGTCCACTGTATAGCACAGGAAACTACAGTCAATAGCTGGTAATAAACTGTAATGAAAAAAATTTAAAAAAGAATATATTAACATGTAACTGAATCACTTTGCTGTATACCTGAAACTAATACAACATTGTAAATTAACCATACTTCTATCTTTAAAAATTTAATAAGATAACAAAAATGAATATGGGCTGGGTGTTTGGGAGAGAACGGACACACGTATATGTACGGCTTAGTCCCTTCACTGTTCACCCAACACAACCACAACATTGTTAATCAGCTATACCCCAATACAAAATAGAGTTTAAAGTTTGAGAAAAAAAAAAAATGAAAAGTGCTTAAAAAAAAAGGTTCTCAGATAACTTGAAAAAAAAAAAAAAAACAATTAAGATTGGGGTGCAAAAGAGGGAAAAACCAGCCCTACCTTTTCAAGTAAGCATGCACGTTCCCAAAGCCATGGTACTTGGCTAAGTACACGAGCACCCCAGTCGCACATCGCCCATCTCGCTGCCGACAGAAGCTGCAGTTGCAGATCCCGCGACACGGTGGGCAGTGCCAGTTCTGAAGGAGAAGCGTGAAAAGGCACCATTAAGTCAAACCTTCCCACCCCTTACTTATCTACTCCTGTTTAACCTCTAAGGTGGGCGTCATCAACTGCATTCCGATCTTTTTTATTACTATTAAAAAAAGAAAAACACAATGTGGTTAATGCATCACATTCCCTTGGGAAATCCCGCAGAAAAGTCACACAACCACTACCAGCAGGGGGACTAGAGAACAGACTTCCCCTGAATGGCC
The DNA here is from genome assembly GCA_024291935.2 of Okapia johnstoni. NCBI lineage: Eukaryota > Metazoa > Chordata > Mammalia > Artiodactyla > Giraffidae > Okapia > Okapia johnstoni. Next base: position 127,749,646 of record CM044308.1, on the reverse strand, counting down.
AGGTCCCGAGCACTCCGCACGCGCTCACAGCTATCCAGTACCGACACTATGAATTCATCTGCCTTTCAACACCAGGGCTCAATCTCTTTCTGCCTCTACCAGCTCACAGCTGACCTTGGAGCCTACAGGACCACCTCTTCAGGGCACTTACTGGGTCTAGCAGAGCATCCCTGACTTCTTCACCATAACGGTTTCGAAGGCAGGGACCACAGAATTGGCCTCGAACGCCCCAGCACTCTGCGTTTCTGCAGTTTGTCTTGGTATCGATAGTTTTCTGGCGGCACTGATGACAAGTTGACCCCTGCAAAGAAGAAGAAAAACAGAAACACTACTCTTTGTAGACAAAATCTTAGAAGAATGTCATTCGCTGGAAATCCCCTGGCAGCCTGGTGGTTAGGACTCTGTGCTTTTACTGCCGAGGACAAGCCTCACAACCAAGAAAAAAAAGAAAGATAATTTGACTACAAAAAAAATATTAAAAGAAAAGAAAAATGTCCTTTTTTGTGGGTAGTCTGATCTTTTCTCTTTGAATCCTACCTCACATCTATATACACACATATACGCCAGGCCATGAAGAGTATCGAGCATGGTGATTCCATTCAACTGGCAGATGCGACAGTTCAAAACTACCTCAAGAAAAGATCTTACACAAAAGAAAGCTTGCCCAAATCTTGTTTATCTGGTAGCACACCATCATATCCTCAGCACCTACCTATGTAGGCACATGTTAACAGCTACTTATGTTGAATAACATGAATTTCTAAGTTGAGAAAAGATTTAATGCTACTGAAGATTTACCTAAACAACTACTACTACTGCAAACTTACTAAGCAGGCAAATCCCAAGGATGCTACAAAATTCTCTTTTCTTACATGAAAAAAATACCCAGGCACACATCCCATGTGCTAAGACCATTAGAACATGAGCAAAATGTCTCTCACAGATGGGGACATCTACAGATGTTATTTAGAGGCTCTGACCAGTGAACGGTTATAGATCTTCTCTCGGGAGTTGTTGCAGATATTCTCCAACTCTTCCTCCGTGATTTCGTCCACCGGGCGAACAACATGAGGAAGGGTCATGGGTCCGGGGCGACGACTTCGGGGCATGTCATCTTCCTGCATAACGAGAATCAAGAAACAGTGTCCTTCCTGGCTCGCTTTCCCAAGCTCTGACTCTTAGATCCTTGCTTTGTCACTCCTTCACAGAGAACTCAACCTGGAAATTGTTCTTGGAACTTACAGAGAAAGGGGCTTTACTAAGGATCACAGAACAACATCATTGAAACAACTCCTACAATTAAGAAAAGCCCAAGAAAACGTTTTAATTCTCTTGCCTGCTACCAAGAGCCATCAAAAAAGCTGATGTGACCTTAACCATTGTGGACCGTTTGAGAAGGCCATTTAATACAGATCCTTGGGGACGTACCTGGTGGTCCAGTGGCTGAGACTCCACACTCCCAAGGCAGGGGTCAGGGAACTAGATGCCACATGCTGCAACTCAGAGTTTGCATGCCGCAGCCAAATTGATTAATTTTTTTTTTAAGTTAAAAATATATATGGATCATTGGTGTTGAGGTTGTGTGTGCTCCCATCCCATATCCATGATCCCTGGACCCACAGAAGATGACAAACAGAACGGTAGGCACAAAAGCGGAGAACTCACATTCATGTAGCCGACCATGGGCTTCCTCTTCCTCACCAACAGGTACTTGTCTTCCTCTTCGTCCTCCTCCTCTGTGGGCAGGGCCCTGAGTGACCCAAGGACCTGGGACCTGGACCTGGTGAGGGGACGAGCTCTCCGCTCAGGGTTTCTCCTACAGGCGACACCTGGAAACGTGCGCCTCCTGGGTGTCTTCGGACGCTGAAGAAAACAGGATGGACCCACTTAGTCCAAAATGACAAGTGGCAGCTTCTCCTGAGGCAGGTTTTCCCCTAAGTAAAAGGAATGCTCCACTTGCCATTTCCCTTCGTCCTTTCTGTAACGCGTGGGAAATGAGCCCAGAAATAATACTGCCATTGAAATTCAGCTTCTGTAACACCAAGCCCAGTTTCTCTCAAACTCAGGGATGATCTATTTATTCTTGACTTGATAAAGATATAAGAAAAACATCTTGTTTTCTGAAAAAAAAACCTTTTCTACAATATCTCTTAAGCGCTGAAACATACTCACTGCCCAAGAGAGAAATATATGTATGGTTTTCCGTGTTCTGTTCTTGCTCAGGGAGAGGAGGGAAAGGAAATCCTTTTTTTTTGTCCCAGAGCAGATTGGCCAGATTCCGAGTAGCTCAAGCTTAGCTCCTCAGAATACAATCACATATATTAGGCCATGACTTGGTTAAGAAATTATTTTTCTTTTTTTCTCATTCTCAGATTTTAAAAAGATTGATTACCATGCCAGGTAGAAATGTTCCAAGGGCTGGAATTACAGAAAAAACAACTTTCAATTTTTCTTCCCTATCCCCGAGGGGCTTAGTTTATTTGGGTGGGAGGGAGAGAAATAACCAATCAACGCATTTGAGGAACCACTCTGACAGTTCAGTGCTTAAGAAGCCATGTTTCCACTGCAGGGAGTGTGGGTTCGATTCCTCATGGGAGAACTAGGATCTCACATGATACACAGTGCAGCCAAAAAAAAAAAAAAAAAAAAAAACAAAGAGGGGTGATTTGAGCCCTGTAGGTGCTTGGCATGGGGTAGAGGGCTCACACCTGGCCTGGGGTGCAAGGAAGAGGTCCCAGAGATCTTTTAGAAGACTTCGTCTATCACTTCTGTCTACAAGATCACACAAAATAACAAAATCAGACTTTAAACTATCAAAACACCTCAGACCTACCCCAAACACCATTCAACAAACAAATATTTGTACTTACTGAACTGGGGCCCGGCAGGGAACGCCTTCCAGGGAAGGAGCCAGGGAAGCTTTCTAATTCTGACATTAGTTTTGCAAGCTAGAAAGGGAGGAAATTAAACAGAAGTTATTGGTTTACAGTAACTGCTATAAACAAGCAAATTCTAGAAATCACAGCGGCACGACTCAGGGTTTGTTTCCCCTGTACATTTCCCAAAACTTTCACAGATTGAAAAAATGAAAAGATAGAAAAGGGAAAGAAATACATGTTAAAGCATATGTGATGACGTTTTTAGACCTACATGGAAAATTGTTCTTAGGACACGGATATAAGCAACAAGTGGCTTAGAGAAACGCTGGGAAGGGTCATCAGTTCTGACACCTTCAAAGTCAGATACGTACCATTGCTTTGTTTTGCTTTATATTTAAAGCCCTTTTCTCCAAGAAATTCATACCACTTTCATCTTCCGAGTCAGAATTGGAATCGGTCACAGAATTCTCTGGGGGTTCGGGGGGCACTGTTCTTTTGTTGGCTGCTCCCCTGGTGCTTCGAGTGGGAAACTTCATGGCCACGCGGAGAGGTGCAGACCGTGTGCGCTGACTGCGGGTCTGACAGCCCTCGCGGTCTGCCTGCAGCCTCTGGTCAATCAGAACAAGTGAGGCGTTAATGACTTGCTGACTGTCACACAGTCTGCAAGAGTGTGACCATACAATGCCTTTGGAACAAAAGATACTTGCAAATATATTTGCATTAAACACTTTAATGGTCAAGTTTAATTGACGGCTCTGAGTAACAAAATCAGGAATTACTAATAAACACAACAATCTGAGGACTGATTAACTAGGAGCTTTCCTGGATTGTGATAAGCCACAGTCACAGCCCCTAGGACAGTGGTTCTGAGTCATTTTTTAAATTGTGAAAAATCTCAGCTTCTTTTTTCACTTCTTTAAAAGATAGAATCTTTATGTATTTTAAAAGAATTCTCCTAGGGGCAAATATATGTTCTCTCATAAACATGATTTCCATACTTATGGTAGTATTAAACTATGTTAAAGATGTCTCAATGCTCTAATCTACTTTTTAAAAAACTGTAGCAAAATATACATAACATAAAATTTACCCCTTTAACCATTGTTTTAAATTTTATTGGAGTATAGTTAATTTACAGTGTTGTTACTCTTCAACCATTCTTAAGTGTACAGTTGAGTGTCATTAAATACATTCAGTTTTTTTTTTTTTTTGCAACTATCACCACCATCCATCTCCAGAAATTTTTCATCTTCATAAACTAAAACTCTATACTCATTAAGCAATTACTCCCCCTTCACCTCCCCCGGAACTCCTGGCAAGCATCATTCTACTTTCTGTCTCTATGAATCAGACTACCTCTCTCGAAATCTCAAGGACAGAAGAGCCTGGGAGGCTGCAGGCCATGGGGTCACAAGAGTCAGACATGACTTAGCAACTAAACAACATTAACAACAACTCTCTAATCCATTCTGTGTAAGCATAAAATTGTTTACATTTCAGATTCCAAAAGTAATGTTTCCATCATTTAAAATGTATTAAAGTTGGCCACCAGGAAAAATCAGAATCACAAGATATCACTTCCCACCTACCAGCATAGCCAAATAACTATGGCAAGGAAGTGGAAAAACCAGAACCTGCAAACACTGGGGGGAGTGGAAAACGGGGCAGCCACTTTGGAAGTCTGGCAGTTCCTCAAAAGGTTAAACATAGAGACTGTATGACTCAACACTTCTACTCTTAGGTATATACTCGGGTGTGTATATCCACACAAATACTTGCACATGAATGTTCACAACAGCATCATTCATAATAGCCAAAAGGTGCCAACAACTCAAACATCCATCAACTGATGAATGGATAAATAAAACGTGATCGAGTCTGAATATTTATAGCTGAGTACTATTCAGCAATGAAAAGATACGAAGTAACGGCACATGAAAGAATCGCGAAAACATCATGCTAAGTGAAAGAAGCCAGTCACAAAAGACCACATATTGTTTGGTTCTATTGATATGAAATGCCTAGAATAGGCCAACCTAGGAGAGAAAATAGATGGGTGGTTGCCAGGAACTGAGGGTGTTGGGAAAAGATGCAAAGTGACTGCTGATGGGAACAGGGTTTCTTTTTGGGGTGATGAAAACATTCTGAAACTGATTGTGGTGATTATTGAAAACAAACAAACAAAAAAGAGAGGAGTAAAAAACACCACCCATAAAGCCCCAAAATGGAAAACCCATTTTTTAACATTTCAACAACCTCATTGCTTTTTATAACCTTTATGTTATTTTTAGTGTGCGGATTGAGAGAACATAAAATGACAAAAAATCTTTTACAAATTCTTAAGTCTTTTAATCGATTGGCATTTTCTCAGTCGCAACAAACAGCATCTACGAAGAACTGAAACACTGCCCAGAAATGATTCAGGCTATAGACAATGTTTGAGTCATACCCAGATTCGAAGAGCAGTGCTGCCAATAACTCCAATATGCACTGATTCAGAACAATATCACCTCTTAAGAGAAAATATTATATGATCATGAAGTTAGGTCATGATAAAACTCTCCCTGGCCAGATGTTCTCACTATGTCAGCGCCGCCCAACTGTGGTCCCAAGGCAGTGGACCCGAGTCAGACCACAGTGAGCTGAAGAGCATGCACCTGAAACACATTTCCTTTGTCGAGAAAGTGTTGCTAAGAGGAAAACATGTGCAGAAGTAAACAGCATGCTCAGATAAGAGTGGGACTGAGGCGAATCCTTGGCAGCAGTGTCCTGAGCAGGACAACAGAGGTTAAAGGTAAGACAGCAGGCATAAGAAAAGCCAACGAAGGAGCAACACCGGAAGCAGGCAGGGCCCTAATTGTCATTACCTGCACTCAAGCCCCTGCATGTGAGTTATCACAGGCTTTCCAGATGCAGGTACAGATCCACTATGGGAATCAACATTTACTGAAGGCCTACTCTATGACAGTCCCTGGGCTGGGTACTTAAATGTGACTGGAGCTCATCTTGAGGACATATCTGCTTCCTCTGATTGGGCTTGATTTCTGTAGCCACAGAAATCTGCACGCAGGCCAATTGTTTCTTACAAGTTTCTAAGATTTCCAGAGACTACAAAAATCCTCAAGCCTTACTAGTAGAACTATATTAGCAAAAAATTGCTTTAAGACATGAAGAAAATACTCTTAAAACTTTTCTTAAAAGATCAACAAAACCTTCTGGCATGACTAAAATGAAAATCATAAGGAAAAAAGATTTTTAAGCAAGTATGTCATGCCTCTAAATGTACCTTATTGCTTGATATTGGTGAAATTCTCAAACTCACCATTCCATCCTGTATCTCACTCTCTGAGAAACCGCAAAATGATTCATCATCAGAGTCGGCATGAAAAATACTGGCCAGTTCGTTAGTGACATCTGGCCTTGGTTTCTGTAAAAATCCACAATGGTCTAACACATCTTGCACCTCACTTTCTGAAAAGCCGCAGAAAGATTCATTATCAGAGTCCTCATAAAAAACATTTGCCAGTTCTTCACTGATATCTGACCTGAATTTAGGTTTCTGTAAAATAAATAAATAAATGTGGTTGTGCTTTTTTCCCCCCTTTTTCAAGAACCAATTTTCCGTAAACCATGCAGAGAGCAAATCACATTTACAAGTGCACTACAAGAGAATAGCTTTTGTTACAAAGAAAAATGGTTCAGAGGTTTACAAATGATTTCTGAGTTGTTATGGCAAATCATCAGGCATGTTAGGTTAGGCGACATTTCAAAAGGATAGAATAAGTAGCTAATCTACCTCCAACAATTACTACCTAGAACCACAGCAAAAAGTGAAATGAAATTACAGTGCATACTATATTTTCGTAACAGCTGTATAGAAATGTAGGCAAAAAGCAAGCAGTTTTAATCACGCACAAAGCATGTGGGGCATTTTGAGCACTGCAGACTCCATTCTGTTTATTCTCAGGCAGCACTTACTGTGTTTGCAAAATTATCAGAAGCAAAGCTGTCACAACTGTCATCAGAGGATGACGAGGTTTCCATGGAAATCAACTTCACATATCTGAATTTCTTGAAGTTCTTCTTTGCTCTGCAATCCTTTTGCTGCAAACGGAAATGGCCATACTATTAAATGGGATGCTTGCTGCAGCATCTAAAGAAAGGTATCATTTTTGAGTTGAGTAGGTTCAAACAGCGCAGAGGAGGTATGTCCATTTCTTATACCCTACAAAGAAAAAGGAGGGTTTGCAATTGCTACAAAATTTTCCAAAATTAGGTAAAATCCTAAAGAGAGATCCCTTTGAGGGAACATTAGTATCAATTTATTCCAATACCTGTGGAACTACCCTTTAACCCACCTTAAAAACTCCCAAACTCTTAACACTATACTGAGTTCCCAAGGTGTTAAATGCTAAACTGCTAAAATCTGTCCTTAAAAAAAAGAAAGAAATTAGACTGTACTTCAAAAGTACAAAATGGTACAGTGATTTCTTTCCTCAGCCAAAATCAAGCTAATGAGGTCTTTCTAAGTAAGCTTCGGGCTCTGTACTGTGATGCTAATTTCTAAAACTAGGAAGACTGGGCAGCACCTCTACTTCAAGATGGCAGGCTTTCAAATAGGCCTTGTGCCAATCAGGAGGGGAACAGCGATTTCTGCACAAGTCTTTACAAATCAAATATATCAACCCAGTGAACAAATGTACAAGAACCAAGTTAAAGGTCAAACAGTCCTCCAAACCCAGGTAGAATGCCCGATTCCACTTCAGGGCTCTATTAGGCTGGCCATTCAGCTCTTTCTGTAGTTTCACTGCTGCACAAGTCTTAAGTTTTTACAAGTCATTTTATTAGACACATATGACCTATGGATATGAAAATACTGCTTTCCTTCATAAACAATGAACAGCCTGGCAACAATCATCAGAATATGCAACTGACATCTGCTGCTGCTGCTGCTAAGTCACGTCAGTCGTGTCCGACTCTGTGCGACCCCATAGACGGCAGCCCACCAGGCTCCGCCGTCCCTGGGATTCTCCAGGCAAGAATACTGGAGTGGGTTGCCATTTCCTCCTCCAGTGCATGAAAGTGAAAAGTGAAAGTGAAGTCGCTCAGTCGTGTCCAACTCTTCGAGACCTCATGGGCTGCAGCCTACCAGGCTCCTCCATCCATGGGGTTTCCCAGGCAAGAGTACTGGAGTGGGGTGCCATTGCCTTCTCCTTCATGTAAAAAAGATAGTAGTTTCTACCATTTCTTCATATTTAATAATAAAAGATTTCTTAAATGTTGTGCAGTCACTAAGTCGTGTCCAACTCTTTGCAACCCCATCAAATGCAGCACGCCAGGGTTCCCTGTCCTTCACTACCTCCCAGTTTGCTCAAACTCATGTCTATTGAGTCAGTGATGCTGTCTGTCTCATCTACGGCACCCTTCTCCTCCTCTTGCCCTGAATCTTTCCCACCATCAGTCTTTTCCAGTGAGTTGGCTCTTTGCACCAGGTGGCCAAAATACTGGAGCTTCAGTATCAGTCTTTCCAATGAATATTCATTACTGTTGTATTACTCCCTTTATCTTTCGTATCTGAAATATAGCCATGGAATAACAGAAGTGACTCCACACACTGAAAACTTTAAGAAGGCAAGTTCTGCTACGGGTCCCACAAAATAATGCCAAGATGTGAGGTGTTGGGGGAATAGAACTTTCTGACCTTCTTTCTACACCTAACGTTACACATTTCTCTTGCAAATAAAATCATTTTCATGATGGTGGAACCCAACCACCCAGTCAGTGCTTCTCAACAGACTCCATTCAATCATCTTAGGAAGTTCTAGTCTTGTCCTTTTAAAAATCATGAAAATGCGTTAATAGGTAGAGGTACAACCTATTAACGGAGGTCTCAGAAACTCCCTGTTTTCCAGATGAACAAATTAAAAGCACCAGGTAGGTGAAGTAAGATTGCCCAAGATCACAGGGCTGAAAGGAGTCTGCAGTCTCCTAAAATAGCTGTGCTCCTCACGCTGCTGCAGGAATTATCACCATTTCCGGTGGCTCAATGGAAAAGAAACCTCCTGCAATGCAGGAGCCGCAGGTGGGGGGTTCAATCCCTGGGGCGGAAAGACCCTCTAGAGGAGGGCATGGCAACCCACTCCAGTATTCTTGCCTGGAGAATCCATGGACAGAGGAGCCTGGTGGGCTACAGTCCATAGGGTCGCAAAGAGTCAGACAGGACTTAAGCGACTTAGCACGCCCGCCCGCCATCATCAATCTACCTGCCTGCAGTCAGAGGCACAGGACTGCCTCAAGGGAGGTATTCTATTGGAAGCTCGCAGGGAAATACTTGCTGGGCGTTAACAAGTCAGCGCATGCGAAGTTAGTTAACAGGCAAATATATGCTTGAAGGATAAGACAGAAAGAAGCAACACAAATGGTCATGGACTTTCTTGGCAGGTAGGTAATAACAAATACCATTCAACAGTTCGTTTTTTGTGCCAGGCACTAAGCATGCTTTGACACTAATTCCTTACAACAAAGGTGGAAACTGAGGCTTAGAGTGGTGAAACAGATTATTCAAGTCTCATGATGGCTCAAATTTGAACCCAGGGATGTCAGATTCCAGGTCCTGCTACATGTGGTTTTCTTCATCCTGAAAGCCAATGCCAAGGTCCATTCTGGAAGAGGTATCTCTGAAACCACGCCCCCAACACGCCCTCTCCAACCCACTCCCGGAGTACCCCAGCCCCCTCACGTGGGCCCCTTACCCCTGCTATTTATTTTAAGCTTGTCACTTTCTTCCTCTTCACCCAACCCCCCACCCTCTAACCTCTCCTGGGGCAGACCCTCCGTTCCGGTTTCCGTTAGAGTAAACAGTAACGTTCCATGTTCCATTCAGGGCTGCGTCCTGTTGCTGCAAGAAAGACTAGGGGGTGGGGAAGGGAGTGGGAAACGAGCAAATGGTCGGCGAACCATCAGACCACCATTGCACTTATCACCTCCTTTGTAAGTGCCCCCTCAAGTGTGCGCAACCCAAGTTCTAAAGAGAGCGGTTTTCAAGACCTTTAAACTCCCAACCCATCAGCTCTCAGCAGTTAGATGCGCCTGCCGGCACGGTCAAGGCAAAAACAAATGGGAAGCTAGCGCAAGGGTCCCCAGTACGCGCGGGAGGATGCGTGACTAGACATGCATCCTCCCCGGGCTGCGCGCGGGAAAGGGCCGGGAGGCTGCAGGGCAGCACCCTCTTCCACGTCCCGCTCCCCTCAGCGCCCTGCGGGCAGGGCTCGGACCAGCAGACACAATGGGGGACCGGTCCGCCCCTGCTGTCCGCAGCACACGTGTGCCTCGGACGCACATGGCCTTGAGCTCCCCCAGGCTGCCAAGCATCCTGCAAACCTCACAACTCTCTGACCGCCCGCGCGCCGGGTATCACGTCCGCTGGGCACAGTCCCTAGTCTCTAAAATACCCCCAAGTGCACAAAATCAGGGGCTTGTCTAAACGGGTGCCGCCCAGGACTGCCACCCCGTTGATAAGGGCACTCCGCCGGCGGAGTTGGAAGGGGTCAGCCCGCCCCCAGCACCCACCGCGCCCATCCCGCGCCTTAGCCCGTCCAGCCTCACCCGCACACGGCGAGCGTCCATGCTGGCGGCCGGCGCTGGAGCGGGGAGAGCTGAGCAGCCGCGCGCGCCGCTGTCCCACCGCGCAGGAGCCGGAGCCCTAGCCGCGCGGGCAGCGGGCGGGGTGTGCAGATCAGGGGCCGGAGGGGCGGGGCGCGGCCGACTTTCCCGCGTTGCGGCGCAGGTCCTGCCAGCTTTGGTAACGACCCACCCGCTCGAGACCCTCTCGGCCCCGAGAAAAAAAGCAGCCCTTCCAGATACGCTAAAGTCCAGTAATAGTCCTGCAGTCCCTTAAGATCCGCCTTGGAAAAGTAGTGCCTTGGAAGCTCCGGGACCTCTCTCTTTACACAGCTGCATGGTCCCGAGAGAATGGCGCGAAAATGGGTCGTATTGCCTAGGGAATAACAGCCTAATTTGCATGAATTCTGGGGCTGGGAGGGGAAAGCGGGGGGATAGGGGGTAATGGAGAGCGGTGCCGGCCTCCGCACTTAGCACTTTCCCTGAGGCGTGCGGTTTACGTTTTTTAAAATAAAAATCAAAGACTGGAGCACGCACGAACTCCCAACCTCCCAGGCACTGTACCGCGATATAGCTAGCACCTCTTATCTGGTAATCACACCATTATCGAAAGCATTAAAATGAGCTAAATCCTTTATCTTTCTTTCCAGAATGCACGGGAAGTTCTTTTACATAAGACTTCTGATTTTTAAATAAGAAAGGTCTGATGTTAGTTAAGACTTAACTATGGGATAATAAAGTCTAGAGATTATAGAAGAATAGAAGCTAAAGACTGTAATAATGTGATTTGGGGCTCCTTCCTTCTGTCAAAATTTGTAATCACTTAAGTCAGAACGTGAGGTTTTTCACTGCCCTTTGAATCGAACCTGACATTACGACGAGATCAAGTGTGAAGCTTTAAAACAAATGTTTGTAGAGAGTAGGAAAAAAAAAGTTGCTTTTAGAAGAAAAAGTTAAATAAATTGGATTGCTTTAAAAGACGCCAATTATAATCTTACATTTTAAAACAAATGCTTGAAATGAAACATCGGTTTTCTCCTTCACAACTTCTCTTGGGAATACTTCTTTGAAGGGAGAGAATGAGAATGAGTGAACATACTGCTTCCTCTCTGGTGTACTGAAGACAAAAACTTCTGAACAAGCGACGCAGGAGAATGTGGATTGAAAAATTGGAGAGGACTAGGTTGGAGTCTTCAAGCCTTTCTAATACACGCCGGCTCCGTGGTCACTCTGCCACAGTGCCAGGGACAAAGAACTCCCGGTCTGGAAGGTAGGCGCCAGGAGAGGTTGCTGGTCTGTCCTTCGAAATTCCTTGGCAGTAGTGGGCCCTCAATAAATATTTGTTGAGTAAATAAATGACTGCATGACTGGTGAATGAACTAAAATTGTCCTTAGTGCGGTGTCCTTGGAAATGCAATCTGTGCCACTAAAATAAAACATGAGAATTTGGAATTGCTAAACTAAGGAAGGGAAAGATGAAGTCACTTTGCCTACTGGTCCTGATAGGAAGGGCTTTCCTTGTGGCTTGGTCAGTGAAGAATCCGCTTAGTCCTCCTGGGGCACCATAATATATTTTACATTTTTTTTTTTAGGTTAAGATCACTGGGCTGTTTAGTCATCAGGAAAATGCAAATTAAAACAGATAGTTTCACTCAGACTGGCAAAAAAATTTAAAGCCTGTTAAGACCATGTGTTGGTAAGGATATGAGGAAATCCCTGCAACGGTGTTATTAATGTAAATGTTTCACTTTGGAGAGCAATTCAGGAATGTTCAGCAAAACCACTTACAGGTGTATACTCTAAAACAAAGTTCTTCACACTGTAAGTTAGAACCCACTGGCAAATTGTGAAATCAGTTTAGTGGGTTGCAACTAGCATATTTTCTTCTTTCTTTTTGAAATGGAATTTAAAAAATAAGAGTAGTGGATTGTTTCCTGAAACTCGTGTGCCTGTCTGTGTGTATGCTGTATAAAATATGTACTTATTGTGCTTCACCATCAACAAGCTTCCAAGACACTGTCCTGGAGAAGGTGCACTGAGGCTTGTACTGGTGCTGTCTTGTTTGTTTGTCCAGCTGAGGCTTGCCAACACCTGTAACACCAGGCACTATTCTGAGAACTAGGACATAAAGCCCAGGGAGTTTACATTCTAGTGGAGGAGCGGAAGTAAACAATAAGATAATTTCAGATGTGATCACTCCTGAGAAGAAACTGTTAGTTGCTTAGTGGTGTCCGACTCTTTGTGACCTCATGGACTATAGCCCACCAGGTTCCTCTGTCCATGGAATTCTCCAAGCAAACGTACTGGAGTGGGTTGCCATTTCCTCCTCCAGGGGATCTTCCCAACCCAGGGATCGAACACAAGTCTTCTGCATTGCTGGCAGATTCATTACCGTCTGAGCCATCAGGGAAGCAAAAAGCAGAATAAAGGGATATGAAATGAAAGAGGTACCAATTCAGATAACAGAAACAGGAAAGGAGATGTTATCTGATCAAAAACCCGAATAAAGACAAGGGAGGGGAACTTGCAGTGGCTGAGACTCCACGCTTGCAAAGCAGAGGGCCTGGGGCTGATCCCTGGTCAGTGAACTAGATCACACATACGCAACTAAAGATCCCATATGCCTCAACTTAGACTTGGTGCAGCCAAATAAATAAATACATTAAAAAAAAAAAATAGGGAGGAATCCATAGGAAGATGAAGGAAGTGCTGGCATGAGACAGAGTGAACAGCTAGTTCAAAGGCTCTAAGGCAGTGAATAGAAGCTCAGTAGCAGACCATACTGGACTACAGGAAGCTAGAGAAAGAGAGGGCATGGGAGAGATCACATGGGGGCTCCCTGGCCATGGAACAAGCTTGGACTTCATATCAGGTATGAGGGGAAGGATTCTGATGAAGAAAAGACCCAATCAGACTCCATGAGCTGTGTGAACTATGAACTAAACGTGGATGGGGGAGCAAGAGTGAGACACTTAGGAGCCCCTAAAGGAGAAAATGATGTTTTGGACTAGGGTGATTGTGGGATGAGGGAGAAATGGTCAGATTTTAAAATACATCATTTTGAAGGTTGAGCTAACTAGACCAGAGGAATGGATTGTTCATTCATAGTAGTATTGTGTATCATAGTAAGATATTACAGACAATCTAAATGGCCCTCAGAAAGGAAATGGAGACAGGAACAGTGATATATTCATACAACAGAATTTGAACGGTGTTCAGAGGAATGGCATAGCTTACGTGCATCAATATAGGTAAATCTTAATGTTGAATGGAAAAGCAAATTGCAAACATTTTGGTAAAGGAAACCCCTGTGCAAATTTTAAAAACACAAAACATACATAAACTGTGAAAGTATATAAAGACATGAGCAACTAGAATAGGATAGAGGTTAACTCTAAGGAGGGAAAGATGGAGGGCAGAGGGGAGGGTGAGCCTTCCACCCTATCACTAATGCTTTCTTTAAAAATAAACGGCATGGGGACTTCCCAGGTGATCCAGTGGCTAAGACTCTGCGTGCCCAGTCCAGGAGGTCTGGGGTTCGATCCTTGGTCAGGGAGCTATTCCACATGCCACAAGTAAAGATCCCATGTGCCACAACTAAGACCTGGTAAAGCCAAATATATAAATAACTATTTAAAAAAAATAATAAACGGTACGAAGAAAAAATGGCAAAGTGTTCAGTGTGGGTAGTAGATACATGAGTGTCTTATAATTTCACTTTTTGTGGGCTTTTTTGTGTCTGAAACATTTTATGATAGAAAGTTTTTTAAATTTTGAAACAGTTGTCCTGTCAATCAAGACATATATCGTAGTGTTAAATATGCAGTCCTGGGATTTCCTCGATGGTCCAGTGGTTAAGAATCCACCTTCCAAGGCAGGGGACCTGGAGGAGGGGTGGTTTTGACCCCTTGTGGGGTAGGGGGAACAAGGATCCCACATGCCACAGGGCAACTAAGCCCATGCACCACAACTAGAGAAGCCTGCCCATAGCTAAGACCCAACACAGCCCCCATCCCCAAAATATATATACACATGCAGTTCCATACAGGGTCCTATAAAAGGGAATGCCAGTTAGTCTTGTAATTTTAGCTACTTCATAAAGGTTTTAAGTCACTTTGTTAATCATATACTGGTAAAATGTTCATTTTGAATGAAAGACACAAATGAGTAAGAATGGAAATTCAATGAGCAGAGATGACGAGGCCACTGGCCAGAGCACCAGGTGGTAGGCACATGCCTGACATTGCATAAGCACATACCTGACATATACAGATAGTATCTGATCCAAGGGCTGTAAATACAGCAGGTCCTCAGTAACTACTTATTACCAACTAGAATGATTGTGGGAGGAATTTTGAATCTGTGAAACATTCTAAAATACCAATCTCCAGTAACAGAGCTTTGAACTCCTCAGGCTATTATGAACTTTCAGGATGGTTGTATGCTGTCTCATAGCTTTTATTCACTTTGCACAAAGAATTTCATTTCCTATTAAGTTTGGTACTTGACCCTGAGGATCTGAGCACTCAGCACCTGTAGAATAACAAGGTGAATTAAGTCAATCTCGACCTTGAGATGCTTGGTTTTAGGACAAAGAGTGCAAAAATTAATAATAAGAGGTATCCCTTTTAGATGGATTTCAAAACAAAGCTAATGTCCCAGTAGGTATGCTGCCCTAGTCCCACCCACCTTTCGTTCTTTCAAGCAAGGTAACTTGAACCCAAGCTGCTCTGTAAATGAGAAACCCTCAATAGCCACCACACACTTGGGGACAAAGGGCTGGGAGAGTTGTCACTGTGTTTGTGGATATAGACAGGTTGCAGTCTGTCAGGTGACAAATCTCTATTTTAAATAACCCCCTAATTATTGATTTACTTGCCCAGTGCCTGCTTTCAGGATGCACAAAGGCAAGAAACCAAAAAGCTCTAAAGTTACCCTTCTGTTGCCAGAAGTCACTCTGCATGAGGGCCCAGCCCATGACCACCCTGGCTCAGTCAAGTTCATAAATCCTACGCCTCCAAACCGTATTGGTATGTTTGCTTTTAATCATATGCCAACACCATTTTAAGTAGGTTGGTTTACTGATAATCTGATGCCTGATGCGAGAATGGAAGGTGGAAACGTGAATGCAAATCTCACCATTTTTCGCAAGAGGAAATATTTGATTTTTCATGGATAAGCATTATCTATTGTGAAATACTTGATTGCTAGTGTTAAGGCACCATTAAACACTGAATGAGATAAAGTCAAGTTTTAATGACTGAATCAGTTTCAACATTATAGAAGCTGAATTATAACCATAACTCTGCCTACATTTTTATGATCTAAACTCCCTTCTAACTTGTTCTCCTTCCAGAACTTTTTAAAAAATTTTTACTTAGCAAGGTTTCTGTTTGTTTTTACTCAAGAGTTTTTGGGTTTTAATTTGATCATCCCACCACCACCACTGGGGGGCTTCTCTGGTGGCTCAGATGGTAAGGAACGTGCTTGCAGTGTGTGAGACCAGGGTTCAATTCCTGGGTTGGGAAGATCCGCTGGAGAAAGGAGTGGCTACTGACTCCAATGTTCTTGCCAGAAGAATTCAATGGACAAAGGAGCCTCGTGGGCTACAGTCCATTGGGTTGCAAAGAGTCAGACACAACTGAGCAACTAACACTTTAGCTCCTAAAACGACTAAGGAGTACCCCCCAAAAAGGCATGAAAAGTTTCTTTTCTCTGTTCACTGCATAGACAGTTTATTGTAAACTGTCCTACTTGTGAATTTTCCAGGGCATTGATTTCTTCTTCAGATCAGTTCCTCTTAAGCAACTCTGTGGAAAGAGAATTGTAGACAGAGGAAGTTTGACTATTAGCTAAAAGGAGACTTGAGGATTGACTATAGATTGGTTAAAAGCTCAAGATACTGGTCAGGACCCCAGGGAAGAGCCTAATCTGCACATTAATCTACACAACTCAAAACCAGTCCACCAGCAGACCTCAAAAAGTTAAACATAGAATTACCACATGATCCATCAATTCCATTCCTAGGTATATACCCAAAAGAATTGAAGCAGGAACTCAGAGATAAGCTTGTACACCCATGCTTGCAGCAGTGTTATTAACAATAGCCAGAAGGTGTTAAGCACACAAATGTCCATCAACAGATGAATGGATAGAAAAAAAATGTGGTATATACATATAATGAAATGTTAATTAGCCTTAAAATGAATGAAATTCTGATACATAGATGAATTTAAAAAGCACTGTGTTAATTGAAATAAGCCAGACACATAAAAGGACAAATATTATATAAAGTACGTAGAATAGAAAAATTCAGAAAGTAGAATAGAGGTTACCATGGACTGAAGGGAAGGAGGGAAATGACTCCCTAACATATACAGAGTTTCTGTTTGGGACAGTGAAAAAGTTCTGGAAATGGATAGTGCTAATGGTTGCACAACATTTTGAGTGCACTTAATGCCACTAAATTGTACACTTTCAAATGGTTAAAATGATAAATTTCATGTACATTTGACCACATTTTTTAAAAATAGCAACAACAAACAGCTCACCAAAAATCTAGATTCCATAAGGATTCATGGGTTCAGGTTAAAGGTGTTGGAAGTGAGAAGGAAAACCACATTCCCACCCCATCCTCTCTCAGATTTCTAGAGAAGAAATTACTGTGGAAAATGTGATGGAACTATTAATAGTCCAAAAAGTTATTGTAGTTCACAATTCTTTTTTGCTGTAATATTAATAGATTCATTTGGGGGAAATTCCCAGGTGGTTCAGTTGTTAGGACACAGAGCTAACACTGGCAGGGGACACAGGTTCCATTCTTGGTTGGGGAATTGCGATCCTATAGGGTATGTGACAGGAAAAAAAAGTTGCAATTTTTTAAAATAAAAAGAATTTTCATGAACATGACTTATAATATCCATAACTCACAAACATGTCCACCCTTCATGGGCCACCAGGAAGAAACAAGGAAAAAACAATCAGTATTGTCAGTCTGGCTCAGGTGTACAGAGATGCAGCCTTGGGAGAACCAGCATGCCCTTGATGAGTGTCACTTAGTGCGCAAGGAAATGACTGACAGATACTCAAGCTAGGCTGGGAATCTCCTGGACCACTTAGATTTTTGGTTCAAAGAGACGTTTTGGAGTGGGACACAGTAATTCCACTTAATGGTCTTTAAGCAGGCTGATGAAACTTGTAACTCAGAATGGACTGCTCCCTTTGACCTTTAATGAAAGAATTTTCTAAAGGGAGGAAAGGGTGTCTTTTCCTGTTTCAGCAAGACCAGCATCTGCAACTACAAGTGCCATCAAACATCCACATGAATGACTAAGGGGATGATGAGGTGGTATTAGGAGGACTAGAAAGGAGCTTTGCTACATAGGACTACCAGGCAATGCAGCAGAAAACAGGTACCAACAGGTGTGATATAGATGATTTAACAGCAACCACAGGAACCCACTAGGCTAGAATTTGGAAAGGCCTAAGGAGTTTAGCGGAGAAGGCAATGGCACCCCACTCCAGTACTCTTGCCTGGAAAATCCCAAGGACGGAGGAGCCTGGTAGGCTACAGTCCATGGGGTCGCTAAGAGTCGGACACGGCTGAGCGACTTCACTTTCACTTTTCCCTTTCATGCACTGGAGAAGGAAATGGCAACCCACTCCAGTATTCTTGCCTGGAGAATCCCAGGGACGGCAGAGCCTGGTGGGCTGCCGTCTATGGGGTCGCACAGAGTCGGACATGACTGAAGCGATTTAGCAGCAGCAAGGAGTTTAGGTTGTATCCTGAAAGCAATAGAGTTTTGAGCAAAAGAACAAACAATACAGTAAAATTTGTACTTGAGAAAAATCACCCTGGTCCCAGGGTAAAGAATGCACAAGAGGGACTTCCTGGTGATCCAGTGGCTAAGACTCCACACTCCCAATGCAGGGGACCCCAATTTGATCCATGGTTAGGGAACTATATCCCACATGCCACAACTAAGACCCAGCACAGTCAAATAAATTAATTAATTTAAAAAACTATATATAAAAAAATAATGCACAGGAAGGGGGCAAAGAAGCTGGATGTTGGGGAAACAGGAAACTGTTCCAGCTATCCAGGACACAGAATGAGGGCTAAATTAATATTGTTCTGGTGAGACAGAGGGAGGGATGAGTATAAAACAGAATATAAGAGATATTTAGAAGGTCAGAGAGAACAAGAATGCAACCAGTGGAAGAGAAGCATAAAATGGTAGGATTAAAAAAGAGATTTAGAGTGCTGTCATCAAAAGAGAGTAAATCCCATTGGTGTCCTCAAAAAACAACTTCAATGAACTACACCCATAATGCTCTGTAAATCTGGAGATGTATTTTGAAAGCTGTGTGAAAAATTAAAAACCATGATTATGATACCAATAATGAAATAGCAGTTAGATGTAAAAGTGCAGGGACTTCTGTGGTGGTCCAGTGGCTAAGACTGTGTGCTCCCAATGCAGGGAGCCCAGGTTCGACCCCTGGTCAGGGCACTAGATCCCACATGCTTAACCTTAAGAGTTTGCATGCTGAAGCTAAGACCCAGTACAACCAAATAAATGATTTTTTTAAAAAGTAAAAGTGCAACATTGTTCTCCAGTTGGAATTATATGCTTCCTAGGCTTATAAAAAAATATAAGAAAGATCCCACATTAGTGTCCTCACTCTGTCTATAGGTATCCAGTATGTACCCAGCGCTATACTCATCTGTATTAACTTTAAGGCAGAAAACAGGGGATCTGGTTTTCTTGGAGCAAGGGTCATGGTTAATTGAGCTTATTTCTTAGAAATCTATTTTTTTTAATTTCCTCATTAATTAATAGATATGTATATACTTAATGTAATTGCATTAATACTTTCATATACTTTAATATATATGATCAAATTGCCAACATCCATTGGATCATAGAAAAAGCAAGAGAATTCCAGAAAAACATCTACTTCTGCTTCTTTGACTACACTAAAGCCTTTGACTGTATGGATCACAACAAACTGGAAAATTCTTAGAGATGGGAATACCAGACCACCTTACCTACCTCCTGAGAAATCTGTATGCAGGTCAAGAAGCAACAGTTAGAAATGGACATGGAACAAGAGACTGGTTCCAAATTGGGAAAGGAGTACGTCAAGGCTGTATACTGTTACCCTGTTTATTTAACTTATATGCAGAGTACATCATGAGAAATGCCAGGCTGGATGAAGCACAAGCTGGAATAAAGATTGCCAGGAGAAATATCAGTAAACTCAGATATGCAGATGATACCACCCTTATGGCAGAAAGTGAAGAAGAACTAAAGAGCCTCTTGATGAAGGTGAAAGAGGAGAGTGAAAAAGCTGGCTTAAAACTCAACATTCAGAAAACTAAGATCATGGTATCCAGTCCCATCTGCTGCTGCTGCTGCTAAGTCGCTTCAGGAGTGTCTGACTCTGTGCGACCCCATAGATGGCAGCCCACCAGGCTCCTCTGTCCCTGGGATTCTCCAGAGAAGAATACCGGAGTGGGTTGCCATTTCCTTCTCCAATGCATGCATGCATGCTAACTCGCTTCAGTCATGTCTGACTTTGTGCGACCCCATGGACACAGCCCACCAAGCTCCTCCATCCACAGGATTCTCTAGGAAAGAACACTGGAGTGGGTTGCCGTTTCCTTCTCCAATCCAGTCCCATCACTTCATGACAAACAGATGGGGAAACAATGGAAACAGTGAAAGACTTTATTTTCTTGGGCTCCAAAATCAGTGCAGATGGTGACTGCAGCCATGAAATTAAAAGATGCTTGCTTCTTGGAAGAAAAGCTATGACCAACCTAGACAGCGTATTGAAAAGCAGAGACATTACTTTGCTGACAAAGGTCCATCTAGTCAAAACTTTGGTTTTTCCAGTAGTCATGTATGGATGTAAGAGTTGGATATAAAGAAAGCTGAGCACCGAAGAATTGATGCTTTTGAACTGTGGTGTTGGAGAAGACTCTTGAGAGTCCCTTGGACAGCAAGGAGATCAAACCAGTCAATCCTAAAGGAAATCAGTCCTGAATATTCATTGGAAGGACTAATGCTGAAGCTGGATCTACGATACTTCAGTCACCTGATGTGAAGAACTGATGCTGGGAAAGATTGAAGATGGGAGGAGAAGGGGACAACAGAGGATGAGATGGTTGGATGGCATCACCAACTCAATGGACATGAGTTTGAGCAAGCTCTGGGAGTTGATGTTGGACAGGGAAGCCTGGCGTGCTTCAGTCCATGGGGTCACAAAGAATCGGACACAATTGAGCAGTTGAACTGAACTGATACTTTAATAAGTAGTTAAATAATATCTAAATAGTATCAGCGACACTGATTGTGGTAAAAGGTACCATTCAGTCCATGTACTAATGTGCTGTGTGCTCAGTCACTTCAGTGTTGTCTCCCTTTGTGATCCTGTGGATTGTAGCCCATCAGGCTTCTCTGTCCATGGGATTTTTTAAGTCAAGAATACTGGAGTGGATTGCCATGCCCTCCTCCAGGGGATCTTCCTAACTCAGGGTTGAACCTGTGTCTCCTGCGCCTCATGCATTGCAGGTGAATTCTTTACCTTTGAGACATGGGGGGGCTGTATTTAATAAAATTGCAGGAAGGGATTGCAGCAGAACTAGAGATGGGATGCTTAGTGCCAGGAGGTTGTGAACTCTTAAGACTGAGAAGCAGCTTTGATACTGCCCCATGATATTATCTCTAGATACAATAGTTAGTTATGATTTTAGGAGCTTTATTTTAGCAATGTGTTTTTGACTAGAAAAGTATTATCTGAATCATGTTGGTCTGGGCATCTTTGGAACTACAGAATGGGAAAAGTTATGCACTTGGCAGGCTCAGTAATAATAAATAAAATGTATTGTGCACTGACTATATGCCAGACGTGTACTCATTTAATCCTCACACCAATCCTGTAAGGCAGGCTTGGTTCATCTTCTCTATTTTATAGACAAAATACAAAAACTGAGATTAACTTGCCCAACATCATAGAACACGTGGAGAGTGGCATAGCTATTTCAACTTAGACTAAGTTCATACTCTTTACTGCTGTATTGTACCAGACAACATCTGAATAACCAGCCCCACATGGTTAAGCGCCACATTTGATACCAGGTGATAATGTTCCCCTGCTCCCAGTCAGATTAGATACTTGAGATAGGGGCCAGTGATGCATTAATACCTTAGTGGTCCCATAACAACATAAACAGGTGAATTTAAGCCCGTCACTTTCTTTCTCTTAAGTTAGTTAATCCTTGTTAATACCAGGAGATAACACTGGCTAGTGGTAAAATAGGGCTTCCCTGGTGGCTCAGAGGGTAAAGCGTCTGCCTACAATGTGGGTGACCTGGGTTCGATCCCTGGGTCAGGAACCTCCCCTGGAGAAGGAAATGGCAACCCACTCCAGTGTTCTTGCCTGGAAAATATTATGGGCATAGAAGCCTGGTGGGCTACAGTCCATGGGGTAGCAAAGAGTCGGATACGACTGAGCGACTTCACTTTCAGTGGTAAAATATAAAGCAAATAAATGATGCTCTGAGTCCAAGCCAGACTAAGGACCACTGTGAGCTAAGGTCACAAGGAAGCAGAAAAAACCAAATGGCCAGTAAGAAAACAGGGTTGCAGACTTCCCTCATGGTCCAGTGGTTAAGAATCCACCTGCCATTGCAAGGGGCATGGGTTCGATCCCTGGTCTGGGAGGATTTCACATGCTGTGGGGCAACTGAGCCTGTGTGCCACAACTACTTCACTTGTGCCCTGCACCAAGAGAAGCCAGCACAACGAGAATCCCGAGCCCCTAACTGCAGAGCAGGCCCCACTTGCCACAACCAGAGAAAGCCCATGCAATAAGGAAGACCCAGTCTACCCAGAAAATTAAAAAATAAAATTTAAGGAAAAGAAAATAAGATTGCTTAGGGCGGCAAGAAGAATTATCTAAAATTCCAAATTTTAGAAACTATAAAAACTGGCTGCTATTAGTTCAGTCTGCTACAACAAAGATACCATAGACTGGATGACTTTAACAACAAATGTTAAAGTCTCATAGTTCTGGAGACTGGGAAATGCACAATCAAGGTGCCTGGCAAGAGCGTGCTTCCTGATTTGAGATGGCCTTCTTCTTGCTATCCTAACAGGGGAGAGCAGAGATAGAGAAGCAATTTCTGTTGTATCTCTTCTTCTAAGAGCACTAATCCTATTCATGAGGGCTCTATCCCCATGACCTCATTCCTTCCAGAAGGCCCCACCTCCACATACTGTGTCACTGGAGACTGAACATCAACACATGAATTTCCCAACATATGAATGTCCCAACATATGGGACACAAACATTCAATCTGTTAGGTAGTTAGAATAGGAAACAGGAGTAGAATGGCAGTGGCTTAAAGATAAGAAAGCAAAAAGCCCGAGAAAATAGAACAAAGGAAGGTCCGAGGACTGGAGTGAGGACCTCAGGTAGAACAAACAACTCTCCTAGCTAGCCCAATTCACATAGGGCCAGCCCAGAGAGAGGAAAAAAAAACATATAAAAAGAAGAGCCAAAGGGCCGGGGGTTTCTTTCTCTCCCACGCACTGGGGCGCTCTTCTCTTCGCATCTTTGGGTCGACACGCCCTCACGCCTCGAGGATGGATTTTCCTGCTATTTTCTAAATAAAATAGAGCTATAACATGGTCTGTCTAAGACCCGAGAGCTGTGACAAGCCGAGGGCTTTAATGTCCGTCACTCCAAATCTTTGTTGTGATGAGACAGAACCGAGGAGCATACACTCGCCTGACAAATCCATAATGTTGGTTTTATAAGTTCCTAAGTGGAAACTGGTAAAGACTGGTTATTCTAGTTACTGTCTTTGATGAGTCTGAAAGATCTAGTCTAGTTTGTCACCGGAGTTGTGACGGTAGTCTAATCTCTAGGGTGAGAGCTTGGTCAAGCTGTGTCTCTTTGGACTCCTCTTTTTCAGATTAGAGCCTGGAAGGCTAGGTATGCTGCTGTATGGGTATCCTGTGACTGCTGTAAAAAATAATCACAAACTCTGTGGCTTAAAACAATAGAAATGTATTCTCTCAGCTTTGGAGGCCAGAAGTCTGAAACCAAGGTATCAAGAGGACTGTGCTCCCTCCAGAAGTTCTAGGAGAGAGTCTCTGTTCCTTGCCTCTTTCAGTTTTGGGTTGCTGTCCTCATTCTTTGGCTTATGGTTGCTCACACTGGTCTCTGCCTCCATCTTTGCATGACCTTCTCCTCTGTGTCTATGACTCCTCTTGTGTCTCATAAGGACACTTGTCATTGGGATCAGGGACTATTTGGGTAATCCAGAATGGTCTCATCTCAAGATCCTTAACTTAAATTACATCCGTAATTTCCAAATAAGGTAACATTTACAGGGCTTGGGTATCAGGAAAAGGACAGAATTATAGTTGGGAGATTTCAGCGCTCCTCACTCAGTAAGTGATAAAATTAACCAGAAAACCAGCAAGAGTATAGAAGAACTCAACACCACCAACCAACAGAACCTAGTCAACATTCATATAACACTCCATCCAACAACAGCATGATACACCTTCTTTTAAAGTGTCCAGAGAAACCAAACCATATCCTGGGTCATAAAACAAACTTTGAAATTAAAAAGAATGTGAATTATAGAAAGTGGATTATATAACTATGATGGAGTCAAACTAGAAATAAATAACAGAAGTCTGGGCTTCCCTGGTGGCTCAGTGGTAAAGAATCTGCCTGCCAATGCAGGAGACGTGGGTTCCATCCCTGATCCAGGAAGATCCCACAGGGCCAGCAGCTAAGCCCCTGCACCACAACTATTGAGCCTCGGATTCTAGCTGCAACTACTGAGCCCAAGTGCTGCAACTGCTGAAACACACACGCCATAAAGCCCATGTAGTGCAATAAGAGAAGCTACTGCAGTGAGAAGCCTGCGGACCACAGCTAGACAGTAGCCCCTAGAGGAAAGCCCATGCAGCAACAAAGACGCAGCACGGCCAAAAATAAATAAATAAAATTATTTTTTTATAAAAAGAGTCATAAAGGGGTAGCCTCAAATTCTGCGTGTAAGTTCTGCCCAAATCTTTGGCTAATTTCTAAACTACATGCACATGAGAGATCCAAGACGTTCATCTATGGCTTTATAAACTAACCAGAGATTTCAACTGCTACCAACTGCAGGGGAGTCTGAGTGTGGAGTCTGAAGTAGGCCTACTTAACCTCCTGTCAAAACAAATAATCAAGACTCTTTGGAAAAACAGAACAGAATCCAGAGTTTCTACAGTGATTATTTATGGTTTGGAATAAAACCCTAAATCACTAGACAAAGGGGGAAACTCTCATGACTCATATGTAATCAATGCAGACTAACTTCAAGATTCTGCAGATACTGAAGTTAGCAAAGAAAGATTATAAAACAGTTATTAGGACTAAGCTTACTTTCCTTTATGTCCTTAAACAAATAAGAGCTACAAGTAAAGAAAGCAAAAGTATAAAAATAGAACCAAATGGAAATTCTAGATTTGAAATATAAATAAAATATCTAATGGATAGACTTAAAAGAATATTGGTTATGACATCATAATAAGTGAACATAAAGAGAGATAATTAGAATTATCCAGTCTAAAGAACAGAGGATAAAAGACTGGGGGGGGGGTGGTGGAAATAACAACAGAAAAGGGACTTAGTGACTTATGGGAACAATATAAAAAGTTCTAATATATGAGTAATTGGAGTCCTAGAAGGAAAGCACGGAGAGAATGAGGCAGGAAAAAAAATAGTTGAAGGAATAATAGCTGAAAAATTCCCAAATTTATAGATTCAAGAAGCTCGGCAAACCCTAAGCAGAACAAATACAAAGAAAACCACACCTGTGATA
Source organism: Okapia johnstoni (assembly GCA_024291935.2). Classification (NCBI taxonomy): domain Eukaryota; kingdom Metazoa; phylum Chordata; class Mammalia; order Artiodactyla; family Giraffidae; genus Okapia; species Okapia johnstoni. The sequence goes on along the minus strand of CM044308.1, from coordinate 127,724,251 downwards.
TCCTTTGTAAATTTTCTGAAAACCAAAGGTGAAGAGAAAAACAGTTTAAAAATATATATTATACACAAGAAAATACAAACGGCCACTGACTTCTCTTCAAAAGTATTTGTGTTTCCAAACACAGCATAATTGTGTTTTAGCATAATTGAATTTTAGCACAGTACCAACTAGAAAAGACAGGGTAAAGATCATGTCCATGACACAAGGCCCTTAACAGAATTATCAGGAATTTTTTCTTCAGTCCATCCTTCAAAGCAGATCAAAGAACCAGGTACTCCACAGTGAAATGACTAAAAACCTAGTTAAGAAAATAAAAATTTGCCTTCATTGTATAAATACAAATAAGCACTAGGTAGTCATATCAATCCTTAAAAAGCCAGGGTAGAAAACTGGTAGCAGAGAGTTTAGAAAAAGGAGAGCTGATGAAATTTTCTCAATCTGACAGCCCCTTTCTCTAATCTCTAGTCAATGTTCGCAGCCTGTATTTTAAAACTACCTTCAAAATCAAAAAATCAAATAAAGGACACTTGTCAGAAGTGGAATTGAAGAGGTTATACTGATTCTTACAAAATTTAATAATGTATTAGGATGAAAACATCTTAGAGAATCAAAGGTAGAACTTCTTAGAATGGCTGTATTCTCAACAACCTTTTACATTAAAGTTACAAAAACTGGTTCTAACAATGGCACTGGACTGAAGGTCTTAAGCCTTTGAATTCTCTAATCTCTATTCCCTGTCCTGACTTCTCTTCCTTACTCTAGATTTCCATTCACCACTGTCTCAGGGTCAGAGGAAGTATGTTACTGAAAAGCATCTTCCTAACTTCAGTATTCCCAGCACTATTATTTCGTTTTGCCATAACTGTATAACCTTTCTACTATTAGTGCTAATTAGTTTTCTTGATATGGACTCACACTTATTTTACTTATATAAAACTTAAAATTATAGCTACAGTTGGAAAAGCAGTATAATTAGCTGTCAATAAAATGATAGATGGATAAAGTATGAAACATGATTATTAAGTTCTAATTAGATTTTGTCTTCTAAAGTCTGAGACATGATCTGGACAGAACAAAAAGTGACGTTAAATAACAATATCAAGCTGAGGTGTTCTCACTGATAATAAGAAAGACTTTTAAAGGATTAAGAGAACTGAGAGTTATAATGTTGATAATGGCAGAGTAACCACCACCGGAATAACGCTCACACTGCTAACCGTTATAAACTGTGGACAAAATGTAATCAAGTATTTGAAGATACTGGAGAGGGGCCACAGCCGGTGAAAACTGGAGGGGCCTTCAAGCCTTAAAAAGGGGAACTACACTCACTAGATGAAACCCACTCATACAGGATGTTCCCATGTCTAGGCTGCAAGGGGCAGCTAGACCTGAAGCAGGTATCCGCAGTTTTATTGGCTTGTGGTGTCAGGGCTAAAAAGCTAATAGAGGAACCAAAATTGAATAGTAAAAAATATGATCTCCCAAACAGAAGGATAGAAAGGAGAAATAAAGGAATAAAAAACAGTCGAAACAGAAAATAGCAAAAACAGTGGAACTGACTTGAACACACCAGGAATTACATCAAATGTAAATGAACCTAACAAACCAATTGAATGACTGGAATTGTCTGACTAAATAAAAAAGGAAGACCTAACCATGTGCTATCAACAAGAGCCACAAACTGCCCTGGTGGCACAGTGGATGCAAGTCCGCCTGTCAATGCGGGGGACATGGATTCAGTCCCTCGTCTGGGAGGATTCCATGTGCTGTGGAGCAACTAAGCCCAAGAGCCACAACTGCCAAGCCTGAGTGCTGCAACTACTGAAGCCCATGCACCGAGAGCCCTGCTGCACAAGAGAGGCCACCACAGTCAGAGGTCCATGTACCACAATGAAAAGTGGACCGCACACACCACAACTGGAGAAAGCCCGAGTGCAGTAGTGAAGACCCAGCACAACCAAAAATAAATAAGTATTAAAAAAAAAAAGACCCACCTTAATACAGGACAAATTAGATTTCAAAACAACATGTATTACCATAGATAAAGAGGAATATTTTATAATGATAAAGGGATTGTTTCACCAGGAAGACATATAATTCTGAAATGTATGACCCTAATAGCAGAACTTCAAAACATTATAGAAAAATCTGACAGAGCTAAAGAGAGAAATAGAGAAACTCACAGTCATAGTTGGAGATTTTAATATTCCATCTCAGAAGTGGATAGAATTAGGCCAACACACAACCACACTCAAAAAACTAGGATATGAAGACTTGGAAAAAACATTACTAAGTAACTTCACCTAATTACATAATTAGCATTTATAAAACATATGTTATCCAGCAACTGTGGAGTAGCGGAATACATGTTCTTTTCAAGTGAAAATGGAATGTTTATCATGATACACATTATTTTAGGTCATGAGTTCATAATTCTCAATGAACTTTAAAAGAAATTGCCATTTTACCTAATCTATTCCCTGACCACAAATAATTCAATTAGAAATCAACAACATTAAGATAACTAGAGAAGTCTCAGATATTTGGAAATTGAACTGTGCACATATAAATAATCCACGAGTCAAAGAAATCAAAAGGAAAAAATACTTTGGACAGTGATGAAGAAAGTACAATGCTTATTGTACTTATCCCCTTATTGTATTGTTATCCCCTGCTTTTCAAACGCTTGCTTTATAACCGCTTCGCTTTTACCTGTTTGTTACACTGGAAAGAAAGCCAAAGAGGATTTTCACTTTTACCAAAAAAAGATGAAAAATGACAATAACATTCAGCACTTATTTTGCAGCCCGCCACCAACCACCATTATAAAGGTGGCAAGCAGCTTTAAAACTGGAAGCAGCTAAAGTGGCCCCACCGACCTTCTTCCCCGGTAACAACAGTCAGCATCTCAGCAACAAACCGCCACATTTGAACTGTCTGTGCTGTATCTCAGTTTATTTCATGCATCGGTTAGCAAGATGTGTCCGAAGGTAATTGCTGCTTCACACCATTTCAGGTTGTGAAACATTTCATAGGAATGCTCTACTTTCGGATAGTGAAGGGAAAACCTATATTAGAGCAGGTGAAATGAAACAATGGCAATAGAAATTAGAATGAATGATGATTGCCTGTGAAACGTGGGGATTACCTAAAACGTGGCACTCAGGCATGACACGTTCTTAAGTTAGGAAAGGTTTGACTTTATCCAATTGTTTCTCAGGAACAGATCATCTGAGCCCATGGGCAGTGATGCCATCATCTCCTATGACTCCCAGTATTATATCTTCAGCCAAAACTTTTCCTCTGAACTTGAAACTTGTATATTAAACCATCTACTTAATGTCATTTTGAATATAATATATCATAATAGATCTCCGATTCCCTCCTCAAAAGCCACTCATCTCCAAATCTTTCCACCTCAGTAAATAGCATCATCACCTACTCCATTACCCAAGCTAAAAACCAAGTGTTATTTCTGATTTCTCTGTATCCCTTATTTCTCACATCTATTGTGTCACCAAATACTGTTGCTTCTGCTTCCACACATACGTCACAAGCTCATCCACTTCTGTGCATTGCCACTGCCACTGTTCTTGTCTAAAATCCCTCTGGATACTCCAGTGACTTCCTCAATTATATATCTACACAGAACCAAAGCAGTTTTTTAGAAAATAACTTGGATCATTCTCCAGTTTAAAAATCCTTCCAGGGACTTGCCCGGTGGTTCAGTGGCTAAGACGCTGAGATCCTAAAACAGTGAGTCAGGGCTTGATCCCTGGTAAGGGAAAGAGTTGGTTGCTCAGTCTGACTCTTTGAGACCACAACTGAGCAACTAACACTTTCCCTGACCAAGAATCAAACTCAGACCCCCTGCACTGGGAGCTCAGAGTCTTGGGGAACTAGATCCCAAATGCCAAAACTAAGACCCCGTGTTAGCCAAATAAAAAAACAATTAAAAAAAAAAAAATCCTTCATTAGCTTTCCCTTCCTCCAGTCCTGCCTACCTCTTCCATCTCACCCTAAACCAGTGACCTCCGTGCTCAAACGTGATCCAGCTACAGGAACCTCAGACTCATAACCATCTCACAGTCTTTGCACAGGCTATTTTGTCTGCTTGAAAGGACCTTTGTACGCTAATTCCTTTTCTGCCTTCAAGTCTAAGTTCAAATGTCACCTCCCTTGAGCCTGTATTACATTCAGAGGACTGTCTTCCACCCTATTATATTCTGTCTCAGGACCCTTTTGTCTTCACAGCCCTTCTCAGAATCTCGAATTTTCATGGTTACTTGTTTACAGTCTGTCTCACTCACTGCTCCCAACATACACACGCACACATTCATGCACACATGCATGTGCACACCCACATCCAAAACCTACCTAGAATGTAAAGTCTAGGAGAACAAAGATCCCATCTGTCTTATTCATGGTCCTCATCTTAGTACCATGGCTGGTACAGCGGTTCAGACCATATCTCCTACTTTGGCATTCATTTTGAATTAAAGACACTGGAGAAACAGCCAGTACAAGAAGGACACTCTCACCTTCCTTTGTCCCCCTACTAAGCAAGAGGTAAATCTCCCATGTGATAAAAAACAGGAATGAAATAATGCCATTTGCAGCAACATAGATATACCTAGAGATCATCGTACTAAGCGAAGTCAGAAAGAAAAAGACAAATACCAAATATCATTTATATGTGGAATCTAAAATAAGACACAAATGAACATATCTATAAAACAGAAACACACTCACTCATGGAGAATAGACTTGTGGTTGCCCAAGGGGGTGGGGGAGAGAAGGATTGGGAGTTTGAAATTTGCAAATGCAAACTAGTATAGAGGATGGATAAATAAGATCCTACGGTATAGAACAGGGAACTATATTCAATATCCTGTGATAAACCAGAATGCACAAGAATATGAAAAGAACGTAAATATAACTGAGTCACTTTGCTATACAGCAGAAATTAAAAAAAAAAAAACAACCTCCCTTGTGAAAGGTGCCCCCAGTCTACCTGGAATAGGCATCCTCACCACCAGATACAGGGAATTTAAGGCCAAAAAGGCTGAATAAACAAATCTTGTTACTTCCTCACCATTTATTACTTCCAGCCCAAACCCCTTTGTCTTGTCAATTCTTCATAAATTTATTGTTTCTTTGTCTAAAAGTTATAAAAGCATCCTGCTCTGGTCATGTCTTTCAGTCTCTTATCTTTGTGGGGCTTTTGTACAAGAATGGAATTAAATTTTCCTCTTGTTAATCTTTTCATTACAGGGGTTGGGAAGATCCCCTGGAGAAGGGATAGGCTATCCACTCCAGTATTCATGGGCTTCCCTGGTGGCTGAGACAGTAAAGGATCCTCCTGCAACGTGGAAGAGCTGCATCCTTGGGCTGGGAAGATCCTGGAGTGAGGGCATGGCAACCCACCCCAGTATTCTTGCCTAGAGAATCCCCTATGGACAGAGGAGTCTGATGGGCTATAGCCTGTGGAGTGGCTAAGAGTCAGACAGGACTCAGCAACTGAGCACACACATGGTAGATAGGGAGAAGAAACTGAATGATGAGTACAGAATGAAGACTATGGAGTGGCTGAATCCTCTCCCTGCCTCTTATCCCACTGCCGCCAACCCCCCCCCCCCCACCGCCCCTGCACCCACACGGCTTCTTCCTGGTCAGCGAGCGACTTGAACACACACACACAGCCATGCCGTTCCCCTATTTGCAATTCCTTAATGGCTTTCCATATACCACTGAATTAATATTCAAGAATTTCACCCCAGCTCAGTTACTGATTGGTTTTTATTTGTTTGTCCTTTCATGTGACAGCCTGTTTTTCACTTCTTAAAACTCCAGCATCCACTCTTATCTCTTGGTGTCTTTAATAACCCTTTCCCAAGACTGGCTATGGAATGGGGCGAATTTCCCAGGGAATCTACATAGCCTCCTTTACAGGCAATCTTTCTCACTTCCTCTGCCTACGCTAAAGAGGCCAGTGTTCCTGGGGCTCGTTCGAGGTGCCCCATATGCTCTCTGTGATCACATCCAACAGGCTTGTCTCTTTTCTCTCCTTGCCTCCTCTACTCACCCCTCTTAGGGCCAAGTCTTTAAAGTAAGGATCTGTCTTTCTCTTTATCAGAAAGGCGAGGGACTTCCCTGGTGGTCCAGTGGTTAGGACTCTGCAATCTCAATGCAGGGGGCCCAGGTCCAATCCCTAGTCAGGGAGCTAGATCCCACATGCCGCAAAGAACAATTTGCCTGCTGCAGCTAAAGATGCCACATGCTGCGACTAAGACACAGTGCAAAGAAATCAATCCTTTTTTTTTAAAGGCAAATAATTTCAGAGGCAGAGTAAAGGTAAATGTCACCTGAGAGCAATGTATTTGTTTATCCCCTTCCTCCCTACAAGCTGGGACACCCTAGAATTGGCGGAGGCTTCCGTCATTGCAGGACAGCCCAGCTACAAACGTCACCCTCTGCCCCTGGTTTTCTCACTTGGCCCCAGGCGAATTCCTGTTCTCAGAAAGTGTGCCAGAAATAGCAGACAGTGGGAAACAATGGTACTCTTTGGTCTTAAGTGGTTTATTTGCATTTTGAAAAAGCTTCCTTCCTAGGAAATACCTGTCTCAAAGAGCTTTTGTCTTACAAAGAAATATCCTCAGAAAGGTCATTTTCTAACCAGCCTTCTTTTTTTTTTTTCCTTTTTTTTTTAACCAGCTTTCTAGACTTGTTAGGTGTTCCTTTTTCTGAGCCCCCATCAAGACTGGTTTCATCCCAAGCTGACCCTCCTCTCTTTTCTCCCTGAAAGAGGAATAAATCCAAATTTTCTGTGGAGGTGAAAGATAGGGAATTCTTCACAAACCTTGTTAAAGTTGGGTGTTGATTCTTCACTAATTGGGCTCCTAAGTTTCTTTGTTCTGCCAGTTCCTCACAAGTTTATTGTTTCTTTCTCTAAAAAGTATAAAAGCTGCCCACTTGGGCCACTCCTTAGGTTTTATTTCTGTGAGACCTTCATGCTCCTGGATTAAATTGTGCTCCTTTTTCTCCTAATCTATTTTGTGTTAATTTGATTATTAGCCCAGTTATAAGAACCAAGAGGAGTAGATGAGGAAATTTCCCCCTCCCCACAGAATGAAATGAATTAATGGTCACAATGGTGCCACTAACATCCTTCATCCTGGAGAGGAGATGTCTGGGTTTTTTGGGGACCAACAATCACTCTGTAGGCCTCAGGCGTTTCTGGGGGAACTCGCGCTTCCCTCCAGCCTCTACAGGAATGACTTAGTGAAGCTCTCAACTCTCAGGCCTGGCCCCTCATCACGACCACCTGGCCACCTCCGGTGTTGGCAGATGACACTCATCCGCTTCCCACACCCCACCTCCCATAAATGACGAGAGTTATGTGAATTTTCCTACCTCTCTGTGGCTGATTTCAGCTCATTTGTCTCCAACTTTGATGCAAAAGCCTTTGAGACTACCCCCACCTCAGCCTTCAATTTTACTGTCCCTTTGGCCTACTTATTTCAACCTCCAGTTAACCTTATTTCAACCTCCAGTTTTGTCATTATTCCCAGGAATTTTAACGCCCTTGCAAATGACAGATTTCCTCAATCAAATTCTCCCTATCTCCAAACTCTTCTCACACCTCAGAACAGCTCCATTTGCAGAATGGTCAGCTCTAATAATTTGACTCACCACTCTCCCGTCCTGTCCCCAGCTTTCCAGCTTTCTCACTTGTTTGTTTCCACAAGGCCTGCCAAATATTTTATCAGACCTGCCCTCTGGCAAATTGGTCACACAGAGATCTCATCTCTAGCCTAGATCTCCTGTTCACTGCTTCACTCTTTGACCACTAGTCTCAGCGCTTCACCCCCTGGGGCAGCTGCCCTATACTCTTTAGGCCTCCTCTGGCAGCTGAACAACGTTGTGAAAGATTATAGGATGATGAAGACTAGTCATCATTTTAAATGTACGATATCTAGTTTAAGCTGGGTTTTCAATGCCCTTGTTGTTCATTCGTTAAGCCGTGTCTGACTCTTTGCGACCCCATAGACTGCAGCACACCAGGCTTCCCTGTCCTCCACTATCAATGCGCTTAGTTAATGCTTTTTTAGGATTCCAAGTCTGTGTCTTCATTAAATCCCACCATGGCTTAAACCTGAATCACTCACTCTTCTTATCACACCTTTTGCTCTACACTTACCTTTTTTGGCCGAGGATTCCGCCTCCTACTTCAGTCAGAAACAAGAAGCAGTTTCTTGCCTAGGTCCCACCAACAAACACCTCTGCAGTTTCATCTGTTCTCAATTTACCTCCTTTTCCTCTCTTGTTCAAGACTATTTTTCCCTGTCTCTGGTTTTGATCAGTGTTCTCAGAGTGTGGTTCCCAACACTTAGCTTTAGCCAAGGTCTCGGAACAAGTTAAAAATGCAAATGATTGTTGGCCCCACCCCAGACTTGCCGAATCATTCACTCTAGGGATGGGCCCAGCAGGCTGTTTAACCAGCCCTCCAGGCTAGTCTGAGGCAACTGAAGGATTTGCTCTTTCTTTTGTCTGCATTCTCTTGTTTGCATTAATGTTTCTTCTGGGAATTTATTCTGTTAAAAAAGACACTACAGGCCCCAGATGGAGTCGCTTGAGCAAACCAAGACTCAGCACCTACCCTGATAGCCGTTTTTGCTCTCCCGGGAATGTAATCTTTAACCAGTCTGAACTACCTGGTCAGCACTAATGATGTAATCCACCCAGTAGACCCCTTCCGTCCCCTCTAAGAAGGTGACCTTGCCTGAAACAACGCACTCTTTCTTTGTCTTTCTCCCTTTTCTACCCTTTTGTACAGGCTTCCATTTTGCACAGCTCCTCAGAGCTCCTCTCCACTTGTCAGTATGCTGCCCGATTCATGAACTGTGAAAAAAGGCCAATTAGATCTTTGTATTTACTCAGTCGAATTTTGTTTCTTAACGGTTCTAAGGAAATAATCTAAAATCAGGTCATGATTTTATACTCAGAGATGTTCATTACAGTATTATTTATAATTGGGAAACATTAGAAACACGCCCAAAGTCCATGAAGGGATAGTTATTAAGGAAAAACAATGTCATATAAGCAACAATTAAATGATATTTATCAAGTTATTTTTTCTCATACAGGGAAATGATTATGTTCTAATATTAAATTTAAAAATTTTAAAGGAAATATGAAGTTGTTTAAAGGCTGGTTTACATCCTGACTTCAATACCAGCAATTAGCCACTTCCCCTTCCCCCCACTCTACTAAACCCACAGTAACAAGGGTTTAAATTGTTTGGTTTGGTTTTTTTTTTTTTGATTGAAGGATAATTGCTTTACAATGTGGTGTTGGTTTCTGCCCTACAACAATCAGCCATAAATATATATACATTCCCTCCCTCTTGAGCCTCCCTCCTACCCCACCCTCATCCCACCCGTCTAGGTCGTCACCGAGTGCTGGCTGGGCTCCCTGTGTTAGATAGCAGCTTCCCACTTGCTATATATTTTACACATAGTGGTGTATATATGTCAATGCTACTTTCTCAGTTTGCCCCAACTTCTTCCCCTGCTGTGTTCACAAGTCTGTTCTCTATATCTGCATCTCTATTCCTGCCCTGCAAATAGGTTCATCAGTACCATTTTTCTAGATTCCATATATATGTGTTAATATATGATACTTGTTTTTCTCTTTCTAGCTTACCCATTCTGTATAGCAGGTTCTAGGTTCATCCACCTCAGTTCAACTGATTCACATTCATTCCCTTTTATGACTGAGTAATATTCCATTGTATATTTGTACCACAACTTCTTTATCCATTCGTCTATCAATGGACACCTAAGTTGCTTTCATGTCCTGGCTATTGTACACAGTGCTGCAATGAACATTGGGATACATGTGTCTTTTTTAATTAAAACAGAAAAACACAAGATCAAAGAAATTAGGAGAGGAAAGAAAAGGAACAACATTTTAGAAGCTGATAAAGAAAGGGTAGGATGATAACCATCTTAAGAAAATGGGTTCCTCTTCCAGGGAAGGATTCCCAGAAGACTCAGAAAGTGGCAACATTGTAATAACTTTCTGAAAAAGGGTACAAGTGAGCTACCAACAGAAGGAAAGGTTGAAATTCAGTGTAAGAAGCCGTTGGAGCCCCAGGCTCCTCCCCCACTGGTACCCCCAAATGGCGACGTCTCCCCTGAGACAGAGGTTTATCATCTGCAGAGATTAATGTAAAGGGCCACTGAAGTAAGGGACTCTACCCTGAAAAACTGGTGATTAATAACCATTCACATGTTGAAGATCAAAGCCCCCCACTTCTATCCCAATTTGGCTCCCAGACCAGGTAGTCAGAACATCAAAAGATTACTGTTAATTAAGGAAAACCACATATCTCAAGTTAAGGAATTTACTGCTTTTCTATATATGGGAAAATGCAAAGTCTGGGTTCTTTGGAATTCTTCCTTTGATATGCACCTCAGCTATCTGGGACAGCATCCTGTATTTTCTCACCCTGAGACTCCTCCTGGTCCACTGTGAAGGATGGTTGCAGTGGCTGACTGTTAGATAGGGGGGCATACTGCCTCCATTCTGAGTTCCCTCAGAGCTTACCTTCCCCGCAGCTGTACTATGATGGCTTGATGGCTGCAACATCCTCTGTTTACTGATATGGCAGGCAGTGTTTTTCATTCACAGTCACTTAAAACAAACTCATGCGTGTAGGCAGTTGCCATTCTGATGGACTGATGGAGTTGCAAATGTCCGTGGAGTGTATTTCACTTCTACAATATTGATCACATATTAATAGCTACTTACTCCATGCCAGGCTCTCACTTTAACTTATGGGATAGGATAGGTATTATTATTCTCTTATTAAACTGTTGAGGAGACTGAAACACAATGAGGTTAAGTAGCTTGTCACACAGCTTGAAAACAGTGATTTGGAATTTGAGCTGAAACAGTCTAATTTGAGAGGCCTCTGGCCTTAGAAGTTTTAGAGATACAGACTTAGAAGATAACTATCGTTTCTTTTAAAAAAAGACTTAGAAGTCTTGAGGAACCTGAAAATGAAAACCACCCAAGAAGTATTTTATCAACTTAATTATTTAGAGAGGGAGAAAATCTTTAGGTGGTTAGATGGTTAATAAATTATAAGAGTAAGCAGAGCAAAAGCTATTCAAGAATTAGCAGTAACATTTATGATTCAGCAGTCACTATAAGCAGCTAAATTAAATACAGATTTTAGATACCTAAATATCTATCTTATGTAAATCATATAGATGTATAAAGTAGTATAGTATTAAAAGGTATTAATACATGCATCTTTATCATTTCAACACCAAAGGAATGCAGGCCGGTTCCCTTTCACTGGTGAGGCTGTGTAGAAGGAGCTGCCTTTTGGAGATATTCAAACTTAGGAAAGTGAAAGACTTAGGAGATAGTGGAAAGGACAGGGACCGTGTGCTGTTGTGTCTACAGAGAATTATAAAAATGGCTTCCAGGTGTTGAATGCTAGCTCTTGTGAGGCACTCTTTGGAGTTTTACATTCATTCCTAAACCATCACTATATTCTTGTGAATATAGTGATTCACAAGAACGATATTCTTGTGAAATCATGATCCTTGTATCCATCTTATATATTGGGGATGTGTATCCAACATGATACAGCTCCTAAACTAAAATTGAGGGCTGTCTCTGTTCCAAAGATGAAATCAGCTCACATCTGATGGGACAAGGGCCCAGAAACCACCTTTGGTAGCAGTGGAATCAATTTGTGCTGTTTTGTTGATTACCTGTTAAAAATGCTTACCTGGAATTAGGGGTGCAGACAGCAAACTGGTCTCATCATGGATAATTGGTGTGATTCTTTCAGAGCCCCGGTGAAATACAGAAAGACCCCACTGGGCTGAGAAGATAGAAAACTCTCTCTAGTAGCCTTAAAGATATTAGATTATTTATTTATTTTTAACCCATATCTTCATTTTTAAAAAGGATTTTATTATTGATTTCTGTTTATTTTTGGCTGTGCTGGGTCTTCACTGCTGCATGTGGGCTTTCTCTAGTTGTGGCAAGTGAGGGCTACTGTCTAGTTGATGTGTTCAGGCTTCTCAGTGAGATGGCTTTTCTTGTTGTAGAGCACAGGCTCTAGGCGCGCAGGCTCAGTAGTTGCGGTGCATGGGCTTAGTTGCTCTATAGCCTGGGGATCTTCCTAGACCATGGATTGAACTCATGTCTCCTGCACTGGCTGGCAGATTCTTAACCACTAGACCACCAGGGAAACCCCATATCTTCCCTTTTTCGATCAATTATTTTTTAAAATTGAAGTATAGTTGATTTACAATGTTGTGTTAGTTGCAAGTGTATGGCAAAGTGCTTTAGTTATACATATACTTCCCAGGTGGTATGTATAGTGGTAAAGAACCTGTCTGCCAATGGAGGAAGCATAAGAGACATGGGTTCGATCACTGGGTCGGGAAGATCCCCTGGAGGAGGGCATGGCAACCCACTCCAGTATTCTTGCCTGGAGAATCCCATGGACAGAGGAGCCTGGCAGGCTACAGCTCATAGGGTCCAACAGAGTTGGACACGACTGAAGGGACTTATCACATACATATGTATGTGTGTGCGTGTGTTTTCTTTTTCAGGTTCTTTTTCTGTATGGGTTATTACAAAATATTAAATACAGTTTCCTGTGCTATACAGTAAGTAGTCCTTCTTTATGTTTTGTATTTAGTAATGTGTATATATGCTAAAGATACTAGATTATATTAAGTACATTTTCAACTAAAAAAGTACAAGTAATTTTTGAGGTATTGTACAAATAAGCAAAACAAATATAAAATATAAAGCACCTGCTATTGGGGAGGGAGGTGGGAGGGGGGTTCAGGATGTGGAACACATGTACACCCATGGCTGATTCATGTCAATGTATGGCAAAACCCACTATAATATTGTAAAGTAATTAGCCTCCAATTAATACAAATAAATTAAAATTAAAAAAAAAGCACCTGCTATCTAATCACCCAGTGACAAAGTTAATATTTTATTATCTATTATTCCAGACATCTTTCAGAGAAGGCAACGGCACCCCACTCCAGTACTGTTGCCTGGAAAATCCCATGGATGGAGGAGCCTGGTGGGCTGCAGCAGTCCATGGGGTCGCTAAAGAGTCGGACACGACTGAGCGACTTCACTTTCACTTTTCCCTTTCATGCACTGGAGAAGGAAGTGGCAACCCACTCCAGTATTCTTGCCTGGAGAATCCCAGGGACGGCGGAGCCTGGTGGGCTGCCGTCTATGGGGTCGCACAGAGTCGGACACGACTGAAGCGACTTAGCAGCAGCAGCAGCCAGACATCTTTTATTTTTCTCTTTTCTCTCTCTCTCTCTCACACACACACATTTGTTGTTTGTTTGTTTTGCAGCAGGTCTTAGTTGCTGCATGTGGGACCTAGCTCCCTGACCAGGGATCAAATCAGGGCCCCCTGCATTGGAAGAGCAGAGTCTTAGCCACTGCACCACCAGGGAAGTCCCATGTGCGTTTTTTTTTTTTTTAGTTGACTTTTTTTAGGTAATAATATCAATTTGGAATATTGGGAATCTATTAAAAATTTATACAATTTTATTCAATGTACTGTAGACTAAAAAAAAAATTCATAACCTAAAAGTTAAGAGTTGTGTTTTATTTAGCAGGAATTTTTACGACTTTAAGCCTGGGAGGCAGCATCTCACATACCTCTGAGATAATTGCTCCAAGGATGTGAGGGAGGAACCAGGATATATATATAAGATCTGCAACAACAGTAGTCTGAACAACAAAAGATTATTGTTAATTTTTAAAACTCAGATATGTGAAGTTAAGTAATTTAGTGCTTTTCTATTTATGGAAAGATGCAAGTCTGGGCTCATTGAAGTCATTCCTTTGATATGCACCTTAGCTATCTGGGGCCAGTAGACTGTGTATTCATATCCTGAGTTTCCCTAGGGCTCACCATGGGGAGTGGCTGCAGTCTGATAGCTGTTCAGTTCAGTCGCTCAGTCGTATCCAACTCTTTGCCTCCCAATGGACTGAAGCATGCCAGGCCTCCCTGTCTATCACCAAATCCCAGAGTTTACTCAAACTCATGTCCATTGAGTCAGTGATGCCATCCAACCATCTCATCCTCTGTTGTCCCCTTCTCCTCCCACCTTCAATCTTTCCCAGCATCAGGGTCTTTTCCAATGAGTCAGCTCTGTGCATCAGGTGGCCAAAGTATTGGAGTTTCAGCTTCAACATCAGTCCTTCCAATGAATATTCAGGACTGATTTCCTTTAGGATTGACTGGTTTGATCTCCTTGCGGTCCAAGGGACTCACAAGAGTCTTCTCCAATACCACAGTTCAAAAGCATCAATTCTTCAGCACTCAGCTTTCCTTTGGAGAAGGAAATAGCAACCCACTCCAGTATTCTTGCCTAGAGAATCCTTGACAGAGAAGCCTGGTGGGCTGCTGTCCATAGGGTCACACAGAGTCAGATACAACTGAAGTGACTTAGCATGCATGCATACATTGGAGAAGGAAATAGCAACCCACTCCAGTATTCTTGCCTGGAGAATCCCAGGAACAGAGGAGCCTGGTGGGCTGCCGTCTATGGCGTTGCACAGAGTCGGACACAACTGAAGTGACTTAGCAGCAACAGCAGCAGCTTTCTTTACAATCCAACTCTCACATCCACACATGACTACTGGAAAAACCATAGCCTTTACTAGACATACCTTTGTTGGCAAAGTAACGTCTCTGCTTTTTAATATGCTGACTAGGTTGGTCACAGCTTTTCTTCCAAGGAGCAAGTATCTTTTAATTTCATGGCTGCAGTCACCATCTGCAGTGACTTTAGAGCCCGAGAAAATAAAGTCTTTCACTGTTTCCATTGTTTCGCCATCTATTTGCCATGAAGTGATGGGACTGGATGATAGCTGTTAGCTGTTAGCTGGCAGGTATTCTTTCCTTCCTGAGTCCCCTCAGGACTCACCAGTTCATCACTGACTATAGCTGCAAAGTCTGAAAAATGGAGACATCCTTTGTTTACTGATATGGCAGGCAATATTCCATTTATCAGTACTAAGACATTGTGGTATGCAGTATCTATGAACATGAAAACTTGTGCAACCTAATATAGCCCTTTTAAAATAACAAAGGCCTGGAGGCAATAAGTATATTTATTTTGAGGGGGAAGCTGACTAGATTATAAAATTTTAAGGAATTGAAAAATTGGTCCACTATTAAACCAGTCTCCTTAAAGCAATGTAAAAGTAAAACACAGAAAAGGGTAGGGAGAGTGGTTTAAACAATTAACAATTAACAAAAAGAGTAAACCAAGGATATAAGCACTTACCTGGGAAGTAGCTGGAATATATTAACACTTTTAGTGCTTCTTTCTTAGACCTTCTTTCTCATTTTAATTTGAGTATTAACATATAATACAATACTAATAACAACAATGGTAATAGTTATAATCTATTGAGCCCATGGCAGGAGCCATCTATGAACTGAGCACTTTACATACAGGCTCTTCTATCTTCTAAAATATTACTCTTATTGTGGAGTAATCTTAGTGAAATAAGGGCTAAGCATTCTGCTTTCTGAAGTAATGTAGGGGAGGTAAAATAATTTTCCCTCTATTCCTCCAAGTTCTTGGCTAAGACCCCTCACCATCATAATAAAGACAGGTTAACAGGAGAAAAATAAAACAATTTTAATTACATACATTCATACTGGAGCCTGGGCTTTCCCAGGTGGCACTAGTGGTAAAGAACCTAGCAGGAAGCCAATGCAGGAGACATTGAGAGGCTGATTCAATTCCTGAGTCAGGAAGATCCCCTGGAGGAGTGCATGGCAATCCACTCCAGTATTCTTGTCTGGAGAATCCCATGGACAGAAGAACCTGGTGGGCTAGGGTCCATAGGACTGCAAAGAGTTGGACATGACTGAAGCAACTGAGCACCTGCAGCAGCATACTGGAGCCTAAGATTTGAGACCCAAAAGCGAGCCAGACATGGACTTCCTTGGTGGTTCCCTGGTAGCTTAGATGATAAAGAATTTGCCGGCAATGTGGGAGAGCAAGGTTCGATCCCTGGGTTGGGAAGATCCTCTGGAGAAGGGCATGGCAACCCACTCCAGTATTCTTGCCTGGAGAATTCCATGGACAGAGGAGCTTGGTGGGCTACAGTCCATGGGGTTACAAAGACTTGGACATGACTGAATAACTACATTTTAACTTTTGTGCACTTCCAATGCAGTGGGTGCAGGTTCAATCCCTGGTGGGAGAACTAAGATCCCACATTCCTTGCAGTGCGATTGAAAAAAAAAAAGGCAGCCAGACAGTTGAGACTTAAATACCACCCAAATCTAAGGACAGACATGGGGGCTTGGACTTCCGAGGGTGAAGCCATTTAGAGGTAGGCGAGAAGAGGAATGTTTGGTAAACTAAGGTTGCCAGCCACTGCAGGTGAGTCCCTCCAGTGAAAAAGTTATGTCTTTCCAGTACAGGCCCCTTTCTAACGTAAATTTCTTTATAAACATAGATTTCCTTTACCAAAGGGTAACTGCTGTTGTTTTCAGAGCCTCTTTTGCATCTGCAGTTTCTTAAAAATAATCCCCTCAAAATAATTCTTATACCAAAGAGACATAGTTTAGGGTGGCACATTGACCAACCCTTCAGGAAGGAGAAGAAAAAATATTCCAGAATGACCTCTTAAACGAAATCAGGGACCTTCATTTTGTTTGGTTTCAGTCTACAGTTCAATTTACTTTCCTAAATGAGCCAGTACTTTCAGTGGTGGATCCAACAACCAGCTGAGCGAAGGTGAATAAATGTGAAAGTGAAAGTCTCTGAGTCTTGATGTAACAGGAGGGAAAGGGGCAGTGCACAGCTTTTGAAAGAATGACATAGCCCAAGGACACAACATAAACTGATTTGAATCAAATGGGACCAAGATGGCAGACAAGACTAGACCTTGATCCTCAATCAGCAAGTGAAATGATACACCCAGAGGCGCCATGACAGTTCCAAGGCACTTTCAAAGGACCAAGGAGTGGGCGGTGGCCTAATTCCTGGAAATCTCCACCCCCTTCTCCAAAATAGATGGAATAATCCTCCCACTTATTAGCATATGGAACTACCCAGCCTGTAAACACTAACCACACCACATTTCACACTGCACTCACCCTCTTTGGTGGCCCATACTCAGTGTGTGGAGTGTGCCTCTCTCTGAATCTGAATAAATCCACAAGTTACCTATCACTTTGTCTCTCACTGAATTCTTTCTGTGATGAGACATCAAGAACCTGAGCTTCATTAGGTCCTGAAACCAGGTATGGTAGGTTTTGCCTGGATTCTAGTCCCAGCCATGTTGGTTCGAGTCCCAAGCAGGGTTTTGGCTGGGTTCGAGTCCCAAGCAGAGTTTTAACTGGGTTTGAGTCCCAGCCACATGGGTTCAAGTCCCAGGCAGGGTTTAGGCTGGATTCGAGTCCCAGCCACGTGGGTTCAGGTCCCAATCTGAGGTAAATGGTTTCATTGTCTGACTCTTTGTGACCCCATGGACTGGGGTTTGCCAGGCTCCTCTATTCATGGAATTCTCCAGGCAAGAATACTGGAGTGGGTAGCCATTGCCTTCTCCAGGGGATCATCCCAACCCAGGGATTGAACCCAGCAAACCCCTAGCTAGGTTGGGCTCCTCCTTAACCTCAATCCAGCTTGACTGTGGCAAATTTACAAGTTTTCCCAAATGTTAGACGTCAAATCCTGGAAGTGCAGAAAGTGATGGAATCTATTCTCCTGTTCATGGTAATGGTTTTGGTTACCAGTTCTGGTTTTCAGATGTTGCAATTAGCAAGCTCAGGAATGATGATTTGGAAAAGAGAGAGTATTGATAATCATTGGTTTATTTGTTACGTTTTTGTGTTCTTACTCATTTGTTTTTTCACTAGAATCAACGTAAGGTCACTCTTCAGTCTTGATACAACATCAGTGCTAGGGAGCTACAGAACAAATATATATTTTGGGTATGCTTAGATTTTTTTTTTTTTTAGTAAAATAACTTGTTAACAAATTTTGAGATATCCATCCCATGTTTTATATGCGTGATCAACAGGTGGATGTGGGAGAAACAGCTCTCTTCTGAGAAATTCTCTCAAGATATGCATAAAATTAAAGAGGGGATTTTCCATTATTATAAACTGCTTTTCTCCTGTTAATTTGTATTTGTTGGTTTAATTTTCGGACCCAGCCATTGACCCTACGAGGGTCGAGGGAAGTTTTTTCCTCTCCTTCAGTGTTCATTCTTTTTGTTCTGTAGTTAATGATGGCAATGAGTCTTGCAATGACACTGTTGTGAATGGGAAGAACCACAGTGATCTGAAGTAAAGACTAAACTTAAGCTCTTCTGCATTCTAATTTGGACAGAACTCTAGATTTTTCTAGATTTCTATGGAAATCTTTTCATCTTTGTATGAGAGAAATAAGGGTGTTTAGCACAGTGATTTCACCAGCTCTGGGGCAGGTATTTGTGGCTTAGCTCTGAAGCATTGCATAAAGTAAAGTCATTGTTACATTAGATACTTGTCCTGCCTGTGTTTGAGAAACTTGTCTATGTAAAATGCTGGATTGAGAAGGGGAGGAAAAAGAGTGTTTTCTTTCAAGGAATCTAAGGAAGGCAGCTCATGGCAGAATACTCTAAAATACAAAGGTTTCCACCAGCATGGAAGCTGTCTTTTATTGAGAACTGTATGACAAAAATCATATCTCAAGCCAGATTAAGAACAACAAAAAGCTCAAGAAAATTACTGGATAAGTGTCATTAATTCATGATTCCCTTACTAGGCACAGTAGCCTGATTGAGGTTGAAAGCAGTCACCCTTCAGGAACACTCAGCAGACTTTCATCCTGAAAAGCTGCCCAGCTAAAGAAACTTATACAAGAAAAAGACATGGAAAAACAAAATGGTAAACGAAACAAAACTATGGATAATTTGAGATTTGAGGAGTCTAATCAAACATGGAACAAGATAATGTTTATCAAGCATTGTGCACATAGCAAGCTATAGTTAAATTGTGGTTATAATTATTGCTACTACTGAGAATGTGAGAGAGAAAAAAGACAGGAAAAAGAAGTTGGAAAACTGTGGAAAACAATATGGAGGTTTCTCAAAACATTAGTAATAGCCCCACCATGTAATCTAGCATATAACCCATATAATCTATTGAGTATATACCCAAAAGAAATGGAAACAGGCTATTGAAGAGATATATGCATTCCCATGTTTATCACAGCACTATTCTCATAACATGGCTGATAGAGTAAAGGGACAAAATAGGTGATTAAATAGTTAATCCCACTAGGAGATTGTAAGTAGAAAAAATATAGGAGACCCCTGTAAGTTAATGATTACTTAAGAGAGCAGGTTTACCTAATCACAAAACCAAGCAGGCTCGCTTAGCCACAAAATCATGCAACAGAAGCATGAGACGTGTCCCAAAACAATGAAACAATGGTGGAATGAGACCCACGTCCTGCACAGTGAGGTCAGCAAGTTAATGATCTGTAGGACATGCTCTCTGCACACATGAAAAACAAATAATCTGTGGACATAACTTGACCATGTAGGGGCAAGAAAACTCCCCTGCTCAATCTGGAGGAGAAACTGATGATGGAAGCAAGATATCTAGTCAAGAAAGCTAAAGATGTTCTTCTCCCTCTTCTCACTTTTCCTTTGATGATACGTCTGTAGCCCAGTAAGTTCTCAGGGTGCAACATGCCCCTCGCCCACTGACTTGTAAGCCTCACAAGCATCCTATTCTAATAAATCATTTCTTATGTATCACTTTGCCTCTTGCTGAATTCTTTTCTGTGCTGAGACATAAAGGACTAGAAATGACACCCAGTTTCACAGCTATGGAAACAACCCAAGTGTCCATCAAGAGATGAAAGGATAAAGAAGATGTGGTGTATATATATGTGTACACACACACACACACACACACACACACACACACACACACAGACAATGGAGCATTATTCAGACATGAGGAAGGAGAAAATGCTGTCATTTGCAATGACCTTGGATGGACCTTAAGGACATCATGTTAAGTGAGGTTAAGTCAGACAGAGAAAGACAAATTGTCGTATATCCCTTTTATGTGGATTCTAAAGAGCCAAATTTGTAAAAACAAAAAATAAAATGGTAGTTATCATGGGCTGAGGAGTGAGAAGATGGGAGAGATGTTGTTTAAGAGTATAAACTTGTAACAAGTAGTAAATAAGTCTTACAGATCTAATGCACAGTACAGTGAATATAGACAACAATATTCTACTCTGTTCTAGCTTACTAAGAGACTAGATCTCAATTATTTCAGCTACTAAAGAGAAATGATAATTTGGTAGCATGATAAAGGTACTAATTATTATCACAATGGCAATCATATTATAATATATAAATGTATCAAATCAACATGTTAGACACCTTACATTTACAGTGTTATGTGTCAAATATATTTCAGTTAAAAAAAGAAAGTCACAGTTAGGTGATCCACGTAAGCAAGGAACTAAAAAGCCTCTGAGGGTGGGCAATGGGAAAGAAGACAAGTGTAAAAAGCTTGTCCTGGGTCTGTCACCATCTTGCTATGGTCTTTTTTTTCTTTTTTTTAAATTCAGTTACAAGTAACTAGGGATCTAAGTTCTGTGCACTTGGGATGAATAAGTCACTTCCTGTCTTAAGTAGCTCACAGGTTTCTTTATATTTCAGGACCTTGTACCTACCATCTGAAAATTAGGTTGATCTAAATCAGTTTTCCTCAAACATGAGTAATGTATGGTATGCTTTTAAACAAAAAGAATGATTAAATTCTGCCACTATTACTAAATTATTTAGGTTATAATGTTACTTTTAACACTACTGAAAACAAACTCCTTACCTCATAGTTGTCATTCAACTAACTGTACAGCCCAAACAAATTTACAAACTAAATATAAATAAAATCAAGAGCCACAGACTTATGAAACAATCTTAGGGTTACCAAAAGGGAAAGGTCAGTGGAAGGGATAAATTCAGTTCAGTTCAGTTCAGTCGCTCAGTCGTGTCCGAATCTTTGCGACCCCATGAACTGCAGCACGCCAGGCCTCCCCATCCATCACCAACTCCCGGAGTCTACCCAAACCCATGTCCATCGAGTCGGTGATGCCATCCAACCATCTCATCCTCTGTCGTCCCCTTCTCCTCCCACCCCCAATCCTACCCAGCATTAGAGTCTTTTCCAATGAGTCAACCCTTCGCATGAGGTGGCCAAAGTATTGGAGTTTCAGCTTCAACATCAGACCTTCCAATGAACACCCAGGATTGATCTCTTTTAGGATGGATTGATTGGATCTCCTTGCAGTCCAAGGGACTCTCAAGAGTCTTCTCCAACACCACAGTTCAAAAGCATCAATTCTTCGGCGCTCAGCCTTCTTCACCATCCAACTCTCACATCCATACATGACCACTGGAAAAACCATAGCCTTGACTAGACGGGCTTTTGTTGGCAAGGTAATGTCTCTGCTTTTAAATATGCTATCTAGGTTGGCTATAACCTTCCTTCCAAGGAGTAAGCGTCTTTTAATTTCATGGCTGCAGTCACCATCAGCAGTGATTCTGGAGCCCAAAAAAATAAAGTCTGACACTGTTTCCACTGTTTCCCCATCTATTTCCCATGAAGTGATGGGACCAGATGCCATGATCTTAGTTTTCTGAACGTTGAGCTTTAAGCCAACTTTTTCACTCTCCTCTTTCACTTTCATCAAGAGGCTCTTTAGTTCTTCTTCACTTTCTGCCATAAGGGTAGTGTCATCTGCATATCTGAGGTTATTGATATTTCTCCCGGCAATCTTGATTCCAGCTTGTGTTTCTTCCAGCCCAGCATTTCTCATGATGTACTCTGCATATAAGTTAAATAAGCTGGGTGACAATATACAGCCTTGATGTACTCCTTTTCCTATTTGCAACCAGTCTGTTGTTCCATGTACAGTTCTAACTGTTGCTCCCTGACCTGCATACAGGTTTCTCAAGAGACAGGTCAGGTGGTCTGGTATTCCCATCTCTTTCAGAATTTTCCACAGTTTATTGAGATCCACACAGTCAAAGGCTTTGGCATAGTCAATAAAGCAGAAATAGATGTTTTTCTGGAACTCTCTTGCTTTTTTGATGATCCAGCAGATATTGGCAATTTGATCTCTGGTTCCTCTGCCTTTTCTAAAACCAGCTTGAACATCTGGAAGTTCACGGTTCACGTATTGCTGAAGCCTGGCTTGGAGAATTTTGAGCATTACTTTACTAGCATGTGAGATGAGTGCAATTGTGCGGTAGTTTGAGCATTCTTTGACATTGCCTTTCTTTGGGATTGGAATGAAAACTGACCTTTTCCAGTCCTATGGCCACTGCTGAGTTTTCCAGATTTGCTGGCATATCGAGTGCAGCACTTTCACAGCATCATCTTTCAGGATCTGAAATAGCTCAACTGGAATTCCATCACCTCCACTAGCTTTGTTCGTAGTGATGCTTTCTAAGGCCCACTTGACTTCACATTCCAGGATGTCTGGCTCTAGGTGAGGGATCACACCATCATGATTATCTGGGTCGTGAAGATCTTTTTTGTACAGTTCTTCTGTGTATTCTTGCCACGTCTTCTTAATATCTTCTGCTTCTGTTAGGTCCATACCATTTCTGTCCTTTATCGAGCCTATCTTTGCATGAAATGTTCCTTTGGTATCTCTAATTTTCTTGAAGAGATCTCTAGTCTTTCCCAATCTGTTGTTTTCCTCTATTTCTTTGCACTGATCGCTGAGGAAGGCTTTCTTATCTCTCCTTGCTAGTCTTTGGAACTCTGCATTCAGATGGGAATATCTTTCCTTTTCTCCTTTGCTTTTCACTTCTCTTCTCTTCCCAGCTATCTGTAAGGCCTCCTCAGACAGCCATTTTGCTTTTTTGCATTTCTTTTCCATGGGGATTGTCTTGATCCCTGTCTCCTGTACTATGTCACGAACCTCTGTCCATAGTTCATCAGCACTCTGTCTATCAGGTCTAGTCCCTTAAATCTATTTGTCACTTCCACTGTATAGGGATAAATTAGGAGGTTGCAATTAACATATACACACGACTATATATGAAATAGATAACTACTAAGGACCTACTGTGGAGCACAGGGAACTCTACTCAATACTCTGTAATGACCTATATGGGAAAAGAACCTCAAAAAGAGCATATACATATGTGTATAACCGAGTCACTTTGCTGTACACCTGAAACTAATATAACATTGCAAATCAACTATGCTCCAGTATAAAATAAAAACTTACAAAAAAAAAGAGACATTGTGGTGAATTCCCTGGTAGTCCAGTACGTGGGATGCTGCACTTTCAATGCCAAGGACACAGGTTTGATTCCTGGTTGGGGAACTAAGATCCTGCAAGCCACACAGAGCAGCCAA
Organism: Okapia johnstoni; assembly: GCA_024291935.2. NCBI lineage: Eukaryota > Metazoa > Chordata > Mammalia > Artiodactyla > Giraffidae > Okapia > Okapia johnstoni. Next base: position 127,700,757 of record CM044308.1, on the reverse strand, counting down.
AGTAAACAACAACGAAAAAACCCAACATCCTATAAAAATAAATAAACAAAATCAAACTTGGGAACATTTAGTTAAATAAGAAGAATAATCGTTTTTGGTTTTGGCCACATGGCTTATGGGATGTTAGTTCCCTGACCGGGCATCAAACCTGTGCCCTTAGCAGTGAAAGCATGAAGTCCTAACCACTGGACCACCAGTGAATTCCCAAGAATGATGTTTTATTAAACTGAAGCTTCTGTCTCCCTCACAAGTACAGTGCCCTCAGCTACACAAATTCTGTCATTCTCCTCCTCTGCTCAAACCACTGGAAAACCAAACTGATAGAGGAACCACTGACTGAAACTGCGTGCCTTAGCCAGGAAAGATATTAATAGTAGCCAACTGCATGAGTTATCTTACAACAGGGGGACACTTGCTCCTTGGAAGAAAGGCTATGACGGGCCTACAGGGCCCATTAGGAAGCAAGGACATTACTTTGCCGACAAAGGTCCATCTAGTCAAAGCTATGGTTTTTCCAGTAGTCCTGTACAGATGTGAAGAGTTGGACCATAAAGAAAGATGAGCGCTGAAGAATTGATGCTTCTGAACTGTGGTGTTGGAGAAGACTCTTGACAGTCCCTTGGACAGCAAGGAGATCCAACCAGTCCATCCTAAAGGAGATCAGTCCTGAATATTCATTAGAAGGACTGATGCTGAAGCTGAAGCTCCAATACTTTGGCCACCTGATGCAAAGAACTGATTCATTGGTAAAGACCTTGATGCTGAGAAAGATTGAAGGCAGGAGAATAAGGGGATGACAGAGGATGAGATGGTTGGATGGCATCACTGACTCCATGGACATGAGTTTGAGCAAGGTCCGGGAGTTGGTGATGGACTGGGAAGCCTGGTGTGCTGCAGTCCATGGGGTCGCAAAGAGTCAAACATGACTGAACTGAAGTGAACTGAACTGAACCTGGAAACTAACCCCATTACCATAAAATCCAAGACTGTGAGCCAAATGGCAGAGCAGAAAGACAAAGTCAAGATTAGAAGGTTTGGTATTTTCAGCCCCACCAAAGGTTCTCTGGAGGGGAGAGGGGCTGGAAAGGGAGTTAATATAATAACTGATCATGTCTGTGTGATGAAGTCTCCATAAAAATCCTGATAGTATGGAATTTGGAGACCTTCTGGGTTGGTGAATACATGGAGCTACTGGGAGAGTGGCACTCCTAGAAAAGGCCTGGAAGCTCAGAGCCCCTTCCCACAGACCACATACATCTCTCCCACCTGGATGTTCATCTGTGTCACTTAGCATATCTTTTTGTAATTAACTGGTAAACAATGAGTAAACTGTTTTCCTGAGTTCTGTGAGCCACTCTAGCAAATGAATCAAGGCCTGGGAGAGGGTCATGGGAACCTCTGATATATAGCCCACTGGTCAGAAACACAGGTGACAACCTGGACTTGAAATTGCCAATCAAAGTTGAGGGGTGTGTAGCAGTCTTGTGAGACTGAACCCTTCACCTGGGGTCTTATACTATCTCCAGGTAGATAGTGTCAGAATTGAGTTAAATTGTAGGACACTCCGGCTGGTGTGGCAGGATTGCTTGAGGTGGGGGAAAAAGCCCACCCATGTCACATCAGAAGTGTTATGAATGTGATAGTAATGCGAGAACAAAGGAGAAACACTGGAGTTGTGTAGGTTTCCTACTCACTAGCCAATCTTTTTAAAAAAGCAGATGTTTTTATTTGTATAATTTTCTTGGTACAGTTCTTATAAATGACACATTAAAAAATGTATTAAATTCAGCCAATTTGTTTGACTATGCCCTTCTAGCAAACAGTGTAGATTGGACATTAGAGGATAAAAATGTGCTGGAAGAGTGTGCCTATCCCTATTCTGAGAGATGCGATGGCAGATACATGGCCTTGCAGCCTGGATGGCTGTGCTTTCTGTTACTTGTCATCCTCATATTTCTCTCTTCCAAGGTGGTGGGAGGGTGCCTGTCCAACCTTGGGTCATCTGAGCCACCTGGGCCTTCTCCAGTCTGTCTCAAAAATATGAGCTGGGCCAAGTCAATTCTCTGTCTTTTGGGACTTTGAGACAAAGAATAGAGAAGGATTTAGGGTTGGGAAGATCCTTTGGAGTAGGAAATGGCAACCTGCTCCAGTCTTCTTGCCTGGAAAATTCCATGGACAGAGGAGCCTGGTAGGCTACAGTCCATGGAGTCACAAGAGTTGGACATAACTGAGCACACACACTTACTTAACAGTTACAGGTAGGGGGACTTCCCTGGTGGTCCAGTGGTTAAGACTTCACCATCCAATGCAGGGGATGTGGGTTCTATCCCTGGTCTGGGAACTAAATCCCACCTGCCGAGGGACAGCTCAACCCTTGTGCTACAGTTAGAGAAGCTCTTCACACGCCACATATAGAGAAAGCTCGTGCACCACAAAGAAGACCCAAGACAGATCCCCCTCCAAAATAAAGATAAATAAATAAATAACAATTCCAGGTAGAATTTGCAGCTAAAGTTCATGAAGCAGCATGGCGGCTGGGAGTCCAGTCTGAAATGTGGAAGAACATCAGACATCAGATGCTGGTGACTAGGACAGCAGCAACTGTATGGGGCAGCTGATGGTGGAGTGTGAGGCAAGGAACCAGCAAGCCCACCCAGGCCCATAGAGCCACTCCCCCTTCTGCACCAGTCTTTGTGGGGTCCTACCCTGTTACAGTGCCACTTCTTCAATTACCTTGATCAAATAACTAACTTCTATGTCCCAGTTTTCTCAACTGTAAAATGGACATCATAATAGAGTCAACCTCGTAGGAAGTGGGAAGGGCTTACAACTGGGCTTGGTACATCATGACCTCTCCATAATTAACTCTAATCAAAATTACTTCTTCCGTGACATATTTTATATTACATCACAACAAATTTGTGTTTGAATCGGCTAGCATGGGACTGTTTCTTATAGTTAAAACTCAGCAAAACAAGCAGGTGGTGTTGTTATCCTTTGAGTCTCCTTGGAACTTCATCTGTGTGGGTAAGAAGTAGGGGATTTCTGAAAATTGACCATCTAGCATTGGCTCTCTCATTTTCAGTAAGCTCATTTTGATTCTTTGAAAAAATAAGACAGTGATTTACAATAATGGCTAGAATTTAAGGAATGGGCATTGTTGAGTGTGTTACATCAAATGGAGGAACTAGTAATTTTTAGACTCTTTTTAGACAAAGATAAATAATTGGGTAGGCTGAGTCCTGAGAAACTCAGCTTCAGAGTCATGGGTTCCCCAGGCAAGGATGAAATGCATACAGTCAGAGGAAAGTGTGGTATGCAGTAGGAGCCAAAAGAACTGACAAAGGAGAAGGAAAAGAATTATTCCTGTCTCACAAAAGAATTTTTCCTCTTTTTCTACTTTATGTTTCTAGCTCTTCTTTCCAAGTTTTAAATTTAGTCAATGGGGAAATAATGCCCCCTGCCTTTGAGACTTGTTTCTGAATTGCCAGGGAAAATGAGAGAGAACGCAGGGCCCCTGATACACAAGGACCCCGCAAACATTTGCCTGACCGAACTAAGCATTCAAATGTACTCTGCAACTTTACTAGACATACTTATTTCATAAAACAAATATTCTCTCTAAACTACCACAAAATCGAGAGGAAATCAACAGAGGACGGATGAAAGAAAGAGAAAATGTAATTGCCTGAATGTTTTGTTTTTAGCAGCATTTAGTCACACCTACTAAACCACAATGACTCTCCCTGTCTCTATGGAGACCAAAGAGGTTCAACTACACCAAAATAAAATAAGTGTTAACTTTACAGCCGCTGGACCTCACAAACACCAATCTCACACGTGATGAACCATTTCACAAAGCACGGCTTCCATGAGAACAGGGTAGGGAAGAGCCTCGGCTGGGGACTCTGTCTGCTGCCTTGCCTATAACGGGCTAAGTGACAGAGCAGGTACCTCAATTCCAAGCTTTGGGTTTTTCATCTGTGAAGTGAGGACACTGAACTTCGGGAGATGGTCTTCAAGATGCCTTCCGGCTCTAACACTCCATTGAAGTCTGCTCAGATTCAAATTTTAGATTGTGAGAACATATGAAGCAGGCAGAAAAGGCAAAGCTCAGAAGAGGAGACCTCCATTTACAATAGGGGGGGTACAGAGATTTTAGTGATGTCTGAGATAGCCAGCCTACCATGCAGCCCTATTATCTCACCTTCTGGTATTTGCACCCTTGTGTCATCCCTCCCATATGGAATACGGCTGAGCTGTGTAAACAACAGTATGTTATGGGGTGTGCCAGACTTCTTTTTCAGTTTTATTTTTTAATGTTTATTTACTTACTTGGCTGTGCTGGGTCTTAGTTGTGGCATGCAGGATCTAGCTCCCTGACTAGGGATAGAACGTGGACCCGCTGCATTGGGAATGTGGAGTCTTAGCCACTGGACCACCAGGGAAGTCTTGGGTGTGATTTCAGAAAAGATACTATGGCTTTCACCATACTCTCTTGGATCTCTCTCAGTGAGGGAGTCCAAGCATCATGTCATAAAGACACCTAAGCATATAAAGAGGTCCACATGAGGAGCAACTGAGGTCCCATGCCAACAACCAGCTCCATGTGGGAGAACTGTCTTGGAAGCAGAACCTCCAGCCACAGTCAAGCCCTTCAGATAAATGCAGCTCCTGTGAACATCTCAACGGACACTTCATCAGAAACCCATGCCAGAACCAGTCAGCTAAGCTATTCCTAAATTCCTCAACTACAGGAATTACGTGAGATAACAAATGTTTATTCTTATTTTTAGCCACTAAGTTTTGGGGTGATTTATTTTATGTGCTATGCTGTGCTTAGTCGCATCTGACTCTTTGTGACCCCATGGACTGCAGCACACCAGACTCCTCTGTCCTTGGAATTCTCCAGGCAAGGGTACTGGAGTGGGTTGCCCATGCCCTCCTCCAGGGGATCTTCCCGACCCAGGGATCAAACCCAGGTGTCTGGCATTGCAGGCGGATTGTTTAACCAGTTGAGCTACCAGGGAAGCCCAATTTGTTAAATAGCCATACACAACTATTAGAACATCTGTAAGAAAATTACAGCTGTTCTTATAGAGTATTTGTATAATATGCACTGGTTATATACATCTCATCTTTATTTCTTAACTTATTCACTCACCAGAAAATTTATCAAGAACTTACTCTCTGCCAGGCACTGTGCCAGGTGGTAGAAATTCAGGAAAAAATGAAGTTTCCCATCTTCAAGAAGCTCATAATCGGAAAAGCTGCAGTGGCGGGGGATAGTGGCAAATCATAAATGTGTATAACAGATGCCACTTTGATTTCTCTGCTTTATTACCACATTTTCTGTTTCTGCGAGTTTTGAGTACATAAACTTTGGCTGTGACTTCAGCGGTCGAAGAGAATGCTCATCAGTTACTGCTGCATGATTGTTTTTGGTTTTAATAAGAGTGATCAATACCATCAGCTCCCCCTTTAAATGCTAATGAATCCTTTAACACAGCAGATGTAGACATACAGTACACTGCAGATTAAAATTAGGCACAAAATTAAATTGCTTACACATAGCAAAGGAGCCGGTTTGGACATCTTGATAATCAGCTACAACCAGCTGACAGATCTTGAATTGTCCCTGCACCCGGGCTAAGCCATCCCCTGTCTCAGCCAGAACAGGCACCATCAGCCATCAGGAGTGCCCTGGTGCCCCTGGCTACGAGAAAGGAAAACTGCCAGGTCAGACTTTCAGGACAACTTTACGTACTTTTATAAGGAGGCACAACAGGAGAGTAGAGAGCACTGGGGTCAGGAACAACTAATAGTCATTAAAAAAAAAAAAGAACTTTGGGAGGAGTTCCCTGGTGGTCTAGTGGTTAGGATTTGGCGCTTTCATTGCCCTGGCCTGGGGTTCAATCCCTGGCTGGGGAACTGAGATCCTACAAGGCTCGAAGCACAGGCTAAACAAAACAAAAATACAAGAACACACTTTGGGTCTCTGGAAAGAAAACTATATAATGAGATTCTGTCAGTGTCTAAAAGGACAATGTCTCTGTGTGAATTTCTTGAACATACATAATATTTTTATTCTTTTTCTATTCCTGTGACAAGCATTTCTTGAGATCTGGTGTTAGTTGTGCTATACTAGGTACAAAAACTCAAAATGGAAAATGAGCATAGTTCACTGATATAAGGGGTTACTTCTTGGGAAAAACAGGCTGGCCTTTCCTTGGGGGCCTTGGCACACCCAGAATCTGCTGTCACTGACAAGCTCCCCCACCCCCCTTTTTGTTTTTTGGCAGCACCATGCTGCTTGCAGGATCTTAGTTCCCCAATCTGGGACTGAATCTGGGCCACAGCAGTGAAACTGCTGAGTCCTAACCACTGGATCACCAAGGAATCTCAATAAGCCCCCAAACCTAATCAGTGTCTCAGAGTTGTTCTCAGGGGCCAATTCACATTGGCAAAACTCATGAGAGACTGATGTATAAAATCAGAATGGTAATTTTTTTTCAATACTAGAAATGTAACTCTAAAGTGAATTGGAGAATCCTGTTAAGGTCACTTAATGACCATGAGATTATAACAAGAATTTAGATGATTTGATGGTTTATTAGTCTGATCAATATATTTGCCAATTAATGTATGCATTCAGTAAACAGATTGAGTACCAACTGTGTGTTGGAAATAACACTAATGATCTATGAAGGAGTACAGAGGAGCAGATTTTGGGATGATTTTAGCAAAGGGAGATACATCTGATTAACCACAAGGTCCTGTGTGAACATATGAGGATGAGCCTGACCTAGGCCTGGGGATCAGGGAGGGCTTCCTGGAGGAAGCAAGGTCTTAGCAGAGAGCTAAAGGCTAACTTGGCCAGACAGTGCAGAGGAAGCAGGATGGAGGGAGTTTTGAAGACAAGGGAGAATATCGCAGCATTTCAGTTTGATTGCTGTGGGGAAAGGCAGACAGTGATGCAGAAAAGGTAAGCAGGATGGAGAAGGAAATGGCAACCCACTCCAGTGTTCTTGCCTGGAGAATCCCAGGGACGGGGGAGCCTGGTGGGCTGCAGTCCATGGGGTCGCGAAGAGTTGGACGCGACTGAGCAACTTCACTTTCACTTTTCACTTTCATGCATTGGAGAAGGAAATGGCAACCCACTCCAGTGTTCTTGCCTGGAGAATCCCAGGGACAGAGGAGCCTGGTGGCTGCCGTCTGTGGGGTCGCACAGAGTTGGACACGACTGAAGCGACTTAGCAGCAGCAGCAGCAGCCACATGCCTGCAGTGAACCAATGAGGAAACTGAAGCCCAGGGTGTCATGTTGAGGGTCACAAAGCTAGAACCAAGTCTCTTCTCCTTTTTAAAATTTTCATTGGCGTATAGTTGATTTACAGAGTTGTGTTAGTTTCAGATGTACGGTAAAGTGAATCAGCTATGTGTGTACCCACCAAAAAAAAAAAAAAAAAAGGTAAGCAGGAGCTCGATCGAATGACCATCTCCACAAAAGGTTTATATTTCTCTAACCAAGTAGACTCTCACATCAGTCTGGGAAAGGCTCTGCTGGACAATGTTGTGATGCTTACTGGTCTCTAGGAGTGATTGGGCACATTATGCTGTGTGAAGGCCTGGTGTGGATAGTACGGTTAACCTTTTCCTTTGTGGACTGCCTTATTCTGGGCTTCTAAGGTTGACCACCTCTGTCTGTCCCCAAACCCACCTCCTAACCCTTCCACCACCTCTAGAAGACTCATCGTTTCATGGCTCTGGTCTGATATATATGCATGCTTTTCAGGCCTGGGAGGTATTGAGGTGTTTATGGCCATTCCATTGATGAATTCTTGGTGGTTAGTTGTATTTCCCTGTTGCCAAGTTCTTGGGCATCACTGTACTGTCTTCCTAGAGCACCTTCAGGGGAGTAGAACACAAGGCTTAGCAATGGTGCAAGGGACTAAGTGATAAGATGCCCCTAAGAGGAGTTCAGAATCGGCAAAGTGACTGGAACTGTGGACAGAGGCCTTCCAGGATGACAGCTGGAACATGAGGGTTGAGTGAGACTCACCTAGGTGGTAGGGAAGCAATTTCTTTGGGACAGTTGAGTAAATAGAACATTGATTATGGAGGGTAAACTTTTATTTTAGTTTTGAATGAGCTACAAGGTCACAAGTCCACTTCATTCTTTCACTCTCTTAATTTGCTCATGCATTACTTGACCAGCCAGCGAGTCAAAAGGAAAGGGCAACAGAGTGAAGAGTCACTGGTGCCTGTTAACCTAAAGCCTTGACAAGGTTGACCATGCATCTAGTGCTTTTTACCAACTCCACAATCTCATATACCAGTTCCAGGAGTAGCAAATAGAGTTGGGTCCAGGTCTTATGCTCTGACTTCCCCAGGCCATCCTGGCTTAACTGCAGCTTCTCAAATGAGAGTGATGGCAAGAGATTTTATAAGCCTCCTCACTACAGTGTCTCTAATTTACAGTTTCCCTGATAAGCTGGCACAACTGAATCACAGCATCTTGTAGCTGAGCCAGCATTTCAGAAGCATCCTGTGTCTGTACCAATGTGTTGAGGTGAAATGATAAATTATAAAGAGACTTGGGAGACATAAAATATTTGGTATTTCTCAACTGGAACAGTTGCAATTGAGTCAGAATGCTCTGAGCTGTGTGCAGGCTGTTCCATTTTGAACCACTGGACATTCTGATCTTTGATGTTTGACCCTTGGACTTTTAAACACTTATTTATGGATAAAATGTGATCAGAACTATATATAACTACTGAGAAATGTTTGTGTCACGGAAGAATGTCATTATGCCAATTCAATTAATTCCCTGATATTCCATCTAACGGGCTTTGCTGGTGAAGAATCCACCTACCAATGCAAGAGCCTCAGGTTTGATCCCTGGTTTGGGAAGACTGCCTAGAGAAGGAAATGGCAACCCACTCCAGTATTCTTGCTTGGAAAATCCCATGGACAGAGGAGCCTGGTAGGGCTACAGTCCATGGGGTCGCAAAGAGGTGGACACGACTGAGCAACTGAGCACACACACATGGATTCTATCCAACATAATAAAATTAGTTCCCATTTTTATATTAATTTTTATTGTACTGATTTCCCCCCATGGGATTAGTTATTTTCAATATAAGTTTTACAATGAAGATTTTATATATCATTTTTTCTGTTGCTCATACCAAGTTTTACTCATTATCGCTTCTGCCACTGTGAGTCTTCTTTTGTGTCTTCATCCAATTATCCCAGATTTTACTGTTTTAAATTTTATTGTGAACATTTTAAACATTGCAGTTTAATTTTTATAATTTTTATGAACAATATTCAGGAATTGGTTGAAAACAATGACCAGGTTATATTTATTTCTAATGTATCTTTGGTAAGTAATCTCCAGTTCTCCTTTACATATGTGGGATTATTCAGTTATTCAGGTCAGTGCTGTAGAATTGCTATCTAGTGACTATGCAGAGAGCAAAACATCATGCTTTGCCCGGGCAATGCCTGGAGTAATGCCTGCCTCTTTGGTAGCAACCAGTACAGATTCAGGTGTTTCAGACTTGATCTGAAGCTTACTGAAGCTCTGCCACACCCCCACACTTATAGGTGCCTAACTCAAGATATAGTTTCTTAATTTGTTCCTACTATGATTTTTTCCTCTTAAAATATCCCTGGTGGTTTTTCATTGTTGTTGTTTTTTGTTTTTTGTTTTTGCTGTTGATTGTTGCTGCTATTAATGTCAGCCTCTTGCAACTGATTTAACTTGATGGGGGAAAAAAAATCCTCTTAATCCTTGTTCTGTTCTTCACTTACATTCATCTTGCAACATGGCAAGCAATTTTTGATGAATAAGCATCATTAGGAAAAAAATAACATCCACCCTTATTATTTCTTTAATAATAAGAATAATTTCTTTCAACCAAGAAGCAGACCACAGATGTTCTTATTTTGGTTTTGACTAGGGGCATTGAGGTGACAGGGGTTTTTTCATGAGATCTTTTGAGGTGGTCAGTTTTGTACAGTGTTGGAATAACCTCTTTGTGATTAGCTACTGCACTAACTAGGAATGAGGTCAGTGAGTCATTTTACTACCAGTCTGGATTCTCCAACGAATAGCCCAAGAAAGCAAGAAGGGAAAAAGCATGAAACAAGCAATTATTGGCATAACACCTTTTAAAACGAGAGTCTTAAATAATTCCCCAGAATGAACCTTTTGTTTAATAATTAAATCCATACTCCATGTTCCATCAGAGTGACCCAGTTAAGACTGAATTTAGCTACTTATCCAAAAATCCTAATAAAGAAAATATTTTATTGCTTATTTGGAAGCAGCATGCTATGAAGATAGCATACTTTGTATTAGCCCTCTTAAAAAAATTAAACGAACAAAGGACAAAGGGAAAAATAATTGAAAACAGATGTGGTTGATATAAGCTTCATGAGAAAGGATCACAGTGGAACTTAAATCCTTGGAAAAGTTGGTCATCCACAGTGGAAAAGAGGACCTCGGTGCCTAATGTCACTATTTCCCATCACTTTTGCTTGTAAATGCAGGTGTTAAACAGTAAGAGTTATAAAACTGAGTTGTTGGATTGATGGTTAGGTCACAACTTTCCACACAAGTAAAGTTGTTTCCTATAACCTAGATTTTATGGTGGTGGTGGTTTAGTTGCTAAGTTGTGTCCAACTCTTGCGACCCCATGGACTGTAACCTGCCAGGCTCCTCTATCCATGGGATTCTTTAATGCTGCCCAAACCAACCCCAGGCCCCAGGGACCGTATTAGAGCAGGGCAGTTACTCTGGGAATATATGCATGTACTTGATGACTGGTTTCTATTAAAAGAGAACCACCCCCAACAGTGGCAATTCCCCAGAATCAGATTTCTACAGAGCACTGAGAATTCTATGCAGGGCAAAGAACAGTTGATATTCAGAGCTAGTGAATGTTGACCAGAAACTCAGAATGTACTGAAAGTAACATTTATTCATCTGACATATAGTACGTTTGTTGCCACCATGCTTTTTTGATTTGTAAAAATATGAAGGATTTCCCAAGCCAGATCCCACAATGCCTGTCCTAAACTGTAGTCAGCTTCCTCCCACCCATACCATTCACCTCTTTACCCCCAGCTGCTTACAGCTTTCTTGCTACAAGGATGGTATTTACTGTCTTGCTCTAACAAGGATGATAGTAATTTTAAATTTCTCTGACTTTTAGCTTGTGATGTGATCATCCTGTTCTGTGTCTGTTTTCTTTTAGATTTTAGAATTCTGACATCCCAAGAGGACTTTACAGACCTTTGTTTGCCCCTCTTGGCTCCTCCTTTGGTAAAGTGTAGAAAATAATATTTGATTGCAGTCCCTGGGAGCTTTGGGAAAGAAATAACCACAAATCTCCTAAGCAGTTTAGATTTCTGGTTTCTGATGAGTCTCATGGAATGATATGTGGCATTATGATCAACATTAAGTCCAATAACCTTTTTTATTGCCTAAAAATGACAAGCCAAGTCAATTCAGCTCTGACTAAGATAAAAACCCAAATGTCCTACTAAAATAAATACTAACCGGCTGTGTGGAGATTGGGTAAGGCAAGTGAGGCACTTGCCTTGGGCACAAAATTTAAGGAAGCATTAAAAAAGCCCCACCTGAGTAATCAAAATAAATGATATTTTAATGCAATATTTTTGAAAGAGAAAATTAATGCAAAGAATACATGATGAACAAAATATTAATATAAGATATTTAAATAAAGACAGGATCAGTAACAGTGTCTTGCCAAGCCATACTGGAGCCTTAGACAAAAGGAAAAACCAGTAATACTGATCGTGTCTTTCTCCAGAATCTCTATTTTTTTGTTTATCACAATTTTTTGCATTAATTTTCATTTATTTAAATATTGCACTAGAATATTATTTAAATATTGCACTAGAATATTATTAATCTTGATTATTGAGCTTTTCGATTCCCCCTTAAATTTTGCACCCAAGATGAGTGCCCTATTTAAGCTAAGTTTCTGCATTTAAGTTCACCCTAGTCCAGGCCCTGCTAACCAGAAAAGCAGTGGCTAGGGTAATACATCTTCTCTAAAGATGTTAATTCAGGGGAATAAAGTACGTATAGTTATGTTTTAAGTCCAGTTACTTACAATGGACAACCAACATCCACAATTTTGGCCTTGTTTTGGCTATAGGCTCTCTTAGAAGGTATTTTCTAAACCCCTGGAAGGGAAACATTGTCTTTCGTTAATTCTATCTGAAGGCAGCACATTATCAAAATCCATTACATTGAAAAAAAAAAAATACTAAGAAAAGCTCAACTAGTTCAATTCATCAAAAGTTTCTCCTTCCTCGGAAGTTTCCTCTGGGTCTTTCTCTGCTGGTCTTGGCAGAGGGGGGCCTGTGGGGTTTCTTGCGATACTCCACCTTTGTCCATCCCCCTTCGCTGACTTTGCTCTCCTCCTCACTGGCTCGTGAGTCTGTGTCAGTGCACAAAGGCATCCCTGGGATGGTCCTGGGTTGATGGGAGGCATCTGGCCTTCTCTTGAAGTCAGGTGACTGGTGAGCATTGAGTGCTGACTGAGAAACCCTGTAGAATTTTCCAGAATATCTTTCTCTTGAAGGAGTAGAATGCTGACTTTTCCCACTGTGTCTTCCTCTCGGAGAAGAATTGAGTGAGTGGCTAGCTCGATCGTATTTGTTCCTGCTTCTACCAGAATATCGCCCCCTCTCTAAAGAGCTGTCAGTATTAACACTGGAAAAGCCACTATCCCTGGAGTTAAGATGCAGAGAAGAGAAGTTTTTGGTCAGTCCGTACTGAGTAGGAGAGGAGCTTCTGGACTGGTTTATAGGTGTAATCTGTTGATACTTAATGGGCACCTGGGTCCGCCTCACCGCAGCTGCATAGGAGTCCTGGTCATTGAAATAGGGGAAGAATTGGGACCCCAGGATGGGGTTGCTCTGGGAGCGCTGTAGGGAAGTGTTGGATGCAATCTGCCGCATCCTCAGAGTATCCAGCCACTGGCAATCAGCGCCTGTAGAAGAAATGGAAATGGGCATCTTTGAAGCTACAGTAAAGCTGCATGGCTAATTCATAAGGCCGTTTCACAAAATTTCAAACCTCTATGGGGAAGCTCTAAGCGTTACCATTCATAATTCCAGGCTAGGTATCAGAACATTTCCTTTATTATAAATAGTCATTAAAAAAAAATAAGGGCATTTATACTTACCAAATGTATGCTATATGCTGGCACTGTTCCAAAGGCTTTTCTTACAGTATATCACTTAACCTCCACGACATCTTCTAGAAACCGTGCTCAGTCACTCAGTCGTGTCTGACTCTTTGTGACCCCATGGACTGTGGCCTGCCAAACTCCCCAGTCCTTAGGATTCTCCAGGCAAGATGACTGGAAGCGGGTTGCCATTTCCTCCTCCAAGGGATCTTCCCCACCCAAGGATCGAACTTGCGTCTCCTGTGGCTCCTGCATTGGCAGGCGGATTCTTTACCACTGAGCCATCTTCTCAGGTCAATACTAATAATATCATTCTCTAATGGAGGAGACTGACGCTTGAGAGGTGAAGTCACCAGACCCATGGTCACTCAGCTAATACTCCTGAGTCTAAATTCTATCTTCTTCCCAACTTAGCCATGTTGTCACTTCTAGAAATTACTGTTTAAGTGTCCTTGGATGGCAGGGGCATGTTTAGTCAACAAAAGGCTTTTTGCTAACCAGCACTTTTAAATCCTCAAGAACCCTAAATGCAGATAAAAGAAATTGGGTTCTAATGGTTGAGACAGCTAGAGATTGGAAGAGACAGTTTATATCTCCAAAGGAGTGATTCCCAAGGTTCAGGAATAAGAAATGTTTTCTGCATGAAAAATGAAGCTTTGTGACAAACAGGAAGAAGTTACAGTAAAAGAAAATGCTTACTTAACAGCCACTTAGTAAACTATATTTCAGTGAATAAGCAAGTTCCTTCTACCTTGGATCTTCTCTGTCTTCTCTAGGGCCTGCATTGCCCACATTCCTGAGTTCCCTGGTATCCTCCCTGAGCTACTCTGGCCCTGGTTGTGTCAATGGGGCTCCTGGAGAGGAACAGAGCATGCCCACTCCCTCTGCCAGCACTGATGCCTCACACCTCTCAGGTGAAGGATGCATCCAGACACAGGCTTGCATCCTGTGTTCAGGCTCACAGGCTTCAGCCAACCATCACATGCTTCTTTCCCTTCACTTGGACCTCCCCGAAATCTTAGCTTTCAACAGAACGCTAATTTTGTTCAGTGTCCAACCCCCTACACGGAGCCATGTGCACCGGGGAATTCAATCACATCCAGCTCTAAGGCAGACTTTGATTAGTCCAAGCCAGACATATGATGCCATGGTTAAAAATGAACAAGGTGCTCAGCTCTGGCCAAAGTGACCTGAAAGGTAGTCTGCAAAGGGGTCTCTAAGCAAGTCTTTCTCCCTCCCAAGCATGAGAACAGGGAAGGGATTGACCTCTTATTTCCTGTGGATGTTACCATATCTTTATGTGATGACTGTGAGTGTGAGAGGAGTTAGGCTGAGGACCAAGGCAACCTGTTAAGGATGGCAGAGTAGAAACCAGGCAAGGCTCATTTCTCATCCTTAACATGGTTGAGTGCCTTATCTTACTGTACCTGGAGCCCAGCCTACCTCTGGACTTCTTGTCATGGAAGATGGTAAATTTTAGTATAGTTAAAACCCATGGTTTAAGAACTTTAGAATGAGAAAGAAAAATAACCCAATCAACCATGTTGACAAAGCAAGGCAGATCTAGCATGCTGTCAAAGAATTTGTTGCTGGGTTTAGAATACTGCCTAGGATCCTGGGGCCCCTGGCCAGTGGGCATTTAAAACACCTGCTGTGCTTGGTAAGTCAGTCCTTACCGTGGAGGACACAGAAGTTGGGCTCTCATAACTCAGTGACAGTAGCCATCAGGGCCGGAGAAGGCAATGGCAACCCCACTCCAGTACTCTTGCCTGGAAAATCCCATGGATGGAGGAGCCTGGTAGGCTGCAGTCCATGGGGTCGCTGGGAGTTGGACACGAATGAGTGACTTCACATTCACTTTTCACTTTCATGTATTGGAGAAGGAAATGGCAATCCACTCCAGTGTTCTTGCCTGGAGAATCCCAGGGACAGCAGAGCCTGGTGGGCTGCCGTCTATGGGGTCGCGCAGAGTCGGACACGACTGAAGTGAGTTAGCAGCAGCAGCAGCAGCCACCGCCATCGGGGCAATTTGTTTCCATGCCACCAAAGAACCTTCTGTTGTGACTTCTCAGGGATATTTTCTTTTCTTTTTTTTTTAAAGAGTTTATTTCTATTACAATGTAGCATGTGAGGGATTTAAACTGCTGTGTAGGTTGGATCATGGAAGGACACACATTTGAACCCTGATTAATTGTTGTTGTTTAGTTGTTAAGTCGAGTCTGACTCTTTTGCGACCCCATGGTCCATAGCCCACCAGGCTCCTCTGTTCATGGGATTTCCTAGGCAAGAACACTGGAGTGGGCTGCCATCTCCTTCTCCATCAAAGGTATTTTCTTATTGGGAAAAAGAGGCATTGGTCAGAAAACATGTGTTTTTGGTTTGTTGGGAAGGTATGTTTCTCATGGCAAAAGATGATTTGCACAGGGGTTTATGTATCCATCTCCCGGGTGTTTGTTAGCCTGAGTCTGGGTTGTATTAGAGTTTCTGGGTCTGCAAAGGTGAAGGTCAGAGCTTTTCCCCTGAAGCTAGCAAATAATGACCAGTTCATCAACAAAGCAGCCTGTCTTACTCTAAGTCATGTCTAAATGGCTTCCTTATAGCATCTGTAATTATTATCACCACTACCCAGCATATGCATTTCATGTTTCTCTTTCTCTATCCTCCTTTCCTTCCTTCCTCCCTTACTTTTATCACCCCCCCCACCCCCGGCCCTCTCTCTCGCTTGCCCTGTCATTCTCTTGCTTTGATGGATCTGTGGTGTTAAGTACTCAAGAGGTTGCCCCAGTGAAAGCAGTGATTTCATAGGAATGTGTGCTGGACATGGAAGATGATTCTTATCTTTATCTACAGTCTTGGAAACTAAATATATATGTGTATAAATATACATACATATTTTTCAATAGGACATAATCATTAATTTTTATCTTCTAGGTGATCAGTCCTGGGTGTTCATTGGAAGGACTAGTGTTGAAGCTGAAACTCCAATACTTTGGCCACCTGATGTGAAGAGCTGACTCATTGGAAAAGACCCTGATGCTGGGAAAGATTGAGGGCAGGAGAAGGGGACGACAGAGGAAGAGATGGTTGGATGGCATCACTGACTCAATGGACATGGGTTTGGGTGGACTCCAGGAGTTGGTGATGGACAGGGAGGCCTGGCGTGCTGCGATTCATGGGGTCGTAAAGAGTCGGACACGACTGAGCGACTGAACTGAACTGAACTGATAATATTAGAGGGCTTCCCCAGTGGCTCAGCGGTAAAGAATCTGCCTGTAATGCAGGACCTGCAGGAGACACAGGTTCAATCCCTGGGTCAAGAAGATACCCTGGAGGAGGGCATGGCAACCCACTCCAGTACTCTTGCCTGGAGAATCAAATGGATGGAACAGCCTGGCGGGCTGTATACAGTCCATAAGGTCGCAAAGAATCGGACATAACTGAATCGACTCAGCATGCATGCATGCATGATATTAGAAATCTCTATGGGGGAAACTTCCCTGGTGGTCCAGTGGCTAAGACTCTGCTCCCAATACAGGGTGCTCAGGTTTGATCCTTGGTGGGGAAACTACATCTCACATGCTGCAACTAGGAGTTCAAATGCCTGAAATAAAAGATCCTGCATGCCACAACTAAGACCCAACACAGCTAAATAAGTAAATAAGGATTCCCTAACCTAGTGGTTAGGATTCTACTGTTCCACTGTAGGGGACCTAGGTTCGATCCCTGGTTGAGGAACTAAGATCCTGCAAACTGCACACACAGCAAGAAAAAAAAGAAGAACTCTATATAAACTTAAAGACTGGTCCTTATTCCTGATGTGAGACTTTTGACATTTCCACTTTGGAACCTGTCTAGAGCACAGCTAACTTACTTGAGTCAGACCTGCTTCCAGGGGTGCCCTCTGAGTTGGGGAATAACGTCTGAATGGCAAGCTGGACGGCCTTCACTTCATCCTGAGGTTTCGTTCTACTCCATTGAATCGAATGGATGTGTTTAGTGCTTTTTGGAGTTCTAACATCGCTCTGTGGAAAAAAAAATAGGGAGAGAAACCCACAAGCAGATATATGCATGCTTATAAAACAGGAAAGAAAATCAGGTTATCATTATCTGTTCAAGGTAACTCTTTAGAACACTATCATCGTGCACCAGGTAAAATATTTGCACTGTTTGCCTCAATATGGTAACATGGTTAAAATAAAAAAATGTAACCACTTTATTCCTTAGTGGACTACAGTAGTTTAAAAAGGTGGTTGTCTTCTCTGAGAATTTGTTGGTAAATCTCAACTTACCTCTTTGTTTAATGAGTAATGAAAAACAATGTCTTTCGTTTATAGTAGTTGAAAATAGATATTTTGCTGAATAAATAAAATCTGACCACTATTTTGCTCAGGACTGCCTGTGGTCATCTGAGTAACTGGGTAAGTGTGGGTAGGTTGGTGGGACCAATTACCGCTTCATTACCAGGTGCCACAAATCAGAATAGATTGAAGAACCTCTCAGGATTTGATAAGGTTATGAAAATACATATTTTTTAAAAAGTACTGAAGTGACTGTTACTGACACAATTATCACATCACCCCGGAGTCTGAGAAGGAGAGGAGGAGGAAGCAGGGGAGAGAGAAAGAGAAGAGAAGAATTTGGTGAGGCGTGTCTCTAGAGCTAAGGCAGGCAGAGATGAAAACTGGCTGTTATTACTGTCCAGTTACTAAAAAGAGGGCTTTTCCTTGGTACTGGGGACTGGTCAACAGGCTCTAGAATAGTCCAGAGTCCCAGTTCCTCAAGACCAGTCAACTTCTTTTATTTAGGTCTGTGCCCTGCAAGCCACACTTTGACAATTAAGGCGACTTCTCAGGTGCCTCATTCCTACAGGCAGTGTACCCTGGCTGGGGAGGATAAATCAGTGCTGTCATCCTAATTGGTTTCCAATATCAGGTCATCCTGAATAAGTGGACCTGCCAGGCTTTGGACTTCTCATGTTAAAATGCTAATCCGTGGCAGCTCAGAAGACCATCCCTATGCAGCAGCATATGAAGTCCATTCGAGGCTGAATTCCCTCATCTTACTGTTGGGAAGGGAATGGCTAGAACGGCCAAGGAAGGCTGGAAACTGTATTCACACTCGGAGGAACTTGGTGACCCCACAGATTCTCATTGACCACCCCAAACCTTGGGACCGCCCTTCATCTCTCTGAACCAATTTTCCCTAGCTGCCACATGAAGATAGTGCTCCTTACCTTTGAGTATTCTCACAAGGTTACTGAAATAACACAGGTGTAAGTTCCTCTTACAGTGTCAGGTCATGGTAAATCCTTGCTAAATGTTTCTTAGATGAATAAGGGAGTGAATGAATGAAAGGCATGTCCTATTGAGGGTAGCTGCATACTAACTACATTCATACTAACCATATCTCCATATGTGCCAAGACTCTGCTATAACTATTTCCCTCCATCCCATTCCCAGGTAGAGAAAACCAGGGTTTCTCTTCCTTGTGAAGCAGATTGTTCCACCACCATGAAGATCTCGCTGTTTTCAAAAACATAATTAAATCATTTAAAGCAGCAGAATACTTAAAACACCCACTGTGAATCCAAACTCCTCACCTTGGCCCCAGGAGGCTCTATGCTCGGCCCCGCCCACCTCTCTAGCCTTATCATGTCCTCTGTGCTTCACACTTGTACTTGCCCTTCCTCTGCTGTTCCTTGCTGCCTCACACTGAGAAGAGGTGTCTTCCCTGACCACTGAATCTAATGCCCCGAGTCTCACTATTTTCTGGTTCTCACTTATCACTCTGACATTACTAATTTATTTATCTATTTATTATCTATCACCCTCCACTGGAGTATATATAAACCTTGAGAGAGTATAGATTTAGATTTAGTCTACCCTAATCACAGAATGATTGCATCACCTATTCAATGGACATGAATTTGAGCAAACTCTGTGAGACAGTAGAGGACAGAGGAGCCCAGTGTGCTGCAGTCCATGGGGTCACAAAGAGTCAGACGTGACTTAGCGACTGAACAAACAAACCACAGAATGGTACCTGTTGGTAGGTACTTGCTAAATATATGAATTTTAGTTTTAATAGCACCTATTTCTAAAATATTTGTTGTTCTAAAACTAATATTTTTAAAATATTTGTACATTTTTCAGTTTTTTTCATATATTAAATATATGGAATCTGGTTTTGATAGTAGTAATAGAAGTTGTACCCTGTCCTTGTAAAGAATCATTCACTGATCTATCCTCACCCTTAAACTTGAAGCACCAAGAAGGCAGAGCTTTGTTTAGGTCACTGTTCCATATCCCCAGTATGTCACACATGCATACATTTGTATTCAGAAGGTGCTCAATCATTAACTGATGAATGAATTACTACTTCAATCTCTAGGTAAGTACCCTGTTCTCAGTCCTTTCGTTACTTTGTTAGAATAATTATATTGATCTTCCTATATTCGTGTTGGTTAAATAGCTTCTCTTCCAATAAACGCTAAACACCCTGAGGCAGCAAATAAACCCCTTTGGAGAAACTGATGGTGAAGCCAACAGCCTTGCCCTCTCGCCTACTCCTTACCCAGGCTTACCTCGTATGTGACAGTGCATTCTACAGTCTGATTTTCCGTTATTCCTACAATCCACTTCTCCATTACAAATGGGGGCTGAAAAATAGAAGTTAGAAAGGGGTAGTACTATAGTATGGGCTTCCCTGATGGCGCAGCAGTAAAGAATCAGCCTGCAATGCAGGAGACACAGGTTCACTCCCTGGGTCAGGAAGATCCTCTGGAGAAGGAAATGGCTCCTCATTCCAGTCTTCTTGCCTAGGGAATCCCATGGACAGGGGAGCCTGGGAGCGCCATGATGTCAGATTATTAGAAAAGCCCTGTTGGTTCCCATGTGATTACTTACAACATGCTAATGTCTGATATTTGGGGGTTTGGTTTTCATAAGACATCCTTTTATATGTTTGTAAACAGCTAATCTTGTCTCCCACAATCTTCTCTTTTCTCATGCATCTCTCAGTTGTATCATTAGATCATTAACTCATGCTAATATCTGGAAGACTTCTCAGAGAGCTTTTTCACAATTAGGAGAAATCCTAACAATCTAAAAAGACCCTAAAGTGGTTTTTCTGAGTGCAAGCAGTGGCTGGTTTAGAGGCTTCATAACCACTCTGCTTTCTGGTTACATCAGGATACCCAGCAACGTTGTGGGTGCAAATGAAACTGGGGGTGGGCGGGTCATTTCCCCACTGCATTAAGATAAATGAGTAATGAAGAAGCCTGTGCTTTGGGTCCTATTTCAAGTGAGATGAAAGTGGTCTTTATTAGAGGTGAATCTCCAATCTCTTCCCACCCTCCAGCCTGTCATTCCAGATTTAAAGTTGCAAATGACTGGCTGATCATGAGATGGGCACAAAGCAAATTTGGTAGAGATTTAACTGAGCTTTTTTTTTTTTAAACATGAGAAAACAAAGAGAAGTTTATTAGCATTTATACCTCATGTATACACGGGAGATACCCAGGGAAAAATGAGTAATTCAAAGAATTCAGGATTAAATGCCATGTTTATAGAGGAAAGGGAAGAGGGAGATTGGCCTCTTGGAGGAGAGAAATTGATTTTTAGGAAAGACTATGGGCCCTTAGAGGAACAGATGGGAGGCAGGAGAGTTAGTGACAAAGTTTGTTTAGGTGTGGAGCCAACTTCTAGTCTCTCCTGGGACAAGAATCAATCTTGGTATTTTTTCTTTCCTTAATTAGGATTTTTTTATTGTTTCTGTTGATGTTGAAAAGTCCTACAGATTTTGAATGGTCCAGCCCAGTCCTATTTTTTCCCATAAGCTTTGTTAATGTTGGTGCGTGATTTTGCAGAAGATTCAGTTCCTCTGGAATGCATATGTAGCCTTAGAGCAGAAACACCTATGTTCAGTTTTATAACTTCACCCTGTTATTTTTGCTCTGAGTGTGACTTCCTTCCGTTAGCAGGCAGTGACTTGCTTCTCAGTGACACTGAAGCCACAAACAACTGGTGGCAACCAGAGACAGCACAGGTGGGGAGGAAAGAGAAAGTATGTGTGTGTCCAGGCTCCCAGACACCAAAACACAGTCTGTTGCAACAGAATAAGGGAAAAGTGAAAGCAGATCATAACCTTTACAGATAAATAACATAACTTCCAGTACACAGGGGCAATCCAACAATATATCAAGTCAATCTACTTGATGCATATGCTTGTAAATTAAAAGTGAAAGTGTTAGTTGCTCAGTCATGTTTGACTCCTTTGCCACTCCATGGACTCTGCCATGGACATCCACTCCATGGACATCCACTCCATGGAGCCTGCCAGGCTCCTCTGTCCATGGAATTCTCCAGGCAAAAATAGTGGAGTTGCTAGCCATTTCCTTCTCCAGGGGATCTTTCCCACCCAGGGATTGAACCCTGGTCTCCTTCATTGCAGGCGGATTCTTTACACTTGGGTAGTTAGCAATCTCGTGCCTGGGAAGGGAATACATTTGCAAGTCTAATGCTGGGGATTTGAAGGCTCTTTTCACTTCCCCACTTGTGTCTGCACCCTGGCTTGTTGCTGCCAGCCTCATTTTCTTCACTGAAACCAAATACGCAGTCGATCGTGTAGTGGAGTTCATGCCTTTTGTGACATTTAGGATAACTGTCCTGTTAACATCGTGGTTATTTACCTGAGTGGTTGACCTACAATTGAAGTCTTATATGTATGTTTTCAGTATGATTATTTTGAAGAGAAGCTAAGCATTTCTCTAAGTCTGTCTTCAGCGTTTTAATGGGTGTGCTTCTACTATTGACCCCAGAGTAGTAAGATACTGTCTGGTCACTCCAGGAATTCACAGGAGTGAATTCAAGGAAACCATGAAGACTGCAATATGTGCCTTATGGATAATCTCATCCCAGTCCTTCCAGAAATTCAAGAAATCTTTCTCCTGACAAGTTTTTGGAAGTTCAAAATGACCCAAAATTCAAGGTAAATATTTTCATCATTAGCATTTTCTTTTCTTTAATAAATGACAGAATATGCCTAAAGAAATGTAGAAGAAAGTTAAAAAAAATTAAACGACACGTTTCTGTAGTACTTTTTAGTTCACACAGCATAAGTGGAATTTTAACAAAAAACTATTATGATCTCAATCTGCTAAATAAAATGTGCCTTTCAACAGCCAGCTTGAAGCTGAGCTGGTATGAACATCATGAGCACAAAAGCACACCACTGGGGTATTTTAATGTCTTTGTTTGATATCTGTGAATTCAAAAAAGCTTTTAAGCCATAAATAGAACCCTACCTTTGTCATCTTTAAAATCTCTGCATCAGGTAGGTTAGTGTTGAATGTCACATCTTTGATGTAGGTTATTGCAATTTCGTCCCCATCCATCTCCATATACATTTTCCACTTACAGTCCTGGAATTAAAAGAAAAATTATAGAATTTGAGAAAGTAAAGCAATTTTTTTTTATAGTCTCAATGTTTTATAACACATGAAGTATTCTCAATGAAGTATTATTGGAATGTTTTTTTTTTTTTCCTTTATCAATAAAAGGACATGAAATTAGATCTCTTTCTATATCTAAATAACCCCCAGGCGGGGCAGTCTTGAGACACCATTTATCAATCTAAGTGTTCTATAATAGGAGTTGCAAACTCCACACCTTAAAGGGGCCAGGCAGATAAAAATGAGTAAAGGCAGGCAGTTAAGAGCCTTAAATTGTAACCTTTCAAAATAGACCCATTTAATTTACATGTTGAACGTTGTAGGGATATTTCCCCATTGACACAAAGAACTGTGGTCTTCCCACTATTTTGAAATATAAGACTCTCTTGATCTACCTTTCACTTTCCTAGTATTAATAATGACACAGATTCAAGAAATAGCTTCATTTCTTCTTAACAGGAAATGTGAGTCTATACGGCAATGGATAATTGGCCCAACCACTGGGGGAGGCATCAGGGGAAGGGTTAGACTCTCTGGGGATGTGAAGGGCAACCGCCCTAAAGGAGCAGCCACCACTCATCTGTCGATTGTTCCCATGGGGGACTATGAGCCTAGTCTTGCTAGGGCCTCAAACATTTCATAAAAAGTGGGATATCTGATTCTTATAAGAAACCTCTTGGTTTTTTAAATGATAGTACGTTAATTAAATTTTCAGTAAAACGATAATGTAATGAAAAAGTGCTCTACAACATTAGTCACCAGGGGAATGTAAATTAAAATCACAATGAAATCCCACTATACACCTACCAGGTGGCTAAGACTGAGAACATCAAATGTTGGTTGTGAGTTGGGGCTATTGGATTGTTGGTGGGAGTGTAAATGGTAAAATCACTGTTGGAAAAGTTTTGGCAATTTATTACGAAACTAACCATATATGTACTCTATGACCCACATATTCTACTTCTAAGTATTTACCTATGTGAAATGAAAAAAGACTTGTATGGTATTGTTCTGAGCAGCTTTATCATAATAGCTAAAGAAAACTGGAAACAGGCCAAGTGTTGATCAACAGGAGAGTGGATGGACTGTGATATTTTCATAGAGTGGGATATTACTTAGCAATACAAAGGAATGAATTATTGATACATGCAACAACATGGATAAATTGCAAAAGCATTACAGTGAGTGAAATCTTGTACAAGAAAAAGAACAAACTAAGGCTTCAATTTACATGAATTTCTAGAATTGACAAGGAGAAGGCAATGGCACCCCACTCCAGTACTCTTGCCTGGAAAGTCCCATGGACGGAGCAGCCTGGTGGGCTGCGGTCCATGGGGTCGCTAAGAGTCGGACATGACTGAAGCAACTTAGCAGCAGCAGCAGCTAGAATAGACAAAACCAACCTACAGTGGAAAATATTCAGAAAAGTGACTGCTTCTGCAGGTGGCAATTGACTTGGAAGACACACGAGGGGAATTTCCAAGGATGCTAATGCTCTACCGATAGAAGTTTGGATTATATTGTCGCTGTTGTTTAGTTGCTAAGTTGTGTCCTACTCTTTGTGACCCCATGGTCTGTAGCTCACCAGGCTCCTCTGTCCATGGAATTTCCCAGATAAGAATAGTAGAGTGGGTTGCCATTTCCTTCTCCAGGGGATCTTCATGACCCAGGCTTAGAATCCGCATCTCCTGCATTGGCAGGCGAATTCTTTACCACTGAGCCACCAGGGAAGCTGAGCTGGGTTATAAAGGTGTATGCATTTGCTAAAACTTAAGTGTGTATACTTAACATGTGTGCATTTCTTATCAAACTCTAGCATACTGAAGTATTTAGGAGAAAGTATACTGATATCTACATATTACTTTAAAATGCATCAAAAAATAAGGATTGATAGATGGTTAAAAGGATAGAGAGATGTAACAAAACAAGTAGAATAAAATGCTTCTGTTTGAATCTAGCAGGTGAGTATGCAGGAATTTCTATAACATTTTTTCAACTTTGCTGTTAGAAACACGCAGCAATAAAAATGTTGGGGAATAAACACTGTGTATGCAATTAAAAAGAAAAAGAATCCCATGTCTGTGCACCAAATTTGACCCCTGGATCATAAATTCATCTTCTCTCTTATATTATTAGATAATAAAAGATTCTGAGAGATTAAGGATAATGCACTAAGTACCTTACATCCCGAAACCAAAACATGGTTTCACACCAGCAGACTTGGAACGTTCCCTGAGCAAGCTCAGACACAGTTATTAATGGAAGAACAGGAACAAAGAAACTGTTGAAAACCTGTTGGCTTCAGCAGGAAGCTGGAGGGGCCCTACGTTTTAGGGAAGCTTCTAGGGGAATGGCAGAACCAAGAAGGGCAAGGCCTGAGGCGATGGTCCCTCTTTGCCTGGCCATGTTCACAAGGTGGAGAGCCAATTAGTGAAGGAAAAGTTCTATTCAATAACATGAAAACCTCGCTCTTGGCTAACACAAGTCAAATTAGTTGCTCAGAATTGACAAATCTCTCAGTATTTCTTTGTTTTGGAGCCACTGCTACCCTGGCAACGTGAGCCCTGAGATAACTGGGCAGGATAATGACTCTTTGGAGTCATGATTGCTCTTCTCTGAAATAGCAAGAGCCTCCTCAAGGCAGTGGCTAGAATAAAAAGCCTTAGAAAAGATGAGTTTACTTAGTTCTGCTTTTTTCTTCCTTCCAAGTTTTGGAATGAAGTTAGTCAAAAGCACAGTTAAAAGACCTTGAACTGTGATGCAAATGCCTAACACCCTCTGTTTCACCTCTGACAGCAGGCCCCTGCCAATCAGGGACTGTGCGGAGCTCTGCATAGAGAAGGGGCTTCAGAGGGAGCCCAGGCTGGGGGTGCTTACCATGCTCTCGGCGTCTTGTTGGGTACTGACACTGTGCTGTATTTGATACCCATAATGACCCTGCAAGTTAGCTTTATTTTCCCATCAAGCAAGTGAGAAAAACGAGGCTTAGACAGATGAAGGAATTTTTCTAGCGTTCCCTGGCCAAGAAGTGGTACAGGTGGGATTAGAAAAGCACAGAGCTGCCTGGCTCCAAAGTTGGAGGGGAAAGCAATAGGGAAGGGCAACTGGGAAGTAAAGGACGGACTCACTGGCTGGTGTCAGAGCTCCAGAGTGGCACCAGCTATTGACCACAGGCCAGAAGGAGCAGGGCCAGTGAAGACTTTGCCAATACAACCAAAATAACAAGTGGTCACAGGTCCTCCCCTGCAGCCCCAGCTTCTTGTTCCCCAAAATCCAATGTGGAGAAACAGGATCTACATGTAGGGTTACAGACCTTTAATTTTTTAATTTCTTTTTCTCTTATCTTAGAGCAAGCCTTTTACCTGAACCATAAAAGAAGATAGAGAGAGAAGTAATAAAACTATAATCAGAGAAGTTATAAGACAAGAGGGGCATTATCCATTCATTAAAAAGTAGGTACTGGTGGTTACAAAGCTGGGAGAGAAAGAAAGGAAATATGAAGTGTTCACCCAAATGATTAATTTAATGTGTCAAGGTAGTGGTGGTTTAGTTGCTAAGTCGTGTCCAATTCTTGTGACTCTGTGGACTGTAGCCCACAAGGCTCCTCTGCCCATGGGATTTCCCAGGCAAGAATACTGGAATGGCTTGTCATTTCCTTCTCCAGGGGATCTTCCCAACCCAGGGATTGAACCTGCATTTCCTGCATCTCCTGCATTGGCAGAAGGATTCTTTACCACTGAGCCACCTGATATAACTCCTAGGTATCTTCAGGGTATCTATGATTTCACTGTTCCTTAGTTAAGAAAAGTAATCTACAAATGAAGTAATGAAATTCTTTAAATTTTACTCAGTTTTAAATTACCCATTTTAATTTTTAAAAATTAAAATCTACTCATTTTAAATTTTAAAAATGAAGGTATTCCTGGCATTTTTGTCATTTGGTGAGCCAGAGGTGTCCAAGAGCATTCTCCGCGACTCCCAGGATTTAAACAAGTTATTGAATTCCATAGGATCCAACCATGGATGGGATGCTAGGGAAGAAGTTCTTAACCAATAGATCACTGGAAAGGACCTCATATGAATGAGGTGAATTAAATCATCAACAGTATCACTAGAAATAAAAATTCTACATATTTATGAGCCTAACAGAATTTTAAAGGCACAGTTGCTAGCTTTTCAGTTTCTTGCTAGTGATAGGAACCAGATAGTGGGAATACTGGCTCTGATTTAAAAACCACTCAATTTGCTAGGGAGAGCTATTGATTTTGGTTTGATGTGAATGACAGAAATGTGGATATTGATATTTGAATCGGAAACATTCAAGAGTCATTTTGGATGTCCGTGAACAACTCTCCATCCTGACAGGCAGAAATCAAAAGCAGACAACTCTGTTCTCTGAGAACCCATGGGGGCCAGGAAGGACTCCTTTTTGAAACTCATGTCACCCCTGGCAGTCTGCAATGGTTCTATTATTTACTCATCTGGTTTTAAGGTGTTGAGGATTCCTATTAAAATGGAAACAATATAGAAAAGGGTCATACATTGAGCCATCACTAGGGGAGGTGAAAGATCACAAGTTTAAAGTCCAACTACCTGAGCTGGAATCTTAGTTCTGCCACTTTCCCCCCAACATCAGCCAAATTATGTAACCCGTCTGGATCTTAGTGCTCTTTTAACTGTGAGTGGGTTGTTGTTTTTTGACTAAATGAGATAATGTAAACAAAGTACTCAGCACTGTGCCAGAGCCAAATTAGGAGTTCCCAAAGACGTAATTACTTGGGGAAGGGATGGATTGGGAATTTTGGATTAGGGGATGCAAAGTACTATACATAGATGAGATAAACAGGGTCGGCTGTATAGCACAGAGAACTATATTCAATATCCTATAATAAACCATAATGGAAAAATATGAAAAAGAATATATATGCATATATATAGGACTTTACAGGTGGCGCTAGTGGTAAAGAACCCACTTGCCAATGAAGGAGACGTAAGAGATGTGGATTGCGGGTTCGACCCCTGGGTTGGGAAGACTCCCTGAAGGAGGGCATGGCAACCCACTCCAGCATTCTTGCCTGGAGAATCCCAGGGACAGAGGAGCGTGGCAGGCTACAGTTCATAGGGTTGCACGGAGACGGACACTACTGAAGTGTCTGAACACACAAACATATATATATTTCCTGTATGGTAGAAATTAATACATTATAAATCAACTATACTTCAATAAAATAAAAAAAAATTTAATATAAAAAAAGAAATAATGACTATTGTTGCCAATATTGGTCACCAACAGAGCTCCAATTTGTTATTAGCCAACCTGTCATCTAGCAGCCATCTAAGGGAGCGGGCCAGAAGGTGAGTGAGGCAGGAAGGTCCAAAGAGTGTCTAGAATAGAGACCTGGCCAGAGTAGACGGGCTGTGTCAAAGCAGCTTCCTTGGGCAGGAGTTTGATCCAGAGGGCACTGACTAACTCTGGTGCCAGGGACTTTGTTGGAAAAAAGAAGGTGCAGCCAAGTGACAACATAACCACAACTGCTTTTATGAAGTAAATAGAAGTAAAAAAAACCTCACATCTTCTTACATAGATGGATTAGATAGCGCCAATTCTGCCCTTTCCGGTTTCAACAGATCTGATGTGGCCGTCCAAACAGAAACCAGCAGATTACCGGAGGGACAATGGCTATGAAATGTGGTGGAGAGCCAGAGAGCCTTACCTTGGATGAGGAAGCAGAAGTACAGAGGATAAGTTAACTCGACCAAGATCACACAGAGAGCAAGTAGTGGAGCTCAGAACTAAACCAAGGAGCCCTATTGTGCTATGAAGAGTAGCCTTCCCCTCAGACATTTCTGAATCCTGAACTTTCCTTGTTATGGGTTAACAAAAGTAAGAATTACAGTCCAGAGGAGTTCCACCTTCCAAAGTCAACAAGTAGTCCAAATTATCTTGTGAGTTCTTTTGTAGGATTCCCTGGCAGAAACAGAAATACCGAGTCTCCAGTAAGTCCAACAGAGCCAGTTTCCCTCTCCTTTGTTGAAAAAGACCATTGTTAAACGTGAATATGGTGCCATTTCACTGTCTGTAAGCTCCTTTTCTTGACTGATTGGGCCAGAATCTGGAATCACAAACACTTCCCTCCAGCCCTGGCTTAGGCTTCGTGACTAGGGAGGACTGCCACTTTCCAAAGCAGAAACAACCTTCTCCCTTCTGTTTGCACAAGCAAAATCACAGGGCAGGTCCTGACTACCACAGAGTTTCATTTCATAACTAGATTCCCACCCAAGAGGATCCCCACTGTTCAAATTTGTACCATCGACATCTCTAGGGAGTGCTAATTACTAATCCATAGGGGAAAGGCAGTGGAGCAGGAGTAGAAGCCCTGGGAAGTTCTGGGGCTGAATAGCAAAACCTTTCTACTAGTTAGATAATCTGCCCCTCAGGGCAAACCTACAAGTCAAGGGTGAGATTCTGTTGGGGAGAGGGGAGTTTTTGCATTGGAAACTGATGAAAAAAATAATTCTGTCGAGCGCCCAGGATATGTTCCATTTATCTCGGCAGCTGCTGAAATACCTGGATAATTTTAGGAGCAAGTATGTGGTTAATGGAGGATGAGAAAGCATTCCATTTGAACTGCTTCTGCATTGCCAATTATATGAAAAATTTTTCTGAATTAAGATTACTGGCCAAGTAAAACAGAAACTCTTACACTGTGAAGATAATATTCTAAACAATACTCAGTTAATGCTAAATTAAGTATCTCTTTGTGAGAAATCACTATTACATCCTCTGCAAGCTGTTTAAAATTCTTTGGAGTCCTAGGCTAATACATGTGATTCTAAACATAGACATCCCTTCTTGCTCTCACAAACAAAAAAAAAAAAAAAAAAAAAGGAAAGAAAGAAAGAAGAAAGGAAAGAAAAAGAACTCATCAGGATAGAGGTAAAGTTTCTAAATAGAAAAAGTGATTGAAGTTAGCAAAAGAGTTATACTTAAAAATTTTTTAATGTATTTTTTATTGAGGAATGAGAGGATAAGATGGCTGGATGGCATCACCGATGCAATGGACATGAACTTGGGCAAACTTCAGGAGATGGTGAGGGACAGGGAGGCCTGGCGTGCTTCAGTTCATGGGATAACAAAGAGTCAGACACAACTGGGCGATTGAAAAACATAATTTGCATACAGTAAAATGTACAGGTTTTTAAGTGTACAGTTCAGTGAATTTTAACAACTGTATACACGCATGTAATTATGCAAATGGGCTTCCCAAGTGAGTCAGTGGTAAAGAATCTGCCTGCCAATGCAGGAGACTTGGATTCCATTACTGGGTTGGGAAGATCTCCTGGAGAAGGAAATGGCAACCCACTCCAGTATTCTTGCCTCAGAAATCCCATGGACAGAGGCACCTGGCAGGCTACAGCCCATGGGGTTGCAAGAGCCGGACATGACTTAGAGACGAAATGACAGCAAATTACCTAAACAGGTAAGATATTCCACTGCCATAGAAAATTCCCTCATGCCCTTTCCCAGCTGACATCTCCTCCACAACCAGAGGCACCCACTGTCCCGATTTCTACCACCATAGATTAATTTTGCCTGCTATAGAACTTCACAAAATTGGGATTTTATAGTGTGGAGATTTGTAGCAAGTTCACTTAGGTAAAATTGGCATGCCCAGTCAAATGGAGGAGATACAGGCTTTTAAAATCCCCATCTCCACTCTGCCTGCTTCCCCATGACCAGAGAAAAAGTAAAATCCCACTGGAGAATGCCCAAGATTCTAGCAAAGAGGCCCTTTCACCTTAAAAAAAAAAAAAAAAAATGCCTCTACTGAGGACATATATTTTAAAATCTAAAATACAGAGGTCGAAATAAACTTTTTAAGATTCAAGAGGGGGGAAAAAGGGAAAGAGTCTCATAGCAGGCGACTGACTATTTTGAAATGTAAGAAGTCATACAAGATGAAATAAAAACATGATAGAAATGTTGGTCATGCTGGTATTAAAAGTAGTAAGATGTTGATGATTTAGGCCTCCGAAGGCTCCTTTGCATGCATTGCTATTATCTTGCTCAGCTGCTGGAACCTGCTGTTTTAAAGGCAGGAGAGAGGAACATCCCATGATAGCACCTGGGTTATTTATCATTATGTATAACCCTGCTACACTCTATTTTATTATGCTGCCTTTAAAAGGAAGATAATGCAAGTACGGTTAATTTGCCTCTCTTCTTTATCTATACAGTGTCGTGACCCATCACAGCTTTGTCCCACGAGATTTGTTTTTCAACCCCAAAGAAATCCACAAGAAACTCTTCCTAAAAATTCCATTAATAACCTCTTTCAGCACATATAGGTTGCAGGGTCTGGAACTAAGAATGTTTTAATCTCTCCAGCAAAACAATGTCTCATAATGATGTACAGGACTATTGCTGTACTGATGAAGAATCATACATAATTCAGCACCTTTCACTTGGCACCACTGTGATGTCCTCATTAGCCGTGGCTCACAGTGTCTGTCAGATGGTGTCCATGCGAACGCAGGCATTATATTGTCTTTGAGATGTGCAGCTGCTTCCATGACACTGCCAGTATATAAAAACATGACGCCAGTTTGTTTTATTTAGTGCTAAACCTTCCAGTTTGTAAAAACAAGGCTGACACAGAGCCTGACATGAGGCAGGGAAAATAATTAGCTCTCATTTTCTCAGCCTCCTATTTCCTTCTCCCTGCTGTGTTCTCTTTCCACTAAACCACCACATGTCAGTCGAAATGGGAGGCAATTAGTGGGCTCATTTCAGTCCCCACAACTGTGCTGAAAAGAAAGTATTTATGATGGCACAATGAACAGCTGAAAGATTAAATAACATTTGCCTTTTGAAAAGAAAATGACTTCTAGCTAAATGGGCAATTTTTGATTATTCTCAAACAAGCTTAGAGTAGTTGGTTTTTAAAATACAAGAAAGGAAAATGAGTCATTTTTAGGTGAAAGAATCAAATAAAACTTGACACAGTAATGCAAATAACTGATGTTTTATTGCAAAATATGTAAATGTGTTATACCCTTAACAATGGCTTGTGTCTAAGGTCAGGGCAGACTGGTGCCAACTAGACACCACTAGAGATAAGGTTGTTCTGTTGCCTTTTGAGGGGTTTTTATTTGAGTTATGGATGGAAAAAAGACTTTAGGGATGGTGCTAAAATACAGTGAGAAGTCAAGTGAGGTATACTTTCATATCATGCCTTATATACTTGACTACCTAAAATGGCTCAGATGTTAGTTGACATATTTGGAAAAGGCTTTTTTATTTACTTATTTTTAAACTGTATTTGAAATTGGAAGGTACTAAGTATTCATCTCAGAAAAAAAGAATGGTAAATCTTCTTATTGATTTTTTAATAATTAAGAATCTATTCTGTCTCCAACTGGGTTTCTTAACCAATACAGAAAGTGGTCTGGCTTACCTAATTACTGCTTAAACTGTTAATACTACAGAGTGGGCTGCAAATAAACTTTTACCCAGGACTTTTACTCAAAATACAAAAACAGCTCTTTTACCTACTTACTTCTCCTGCCTCCTCCCATGTCTCCAGAGATGACTCCAAGAAATACATTTTTTTTCCTTTTTCTTTTAGAAATACAATTTTTTGAAAAAAGAAATAACAAGGTTGTCCCAGTTAGTAGGCATTACTTATTCTCAGTTCACATCTTAATGTTGATGTGGTTGTCATATATCTTTGCTTTTCCAACATAGCGCTTTTAATTTTACTTCAAATAATCTGTCCTTTTACAGTTGATTATTTCCAAGATCTAAATTTTGGTTCAGGATACAAGTCACTGTGAGTTATGGAGGCCTTCTCTCTGCAGATCCACAGAGACTTTTCCAAACCTGCTTCTAAAAGCAAAGATCTCTGTTATTATCAACAACTGTGCCTGTCATCATGGAGTTGCCAACGGTGGCTGTTAGAGACGTTTTAAAAGGCAGTCACAAATTTAAGTTTTGTTTCTGTTTCTATAATTATATTCTTACTTTTTACAAACTCAAATCCTAAGGTATAATTCATACACTATGGTCAGTGTAGCTGTACGACCCAACAGCCACCCAAGGGAATCTAAGCCAACAGTGGGTTCATGGGGAGCTTGGAGCTCTCTGAGCTAACTACACACTTTAATATAGCTGGAAACCAGCAATAATGTATTTGTGATTTATTTAGGTCTATGTTTCATCATGCATGCTTCCTTGCTACTCATGATTTTGAAAGGACCACATAATCCTGATCAAGAAGGCTAAGAGTGATCCAGTCTGTGCTGGGGCCAGCCCTCATGAGCTGATTACTTTCATCTCTTTCCAACTTCGAGTTCGGTGATGTCAGATTGGCAATTTGAAATTGGCCATGGTAGGAGTATTGACACCATGGAAAACTGCAAACACTACAAGTCAGGGCTGTTTTCCCCATTTACTAGACATATTCTGGCACACCATTTCTACACATGACTATCAATCGATCAGCAATGATGTACTGGACACCTCTCCAGTTTGGTTTCAGTTCCATAGGAGGCTGCCTGGCCTGTTTGACAAAGCATATAACCAATGCTAATTAGAAATCAGCAGCAAGTCATGTGGTCATATTCTACACTGTACTTGTTTCCTTGCTGTCAATTAAAACTTGCATTTCTTACACTGCAAGCTTATATACCGAGGAGTACAAATACATACTTGTGTACATGTATCTTTATCCTCAAAAATAGCTGGTCGTGGAAAATCAACTTTCCTACACTGAAGTTTTCATAAATGCTAGACATATCAAAGTAAGGCAAAGCACTGCCTTTCAGTTCTTCTGAAATTACAAAAGGTGTTGGCTTTTTACTTCCTTACAAAATCCTTTTCTTTGTGCTCTATTTTATTCATGTTTATCTATCCATTTATAAAAACTCTATAATAGGGGAAAAAAAGCCCTATTTGACAGTTTTTGATATTTATAGTGCTTTGAGAAAGGGCCTGGAGATTCAATTAAGTTTATTAAATGCCACATTTTATAAGCAATCTAATAAAGATGTAAAAGCACAATAGTGAGTGGGGAGTATTTGTAAAAAGCAGCATTTTTAACCTATAGATGAAACAACCAGAGAAGGGAAACTATTGACTGACTTTCCTGGGTTGGGGAGTGGGAGAAAGGGGCCAGGTGCTTACAGGGACAGGTGCAAGGAGGGAGGGGGAGGGGACACAAATGTCTTCTACTCTGAAGCGGGCAGTTAGTGTCACTTCCACCTTTTCCAAATGTCCCTCTTGTTTTCTCTTTCTGGTTTGCTTGCCTCTTCAAATGCTGCTGGAAGCCTGTCTAATTAAGGGTCCACTGGAGCCAAGGTGTCCTTCCCCAGGCTTCTCTCCTAAGCCCATCTCTTCTGTACCACAGGGATCCACTTAGACTCATGGAATCCCAGCTTCAATCAGGTTTCCTTGCCCCATGGGGGAGAAAACGGACTAAGGACTCAGGAGCAAAGTCTATGACTGTCCAGCACTCACAAGGAATGGATGGCTCCTCAGAGAGTCCCCTCCTAACCCTGCTTTTGAATTTTTATGACACAGAGTCTCAAAAGGAGCTCGGTGAGAAAACTGCTGGGTAATTTGATAGTTTATCCCTTGGCAATTTGAGAATCAATGCTCCTGACTGGCGAGTTGATAAGAGATATAATAAGAAACTATGCACCTGAATATTCCAATAAAAAGGGTGGTTGCCACCCTGGGGAGTGCATGAAGCTGCCTGAGATTCTGTAAGCTGCTTTCCTTCTGTAGCAAGTCAAAGGCCTGAGGTTACAAAACACAAGCCACCTTCCACATGAAACAACAATAGTGGTGGTTTAGTATTAAATGACCAAAAACATGTTTGCCTTTTTACTACCAATGCACCTATTTTGGGGACTGAATCTGATACTTTTCAAGGGCTTTCCTGGTGGCTCAGTGCTAAATAATCTGCCTGCAATGCAGGAGCTGCAGGAGACCCGGTTCAATCCCTTAGTTGGGAAGATCCCCTGGAGGAGGTCATGGCACCCCACTCCAGTATTCTTGCCTGGAGAATTCCATGGACAAAGGAGCCCGGTGTGTTACAGTCCATGGGGTCGCAAAGAGTTGGACATGACTAAAGTGACTTAGCACGCATGATACTTTTCAAAAAGAAGCAGTATGACATGGCGGCTGAGGCCTTGGGCTGGACCTGCCCCTAACTAGGTAGGGGCTCTGGGGGAGGAGCTCTCCTCTCCCCTCCTTCGTTTCCTCCTGGTCTAAGACAGGGATACTGTTCCCTGTGAGGGTGAGTTATAATGATCACACCAGAAAAATGCTTGCAGAGTACTTGCCACAGTGTCTGGGTGAGGTATGAAATAATAATTATCATAAGCATTTTAAGGTTATGATAAGCTTAAACCCAGGAAACCTGAGCTGAGAAAGACCCAATTTCTGCCGATACCACTGTCAACTTTGAGGCTGCCTCAATGCACAATGTTATTTAAATTGATAATTAATTTTACTCTGTAGAAATGGGTAAATGGGTGAAACTCATTCTCAACTTGCTATTTATTTAAATTGTCAGGAAAGCCTTTGGTCCAATTATTTCCCCTGCCAGGTTGTCTCAGAAAAGGAAAGGAAAAAGGATGTTGGTTTCATTGGTGGACAAATTCTTGAATCACTCACGGTGCTGGAGTCTGGTGAGGGCCTGGTCATCTCAAGAGGTGGGGTCACAGTCAGGGGCTCTGACTAGCAAAGACTGAGGTTACAGTCAGGGGCTCTGACCACTGGAGCTGGCACAGGCTCCCAGACATGAAAGGTTTTCCTTGGTCTGGTCTCACTTATGTGCCATAATCCATCTGGTTGTAAAATGAAGCTTAAAAAAAACAATTTAGGCTGAGTTCTTTGACGATAAAAGTTGACAGGTCTTACAAGGAAAGCCTCTGTTTTCTACATATATTTGTATATTTGTGGATAAGGCCATATTTCCATTGTTTCCTCTCAGTAGGCCAGTTACTGCACAACAAACCAATTTTAAGTGGTAGCTAGCTGGTGGTCCTTTTCAGAGGCAGTGGGAAAACACAGCTACTATTTTCATGATAAAGTCATTGTCATACATTATTCCCAATAGCTGCCTTTAGAACACATCTTTCATTTTAATTGTTCGGAGAGAACTTCCAAAGCCTCAATGTTCTCATTTAACTTATTCCAGTCATGGAGATCGGGGTAAAGGCTGCACCTTTTCCATAAAGATGGGCTTATGGGAACTCAGTTAATTGGAATTTTGAGGATGTCTTTTTCTCTTGGGTTCCACCTTGAAGGGTCAATGTAACAAGGTTTTCATGTGGGGAATTGAAATTGCAATTTAAAGCACATTTGTGAGAAGATATTTCATAATGTTAGGATATAGCCTAGCACATAATTGGGTAATTTAGATCTGGACACTAATTTACTTGAGGATTATTTTGTGAACGTCTCCAGATGGCTTAAATATCTTGGGCCAGGAATGACAGCAAGTACATGTTTAATATAAAGGTTATGATGAAGATGTAATTTCTGGTCTCAGCTCTATCCTTTCCTCACCCTAGACTGGTAACACACTTTCTCTAATCAAAAATGACAATACCATGTGCCTTATGCATCTCACAGAAATGCCAAGGGGGGTAAATGAGGTGACAAGGATGAAATCGACTTGAGCTCTTCGGAAAGAAGGACTCTCTAAGCCTAAGTTTTAAACATTATATTCAGAAAATTATTTGCAAAGGACCATGAGCCTCTTCGAGCTCATATTCGAAACATCCCTTCCAAAAAAGCTTTTCCTGGAAATTCTCTGGAGGTCAGGACTCCACGCTTTCACTGCTGATTAAACCCCTGGTCGGGGAACTACGATCCGGCAAGTCACAGGTACAGCCAAAAAATTGGGGGGAAAAAAAAAGCTTTTCTTTTCTTAATTAACCTCACCCATTCCAGTTACTTCTTTATACTTTTAGTGCCTTGGTGTTACATTTGCACTGTGTATTTCACTTTTCATCTATTGCATTATAATGTCATCTAGCCAGTTGCTCACCCTAGAAACCTAGTCATCATCCTGGCTCCTCCCTCAGACCCCAACTCCAGCTAGAGATATGGTCTGATCAGTTCTTTGGATGCATGCACTTCCATGGCACTGTCATAGCCTTTTCACCTCTCTCTGTCCACACTTTTCACACTCTTGTCTGCTCTGCAATTCACCCACAGGCCTTTCTCACTCTATTTCACTTTTTAGCACCATTCTATTCCACCCGCCCTATGCTAAGTTGCCCATGCTGAGGTTTTGAGTTTGAGGTGCCTTCCCAAAGAATGTCTTCTCCCTAACCTAACAGTTCTTGATAGCTTTCAAATTTTAGTTCAAGCATAACCTCTACCATGAAGATGTCAAGATCCTCCTTTGACTCCTTTCTGCACCCCTTTCAGTGCTCATCCATTGTGCTTTCACTGAATGATGTGCATGATATTGTAAAAATGCATCATTCTGTATTAAAACCATTCATTGATCTTGTCTATTTTTTCCCATAGACTATGGGTTTCTTGCAAGGCAGTGCTATACTTTTAAACTTTGCATTCTGAGCATCTAGCAGAGAGCCAGGCACACAGTAGGTCCTCGGTAAATTTCTGCTGAGTGGATGGATGAAATTATTATTCTGCATGGGTGACCAAGGATCAGCAAATAATCAAAAGTTCCAGTGACTTGAGTGAGGCCTTGTGGATAAGCAATGACTCAAGAAGTCTATATACTATCGTGGTCAAAACCAGATTACTGTATTTGGTCTCCAATATTATTTATAGCTTCTGATTTTTACTATGTGTGTATTAACAAGTCATTTCTTTGTGAATTGAAAATAATTTTCTTGGCTGAAACTGCTCCTGACAAGTCTTTTTCAAGAAATTCTTGCCCCTTCTTTTACTTCCTACAAGCCATAAAAATGTTTAAACACAGAATACTCATAAATTAAGTCCCATAGAACTGTAGATGCCGAAGAAGGCAAATTACAATGTGCAACTTATTAATCACCAGATGGACCTGGGGTATCCACAGGCACAGACTTTCAGGATTGGAAGGGCCCTTGGTTTTTGTTGGAGAGGAGCTTATTCTCCTATGCCTCTTTCTATAGCTGCTTCTATCCACAGGAATGAATAGACAGTAATCCGATCACAGAGGAAGAAGAAAAGCGTTCCTACACCAGACACCTGGAGTCAGAGCAGCTTTCACTCATCCAAGTTCTGTGGCCCAAACAAGGAGCCTAAGATTTCCATTCAGCGAGAGCATCAATATACCTGCAGTGGTGCAAGTAAAACACTGTCAGGCATCTAGAAAGAGCATCTTTTGAAGCCCCAGGTGAAACTAACCCCTTGCAACAATTTCCTATCATTCCCAAGCGCTGGTTCCAGGAATAGCCTGGGGTAAGCAAGGTTTAATAAGTGAGGGCCAGTGGGCCAGCTGAGCTCCACCAGCTCTCCCAAAGCAATGGGCTCAGGTAGTGAGGAGTTGTATTTACAGGGTCTCTTTGTGACATCAAAGGAAAGGTACCAATGGTGCAGTAGTTAAGAGCTTGGTTCTGGGGTCAGAGAGGCTTGCGTTCACATACTTCTTCTCCTACTTGCTAGCCATGTAACCCTTGGACAAATTATTTAGCTTTTCAGAGCCTTAGTCTCCTTATTTGTAAAACGAGGAGAAATAGCACTACACCTGAGTCCTGAATGCCTGGAACACAATGAGTGGTCCCTATTAGTAGACGTGATCACTATTACTAGCTATTCATAGTAATCCAAAGTAACACAAAGCTATTGCGATTCCAATTCACATGCCATCTAGCCCACACCATTTGCCCAGATTCTAAAAATAACATCGAGTAGCACTCCAACCGAATGAGAATTGGTCAAAAGTCCTGCCACCCCATTTAGAGCTGATAATTGGGGTTTCCATTTTGCCTACAGTTCCATTCTCGGTGTTGTTCTACTCTCAATATTATAAAAGTGATTTCCCTTAAAAAACAAAGAAACTGGCAGGACTTTCCTGGCAGTGCAGTGGTGAAGACTCCATGACTGACAAGTAGGGGCCCCGGGGGTTTGACCCCGGTCAGGGAGCTAAGACCTCACATGTCATGGGGCGTGGCCAAAAAATGAAATTAAACAACAACAAAACCCCAAAGAAACTGGAATCAGGAAGCTGTGATACCAGGAAGCACAAACGATTACTCCAGTGTCTGTGCCCCCAACCTCAACCCCCTCCCCCCATTCTCCATGGCTTGCAATGAGTTTCTTTGAGGGTTTGGGTGGCCTCACACAGGACTCTTCAGCTAGATGAGAAAGATTCCTAGATTGGCTTACAGAGGCAGCTGGAAGCCTTTCAACTAAATTCTATTTTATAAAGTCTATAAATTTACACAGAATCATGTTACCAGCTGGTAGGGGGTATATAAAACCACTGAGTTCCAGGAGAGAAAAAGAGTAAATTAGACTGAAATTTATCCAAAGGACTTAAAATGTGATTTACCTGTAGGCCAGTCCCTGGTTTCAAGTGAAAACCAAAAACAAGTTCAAGATTCACTATTTTTTCCTCATTTTCTTCTGGTTCACCTACTGAGCCCTGAAACAGAAAACCAAGCACTGTTTATTTCATATAGTGTTTTTACTTTTACTTCTCATGTAAAGGAGATGACTTCCCAGCACTTCTTTTTCCATTCTAATCTACTATTTCTTTTTTTTATTATTATTATGCCACACATTCCAATTGCTTAAAGCAAGAGAAACGACATATTAAGCCTTTGCGAACTTTGTCAAATGATTTGTCTCATGTACCACAAACTGAATGCCACCATCTTACATTTTTCACAATGCATCTTGTGTTGTGCAATTTTTCCCTAGAAATGTACTTTGTGCCTTCACCTTGAAAGTTTCACAACTCTCGAGATATTTACCAACTTGCAGGGAACAAGGGTATTCAATATATGCACATCCTAGGCTTTGCTCAAAGGGCCTTTTGTTGGACAGATATGATTAAATTTCACTTCAAACAACAGTTCCCGACATTGGCAAATTTAGGTGTGGATGTGGCAGGTGCATATGTCAATAAAAGTTGCATATTCTCAGTAAGAAAAAACCTTACTTACCTTAATCAGTGGTGGGAAGTGAAACAAGTTTAGGTAATCGTGGGTTAATTTCTCAATGGCTGACTGTAAAAAAAAAAAAAAAATTATTAATGACCTGATAATGCCAAGAAAGGATTAAAATTATTGTGCACATATAAAGGCATTCTTTATTTATGTATTCCACAAAATGCCTTGGGGATGTTAATATCCAACATCTATTGAGAATAAACCTGACTGTTCCAAGTATTATAGGGAGTTTTATAATTATTGAATGGAACAGGAAGATATTTTAAAGATGTTAAATCTCAGAGTAAAAAAATAAGTAAAAGCTTTCTTCAAACACTGGTAGAGTACAGTAGTAACAAGTTAATATTCTAGGGTACAGAATGCAGTCGTCACCCTGAGTAACTGTGGGAAAAACAACAAAGAACACGAATATATCACCAGAGGCTCCCATTAGGGCTGAAACCTCACTGAAGGGTTTACTGAACTGTGCGGGCTTTTCCATGGATTTGTGTCCAAAGCTCTGTCCCCCAATGGAGCACAAAGAACTCTTAAAGGAAAGGAGGACAATTTAAATTATGATTCTTTTTCATACTCATCAGGTATAATCCAGCTTTTCTGTGAACCAAACATATCACATAGAGAGTAAAAAAAAGTACCAATGTGAGAAAAATGAGATGCATTTTTCTAAAGTGAAATGAAAGCCATTGACATCTGACAATGTAATCAGCACTTATTGGATGTTCGGCTTCATTCTTTCTACATGGACTCCCAGGCTCAATGAGGCGGGAGCCAAGACAGGCTGAACGGGACAATCAAATAGCAAAAGGGTAGGTGGGCAGACCGTCCACTTTCCAGTTTAATGATCTACTATCTGTGGGCTGAAAGGCTCACTTACCTAGGTTTACAAAAATGCCCTGCCTGCCTCAGTGGGAGAGCAGAGCATGGAGGGCACTTTCTCACCCTCAGGATCGGAGGGGTGGTGTGGTGTGTGTGTGTGTGTGTAGAGCACTCTGACAAGGACCAGGTGGGCTCAGGCTGGAGGTCCCTTTGTGGTGTCCCATCCTGAATGGCCCAGCTTGAAGGATCCTTTCTTTATCTTCATTGCCTCAAGAGTATATGCAATATATTCCTTTCTGCATTGGCTTGGCCAAAAAGTTCGTTCAGTTTTAGGTAACCATAAAAGACATTTTTCATTTTCACCAAGACTTTAT
Organism: Okapia johnstoni; assembly: GCA_024291935.2. Classification (NCBI taxonomy): domain Eukaryota; kingdom Metazoa; phylum Chordata; class Mammalia; order Artiodactyla; family Giraffidae; genus Okapia; species Okapia johnstoni. The sequence goes on along the minus strand of CM044308.1, from coordinate 127,659,729 downwards.
TGAACAATGTATTTGCTAACCAAACGAACTTTTTGGCCAACCCAATATATGTGGAATCTAAAATATGACACCAACGAACCTATCTATGAAAACAGGAACAGAATCACGGACATAGAGAACAGACTGGTGGTTGCCAAGGGGGTAGAGGTTGGGTGTGAGGTTGGAGTTAGCAGCTGTGAGCTATTGTACATAGAATGGATAAACAACAAGGTCTGACTATATAGCACAGAGAACTGTATTCAATATCCTATGATAAACCGTAATGGAAAAGAATCTTTTTTTTTTTTTTTTAAAGAATATATGCAGGATACTCCCAGATCTCCCATGGAAAGGCCTGTTTCCATGATCCTTTCCCCTTATTCTTTCCCTCTCATATAAGCTTATTTGTCAGAAGTACCTGGGACCCCAGCTGAGACTAAGAGAGTGTCACCTGTGGGCTGAGCAACCCCAACCCTTCCCCACCCCTGGGACAGCCACTGTTAACATGGCCCTGGCTTTGGCAGAGGTGGAGGGTCTGCAGATCTGACTTTTGAGACCCTCACCTCTGAGGACTGACTGTCTTTCTATGCACAAGCAGACTCTTCCAGGAGCTTGAGGGGTGTCTCCAGTCCCCGCAGATGCTGGTCACACCCTTCGTTTGAAACTCAGGGCAGACACTCTACTCCCAACTGCCAAGACTGTGAATTAACAGAAGCTGTATGTACATGTTTTATCTCTTTTCTGGGATGTAAATTCCTTAAGGGCACGATTCTTTGTTTATTCACAGGCCCAGGAATCTGATTAGCAGATATCCACTGTATTTGTTGAACAAAAATTAGTAAGTCTGGACATTGCTTGCTTTAATGATACCAACCAGCATGGAGAGAAACTTAAGACTGTCCTAGGCTGGGTCTGGGAATATTGAAATCACTGTGGCTGCAAGAGAGGTGAAGGGGAGGTGGGAGCTTCTTTTTGGCATCTGCTAAATAGGGCAAGATTTACCAGATCTCTCTCTTTGAACCCTGAAACTCCTCTCTCTGCACTAGGGAAAAGAATATTTCCTACTGCGGGCATCTAAACCAGCAATGCTTTCCAGGATGGATTTGCCCACAGTCACAGGTTGAGATTAAATTATTTACCAGCATTTGAGGTGTATGTGTGTGCATGAGGTTTCCTGTCCATCTTCTGAGAGGGAGCAGATGATAGGTTAAGGCTAAGCCATCATCCAAAGGGTGCTGAGGGGCTGTAAGGATGTCTTTATATGGATACAGGGCCCACAGGATAGGAGTGGATGCTGTTCTCTTTGGACCTCAGGGAAGATTTCCCTGGAAAGCCTGGTATCAGTAGCCCAACCTGAGGAAAAGGGAACGGTTGTTGGCATGTTGGTAGAGTCTTTGTCACAATGTGGATTTGGATAAGAATTTGCTTTTTCTACATTTCCTTCTTTATTCTATCTCTCTTCTTTCTAACTGGTGCCTACCCCTCCATCCACTGACAATGTGGTTGAGGTGGTTTGGGGAGCAAATTTGATTTTCTCATAAGATCTCTCTTGAAACATACCTCTGATTAATAACAAGGTGCAAACAGATGCAAGCAAGTGTGGTTTGGTTTGAGCAACTAAAAAGCAAAACATAAGAAAGAAACAAAAAACCAGATCTGGTTGTTAAACTACAAAAAAAAAAAGAAAAAGCCACAACAAAAACAGAGGTTTAGCCTTGAAAGGGTTCAAGGCTGAAGTTTTGGGAGGAAATGTTAGGATTTCCCGAGAAGATGAGGGATAAGAATATACATATAGTGGTGTCTGTTCGGGTCAAAATTTGGAAGATTGCAGACTGAACACATAATTCCCACGGCTTTAGATGCTGTGGTGGTTCAAGCTTCACTCAGTCTATAGACGTGCTCTGGCATTGTTGGGGTCCCTAATGGATATCCAGTCTGGCCTCAAAGGAAGTCGCCTCCTACTATTGGCCGGGGGCTGGCAGTTCTGCCCGTGCACACGGCCTTAGTGTACATGACGCTTCCTCCCACACTGAGGCCTCTCCATAGGTGGTGCCTTGTTCCCAGAACACCTCCTCCCCACGTCCTTCACCTGCTCAACACCTCCGTTCTTCAGCTCTCAATTCCTTCATAACTCCTTCACAGAAGCCATTCCTCAGCCCAACCTCACCTCTCCTTTGTGGCCTTTCTTAAAGCTGTCATGTTATCATTTTTGCACGATCAATACCTGTCTTCTCCACTAGACCAGAGACATCCTGAGGACATGGGGTGCTATGCAGGTGTATCCAGGTGACTTCTGCTGGACCCAAAGTCCAGCTCTTTTGTTTGGGGATTATGTGGAGGAAGTAGGGGTCCCATGGGGGCAGCAGCTAATGCTCAACTGGTATGAAGTATGGCGCTCTGACCATCAGCTCAGCCTCTAACACGACACATGACCCATTCCATAGTAAGTGCTCAACAGACATTTGCTGACGGAATGGTCTCCCTTTCTGAGGTACCTTTAAATGGATGATGTGCCCCTTGGAGATGATGCCCATGTCTTTCAAGTCTTCTTCCTCGAGAAGAAGCAGTCGCTTTCCTGTAATGTTGTTTTCCTTAAACAAGCTTGCATACACACTCATCTCTGCTGAAGAGTCACCTGAAGGGAGTGATTAGAAGGCAGAATAAAATTAGATTCAATCACATCCCAAGCAAAGTTAACTCCATGAATTAAGAAGGTAAGTTATTCCACTTGCCTTTTCTGACGAGCTGCTGAACCCAAAAATACTGTGGAAGAGAGGACACACATGGTTTTGAAGAGTCATTCATGGTCAGTGGCCAGACTTAACAGTAAGACACATAGTTGTTCAATGGGTAAAATATGTTTAATTCTTGCTCAACCACAAAGAGAAAACTGAAGATTTTCTCTTCATTGTTTTAAAGCTTCCAAGTTTTCAAATTGGAGATATCCCTCCCTTTGGGCATCTTGGGCCCTTGGAGGACTACTGGTTTTACTTCTTATTTGAAACACATTTAAAAATCCGTTTGAGAAGATTCTTACTTAAAATGCCATTTCCATTCATGTGCCAGTGTCCACTGGGGTGTTCAAGGGCACTGGTTCACCCAGGAATTATATGAAAAACAGGGACCACATGGCAGTGGACAGAAAAATGGATAATATGCATCCTCTGTTCTAGGCCTGGTCATGAATTAGCTTTGTGGCCCAAGACAAGTTAAAGCATGGAGCTTCTATACAGAATGAGGTTGGACCCAGTGACCTCAGTCCTTGACTTTCACTTGGCACGTGTTTACCGTAGCCGCTCACACTACCCAGGCAAAGGAAGACAGAATGGTGGGGCCAGATCCAGTTCTCTAGGGAGCCTTTGACCCTGGAATTTTATTTAAATGGTTTGAAAACCACTCAACCTCAGAGCAAAGACTAAAAATAGCTGTTGGAGTTCAGTGCCTTTGAAAACATTTCTTCTCAAATGAGACGGGCCAACTTTGCAGCAGGGGATGAAGGGATTATATCCAGGTCTGTGAACAGAGGAGATCCTAAGTCCTCTCTCCTTGTTAAGCAGGGCTGGCAGGAAATTTAGAATTCCTGGGGGCTCAGGGAATGGGAAGTAGAGACAGCGGGTGCCAGCATCCTCCCCCCATGGAAGCCATAGAGATGAGCTCATCTGAAAGCAGCATCACTTCAGCAGAAGACCAAGGGCAGGAAGGGACGTGCCCCAGCCCAAAAACCAGACTGAGTCTGGTAAACCTTCCAGAGACCTTCCCAAGAGTTTCTAGTAACCAGTTGGATCTTGAGGTACCAAGTCTGTTTCCTGGGGTGTGGGCCTGCTAAGGTTAGCATACAAGCTTTTCCCCACTTTTCATTTAACAAAATCCTGAACTTTTAAGTTGGACCTGGACAGACATAAACCCCTGAGGTCTCTGATCAATAATTCTTAGCCCTGTTTTTCACCAAGGAAACAAGCTGCAGAGATACAACAGGCTATGGAGGCTTGTTCTTCCGGGTGTCTACCCAGAGTGTAGGGTGTGGGATTTCCTTCGGATTTAAACAGTCTCTTCACATCCTCCGCCAAACACGGGGCTTGTCTGGCTCCAGCTGTGGAGAAATGTCTGAGAACTCAGGTCTGTTCCTTCTTGGGAAGGTCAGAGTAAAGATGGCAAAATGAAAAGGGCTAAGGCACTGCCTTTACCAAATCTTTCCTCCCGGTGGTTCAAGTCCAACCCTGATCTTCTGGGAAAACTTAAAATCACTTTTTCTCCTGGTATGTTCATTTGGTATCCTGGGAAGCCCCTTTAACTGGGATTCATTACTGCATTCTGGAATACCTTTCAGAGCAAATAGGGAGGTGGAATCGTCTTGTAAGATTTGATGAGATACTTGCTTTGCTCGAGGCCTTACTTTAAATCATTACTGCTTTAAAAATAGAAAAACATGGAACTTGTCAACTTCTCCTACTTAGACTTTCCTAAGGCCCAAACCCCTCTACCTGCATTTTTAACTTGTGGACCTAGTTATGAACTCCCTGCCCAGGTTGAAGGAAGCATTAACAGAAGCAGCTTACCACATCATCTTCTGTCCAAGCACCAATCTCAAAGGAAGGCAGCAGCTGCATGGGAAATATGAATGAAATGGGGGGAAAAAAAAGGAATATTATCATTGTCTTTTTGGCTTATCCCCTCTCTTCAATATTTTAGCTCTGGGCCGATGCCCTGGCTTGGTTCTTTCTGCAGGTTATGTTGAATGGAAATCAATTTCCCTGCCCGTTAAGAGGAATTTCTCAGGGTTCTAAGGATGGTGCCCACAGAAGCCAATCGAGTGTATCAACCTCTCAGCAACAATTCACTGTGCTTGGTGAACTGTTACAATGGGACTGCACATCATGGGATTTTCCTCTCTTGGTAGTTGGTGCACTGAAGTAGTTTTACCTCCCACAAGAAGGCCTTGGAAGTCGAGGAATTTCTGATGTTTGTCAGACACCAGAGCCTTCTTCGGGATTCTCAGTCAACATGGAGATCATTTGATTTTATTAATGAAAATTTCAAAGCAACCACTTGGTAACTAGATATCGTAGATGCTTATTTTTAGAGGGGAATTGCTAAGTTTTAACTAAATGTCTTCCTTGCACTATATTATTAAAACCAAATGTTAGAAGGACATGTGAAATCGGAGCTCTCCGAAGGAACTCAGGTTGCGGAGTTGTTCTACCTAAAATTAAAGTAACCGCCCTCCCTGGCAAGTGTACAAACACAAAAGACAACTTTTCAGGAGGACTCCCACCTGGCCATTTTCAGAGCCAAAGGGCTACTTGCTTCAATATATGTCCCATGGCCACAGACTAAGTAATAAATATTGAGGTGGTGAAAAAGTTTGTTTGGGTTTTTCCATAACTTCTTACGAACGTTTTGACTAACCCAATACCTACATAATGGGGAAAAAAAAAATCTGTGTCTCGTGACCTTAATTAGTTTGCTTTAGCCATTATCATCCCTGGTAGCTCAGTGGTACAGAATCTGCCTGCCAGTGGAGGAGATGTGGATTCAATCTCTGGGTTGGGAAGATCCCTGGAGAAGGAAATGGTAACCCACTCCAGTATTCTTGTCTGGTAAATCCCATGGACAGAGGAGCCTGGCAGGCCACAGTCCATGGAGTCACAAAAGAGTCGGACACAACTTGGCAACTGAACAACAACAGCCATTACTTGTAACTAACTCTAACTTGCCAGAATGGTTGGACTGCTCATGAGATAATGTGGCAAAGTGTCTTTCAACCCCTGTTACAAATAATATATTTTGTGTGTGTGGGTGAGTTGAAAAAAAACAGTTGGATTTGGTTACTTTTATGATTATGTAAAAATCATAGGGTGGGTGACTAACGCTTCTAATCTGCAGGTATTTTTAATTCACATGCTCAAAACCTTGCTAGGGAAGTCATACCCCTGCTTTCAGGGAGCTTTTAATTTAATGGGCTGAAGTAGGTATGGATTTTACTTTTGGAGGAATTCACCTTCATCTTAGTTTCCTCAGCGCCCAGCAGAATGCCTGGCACATAATACTTGGTAAATCTTTGTTGAACAATTTGTTGAATGAGTAAAATTGAAGGCTGCATTTACTACAAAGCTAAATTCTCTGGTGTAGACTTCAGTGTCTATGGCTATACCATGGAAAAAGGATGTTTCATAGATTAACATGGGGGTGGAAGGGACAGTGGCTTGAGCTGGCACAGCAGGGTAAGGAGAAGACAGGTGACTCTTGGACAGGAGAAGCAACAAGGCAGGACACTGACAGTGGGGGCAGAAGAAGGAAGGACAGGCGTGTCACATTTGCCTCACTGGAGCTCCAGGTACAGTGTGTGCATGTCACAAGATAAATGAGAAAGGTAGTCAACTCTAGGGGGCTACGCAGAATTATTTTAAAAGCCCACTAGTTACAGTGAATCTGAATGCATAGAGTTAGAGATGTAGAGATAAGTTGCAAGGGTACAAATCGCTACCACTCCATATGTATTCCACTACCCCATATGCTCCAATTCCTACAGGGCTGCCCCTTCCTCCTCTGAAATACTTAGTGTTTGTAGTCATATGCGCTCATCTGCTTGAATAATTCAGGAAGGAGAGTGACTTGAGAAATAGGATCGAAAACAGAACTGGATCAAAGAAAACACATGACAAGTTTTATTTCTTCATGGGGCAGCTGTATATAGCTGCAGAAACATGTCATTCCCTTTTCCCATCACGGGATCAAATGTGAAACAAGGAAATTATTTGATTAGTTCAAGAAACAACAGACTGCATCTCAGAGATGGTCCCCGCATCAAGGCTGGCTTTACAGGGAGTGGGTATGTATGCAATGTTTTGATTTTTTATACAATATCCCCAAATATTTTATACAATATTTTTTATACATATCCCCAAATGTTGCGCTGAACAAAACTGATAAATATTTCTTGAATAAAGGTTGTAAGTGAAACAACTAATCAAAACCAACATCTCTGGTTTTCATGTCAGAAGGACAGGGGAGGAGTTCTCTCGAGCTCTGAGAAAGGCTTATCAAGATGACGCCAAGGGAAAGGCACTGGGTGCAGGGTGAGACCTCGTTCTGGTAGGATTCTTGCATGCTGCTTGCAAAGATCAGTGAGAGGAAGGCTGTGGAGCCAGGCACAGCTTCAAGATGGTTTGAATTTGGCAGGATAGGAAAGAAGAGTTAATGATCTCCAGTCACAGAGTGGCTTTCCATTTCCTTTATGTTTGCTGTACCTTGTTATCATATCAGTGTTTCTGCTGTAGGGTGAGTTCTAAGTCTTTCTGTCTCTCTTTGGGGATAAAACAAAACAAAACAAAACCATTTACCTCGTGACTGCCCCATCACTTTACAGTTTCACTATTTACACTCCAATTGATTTCAGGAGAGAAGAGCTCACACTCATGGGCATGTGTGTGACAATGATTCCTTCAAAGGATGTTTGGAATCCAATCTAACAAATCTCTGATATACACAGCCACACATAACAAAGGGATTTACTGTCAAAACGTTTATTGCAAAATGGAGTCTTGAAACAAAGGAAAGCAAAGAAAAGTTCACATCAAAATGAAATGTATGACACCAACTTGGATTTCTGAATACATAGTGGGCTTTGTGTTGGAATATCAAATTCCAACAAAGAACTCAATAACTGAGTAGTCTTACCATACAAGAGTAAAATTTAATCTTCCATACAAACATGATACAAGATTTTGGCATACGACTTGCTCAGGATAACATTGCGATAGAATATTTGAGAAAAACGTTTTGTTAAAAAAAAAAAACAAAACAATAAAGTGATAATACCATCTATTCAAAGCTCACACTCAAAGAATATAAATATTTTCTATCATTTAGTACAAAAATTTTAAAACAGTGCAAAAGCAATATGTGCAGTGTATTGTATCTGACATTAAAAGATCTATTATTCTGCACATGATATAAAATAGTCAATGTAGGTGCCTGAAACTCTAATTCTGAAGTAAATAATCACATGCCAGAAAGCTCCTCACAGGCAATGGAGCACCAACTAAGCTGGAGTTCGAGGAAACACAGCTAGTTGCCCAGATGTCCTGGTAGGCACTCATTCCTCATCAGAGAGGCTGCAGCTAGAGCTATCAGGCTGTGCTACAATCAAAAGAACAGAACAGATTCTTCTCTCTGGCAATGCTTAAAATCTAAACAGGAAAACAGTCTTATCCCAAAGCAGCAAAAGGTACCTGATTATAGAAAAAGCATGCTCTATTATGTATACGGAATAGTAGATTCTGCTAGTCTCAAGAGGCAGTGTGTCAAAGTCTAGTATATCAAAAAAAAAAAAAATCAAGGTTTAACTCAAAATAAGTTTTAAAATGATCTTTCGTGAAATTCTTACCATTCCAATGAAACCTCTGAAAAACAAAGTTGTGTACATCATAGTGCCATGAGAAATCATTTTAGATCTCTCCCAAACCTTCCCCCCACCCCCAATTCCTTGATTTTCATGGGGATCAAGTTTGAATTCCCCAGCTGGTGAATCTACTGCATATTAAAAATCACTGGCTATAAAATGGCCCTCAACATTTCCAGAGCATCAGAAACAAGTGTGTCTTCAACCTCTTCCCATTGGTTATTTATGTAAAATATTAAAATGTAATTTTTCTTAAAAAAAAAAAAAAGACCGTTAAAGAAACATGTCTTTTTAAGTTAACCTGGCTACTTTGAGGAACTGTAGCTACCTCAGGGATATTTTTCTTTTTTATTTATTGTGAAATCAGTGTAACAGGAGACTGACACCTTGCCCCTCTCTCTTAGTAAATTTAGCTGTTGCACAAACTTTCTACCAGCATTCTTAAGGGGAAAGAAACAATTTCCACAAGTAAGGATTTAAGATAAATGACATGAATCGACAAAATTCAGATTGCATAAGTAGTTGTAATTCTGAAAATACATCTTTTGACTTGGGTGGTGATGTTTATGGGGGAAAAAATGAGATGTGGAACTCCACAACTGCCAGGTTTAGCTACGTTTCTCGGTGAAGGAAGGGACAATGCCATGGGCTTTTTATATTTAATTGTTTTTATTGAGTGGGGCTGGCACATAGGATTTGGGGCATTGAGCACTAAATATATTCCCAGACAACCAAAAATACACCCCAGCATCACCAAACACCATTTGGCGACAGTGCTGTCGTGGTTGAGAACCACCAAGAGGGTGTCATCACATTCTACATCATCAGCTTTATGAGTAAAGAAAAAAAGGTAAGAGTAGTTATATTTTCAGTTGTATGGCTCTGATAATTATTATCACAATTTGCAGTTTCAACTCTAATTGTGAATCTTCATATTTCTTTTTTTTCCCCAGTTGATTTTTATTGGAGTGTAGTTGATTTACAATGCTGTGTTAGTTTCTGCTGTAGAATGAATCAGTTATACATATATCCATTCCTTTTTTAGAGTCTTTCCTTGTATATAGGTCAGAATCGGACATGACTGAAGCGACTTAGCAGTACAGTGTTGAGTAGAGTTACCTGTGCTATACAGTAGGTTTTTATTAGTTACCTATTTTATATTCTGTTTCTTTAACTCAGATTCTCTTTATAAATGTATATTTTTGTAAGTCAAGTATTTGGAAATAATTCTAACACCAATAATTTACCATTTAAAAAACTGATCTGAAGGGTAAATTAAAAGCTGTATAATTAACATCTTCATTTGAAATGAAGACTAATGACTAATAAACATTTTAAAATTAATAGGGCCAGTAATAGAGTCTAAAGTCTTCTAAATCATCTTCATAGACTGAATGAGACCACTTTAAGATTCTGTTTATATGATACAGATTGAAGGAATGTTCAAAACCCTAGAAAGGACACTGATTTGGAACAAAAAGTAAAATAGCCAGTGCCATACAGTTATTATCTATCGCTCAATGTTAGGTTAGAAGATTTCAAGCTTATCACTGAGGTTATCAATTCTGCTATAATCTGGAATCTTTGTAGTTTCTTGATGGTAGATTATTGAGCTATGACCATCTCTGGAATATTGGTCAGGAAAATGGCACAGTTGAGAGATTAGAGAAATATTACCTGATGGTAAACCTATGGCTGGGTGATTGCCCTTCTCTTTTGGCCCTATTTGGCTGCTTTTATTAATGCAAGAAATTCTTACGTATAATCACAATAGACCTAATTGCTATACATTTTTAAAAATGTAAATTAAAAAAGTCCATCCCATTCATTTCATACATTCTAAATTTGTTGCTGGTTAGTCTCAAATGAGAGGCAAGGTCTACATTCCTACAGAGGTACACAGATCCCCAAATCCGCCCACAGAGATTCCATAATCAGTGAGGCCCTTCCTGACCACACTTGCAAGTCCGCAGAACTCTCCTATGAGCCACCTCCTCCTTCTCTGCTGCATGTCCCAGTGTCCACTTAAATGTTTACTGTACGATGCATTTGTTCTGTTTGTTGTCAATCTCCACTCACTAGCATGTAAGCTGTATGAGGGCAAAGATTTTCCTCAAGCTGTTCCCTAGAATGGTTCGGGGCCCAGAGGAGGGGCTCAAGAATATTGGTGGGATGGATGACTTTACCTTGGCCTGGGAAGATGTGTAACAACAGGCTTTGAACTACCTGGTCTCTGGCTCTCCCTCAGATTACATGGTCACAGAGCCCCAGGGCATGCTGCAAAGGCAAGAGCTGAAAACCATTCCCTTTGCTCCACTCCAAGATCTGCTTGAGTGGCTTGGCTTGAATCAGGGAGGACCCCTCTATGTCTGAGTGCAGACAGGACACCTACTTACATCTGCACCTGTTTCTCACCAGCATTACATTGTGCTGTATGGGTATATGGGTTTAAGTTTGCATAGACACAGGAAGTGTATCAGACTGGCTATGTGGGGAGCCCATCTTCTAGGGAAAACATTTATGGCTTCTTTCTGTGTTTGCCTGGTCTATGGGTGGTAGCAGGGCCTGCAAACACCTCAGACTAGGCAAACCTTGCCACGTGCATGGTCTTCAAATGGCATCAGAGTGGATCGCTCACGTAGCTTACATTCTAAAGATGTTTGCTTTATCTTTCCTGAAAGTTGTTCACTTTAACTTTCATCTTATCCTACTCAACCAACATTACTTGAAATTGATAGTTTCATTTTCCAGGTTACAGAGACCACTTATTTTTCAGTGTCTTTTCACTGACACAGTTAACAGTAGCTCACATTAACTGACCACTTACCATGGGCTTGGTATTGTGTTAAGTGCTTTATGTCCATCATTTCATTTAACCCTCACAGCAATCCTTTGAAGTAGGTACTATTGTCATTCTCATGTTAAAGATGAGCAAACACAAGTTAAATAATCTGCCCAAGATTGCACAGCAATTTTTGAATCACAAGCTGATTCCAGATCCTTCTCTTTATCATTATTCCGTACTGAGTGGTCTACATTTCATACCTACATTTCATTTCTACATTTTATTAGTAATTCTTCTCCAAATAAAGCAAGCATAGCATATTGATCATTTTATGATATTTTCCTACCCTTAATGGGGATTAGAAACATGTCATACGTCAAATCCCAGGAGGCTTTTATGATCAAATATACTTAGAAATAGTGTTAGATAATATCTATAATAATATCCTTTCTTAAATTTCTTATAAGAAGAAACACGCAAAGTTCCTTGGTTTCATAGTCAAATGAATGGCACTACTTTCAAATTTAGACTGAAGAAAAGTCTTTGTTCTTTTGCCTTTCTGTGTGTATATATATATATAACTACAAATTTTTTAGTTTTTTTTTTTTAAGTGTTTCATAGTTTAAACAAGCTTTGATAAATCTGTGATAACATTTTGAAAATATCTCTCTGGCTAGCTAGGTTTTCAGACCAGCATCAACATTTACTTCTCTTTAACACTAGCATAGCTGAGTCGGGGTTTTTTATTTTTTTATTTTTTTTAAAGACAAATCTGAAAGGGTATATCTGCTATAAAAGGATCCTTCATTCTGCACTTTTGCCTAAGTAAGGACAGCTTTTTATAATATTTAGTTCCCTCTTTAAAATATCTCTACATGCATTTAGAATCCAGGATTCTCATACCCCTCTGGAAAACAGACACATGTATACACCCCTATGGCACCATATTAACACTCACACTGTCTGGAAGTATCCCTTATCCTCTCTTTCTCTTTGTATAAAGTATATACTTTGTATAAAGTGTAAGCTAAGCCTTAGATGACAGTGTGCTGTTAAGAAGCTTCTAGGGCGAGCACCAGTATGAAAGAACTACATCTGATGCTGGGGTATTTCTCCTGCAAACATACTATTGAGAACATCTCTTAGGTCTTACTCTCAGTATTCTTAGCACTTAGGTATTTCTGTAGGAGTATTTGTTACAACTTCCTTTCATCTCAATTTTTTTACTGTTGGATTTTGCAGTCACTATCAATTATTTCTGACAGTACTGTGTATTTCCATAAGAGAAAACAATGTAGTATGTTACAAGAAAATCAAGTGTCAGAGAAGAATTAGGAGTCAAGAGTGATTGTCCGAAATGTAAGTTTTTTGAAGCAACTGAATAAGTCAAATCAAATTATAAAGTATTCATTAAAAAAAGCCAGAATGTCATTAGTTAAAAAAATGCTATATTGCATATAAAGTCACAAGTTTCTATAATCAGGCACCATATATGCTGATTCATTGAACAGATCTTTTTGGCTTAATTCCCCACCCTCTTTTCCTGTAAGCAAAGACAAATCAAAAGTAAGATTGTAAAGAAATGACAGTTATCTAAATGTGATTGGCCTAAAAATGCAGTGCTTGGTTTTCTACCTCCTTACTGGTTTTTGTACAGACTGAGATAACAAGTTTCTTTTGTTTTCCCGGACATTTTCCATTTTATTACTTTGTTTTCTGCTTTCATTCACTATTATTATCCATGTCATTATCCTCCTCATCACCGTCATCATCATCATCATCATCACCTTCTGACAAGTCAAAATCACTGAACCCCAGGGCCATGTTGACCTTCTTCCCCCTTCTCTTAGATGTGGTTTTGGAAGAATTCTGCTTGGCTTGCATGTTAATCTGCATCCCAGAATGCAGCACAGCTCCTGCTTTGTTCATTGAGAAGATATCCCCAAAGCCCATCAGCATCATGGCCTGCAGACTTTGGTTCATGCCATGGCCCTCCCCGTTACTTGTTGCTGTGATCTGACATGACATCTCTGCACTGTTTGACTCCTCTGTCTTAGATTCAAAGTAAGACTCCTCAGACATTCTTGCAGCAAGAGGCAAGAGAAGCTATCACAAGGGAAGAAAGGACAGAAGTAAAAAGAGAAATTAGGACCAATTTATATCAAGGGAACAGATACCACAAAATTAATGGGTGCTACACAGAAAGTAAATGATTAGTGAAATGTATGTAGGGGATTATGTGAGAATTTATTAATGGCAGGTTTGGCTCCAGCATGTTTATCATGATTTATAAATGACAGAGTAGATCACATCAAAGTTTGCAAAGCACTACAGCAAACCAAATTTTCAAATAGGAAGGAACTTGTAAGTTTTAAACCCTCATTTTGCAAAAACGAAGTAGTTCTTAGAATTTCTCTTAATTTTTCCCAAACTCATATGGAAAAAGTTAACTACTATATTAATGAAGAAATTAAGTAGAGATTAATCTTGAGTAATAAAAAACAAAACATACAAGAAACTCTGTACCAAAGAAGAAAAGCTTAGAGGAAGCATAAAAACAGTTTAGTAGTCAATACAGTTCTAGGGAGATTTGGGTCATTAACTATCTTTTTAGCTAGATTAAGTATCTGACTATGTACTAAAAAGCAGTCTGGAATTCACTTGTCTCTATTATTTAATACAGGCAGATATATAACACTAGTTACCCAATTTGTGAAATAATTCACTTATATATCATCTCTGACATCTAAGTATAAACAAGTATGTAAATATCTGAAAACCGGGAGGACAGGAAACTAGCATTGACTTATCTTGTCACCTTGGTCTCTATCTCTACAAATTTCCTTCTTTTAGCAGAATTTTTCCCTAGGAATTCTTCTCATACTGGACACAGACATTTTCAATCTTACATAATTATTTGAAGCAGCCAACATAGTTCCATAAATGTCGTTCATACACATTTCAGGGGTAGAACTGTTAGGCTCGGAAAGAGTGACTGCCCCTTCTTTAGAGAAAGAAGCAAATTAAGACATATTTTTCATGCTGTGTAAATAAGCGTAAATTTATGATAAAGTACAAATACTATAACTCTGGGATGATCTGAACATTCTGTAAGTAGAGGTGCTTTTTAGGGCCAATTTCCTAATTTCTAAATTAAAGTTGGAATTGAATTCTATTAAAAAAATTATCTTAACTTCATTAGGAAAAGACCTCTATAGTTATTAGTTCAATAAGAACTTCACATAATTCAGCTAAAAATCAGCAGCTACACGGAAGACATCGATTTAAATCCTCTAAGACCAGAAACAGGCTATTCCTTCCCTTGCAGTCAAATTTCCCAGCCTCTCAAATTTTTTTTCAATTGTTACATGCTCTCAGGATCTCTTTGTTGCTTATCTACTTTATTATTTCATAGGTCCTTCCTCACATTATGTTAAGATCTCAAAAAATGCCTCTCAAGTAAGTTTTATTTTTAAAAGAAGTAAAATTTCTATATCAAGCTACAAGAATTGTTAAAAATAAACATTGTTCATATTTGTGTATTGAGGCTCCATCTTCCCAAATATCTTTAACTAATGTTTTAATTTCAGGAAAGAAAAGACTGTTCTTCCTTGAAATAAATACAAAAATACATTTTTTATGATGTTACTTAAATATCAAGTTATAAGATGAGGCTACACAGTCTCAGCTACTGAGTTTATTTTATCCATCTTTCAGAAACCTCATTTAAAGTCAGCTAGAAACTGATGTGAGGATAAAAGAAAAAACCTACTTATAAAATACCTGAGAACAAACCTTCTTTCCTTCAGAAATACAGCTCTAAGCAAAAGTGACATTAAAAGCAAGTACTGTACAGAAAGAAAACTTAGCCTCATAGGTAAAAAAAAAAAGAAGAAGAAAATCTTATTGAGATTGTGCTGCATGCTGTCCATTGTTAGATGGTAGCCCTCAGAGCAGCTCCTTTACAGAAAGTTTTCTGCAGTTAAAACACAAGCATACAACCTACTGTGCACTCCGTTTTTCATGATTTATTACACAGCTGCGTTACTAACAGCAATAATGTGTGCAAGGCAGCCCATAATTTCTTAGCAAAACTAATGCCAGTAAACCAAAGAGAGGTTCTAAAGCATACTTTAATGGGTCCTTTAAAGATTTTTTTTTCTTACAACACTACATTTAGAAAGAGTCAAGCCATGCAGCGCTTTATAGCTTAAGATTTCAATGTACTTAAAAGCCCCCACAACTCTCTTCAGAAGGTGGCCATATTTTTGCTTCTCATCAGTTCTGGGAGAAGCAGTGTTCCCTTGCAGATCCTTAGTGCAATGCTTTCTGAGTCTGCCAGTTCAACCATAACAGGAAGCTTTCCTTAATTTCTTTCTTGAAAGCCAAGATAAAATTCACCAAACTTACAAAATGTGGTACTGTTTTAATACCACAAGACAGTCTTACACATAACAAGTTTACTTGTTACTCAGATCCTTACTTTGGGATTTCTTGGCTAACCAAAGTCATTCTTTAAAAAGTTAAATCTGATAATAAACATTTAATTTCACTGTAGTTTCCTTTTTTGGATATCAGGTTCTTCCTCCACATAAATGGGAAAAAGAGGCAAACTATTTCATTCTTTAGACACTGTTAAATACTTTGCAGTTGGGCACTGGCTGCTTAATGGAGATTAAGACTTTTAAAAATAGGAAAGCTTTTTGAAGATCACAAATTGAAGGACATTTAAATATTTGGGGGGTATAATCGCCAAAGTAACTATCAAACTTGAATTTAAAATATATAACAAGTGTGCTTTTAATCATTATTTCTTGTAATCTTAAGGTGGACATATACTGCCCATTTAAAACCCTGGAAAAGCCAATGATAAATTTATACTTAATTCTTTAAATAATAAATTATTAAAATAGGGAAGAATGGTCTTGTTTTCTAGAGTAGCTTTTCTTATGTTTATTAGCTATTTGTACCTCTTCTTTAGTGAATTATGTACATATAGTCTTTCCCCACGCTTTTGTTGGTGTCCTAGGTTTTAAGTTATTTCTGTGAGCTCTCTATATTTCTGTCTTAAATGTTTAATTTTACGAATTTGTAGTTTGTTTTTATTTGAATGTCATATTTTTGAAATACAGAATTTTTATTTTTTAGTAGTGAAAAAAAAAAAATAAAACAGGAAAGAATGGTGAAATTTGACTAGACACTTCCCTGGTAGCTCAGACGGTAAAGCGTCTGCCTACAATGCGGGAGACCTAGGTTCAATCCCTGGGTCGGGAAGATCTCCTGGAGAAGGAAATGGCAACCCACTCCAGTATTCTTGCCTGCAAAATCCCATGGACGGTGGAACCTGGTAGGCTGCAGTCCATGGGGTCGCAAAGAGTCGGACACGACTGAGCAGCGTCACCTTCACCATATAAGCTCAAGTTAAGTGTATAAACAACGAAGTTCTTAAGAAGAATTTTTATCTTAATCCAAATACAAGATTTGGAAAAAACCAAGATATTTCTTGGCAGAGTAAATACTTGAAGCTTGTCCTGAGAGAACTATTTTCCCACTTTTTTGCTGCCCATGATCATGACCCTACATTGAGTAAGGAATTTTAATAGTCATTTATAGATCATTAAGTTAGCTTTTAGAAGGAAAACTGGTTAAGTTCTCACACATCAATGACTTTCTCAGACAGCTAACTGCCTTGGTGTAGTGTTTATGAATTACTGATAGACTCACTCTAAAGAGTTAATCTGCCTCAAGGCACAGGCTCTGGGGACCTGATGGTGCAAAATTCACTGCAGATGGTGCAAAAATACACTGATTTTTATTTTTGTAATTGTAACATACAAACACACTGACAGAGTAACAGTTCTCAGGGAAAGAGCCAGAAACAGGATAGGCTTTTCTTCTAAATTTCTGGAATTTTGTTAATTGAAAAGAGATAGGAAGCGCTACTCAAGTATAAATGCAGGTCCTTTCACTACAGGCGCGAGGCAGCAAGTGAGGCGGTGGCAGGGGAGGTGGTGCCATGCTGCCATGCTCAGCCAGTCTCCTGAGTGGGGGGTCAGCGAGCCCTGCAGGGAGCACTCACCGGGGTGTGGACTGCTCTGTCAGCTTTTGCTCCCACATCTTTAGCCGTCTCTCTCGTTCTTTGAGCTCCTGCTCTTTAAAGCTGAGGTCACGTTCTAGTTTCTTCAGTCTCTCAAGAGTTGCTTCAATTTCACACCTGCAGGAGGACATAGCTGGTTTAAATCTCAACCTTGCTCGAGAGGTGTTATGTGCTAAGGGGTCCGTCACAATGCTTAATCAAAGGAAAAGGCTAAAACCTGCTTTGAAACCAAATGGTAAGGTAAACAGCGAGGAGAGCAAACCAGTCAGTCCTAAAGGAAATCAACCCTGATATTCTTGAGAAGGACTGATGCTGAAGCTGAGTTCCAACACTTGGGCCACCTGATGCAAAAAGCCGACTCATTGGAAAAGACCCTGAGGCTGGGAAAGACTGAGGGCAAGAGGAGAAGGGGACAACAGAGGAAGAGAGGGTTGGATGGCATGACTGACTAAATGGACATGGGTTTGAGCAAACTGTGGGAGATAGTAAAGGACAGGGAAGGCTGGAGCGCTGCAGTTCATGGGGTCACGAAGAGTCGAACACAACTTAGTGACTAAACAACAACAAACTAGCAAAGAATCGGACACCTTTCATACCCTTCAAGATCAACACATAAACTAGCTTGGAAACATAAGTTTGGAACACTTTCTCAAAGCAGTGAAGAACCACTGTCTCAGGTCTGAGCCATGGAACTGGTGTCCTGGTTTAGCCATTTAATAAATGCTTATGGTCATCTGGCTCTATTGTATATCAGCTCCTCTTATATTTATTACAGCGCCAAGAAACAGGTATTAATCTTGCATAGAGATGGGAAAATGACACTCTGGTTAGATGATTACTGTCACCCCACTAGTAAATTCACCTTAGCCTATTCACTGGCTGAGTAACTCCAGCAATCTACAGATTAACCTGACTCAGTTTCGTCAGCTGTATGGGGTGGTGGTTACCTTTTATCGGGACTCCGCAACCTGCCTGATCCTAATAATTGTCTGGGCAACACATACCACACAACATAGATTCCTAAGACCCTTCCTCAGAGCTCATGATTGAGTAGGGCTGGGTAGGGCCTAGGAATTTCCATTATTTGATATGAGTTTGTTTTTACAATCAGGCAAGTGTGAGAAATCCTGGATCAGATGAACTCTAAGGTTCATTTTAACTGGAACAATTTTAAAAGCAAGTTAGTTCCCTCCAAGACTCTATGGGCTGACCCGCCTCACCACCTGGAACAATATGCCCAGTTATAGAAACCTGTCCTTGACAGAAATTAAAGCTGGTAAGATGGCTCAGTTTAAGTTTTTTTCTCCTTCAGGGCTATTGTCAGGCTTAAGTCTAAACTTATGCTCCGAGAGTTGGAAGTTCTTTCCTGTGAGTTTCTGCAGATCTTGTGAGAAAAGCATCAGTAATGAGAGACTGAGAGCAGGAGAGACAGGGAGGGAGAGGAGGACGCAGGATGAGGAAGGGACTGGGAAGAGGGGATGGTTAGAAGTGAGCTGCTGAGCCAAAAGCTGCTCCTAGGTGCCCTGAGACCCACCTACATGTCAGACTGTACGATTCGCTTTGAGGTCTTGACTACAGAAGTGTGAAGCCCCCAGATCTAAGTTAATAGATGTATGCAGCCCAAGTCTGCCTTTTTATGTCCAGGGAAAATCAGAATAGATGAGAAGTAAATACATGGAAACAAAAAGATGTGGGTATCAACTGACCAAATCCAACTCAGGGAACAGCTGCTGAGGTGGATCTGGACTTGGGTCACCCATTTTACTTCCCAGGCTGTCTACAGAGAGAAACTTACTTTGAAATAAAAGATCAATTCATAAAAGCAGCTATATTATATACATTACAAGATAAATAGATAATATATGGTATTACGTTTAGTGTTATATATTAAATGATTTGTGCTAAATCCAAATTTCAAAGATTAATTTTTTAAAATCTTTGTGTTTTTTTAAGAAAATATTTGGCTGTGCCAGATCTTAGTTGGGGCATGTGGGATCTAGTTCCCTCACCAGGGATGGAACCCAGGCCCCCTGCATTGGGAGCTCGGAGTCTTAGCAATTGGACCACCAAGAAAGTCCTTGTAGTTTGTTTTTAAGAAGGTGTGTGAGAGTGAGTATTTTGATCACTGAGGAAGAGTGCAACCAGCAGAGTGTTTTGCCAAGAGACAGGGACCTGAACACTCTACCACAGCACTGCGGAGCTCATTCAGCGCAGGTGACCACAGGCCTGCAGACAGTCACACGGGGCAATGAGAACTGAAAACATGAGCAAGAGGACTGCACTTCCTGTTCTTAATGTTGGCGGCCACTATTGCTAATCATAGGAGGAGAAACAAGATGAACATGTGATGAACGGGAAAGGTTCACTAGACACTAGATTTCTTTCCTATCATTTATTAGGCTAAAGGAAAGGGCATAGTTGATGTGGTTTTTAATAACCTAGTCTTAAAAAGGATTTTCAGAACAATCATTTAATTTTCTAAGATTAGATGTTTCATCTGGTTTAGGTGTAGAGGAAGGTCCATCAGCAAACATGCATTTGCCAGAAACACCAGAGCAGGACAGGAGTCCAACGTCACTGAGATTCGTAACTTCCTACACATACTTTGGACCCTAGACGCACGGTTTCAGGCACCAAATAAAAGTCAGAGGAAGGAGAGGAGCTGTCTGTTGAAATGTCCAGGTGACCTGAAAAAACATTTTCTTCTTTTCAACCCTTGGCACACTGAGTGGGGGTGTTGTTTTCCCTTAGTCATCACCTAAAACCATCATGCCCGGTGATGCTTCTCGTTGTTAAACAGGAATCAGCCGAGTCAAGTGAACGCTGCACGCTAATGAGCAGCTGGCCTGACGACGGCCCCCAGGGCAGGGACAGCAGCTCACAGCGTGCAGCACGGCAGGGCCCTGGGATCAGGACCCTGGGCTCCAGCACTGGTTCTGTCTCACATGTACGATCTCAGGCGGGTTGTCCAACCTGCCCATGTCTTGGTTCTTGCACCTGTGATGTAAGTTAGGGTTGCTGTGTGGATTTAAAAAGATAATCCAAATAAAGTACAAGCATCTGGTTAAGAATGTAATAACAACAGCTGTGTTCATGATTGTTACTCATTAGTATTATTATTCCCCACGGTTTTAATCAATTGCCAAATTCCATGAAAACAGCTCTGTTGCCTCTTAAAGTATAGTTTAGTGTTTCTAGTAAAGATACATATCCATTCTCCAGCTCTCAGGATTAACTAGCTCCTGAGAGTCAATGAGGAGGCCCTCTGGTCCTTTTATTAAAATACATTAATGTATTACCAATTTTATTTCTCTCATCTTTTTAGCTTGAAGCATTAAAAAAAATTTGTTATTCAACTAATCCAGGATTATTGTAAAAAAAAGATAATATTGAACTTTTTCTACTTTTTTCTATGTGCACATATATGTACATGTAAATATGTTTTTTATTTTAGAACAAATGAAATTATTCTGAACATACTAGACTGTAGCATTGATTTTAAAATCATTTATCAGATCTGTATATAAGACAACACTGTTTTGTGTATGGAGCTATCATAATTTTTCAAGTCATAAAAACCACACACACAAAAAACCAAATCAATCCTGTTTCACTTGAAGCTCACTTCCAGTGTTATAGTTCTAAAGGTTGTGATAAACAAATGTCCATACATTGTCACACAATATTCTCATTCATTTTCTTAGGGATGAAATGGCAGTGGGAGAGGTGTCTGATCTATACAGTCAAACTCCTCCAAAAAGGTATTTCTCCCCCAGCAAAGTGTGAGGAAGTTTACAATACCAGATATTTTCCTGATATGAATTTTTGCCAATCTGATGAATAAATTGTGCTCCCTTTTATTTGGCTGCTACATGAGGTTGAATACTTTTCACATGTTTATTGACCCTTTGACTTCTTTTTTTTGTGAAATGCCATTTCAGGTCCTTTAGTATGATATTTTAATTAACATGTTATTTTAAAGACAGAAGTGGTAGTTTTCCAAGTGTAATCTGGGGACTTATGAGAGCTTTTCAAAAGGTAGACTGGTTTTCAGAATAACATTAAGGCATGATTTACCTTTCTACTCTCATTCTCATAAGTGTATTGACTTTTCCATATTGCTTCCTAGAATGGGCCAGCACCACAAGCTGAATGCAGAAGCAGGATTAATTATTGTTTTTCAAATGAATCAGTAAGTATCTATTTAAACTTTTTTCTCAGTTCTGATTTTGAATGTGGTAAATACTGACAGATGTAACTCATTTAAACAAAAGCCCTTTGGAGTCCTCAATGATTTTTTCAGAGTGTAATGGAGTTCTGAGACTAGAAACTTTTAGAACAACTGATATATCAACTAGGAAAAAAAGCTGTAACAGTATGGCATTTGTCTAGGAAATTTATTGATGGTGGGTATTGCTTTTGGTCTTATGGAGGTTTTGCATTTTAATACAGAAAACTTACCAACTTCTCCCCTATTTTCTGGTTGTGTTGATATACTTTAAAGGCTCCCTAGCTCATGGATATTAATAGTAGTATTAAAATCCTACTAATCCTTTGGCTAACAGATCAAACAGCAGTTCCTCAGGGAATCCCTTTATTAAACCCTCAGACTAGATTAGATTTCATGGTTTTATATTCTCAGACATCCAGTACTGTCCTGTCATAATACTTATCAAAATAGTAATGAAAAAGCTATTTGTATATTTGTATTTAGCAATCTAATATTAAACTCCAAGTGCACTGTTACTGTTCTGTTCATCACCAGAGCCCATACCTAAAGAACATCTTTTCCCAGCAAAGGTTTAATGAATATCTGAATGAATGAATATAAGAAGCATATCTATCAAAGCAAACAAGTCAACTTACATGTTTCTATCCTCTTGTGTAATAAGGCGATGTCTTTTAATATTATTACTACTACGGTATTTCCTTCTCCAAGTATTTGTTGAGCAACCGCAGTGTTCAAGACATGTTCTAGATACTGCAGTTACAGTGATGAACAGAAGAGATGATCTGACCCTCTTACATGTTAGCCAGCAAGACACACCATTATTAAACAACAGACTGCAGAACTACTTATTAATTTCAATAGAGGGTAGGAAGGAGATGCTCTCAGGGCACATAAAGTGGAACCTCAGTGGGTCTGGGGTCAGGACACACTTGCTTGAAGGAGAGCTGTTTTCAGCCACTATCTGAAGCCATGAGTCAGAGCCAAGTTGGGTTTGGGCATCAGGGCTGGTATGCTGCTGAAATGAGATGAATTTTATACAGAAGAAACTGCATTTGAAAGGATTCTGTATGAGGGAGAAATAGACATATGTTGAAGGACCAAAGCCAAAAATTAAGGGGTAGAATGATACTCAAGATAAAGCAAGCACACAGAGGGTGTTGTGAATCTTGTTTTTTGGCCTTTGTCCTAGGGTTATGGGAGCTCCTTATACTGATTTAATGGAAGTGATCTGATTAGATGTGTGCTGATCTCTTACTGTAGGAAACAAATATTACTAACATGTTTTGTTAATTTTTTGAGCCTAGAACAAAGTCCCTCATACCTAGACTCTAGCAAACGGTACTACTATGTAAAAATTCATTTTAACTCACTGGTCCTAGAGATTCTCAAAGAATAAAAAATAAAGGTTATTGTAAAACACCAAACAGAAAGCCCAAAGAAATGTGCTATCACAGTACTAAACAACTCCGTCATTTTTAAGTGCCTGTAGTATTCATTTGCTATCGGCAGGTGGCGTGAGGCGTCATGTTACTACCCATAGCTATCAAGAGCAGGGGTGAGTTACTTAAATCTCTGCTGAGTCAGGGAGAAATCATGTCAGAGCCCAAACATGCTATTTATATTCGTACATCATGTGACCTGGCTCAAATGTCTCATCTCTGGCTTACTTCTTCCCCTCACACAATACGATTCTCTCATTACTAAGTTTGTTTACATTTGACAAAATGTAATAGGATTTATAACATCAAAAGTTTTATTTTAAAAGTGTTTTTACAGTCTCCCTACCTCTCCCATCAACAGAAAAAGTGCTCTGCCTATTTCCAAGCAGACAGTATTTTTATTTCTCACTGGACAGAGGCCAAAGTTTCCTAACAGGGAGTGTATACAGAAGGAATGTCTGGTAACTGCCTTTTGTCTCAGAAGAGACTGTTTCAATATTCTTCCTAAATACTTAGATATATGATAAAGCAACAAGCTTAGGGGAACACTGTTTGCTTACATATGAGATGGAGAGCTTATTTAATCTCCAAAAATTTTTAACACAAAAAACACACAAAAAAGCCCCAATTTCTAAGAAATTTGGACTGTCATCAAGTTCCCAGGTTCTCTTCCTGTCCGAAGCTAGTCACCCACAATCCCTTGAAGCCAGATGATGTAAACTGGGGTGTGAGGCGCCTACCTCCATTCTGCTTTGTTGTGCAGGAATGAATTACACTGGTCAGAAAGCTTCGAATCGAGTGACATGGACTCCAGGATTGAAATGATTTGCTTGAAAGAAGGCCGTTTCTGAAGAAGAAAAGAGAATCACTTGTTGGGACTTAGGAAAGTAGATCTTTAAGAGAAAACCCACAAGCATAGTAATAAGGTCAAATCACCATAACAAAATAAGATATGATGTAATATCCTGATTTTGTTCTTTCACAACTGTCAGACTGCACAGGAACTATACTTATTTTCAATCAATTATTCATAATAGGCTCAGATGTCATTTTTCTATTGTGTTGTCTAAGGTTGGAATGATTACAGAATTTTTCCAGGTAAGGAAAGTACTAATTAGTTCTCTTTGGGGTATGATTAAAGACTCCTGAAAGGAAACAGTTAAGTCTTTTAGAGATCTATCTATGTGATAAAGCAAGCATAGTAAAAGTTAAAGGTAGGGTCTGGGTGATAGGGGTCTTCCTAGGTGGTGCTAGTGGTAAAGAACATGTCTGCCAATGCAGGAGACACAGAGACATGGGTTCGATTCCTGGGTCAGGAAGATCCCCTGGAGGAGGGCATGGCAAC
This sequence comes from Okapia johnstoni, assembly GCA_024291935.2. NCBI lineage: Eukaryota > Metazoa > Chordata > Mammalia > Artiodactyla > Giraffidae > Okapia > Okapia johnstoni. Next base: position 127,635,452 of record CM044308.1, on the reverse strand, counting down.
CTACTCCAGTATTCTTGCCTGGAGAATCCCATGAACAGAGGAGCCTGGTGGGCTACAGTCCATAGGGATGCAAAGAGTCAGACATGAATGAAACAACTTAGCATGCACGCATGCACACTGGGTGATAGGTATACCAGTGCTCACTGCAAAATTCTTTGAACTTTTCCGTATGTTTGAAAATTTTTATAATGAACTGTTGGGGAAAATTACTTATCAATCTAGCAGAACTTAAAACCAGTTGCTCAGAGAAAAAATTCCCCAATTTTAAAGCCATCATAACTTCACTGTTCTCAATGTTTATTCCACAATATAACTAGCTTCGGTGCTGGGAAACTCTCAGGTACTGTTTAGCAGAAATTGAAAAAGCAGTGGTTAGGTGTATTTCTTTAGCTAGCAAAAACTACCCTAGTCTATCTCTTTAGACTCTAGCCAAGGTGGAGACAAAAGGTTAAAACAAAAACGGAGAAAGATAATAAAAGGGTGATGCACATTCTCTCTTCATCACGCCTCATAATTATACCATTTCTGAACAAATTACAGTTGCAGCAATTAAAACATGCATTTTAATTTAGGAGCACAAAAACAAGAAGAAAGAATGTTGAGGTGGCTTGCTCTCAGGACTTGAGTGTTTCCTACACTAAGAAAGGCAATTTTTTCTTAGGAATATAAAACTGGAATATTTATTCTGAGTTCTGCCATTATTGTCCTCTTTCAAGGGTGTGTGTGTGTGTGTTTAAAAAAAGGGCGTAGGTAGCTAAATGTCACTGATGGTACATTAAGCCTTGTAATAAGCAAAAAGTGCCTTAAGTTGGAAATTTGAAAAAATTATATTTGTCTTCTTTGAATGTGTTCCCATTTTAATTTCTCCATCCATGTGTCAGGTAGAAACAGGAAAAATGTTTTGTTTGTACAGGAGCTAATTATATAATACATATAGGATTTTCATTTTTCATGAAAAAGAAGCAGGAGGCGCTGACAAATTTTCAAAGAATAATATTTTTCCCTACACTTAATCATTCTTGAGATAAGGTAAAACTTTTTTTGTAATTGGATGGCCAGTGTCCCTGGAAAAATCTTTATTTCATATTTAGACTATGCTCCCAGATGGAAATTATCAAAGTGAACATTCAGGACATAGCAGCAATGTAGAATCATATGTTAATATTTCATGAGTATTTTGATCACAGAATACAACATGTGGTCTAGGATCTTCCTCCAAAGGGGCTTAGCTTCCTTTTATGTATTATGTAGGCTCTGCCTACTTAAAAAGGCACAACCAGAACCATTTATTAAGCATCTGTATACATCATTTGTTATCTTCATATTATAGGTAAGGAAGATCAGTCTCTGAAAAATATGAATTGCCCAGTATCACACAGGTAGCAAGTTACAGAACCAGGGTCTATTCTCTTAAATCCTTCAAAATATTTTATCACATGAGGGTAAGATATTACTTCCTATCAAACTTGGAGCTTTAACTATTGCTTTGTCCTTTTTTAGAAATGTCATTTTAGAACTTGAACTAATACCCATCTTTACTTCCTTCTTTTCTTAAAAAAGAAAAAGGTTTTTTTTTGAGCACCTGATCAAAGCCAAATGGTCAAATGACCCAACATTTATCTAATAGCAGTTTTTCCTCTTGTACACATTTCTACCTATTTGTTGCAAAAGAACATATTTTTACAGGTGAGCTGAACATTTTAATCTATGTGTTAATACTCTAGAATCTAAGGGCTGAAAATAAAAATAATTAAAACATATTTTAACCAACTACCGCTGTATCTATGTGCATAGGACTGGCATCAACTTCTGTTTGAATTGCTATATACTTCTAGCCAGAGAAGAGCTCCCCTGGTGGCTCAGATGGTAGAGTCTGCCTGCAGTGCAGGAGACCTGAGTTCAATCCCTGGGTTGGGAAGATCTCCTGGAAAAGGAAATGGCAACCCACTCCAGTATTCTTGCCTGGAGAATCCCACGGACAGAGGAGCCTGGCAAGCCCCTGTCTATGGGGTCGCAAAGAGTCAGACACGACTGAACGACTAATCCTTCCTTCCTTCTAGCCAAAAAACTAAAACATGCCTCTCAGGAAATAAACCTTGGTCTGGCCACTTTAGTCAACAACACATTGTACATCTACTTGCTAAATTAACAAAAGATGCTATAGGGAAACAAAGAAAAACTAACTCTATTCCTTCATGGAGCCTATAATCCATTTAGGAAGAAAAGATATTTTAAAAAATGCAACAGCACAAAATGAGGCAGTAGCCCAGGTTGTGGTTCAGGAAAAGGAGTACTTAGTATGGGCAGGGGAAAAAGAATAACTGGGGAAGGCTTGATGATGAAGTAATCAGGAGGGGAAAGAAAAGAACGAAAAGAACATGTTTCGGGAATAAAGAGGGTGTGTAAGGTATGTCTAGAGGAGAGAGCAATGATTTAGAAATGTGAGCTGGAGGCATAATCAAATTGAATAGAGAGGGCATATATTAGTTGTATTAGAATAAAATGCCATGAATTTAGGAAACAAAAAAAACTGATCTAAACTTTCTTCATACTTCACAGTAAGCTGGTAAAGAATTCACGTGCAATGCGGGAGACCTGCATTTGATCCCTGGGTTGGGAAGATCCCCTGGAGAAGGAAAAGGCTACCCACTCCAGTATTCTGGCCTGGAGAATTCCATGGACTATGTAGTTCACGGGGTTGCAAAGAGTCAGATACAACTGAGCGACTTCTGCTTTCACATCAGAGAGAAAACTACTACCAAAACGACCAAATATGCCACAATGGTTATATAAGTGGTAGTATATGAAAAGATCGTATTTTAATCATATAAAATAAATACTCTACAGAAAGCTTGCAAATAGCCACTTCTAATTTCCACTGGATTAGTTGCAAAGTGCAGGCATTTCTCCTCATGCTTAAAAAGCCCCATGTTCAGTCAAATCACACACTAAAGTAGGGTCCACAGAGGGGCAAGACAGACCATTCAAAACCTATCAACTTTGTCAAAAAAATTCATAAAACAATAGTAATCCTAAACAAAAATACCAGTTTAAAAATTGTTAAATTCTTTAATTAAATACAGGACTCTAAAAAGGGTGACGGTCATTTGATGAACAGGAGTGAAAGCAGACTGAGCCTGCTGGTTTATCAGGACAAAGGTGAAATGCACAAGGCTGGGGAGAAGGGGTGTCTTGGTTCTGTGTTCTTTGCTGCACTACTGGCTGCACTGATGTGCTTGGAGTTCAGCTGTTGTCACTTGTGGAACGGAACGGTGTGCTTTACTTACAATTCACCCTGAATTGTGTGGACGGAGGAGCCTGGTAGGCTGCAGCCCAGGGGTCGTGAAGAGTCGGACACGACTGAGCGACTTCACTTTCACTTTTCACTTTCATGCATTGGAGAAGGCAATGGCGCCCCATTCCAGTACTCTTGCCTGGAAAATCCCATGGATGGAGGAGCCTGGTAGGCTGCAGTCCATGGGGTCGCTAGGAGTCGGACACGACTGAGCGACTTCACTTTCACTTTTCACTTTCCTGCATTGGAGAAGGAAATGGCAACCCACTCCAGTGTTCTTGCCTGGAGAATCCCAGGGACGGCAGAGCCTGGTGGGCTGCCGTCTTTGGGGTCGCACAGAGTCGGACACGACTGAAGCGACTTAGCAGCAGCAGCAACACGATTCCCATACTCACCAAGTGTTTCTGAGTTACTTTGCCCACACAAACCACAGCTTTCCGTATTCATGGATTCAACCAACCAGAGTTCAAGTTGGTTGCTGAATGTGAGGAAGTGTAACCCCAGTTGGGGTGAAGGGAAGGGTCGTGACTGAATCACCCCATTATATATAAGGGACTTGAGCATCCATGGATTCTGCTGGGGTCCTGAAACCTCCCCTGAGGAGATGAAGGGAATGGCTGTGTATGCTATTACCATTCATTCTTCTTGAAGGTCATAGAAGGACTGGGTTTAAATTAAGGAAGAAATTCCATTCTCGTCTTTTTTTTTCTGTCTTTCTAGATCTATCTTTAAAAGGTCAGTTTGTGATACACTTATTTCCATGAAAGACTGCAGAAATTTGAACTTTAAAATTTCAGTTCTTTTCTTGAGTCTATCTCTCTTATTCTAATATTTTATCTGTGAGGATCTTTTTTCTTTTTAAACTTTTTATTACAGCAAATTCCAAACATACACCAAAGTAGAGAGAACATCCTCCATATACTTATCACCCCCCAAATCATCATGGCCCATCCTATTTAATCCATACCGTCGTTCATTTCCCTTCACTGTATTTTAAAGCAAATCCAAGACTCGCCTATCATGTTATCTATAAACACTTCCATATGTATGTGACAGTCTTTTAAACCAATCTTTGCAGGGAAGGGAAATGGGCCATTTGTGCTTGAATGTGATAACCACATGAAAGCCTCAATTTTGGAATTTCTCCAACTCTATTGTGATAGCTTAAAAAACATCACTGAAACTCCATAGGGAGTGCATATCGAGCTTCTCTAGAAGTGCTACTTTTGCCTGGTCTTTGGTTAGAAAGGCAATGTGGTGGTCGGGCTCTATAGTGCAATGGATAGCGCCTTGGACTTCTAGTGTAGAGAGGGGATGTGGTATGGAGGGTTAAGTGCAGGGACTCACGTCAGTCAGCTTGGGTTCAGCCTCCAGCTCCACCACTTACAAGCTGTGTGGCCTTGACCTCACTACTTAACCGTGCCTTGGTTCTTCATGTGTAAAATGAGGATAATAACAATACCCAGTTCATAGAGATATTCTGAGAAATAAAGGAGTTGATATACTCAAAGTGTTCAGAACAATGCCTGGCTTATAATAAGCACAGTGTGCTAGTATTTATATAACACGAAGGTGCAAGAGTTATTATTGAAGATTAAAAACAAGGAACAAAATTCTTTTTTACTGACTCAAGAATGCCAGAGTGCTGTAAGAAAGAGCCAGTAATGAGACTGTAGTTTCATGCCAAGCAAATGTTAGCAGAAAGCCTTCACAGTCAATCTGGGGCTCAAAGGAGCAGCAACCCCGTTTTGCTCTGTAATGAATTTGACTAACCCATGTTTTAAAAACTCAAAGCCAGACAAACAAGGGAGATTTCAGAACAACAACAACAACAAACATATATATACCTTGGCATCAGCTTCCCAACATTGACGTAACAATTCAGCAAAACTCCTGGGGCAACTGCTTGGAATGGTTAATCTCTATAAGAGAGAAAGAAAAAATAAGCCAAAACAAAACAAAATACAGGCATTTTATCATTAAAGGAAGGAAATACTAATTGGAATATATGAAAAAATTAATTTAGTAGCATAAACAAGACATGAAATTTAAAACATCCTTTGATTAATATGTGACTGGAGAGAATTTATGTTTAGATTCATAGTATCTAATCTCTAATGACACCTTACCTTTTCTTCCAAAGAGGATTCATAGTGGATGAAGAAATCAGGTTCAGAACAACAAATGCAACAAAATATAGAATCTGGTCAAAAGAAACTACAGTAGGAGAGGGGCAAGTTGGAACTTACATAAACCTGAACCATGAACCTATCACTGTATTTTTATACGTAACTATGAAAATTGCAAATAGGGCAGGTAACTAGGAAACCAGTTCAGCTTTGGCAGTAGGTGTACAACTTCTGAAAACATCTTGAGCACAGAGATAATTTTACAGAAGTATTTTCTCAGTGGCAAATGAGACATTCTGAATGGATGACTCATCATGGCTTAGTTTTGGCCAAACCCATAAAATATAAGGACTTGATAGAACAAAGAATATAATGTGAAGACTAGTCTTGTTTTAACATTCTAGAACAGTGGTTCTCATAGAACATGTAATTCTCCCAGAGGGAGTTTACAAATCTATAAAGACATTTTTGCTTTCAAGTCTGGAGGGTTGTACCTAGAGCAGGTCAAGAATGCTGACCATCTTTCAATATATCATAAAACTTGATTAAAAATTCTCCTGCATTCCACCAAACTTCAAATGCCCCATGTGCATTCATGTAAGTAGGACAAGAAAACAATGAGCTTTATATTTTTCTGAGCCTAGACTCTAACTTTGATTTATAAGTAGAGTATTTTTTCAATATTTTAAAAATCCTCTGAACTTTCTATGAATGCAACTACTAAATGAAATAAATCAAGGGTAGATTGATTTTTGCATTATTCATAACCTTACCATAATATTGGGAAAATCTTGCCTACAATATAGTGTTGCTCATGGTACTGGAATCATTAATACTCACAATAACCCATCTTTATTCTGCATTTGTAGCTGTCGAATTCTATTTATTTATAGGTGTACGCATCTAAAACTGTTCCATTATCACCTCTACTGTCATCATGCCTGAGCATTTATACACTGCAATACATATTTATTTCTTCCTTATATTACATTTTGAGCATTATGTTGACTTAAAATACAATGTGTGTAGTAGGCTGTATTACCACTGAATTTCCTTTCAGGGAAAAAGAGGAAGCATTAAATAGTTATTATAAACAGAGTATTGAGTATAAAGGGGACTTTTCAGATCACTCAGTGGTAAAGAATCCTCCTGCCAATGCAGGAGACATGAGAGACTGGGGTTCGATCCCTGGGTCGGGAAGAACCCCTGCAGGAGGAAATGGCAACCCATTCCAGTATTCTTGCTTGGAGAATCCCATGGATGGAGGAGCCTGGTGGGCTACAGTCATGGGCTCACAAAGAGTTGAACACGACTGAGCGACTGAGCATGCACTCACAGGTGTGACAGAAATGAGAACCTCTGAAGTAGGAAGATTTTTCTACAAGGTTGTTTATCAAGAAGTTTTACAGATAAAAAACTTAAAACAATTTCACTGGATTTGGGGGAGGCTACATATAAAACTAGAAAAATAGTTGTCTTGGCAAGAAAACAGACAATCTGTATTTGGAATTAAAATCAGAAAACCAAAATAAATAAAACTTTAAAGCAAAGCTAAAAAAAAAAAAAAGCAACTCTGCAAGTTAGAGACTACACTAAGCATTTTTAAACCTCTGGTTTTGTGATTTCATAGACTAGAGTAAGATGTAGTAAATGGCACTATTATTTTCCTGTAATGAGAACTAGAAACCTTTTCATGAAAGTAAAGAAAATCAAGAATTTACTTTAAAAAAAAGTAAGATCGTTTGGGGTGGCAACTAATATAAACAGACAGTGACTGCAATTATGTGACTGAATGCACTTCATGTGTAATGAAAAACAAATTTTCTTAACAGGTAACATTTTCAATGTAACTTTAGCACATTTTCCAAGAAATGAAATGTGAACTGCCTGAATATAGGTGTTGGTCTTTTCATACTGACAAACTTTTTAGATACCACATGTGAGACGTTATAAAAGGAGACATAATTATTTTAAATTATCTGACACGTTCAAATATCAGTTAAATCGAGACTCAGACACTATGTAAGGGATTATTTTGGTGCACTAAAAAGTACTTTAAAAGAAAATCTAAAATATTTAAGTGAGATTACATAACTATGGGTATTCTATTAAAACATCCTGAAACAACCAGATATTAGCACCAGGTTTGCAACACTACTTAAAACTTAAATATTTAAAAATAAAAGTTTCAAACTGAAAATGAAAATAATTCTCAATCACTAAATTAGGCATGACATTTTAAAAAATATTATATTGGTTTTTTTGCACTATTTTCTACATAAGAGGCAATAATTATTTTTTAAGTCAAGTTTGTTATCTTTTTCTAAAGTGTAGTCAAGAAAAATGGATTAAGTTTTTGAGGATTTCCATGTTAATAAAGAATAAATGTTTTGCTACTTAGAATAAAACACATTTAGGTACTTGAAAAGATGGAGTTATACTGCCAGGACATTCTGAATGACTACTAATTGAGTTTTATGGAAAGTCCAATGGCATACCGACATACCTGTAAGATTTAAAAATCAGTAATACTCTCTTAATTTCATGTCTTCTATAATGGTTCATTGTTTGATTTGTAAAGTTTAACAGCATTTTGTGGATGATAGCTTCAATAGAATTTAATAATAGAAAAAGGTATTGTTTGAAGACCTTATTTCATTATTAGGGGTTTGGAATCAAAGGCCTTCAGATATAATTTTTAGAAAGTATTGATCTTCTTATAGATGCAAAAAGCAATCCTAAATGGTGAAAACAAATAAGCTCTAGAGTCTAGTTAAGAGTAATGTATCAGTGTCAGGTTTCTGGTTTTGGTATTATATATACTGATATTATATATTCTGATATTATATATATACACACACACATATATATATATATGTTTCATGAGCGGGGGAAGTGGAGTGAAGGGTACACAGAATTCTTTGTAATATTTTTGCAACTTCCAATGAGTCTAGGATGACTAGCTCACATTTAAAATATCTCCCTGAAAGTTTAAACATGTCACTCTTTATTTAAACGAGGCCTTTGAAAAACAATTACAGCCCAAGGTATTCCAGAGCAAAAATAAATAAAATAGAATAATCAGAAGTTGAAGGGATTTTTATAAATTATATTTAAGTCAAAGTCTTGATTTTATTATAAAATAAATCCTTGGGAATTGTTTTAATGCTATCTCAACAGAATTTGTTTTGATAATAAGGGCCACTATTTATGAGGTGAAATGAAGATATCTTCTTGAATGATGACAATGGAAACTACATTTGAACTTAATTTCCATATTTCTGATAAATGAAATAAATGTGCAGAATGAGAATGGATAAATACCCTTGTGGCACCCAATCTGCATTTGGTTCACTAGAAAGTTGAGAAAATATATTTCACCATGTGGGTTTCTTTCAACTGACTATTATATTTAATAAATACAATAAGGGAGGCATTTGAATAGTCTCCATCTGTTATTAGCTGATCATCAGATCACCCCATGGATAAAACAGTGCACTCTAGGGGATCCCCTAGAGAGAAACAGGGAGATGGCCTCCTCATGTACCCACTGAGGAGGTCCTGAAGGCTGTTTGTGGGGGATTCTCAAGCCTCAAGTCAACTACTCAAAGGCAGCTTCTAAATTCATTTTTTTCTTCAGCTTTAAAAATCCCTGATGGATACGCCAATATTTTCAAAGTGCTTTAGATTCACAGCTATTCTGCCCTCCTTTAAATGAAATATTATTTAAAAATATTAATTACTCTGTCTTATACATATTTGGAGAGTTCAGTCAGCTTTAAAATAAAATTTCCTCCTACTTTATTTTGAAATGATACAGAGAAAAAAAATGACATTGAGTGTTCTGCTCCAAAGTCAACAGAAGGTCAATAACCTTCTTTACTCTATTTGTCAACCCAGAACTAAATGTCTAATCATCTCACTGGCAAAAGAAGCTGAACAGAAACAAGTGGGTTCTCATACCATGAAAATAATCAGTTGTACTGTGTGTGAGGTCTGATTGAATAGCACACCAGGAAGAACCACCACATTTAATTAAAACAGAACAGCCTCTGTGAAACAATGAGGAAGACACATTCTTAAATATTACACCGTTTCATTTTTCTTTAAATTGGCAGCTCTCTCCCATCAACTTCAGCTATCATGAACATTTCATCCCATCTCAACGGCTCAGGAGGACAAATTAATAAGGTAACGGTGGATTATGTGATCTAAATATGAAAACTTGGCTTCTCTCAGTCAACAGCAGCTTTTTGATTGATCTAGTTTGTTCCTGCACTCACTATGGAGAGCAGATCAATCTAATTCTTTTAAGGCATTAAAAAGGTAATATTACTACATATTCACATTTTTGCAAATTATTTTATCCTAAGGCTGCACCCTTCCCTTTTGTGGGGGGCACAGATAAGATGCGGAAATGAAGAAGTTTCGTGAAATAAAGTTGTTTTGCAGTGTTGCAAAGACAACTGCGTGCTTCCATCACTTGATCTAAGTTCTCATAATACCTTGATATTGGATGCTTCATCTTTATGCTGAGAATTTCCATGGCTGTGCGTTTCAGTCACAATTTTAAACCTTTCAAAATGTAGTTGCTCTCTTTGATATGAATGTACCATGTTCTCTGATGTAGGCTCATAGGTCCAACTAACTGAAAGCCTCAATTTGTGGGAAGGAGAAAAGCGAGGCTGGGGACACAGCACAAACGCTGTTTACGCCACTGAAGTTCTTTTGAAATGGAAAGGCTCTGCATGAAGAAGGGAACAGTTATGCCACTGCCTCGCCAATTCCAGTGAGGAGCTCATCTTCAATGTAGTGTTCAACGTAGGTGGCAAAACTGTAATTTTTCCCTTTTTTGAAACTATTTTTTCTTCTTTTATTTTTGAAATTCTCATCTAAGCGACAGTTTCTTGTACTATAGTGACTCCTGCTGGGAGAGGTAAGTTGAAGTAGCTGAAGGTCTCTTACAGATATATCAACTCCCGGACAGTAAAAAAGATGTCCTAAACGCAGGAGATGGAGTTAAACTGTTCCCCTACCTTGGACGCAATGGCTTCTTTCATCACTAAGAACAAACCCCTAGGTTTTACAATTGAGACTGAGAAACTAGTACAGTACTTGTACAATTTTTGATCTACAGCATCACGACGTGAAGCTGCAACAATTAGATGTAAAGGGTCCATTCATGAGGAATAACATCACTTTGACCCTTTGTGTTAGCTCCTACTGCTAATCTTTCCATAAGCGTGAACTTACTTTCAATTTGAAGAAGATGAAAAAGTCTTTTGCAAAACCCCAATACTGTTTTCTGATCTATGTACCTGAATGGGAAATCGTAGTCTTACCTCGTTTTTTTCCACTACAAGCCAAGCTACTTGTAATCCTTCCAAACCTTTAAAGGGGACCTCCCTTGTTAGCATCTCCCAGAGAACCTGGAACAAAAAGGAAATGGAATTTTTATTCTTGTACTTTATATTTTTGGTATATTACTGAAACTTTAACATTTAACTGTATCCAATTACCAGACACAACCAACTCCATCTGTAGAAACTTGGGCAAAACATATATATTCACGCATAGGGCTTCTTCCGTATATTTTACACATATACATATATTTTGTTGTTGCTGCTGTTCTTTTTTATTTAAAAAAATCCGCTTTAGGAAGTAGAATATCTAGATCTGGGCTTAAAATTTTACGAAACCAATGGGCCTAAGTGATTTAACTGTATTTTGTAAATTAACAGAACTCCCATGGATCACCATAAACTAGATTTTACACTTTGTTAGTCAAAACTCTTTGCACCTTCAATCTCTGATAAATTTCTCTATGAGAAAATAACTTAGAATTCAAACATATTTTCAACGCTTCAATAACGGTCTCATTAAAAAAAAAATTGAGCCCCAAATCCAAATCACTGGCTAAACCACTTACTCCACAACGGTAGATACTTGCAAAACTAACATTTAGATTTTGTATTTTGGAGAAATCTTTCTCAAAATGAGTCAGTCTAAGGGATTTGTTTTTGTCCACCTATGATATAATTTATATTATATTCTAAAATGTAATAAACACCTATGTACATACATAGGCTGTATGCATGTGCATGTGTGTGCAAACGTATGTACATGTTATCTCTCTGCAATCCTTGAGATTAGCATGATTAATAAATCTGCACTGGAATGCTGAATAAAGGCAAATTGATGTGGGAAATGCTGAAAACAGCCAATGCTTTTGTATTCTCTTTAAACTCTGAGTCATGCAGATTTTTGCTGCCAAGGTAGGTCAATGGTAAAGAATCTGCCTGTCAATGCAGGAGACGTGGGTTCAACCCCTGGGTTCAATCCCTGGGTTGGGAAGATCCCCTGCAGCAGAAAATGGCAACCCACTCCAGTATTCTTTCCTGGAAAAACCCATGGACAGAGAAGCCTGGCCAGCTACAGCCCATGGGGTCAAAGAGTCAGACACAAGTTAGCAAGTAAACAACCACCACGATGGAGATTTTTACATTCAGTCACTTTATTTATTCAAATGAGCATCCAGAGTTGAGTCTACCAATATTTTTGTGAAGTGCAAAAACAATTACAATTTTATCAATAATAGCATAATAATAACAGCCACTATCATTGATTGAGTGATTATGTTCCAGGTACTCTGTTAAGCCTTTAGGTATGCTATCATGATTAATCTCAGTCCCATCAGATAGATATCATTCTCACTGTATAGATGAGGAAACTAAAGCTTAAGGAAGTTAAATGAACTTGCCCAAAGGCATTCAGTTATTAGGTGACAGAGCTAGAATGTGCACTTGCTGTCTGACCCTGAAAGTCAAGGTCTCGACAACAGATAACTATAGAGATGGAAGAAAGAGAGTGCAACAGGCCCTAGTTTAGGTAGGTTTGGAGCCAAGGCAGAAGCAAAGACATGCAGCACCTCTGCTTGACATTTCTGTTGTTCTAAAAACAAAAACTCATTTCTAAATAAGAATGCAGACTGAGAATATACATTCTAGTCAAGCAAATCCGATACCTACTATTTATTTCCTCAGCCAGTGCTCAGTCTTACTCGAGCCATAACATGTTAAATGAGTTCTGGCTAATATACTAAGATAATTAGCAGGAAAATCAGGGAAATTGGCAGATGCTGCTCAAGCAGGAGAAAAATAATTCCCTGAAGCTTCTTTGGGCTTTTAATCAAGTGTGTAAGGTACTTCTTTAGAAGAGCTACTGAATAATTCTATTTGAGTCACAGAAGTGATTAGGAAAAACTAAGGGGCACTCCAGAAGGGGCTGATTCCAGTAAATCCTGGAAGTATAGGAAAGTGGGAACCAGAACAGGTATGTGGTCACCTGACACTGGGCAGTGGGTGGGGATGGTGGTGGTGGTGGAGGGGTGGAGAAATGGCAGGAGCAAGAGGGCTGAGCAGGAAATGAAGCCCCTCAATTTACTGCAATCACTACTTCCTGGTGTTGGGGTTGGGAGGGGAAGGGGTATAAAGAGCAAGAAAATGAAGGGGTTTGGCATTCTTTGGAAAGAATGACTCTGCCTCAAATGCCCAGGATACCAAAATGTTTAGATGAGCAGCCTTGTGCCCCTCCTTTCAGAGTCTGGCCTTCTGACCCGTATGCACAATACACACCACATACACACACACATACAAAAGCTGCTTGGGTTTTTTGTGGGGTAAGATGCAGAACTAAGAGCATGGGGAATGACATCAGAAAAAGATTTATGCCATTCTTTATCCCAAAATATTCCACTGGAAAGTGTCCAAAAATCTAATAGGATCAGAGTTGTATTTCTCTAACGGTTCCAACCCTGGAAAAAATAAGATAGTTTCATTCTATTCCCTCCTGTGTCTCTAAAGACCTACGACAGGGAGTAGCCACCTGATGGATATGAAACTGACAAGAGTGGCATCCTGAACTGCTGGATCCTGAAGCCCAAGTGAGATCTTGAGTTTAATTCCAGGGTCATCACATCTCATGATTCCCTATTATTTATTTGCCAGCTTCAGAAATGTATCAAAAACTAGGTGATGTGAGATAGGACAACAGCTTTTTCTACTGAGCAAAATCACATTTAGCCCCCAAATTAACTTAGTTGAGGAAGTCACTTGGAGGTCTAAAAATATATTAAACTATGCCTGAAAATATCAGTTATGGGGATGCAGGCCAAACATTATTGTGATCTTTCACCTTAAAAATATTTTCCAACTCATGTTATATTGAGACATCCCTACATTTAAACTGTGCTTGCAAGGAAAATTTCTATTTTCAGCTTACAGAAGAGAAACTTGGACAAGGTTGTGTACTTTTCCTGCCTTTTCTTTCACAAACAATGGAAAGCCATTACCTGAGCTGGGTGGTTCTGGAACAGGGCTCACAGACAAGCGAAGCAGTGATGCTCACTCTGAAGCTGCTCTGTTTTCAAAACTGGTTTTGGCTGAGAAGCTTTGGAGCAGGTAATCCTTTCCGCACTGCCATTACGAGAGCTTTGTTTTTAAAGAGTGGTTAGCCCTTGGGTTCTCAGAACGCTTATTCTTCAATGATTCTGACTTTCCTGAACTCTTTTCTTTTTTGTGGATAATATCCTAAACACTCCTGGTTTGGTCCTTCAAGAGAAGTCATCAGAAGAGGACAGAAAAAAATCTACTTCCTTAAAAAATACAAACAATGGCCTGCTTAGTGAAGTTTACCAGCTTGGAAGCAAGGATCACAAGATCCATTTCTGGCATTTCACCAGCACGTTTATTTTAAGGCTGTACAAGGCTGGCTAGTCTCACAATGTGTTAAGAAGAGACAAAGGTTAATTAAGCTGTGGAGGGCCAGGGACTTTAAGACTATGATGGGCTAAATTCTTACAGCAAGTCTGAGAAAGAAAAACAAAAAGCAAAAATACATTGGGGTTTTATGCATGGGTTTCAAAAATGACAACTGTTTTTATGGTCTTATTCATCTGCATATGACTGCTATGTGAGTAGGGGGCTCAATGAATGGAACAGACTTCTAATGAACTATGGGATGTCTTGTGCAAGCAAATATACCTATTGACAAAGAAGTCCTGCTTACTCACCTGTTTTGAAAGGACATGAAAAACTCTCAATATCTGCATTGCTTCCTTAGATAGATATCATTTGCAAAGTTTATGGACTATAAACTTCTAAAACTAACATGGTCCCTACCTTAACAACTATCCTCTCCTGGACTACTACCTTGGGCATGTGATGCTTTCTTGACTTCAAAAAATTTTGTGCTTGTTTAAACAAACAGGATCCATAAAGCACGCTCTGTACTTTTCTTTTCACTAATGTTGTTGAGAGTAAAATGGGAAGGAGTCATGATTAAATAAAATCCTGATTTGTTGTTTATAACTAAATTAGCATATGTGTACTTTTCTGAATGGAATTTGGCTGATGCAGCCATGGGGTAAGAATAACCAGCATTCTGAGTAAACCTCTCTCTTTCAGACAGTAAAAGAGCAGCCGCTATTTTAAAACTAACAGATTTACTGAAAAAGCTTACCCTCCTCCACCCCACTCAGTTAAAAGAAGACTCTAACAGGAATATAGAATTGATATTCAAAAGCATGTGACTGAAGCAAACAAGTTCTGAAGAGCAACACCAGATCTGTAAATACAGAGCAACCCTGGAAAGGTTCAGTGACTGGCTCTATGGTTTGCTGCAAGATTGATTACTTGATAGAAAGAGTTGTTAAGCATATGATAATCTCTCAAGGCTTCCCTGGTAGCTCAGACAGTAAAGAATCAGCCTGCAATGCAAGAGACCCGGGTTTGACCCCTGAATCAGGAAGATCCCCTGGACAAGGAAATGACAACCCACTCCAGTATTCTGGCCTGGAGAATCCCATGGACAGAGGAGCCTGATGGGCTGCAGCCCATGGGGTTGCAGAGTCAGATATGAATAAGCAACTAACACTTTCACTTTTCAATCTCTCAAAACAAAAGTAGAATCAGTAAATAAGTAGATTGAAAACCTAATTTATAAAGAGAAAGGTTCAAGGCCCATCTACTGAGTAGTGGTGAGCAGTTCCTTGAAGGGAAAGCTTTTTAATAAAATAAGCTGAACATTTGCAGGTTCAGAAGTCTTGATTTAAACTACATTTAATATGGTGGGGGGGGGCGTTTAATGTGGAATGAGTGAAATGGATTATAAAAAGAAACAGCGAAGACCCTAAGCTCCACAAAGTCATCTCTTCACATCTTTTGTAACTTCTATGTGGAAAGGAATTTGTTCCTGGTCACTGGAACCAAAACTCCATTTCAGCTAAGGAAAAGCAGGTGGGTACATTTAAACAAAGTGTTGGGCAATTGTAAAGCTTTGGGAAAAGGCAGTGTGAACTGTCAGAGAAGGCAATGGCAACCCACTCCAGTACTCTTGCCTGGAAAATCCCATGGATGGAGAAGCCTGGTAGGCTGCAGTCCAGGGGGTCGCTAGGAGTCGGACACGACTGAGCGAATTCACTTTCTCTTTTCACTTTCATGCATTGGAGAAGGAAATGGCAACCCACTCCAGTGTTCTTGCCTGGAGAATCCCAGGGATGGGGGAGCCTGGTGGGCTGCCGTCTATGGGGTTGCACAGAGTTGGACACGACTGAAGCGACTTAGCAGCAGCAGCAGCAGCAGCAGCAGCAGTGTGAACTGTGCTTTCATAAATGAGATAATACTGAACCCTAAAGTTCATTCTATACAGAACTCACAGTTGTGTCTTTCCAGTCAAAGATTTCAGAGGGAGGGAAATTCCAAGACGTGGGGAGACTTTTAAAAGTAAAAGCACTGCATGAGAACTTGTCGAGTGCTAAAATGAGCCTTAAAAGTCTTCTAATTCACATAAATGTGCAATGTAGTTTAAAAACTCTAACCATCTAAATATATTTATACATGTTTACATCCATAGGCAAGGGGAAAGAGTGAGAACTATGATCCCTACAGATAGCAGAGTGCTTTTTAACAGTTTAAAATGGTTGTATAAAACAAAAGAATATATAACAGAGACATTGTAAGTGGCCCTTACTATCTGGTCTTTTATAGAAAAAGTTTGCTGGCTCCTGATTCCACAGGATAAAATGAAACGCCGGACCCAAGAAGCAGGCAAAGTAAAATTTAAATTGCCGTAATTTGGTGTCTAGCACAGTGCCTGACACAATAAATAGGTTTTTACTTTAAAATGAAGGAACATAACTTCATTAGGAGGAAATAATCTCACAAAAAGTCTTAAATTGAAACAAATTTCTCCATTTTCATACTCCCCAGCAGTTGATTTGCAGGATAGTTTGAATGTAGTAATTTAAAAAAATATACTTATTTATTTATTTTTGGCTGAGCTGGGTCTTTTTTGCTGAACACAAGCTTCTCTTGTTGTGGAGCCTGGACTCTAGGTGCTCAGAGTTGCTGTGTGTGGCCTCAGTAGTTGTGATGCATGAGCTTAGGTCCCCATAGAATTAGCTGTATGTGGAATCTTCCCAGAGAAGGGATTGAACCTGTGTCCCCTGCTTTGGCTAGCAGATTTTTAACCACTGAATGAACCACCAGGGAAGCCCAGAATGTAGTAACTTTTGACATACGGGACCAGCTTTAGAATATATTTCTTCAGGAACTTCTGGGCTTTTCCCCTTCTTTTGATAAGAACTATTTGATCACTGTCTAAAATAGGTTATAACTACACCCCAATATAAAATAATAATAATTTAAAAAGAAAAGGATATTAATTTTTTAAAGAAGTTATAGCCTTCATTCTTAGAAACACACAGAATTAAGGAAAATTAGATATTTAGCCTGATGCTACTACTGTCTTCCAAACTTCACAATTCCAGCCTTTCACCAAAAACGTGTATTTCATTTATGACATGATTTTTTTCAATAGCCAATAAAATTGATATTATATACATTTGATGCACATAAGATGTAGTATGAAAGAAAAAGCTAGTGAACTGAAACCAGCCGGGAACTTACTGAGGCCAGCAGGAAGTACCTGGAGCCTGACTGACTCTAAAGAAACAGGAAGGGTTTGACAGTGTTGGTGTCCTCCTGCACCATCAGCTCTCACCTTAGTTGAAAACACAAAGTCAGGAGGAAGAGGCGTGTTGATCTGACCTAAAGTTAGGCAGCTTTCTCCCCCATTACTATGAAAATGTCCTTCAAAGAAGTAACAATATAGCGAGGCAGTGTGATCGAGAGATGAGAGGTGAAGACTGAGGTTCCAAATACTATTTTTTTTTAAGCCTTGCTGGCTGCGAGAGGCCTGTGGGATCTTAGTTCCATGACCAGGGACGGAAGCTGTGCCCCTTGCATTGGGAGGGCAGAATCTTAACCACTGCACTGCCTGGGAATTCCCTCCAAATGCTATTTTGGGCTTTTTGTAAAGGATATAGAGCATTTTTAGGGATAAAAAACTTATCCTCAAAAAAAGGCTCCAATGAATTCCTTCCTCCACAAAGAGCTGCCCGGCCCACTCTCCCCGCAACCCCTCCACTCTCCTGTTGCCCCACTTCTTCCTCTCTGCTAATTCAGATACAACTTATTCCTCTAAGAATGATCCATCTTAAAACTCCTCCTCTAGCAACTCCTCCTTCTGCCTCTTCACTGATTGGTTCCTGTGGTCTCTGTTCCTTGAGCCTCTCACCCCCAACCCCCACAGTATTCTATTCTTATAACTGAGTTGCTCAGCCAGTCTTCTGTGAAACCTTAGATTCAGGTTTTAGACAGCCACTCTATGAGACCTGTAGCAGACATGGGCAAGGCCATGTACCAAATAAGTACATTTTCTTCTGCATTCTCCGGAAACTCACTCATCACTTTAATGGCTGACACTCAAAAATTTCCTGTTAATCAACTCATTTAGCGTATCTGTGGGTGGTTTTTGAGCAACACACTACAGTGAAGTCCCATTCTAAAGGATCTACATTTCCACTGACTTATAGAGATATTCTACAGTCATAATGTCCACCCAGGAAAGCAGAAGGACATCAGATCTAATACTATTTGAGGATCCATCTAATTTGCTTCTTGCAAATGGCACTGGTTTCTTCTCAACACTGGACAAAATAACTCAAAAATGATCAGAGTAAACCTTCTAGTAGAAAATATTCTCTCTGTTGCCACTGCTCTGGATATTCTACCAGGAACAGTATCATTGCTTTAAAACTATATTAAACTGTTATACCCTGTTTCTGTACATTGTTTGCTTTTTAATGCCCTTTAGTAACAAAAAATGAGAAATGGACTCACCACACCATAGGAATATGTGTCACAAGTTTCAGACACAGGGAGACTTTGGATAACTTCTGGAGCCATCCACGGGAAAGTTCCAACCAAGGACATATGTGTTGTATGGTTGTGGAACCGCGAGGCGCCAAAATCGCAGATCTGAGAAAAGAGAAAGGAGTATCAACTTTCTTTTTACTGACTAATAAAGCAATCATCAGTCATAAAACCTACATCTAAAATTAACCAAATTTCTTAAAATTAAAAAATCAATAGTCCTACCTTCAACACCCCATCAGCAGCTATAACAACTAAAAGGGAAAAAAATATAAATTATGAAAATCATCCAGTTTGAGTTATACTGAAAAAAATCATAAACTTCTATTTTTATCTTCCATGTGGCATTCTGAACAGTAAAATCAAAGTATTTACCGCACTGAAGATTTTACAAAAAGGAGCTGACATTAAAATAAAAACTAATTAAACAAAACTAATTCTATGAGGTGCTGATTAGAAGGGCTTCAAGACCCCGTTTTAAGTTAAATGTAGCATTGTCTAGTAAAAAAGGCATAGATCAGTTGCAGTCAAGGAAACCAAATATTCACTTGGATTCTGACACTAGACTGTCAACATTCTACTGAGCAAGTCATTAGCATTATTGCTTCATGGTAAATATAGTTTTTCCTTTTGGTTGAGTAATTTTCTTGAAGGTGGAGATAATGCTCATCTATTTACATTATACATTCATTCATTTAACAAATATTTATTGAGCATATGCTGTGGGCAAAGCCATTTACTATGTTCTAGCAGAGGAAGGTGAACAAGACTGGCATTGTCTCTGCTCTGGTGGAGCTTACAGTCTAACGGTAAACAGAGTTAAGCAAACACCTATAATAAAGTGGGGATAAGTTCTGTGATGAGAGATATGGAGATTGCCATAGGACCAAACAACAGTCTAAGAAGTCAAATTGTAAGGAGGTCAAAGTTCCCTGGAAGACATCATGCTATGCTGAGACCTGAAGAACAAATTAGAGCTAACCAGAAAGAGGAGAAGTGGGGGAGGAAAGTAGTTTTCTAAGCAGAAGAGTGAGCTTGTGAAAAAGGTCAGGAGCAGAGGAAGAGGTATGCAGTTTTGGAAAGTATGGGCCAGGTCCAGAAGAGCCTTTGTGAGACATGGAAAGCCAGTGAACAGTTTTAAGCAGAGGAATGAAATGGTCAAATGTGCACAGAGGGACGAACACCAGGAAGGAGATCACTGTGCAGGCAGGGTTGTAGTCCAAGAGAGATGATGATGCTTGCACTAAGTCTGTGAAAAGGACAGGAGAGAAGTGGACCAAGTCAAGAAACAGGTTGGAAGCAGAATCAACTGGGCTTGGATAATTGGCTATGGGGGAGGAAGAAGACTCAAAGAGGAAATAAAATAGAGGCAATACGGCATAATGGTTATAACAGGAACTTGGCAATCAAACTGTAACTCCTTTTTTAAAATTTAATATTGATTAGGCAACTGGTATTGTCACTCACTGAGAAAGGGGATGCAGGAATAATTTGTTAGGGGATAGGCAGAAGATGAAAAGATCAACTTGGACACAACACATTTTAGGGTCATACAAAATACCTATGTGAATATGTTCAATAAGCAGATACATAATTTTGAAGTTGAGATCTATTTGACAGTGTGACGATCAATTAGGGCTTTTATGGGAGTGGGTGAATAAAATGTAAGAAGGGAGAAGGTCAAGGACAGAATCCTAAAGGAATGTTTCTAGCATTTCCGTTGTAAGCCACACAATGCCTTGAACATGGTATATTATCGGTACTTATTAGGTGTTACTAATGACCTTGACAAGTGGGGAAAATAATCTTTTCATGATCCAATACACAGAAATAGCCTAAGGTTAAATCTAATACTATATATAATAAGCTATACATTTTTCAAATATTGTTAATATTATATTCAGTTATTTTAAAAATACTTCTATCTTTTCTTAAGATCAGTAAGTCTTTATTTAAAACTCTAACATCATAAAACTATATAACTTAGAAAATGAAAGTCCTACTGTTCTCTCTTGCCGCCCAAAATTGTTAAAAGTTAGCTCTATATTGTTTCAATGTGTATGTGTTTTACCATCAAGTAACTACACAACTATAATTTCAAAAAATGCAAACATTCTCCACTGTTAGTTTCATAAAGACAGTTTGAATAATTTAACCATTATCTCATGGGATATTTAAGATATACTGATAAACTATATTAAACACTTATTTAGATTGATATTCTGAGCAAGAATTGAAAATATACAAAGTCATAAACTCTGATACTTCCTATTAGATTCTAGATTATTTTCCAATGACTTCCTGTTGAGCATGCGTACTCAGTGACTCAGTTGTATCTGACTCTTTGCAATCCCATGGACTGTAGCCCTCCAGGCTCCTCTGTCCATAGGATTATCCAGGCAAGAATACTAGAGTGGGTTGCCATTTCCTCCTCCAGGGGACCTTCCCAAGCCAGCGATCAAACCCATGTCTCCTGTGTCTCCTGTAATGGCAGGCAGATTTTTTTTTTTTTATCACTGAGCCCCCTGGGAAGCCCAACGACTTCCTGTTAACCCATGTATTTTAAAAGTTTTTAGCTCTAAGAAACTTACATCTAAGGAAAGCTAAAGGAAAAGTGATGAAACCTAGAAAAGGGCAAGAACAAAGAGCCAGAGTCAACTTCAGTGTTGGGGTGGTGGTCCAACCTGAACTGCTGAGGAGTGGCAGCTGCCAACAACTTCCCCGTCTCCACCCCCAAAAGCATCACGGTCCTGGGCAGCTGGTCAAACTCCTGAGCTCTCTTTCTCTACTGACCATGACTACCCATTCCAAGGATCACACTATTAGTATTTACGCATTTTAACTGCAATGATTTAAAGATTTTCTAAAAATAAATTGTTCTTAGAAGAATCACTTAGAAAACAAGTAAATAATTAAAGCATGTAAATGAATCGATATCAATTTTTTTTTTAAGTAGCAAACTCTCATGCAAGCTCTCGGCGCTGGCTAGTTAAATAACACCACTGCCTTTCTCCATTAATTTTCAAGTGATGTAATGGAAGAAGCACTCAATTACCACTCCTACTTGAAGGTAACATCTAATCCTGCAAGTCATTTAAAAGTGCTCACTCTACAAATTATAAAATATAGGATCATAAACAAACTTTAAGAAGCAAAGAAGAAGAGAAAGAAGAAAAAGAAAGCTTTTACTTTCCAAACCCTGCTGATCATTTTTGGGCACTCCTCCAGGTAATATGAGTGACATAAAAAATTTACACCAAATAATTCAGGAGTAACAAGAACAAAACTCAAAACTGCTAGTACAGAGAGTCATCTAAAAATAGAAGCTAGAAATACACTACCACTATGTGCTTGGATCCAGCAATACCTCTTTCAGAAAATGATTCTAGATAAATAATTAGGTATCTGTTGAAAATTTTTGCTAAAAACTATTAAGCTTAACATTTTTTTTTTTATCATAGAAAAAAAACGTAAATCCAAATGTCCACATTCTGTGCTATTTATATGGTGGAATACTATACAGCCCCTTGAATAATGGGGAGGATTTTGAATTTATTAATAATGGAAAGATTTTCATGGTAATAGCTGTGAGTCAAACAGCAGGTTACAAAAGATATGGAAAGCATGATGCTTATTTCTATACAAAGGTGCATGTATTTTATAATAAAATAGGTGAAATAAAAACATATGACTACTTTACCATTTCTTGACTTGAGATCTCTGTGAATCACCTTGACAGGAGCCTCCATATGTAAATAGTGCATTCCTTTTCGTACAAAAAGAAATACAATTAATATAATTATATTATATTATAATAGAAATATAGTTAATATAATTTTCAACATTACATCAGTATTACCTATTTTAAACATCAGTATTACTTCCCATATTTTTACAAAGGATTTACTAGCAAAAACTAAATCCACGTGCTCTATTCTTCCACGATAGATAAAATAGGGACAGGACATGCCTACACTAGGAAAATTTAAATACTATGGAAAGTTTATGTGCTTCAATGTCATATAAGTTGGAATTTGATTGTGGATAAAGCTAGCTTCTCACAGCATCCAGTAGGACACCTTGATTTTCTGGAGTCTGCACAAAAATAAAACAGACACCACTGAAAGAAATGATACGGTGATTAAGTGACTAATGTATTCCACTACCAACTGCCTTCTAAATCAGCCACAGTTCTGACCAGAAATTTCAGTTTTCATCTGCATGTCTGAAGTTACCCCGGGCAGCTTCATTTATTTTCTCAGTATTCACTCTGGTAAGACCCTGGGCGTGGAGGTGGGGTAGGGATGGGAAGACTGGTTGAATTCGTTAGTTATGGTTGGTGAAGAATTTTGTGATCCTCAGATAGAAAAATACACCATAGTTATAAAATATTTTATTCTTCTTACAAAGACAAATCTTTGAGATAATCTATATTTCAATGTACTCTAAAATTCTTTACAACATATTGAAAATCAAGTTACTTCAGTAAATTGTATGTACATAAATTAAGTAGTTTTCTTATTTTGAATAAAAAATTTTATTTTAAAAGATACATATTTCACAGTTACCCCCTTAGTAATATTTGGTTCCTTCCCTGTATTTATATATAGTTTACCTAGAATAAAGAACAAAAACATTTTCTACCGAAATATTTCTTATTTCTTAAGTTGTCTTTTCTAAACAATCAAAGAAGTAGCCCTCTCACCTCAATCAAAACCATCCTTTGGCTAATGAACTATCTGCTAAACAGTTTAACAATGAGGCCTTGCTTCTTTCTTCAGTATATAGAAAGTTTCGGTTTTGTAAGGGCTGATTTTTAAAAATCTATTATTTTCTACTTTCTAGTTATTATATATTTAAGAATCATGAAAGAACGAAGAAAAATTTCAAAAAACTTAAACTCTTGCCATTTAAAGTTATTATTGAAGAGTCAACAAAAGTATTAGCAACTCAAATATCTTAAATAAAATGTAACTGGAATAAAGGAAATCTTTCTTCTAATATTACATTCTACATATTCCAAGCTGTAAAAATTCAATAGCTACAACTTGGGTAACTTTTAATAATTTTTATGACAGAATTTCATAGTCATTTCTCTCTTGCTTTAAGAATCCAATTCCTGAAAAATTTTTCAGGTAGAAACTGTTTAATTACTATTAGAGGTAGAGCTACATCATTTCTACATTTGCTGACAATAAAGAATTAAAAAAAACACTCAAGCACAAAAGCTTTGAATATAGGGACTTTCTTTCTCACTGCAGATATTATGAGAAGAAGTACCATACTGTATTGAGCAAGCTGGTATATGTGTATAACATATAGTATACATTTATAAAATGTTTAGTTACATAAACAGTTGTAATCACAATCATATAAAATTCTATTTAGTGTGTTTTGATAGTGCTATCTACAATTCTGCCATATTTTTATTGCAAGAAAACAGGAGGCCTGAAAAATATCTCCATCAATTTTAAAATTCAGGGTTTCCTAAAACATATTTCACAGGTGTCACTTTGGGGAGATTTGGAATCAATGACGACCATTCGGAGACTGGATCCAGGTTTGTTAGCTTTAATTGTTCCTTTTACCCATTGCTGGCTGACTTGCAGCGATTTCAGATATACTGGTCTGCCCTCCTTCCCTCTTCCCACCCAGAAAGAAGAAGAGTCTGTTTTGCCTTTGAGAAGGTTTTCTCTTTCCAGTGATGTTAAGCAATGCCTATTTCAAAACTGCATGAATCGACTCTTATTTGAAATGAATTATTCATCCTCTGATTTCTCAACATCTTGTTGCTTCAATGGCTTCAATCATGGTCAAGCTTAAGGGCACAGCTGAATTCAAGACTGAATCAACAAAAACCAAGGCTTCCTATGTCATCCCCAAGTCCCACACACAGCTTTATCAGAGAGGGTTGAAGTCATTCTGAAAGCATTGATTTCCTCTTCCTTTTGTAGGCCATTTTAAATATTAAGAACTACCTGTATAGTTGTAAACAACTGTCTTCTCTGCTTCACACTTCTCACCTGAGGCTGAACACATTAGAACTTGCCTTTCAAATTAATTCATCAGCCACCAAAAAGTAATTCCTATTACTGTGTAGTTTTGGACATTCCCATCTTCTTCATCCCAGTTTTTCACCTCTAGTTCCAGTTTGCTGTGCAGTCCTATTCCTTCTCTTCCTTTTCTTTCTGATACAGCCAGGACTCTTGAGAAACCCCAGGAATGACTGAGCTGATCTGGAGCCAAAGGACTTGCCCCACAGACAGGGACTGTTGCAGGGGAAGGGATCAGGAGGGATGAGGTCTTACAGGATAGGGGCCAGGGGAGCTAAACAGTGTGCACAGCAAGAAGCCAAGTGACTGGTGTCAGTTGATTTGTTTGCTACCCATCTTAAGTGCCATTAAGTAATAAGATGGGTGTAATTGGCTGAGCACCCTAAATGCAAATGTCTTCAAGGTGAAGTGCTTTAAGTCAAGGACTGCTTGTATATGTATTTACATTTCTCTTAAGAGTATTTCCACAATGCTTCAGGCAGTTTCCACATTACCCAGCTTACAAACAGGTGGCCCCTGATATGCAGAGAAGTGGCTACGATGTTCCATGAAAATGTCTTGAAGAATGAGAAATTTTAAGACTGATTTGAGATGTCTCATGCATGAATACACAATTAAGTTAATTAACACAGCCAAAGCTTTAAGTACACCATCCTAAACATAGAGCTTATTATTCTTATAAGGTAATGAAGTATCACTCAAGCTGCAGCATTTTGCATGAAACTTTTTTTTTTTTAATTTCCACTTTCTCTAGTTGAAGAATTTGGCAGGTGTTGATGAAACTTAAAACAGACAGGATAATTCCCCAAAGGAAAGACTATTACTTTTGGAAGTTTCTGTGTGACTTTTCAGTGAAAGCAAAGTATGAGTTGCTTTCCTTATTGAGTACTAGATATCTTTTTATTTGCTTTGTAAAGAGATACTTGTAGCAATTGGAGCAGCAAAATGCAAAGGAGCTAATTGTCCCAGTAAAATTTGGACACACTTGCTTTCCAGGGGTTGCTACAATACAAATGTAACCATCAGCATTCATTATTTAGATTAAGTTGTTTCCAAAGCAACTTTGACAGTTATAAATAAAACTCAGAAACATTCAGTTAGGAAAATGGAAAAAAGATAAAAATAAATGGAGTTTAAATTGCTTTAGAGAGCATTTGTCTATGAAGGAATTTATGAGGGAAAAAGAACTAGGCACCTTGTTTAGGGATTTTGTGTATTAAAAAATATTTCATTTCCAAAGGTGATTTTCAAGGTTACATTAAATATAAAATAAAATCTGAATTACTTTTGCATTGAAGGCCAAATAAAACTTTTTTGCAAGTGGTTACTATGTTTAGCATATTATTATGTATACAAAAGAAGCAGAACTAATCCTACAATAAGTCACGTTTTCTGGATACTGTGGTCTGAGACTTACAGAACAATAACAGAAATATGATCTTTCCATTTAATGTATTGAGCAAGATGGTCAATTACAGCATCACAAAATGGGGCCAAAATATCTGCCTTGGAGCCACTGATTTTGTTGAAACTTAGTTTTTGGTAAAGAAGTAAAGAAAGGAAAGAGAAAAAAAAGAATGCAGCAGTGGAAAGGCAATGGGCTAAAATATTATGTGCACAGGAAGCTGCAGAATTCTTGCTACTTTTGGTTTGAAAAAAGAACATATTAAGACAGAATAAGAAATCTTCCGACTTAAGTCACCATGTCAGGATCTCTCCAACTATGCTGTAAGAATACACGAAACATTACCTTTGGCTACATCGGTGGCCCAGGTCATAATGTGATCCATGTCCATTTCTTCACTTCTGTTACTGTTAATGTAATCATAGAGTGATCCCAGAGAAGCGTATTCTGTTTTCAAAGGAAAGATAAGCGTAGAATTAAAACCAAGGCACAATTCACAAATAAGACTGCATGGTTTCATTGAGAAAATGTGTTAAAGAATTTAACGAAAGACATTAAAACTTATAAAAGAAAAAACTGTTCTATGCTGTGGTTTCTCAAAATTAATATCATCCTGGAAAGAAATTTGTCAAAGACAAGACCACTAACAGAATGGATAATAAAACTTCAGCTGGTGATGAAATCAAAAGCCATTTGGATGGAATTCAGAAACACAAAGGTGTTGCAAGAATGCATTTGAAACAAAGGCAGGCATGAATATAGGTATTTCAAAAAATTGTTATTCTTAGGAGATAAATAAGGTTAAACACATAAGTCAGAGGGTTTATGTGACAATGTCAACAAATCAATATTTGTTGCATCAGGATTTAGACGAGTCCTCAAATTTAGATGAGTCCTCACAAAAACCTTTACAAAAGGCCAAGAGAGAAAACTCCTTTAAAAATGGTTTTGAGATATAAATTACATATCATAAAATTCACCCACCATATGCGTACAATTTGATTTTTAGGAAACTTACAGAGTTGTGCAATAACCACTACAATTCAATTTCAGAGTCTTTCCACGATCCCAAACAAATCCCTTCTGCCCACTGAATCACCACTGTCAGCCCCAACTCTGTGATTTATCTTTTCTTACTCTCAACTGTGCCTTTTCTAGACATTTTCACATAATGGAATGAAACAATATATGGCCTTTATGTCTGACTTCTTTCTCTTCATATAATGTTTGCAAGACTCTTTTGTGTTGTAGCATGTGTTGGTACTTCATTCCTTTTTATTCCTGAATAGTATTTCATTGTATTGATCTATCACATTCACTTTTTTCATTCACTGGGTTGATAGATAATTTGCACGGTTCCTTTTATAGATGTTATTTATCAGGTGGAGAAAATTCCCTTCTATTTTTAGTCTGCTGAGATTTCTTATTATAAATGGATGTTATAGAATGTCAAATTGGTTTCTGTCTTTTATTCTACTATGGTGTTTTACATTAATTGATTTCAGATGTTAAATCAACCTTGCATTTCTGGGATAGATCCCATTTGGTTGTAATGTATAATCCTTTTTATTGGTGGATGGATTCAGTTTGCTAATATGTAGTGAAGGATTTTTTTTTTTAGTCAAGGATTTTTGCATCTATATTCAGGAGGGATGGTGGTCTGTAGTTTTCTTATTATGGTTCTGTCTGGTTTTGCTATTAGGATAATGATGGCTGTATAGAATGAACTGGTAAGTGTTCCTTCTATTTTCAGAAACAGTATGGGAAGGACTGGTGTTATATTTCCTATAGAATTCATCAGTGAAATCACCTGATTTTGGAAATTCATTATGGAAATATTTTAAATTATGAATTCCAAATTTTTTACTTATAGTTTTGGTCAGATTTTTTGTTTCTTCTTGAGTCAGCTTTGAAAATTTTTACATTTTCAGGGATTTTTTTCATTGGATCTAAATTGTCTAATTTGTTGCCATAAAGTTGGTCATCATATTCCCTTATAATCCTTTCAAATTTATGTAGGGACCATAATGCTATCTTCTCCTTCATTTTTGATTTTGCTAATTTGTATTTTTTTTTTTGTTGGTCAGTCCAGCTAAAGGTTTGTCAGTTTAAAAGCCAAAACTTTACTTTCATGGCTTGTCTCTCTTATTTGTCTGTTTTCTACGTTATTCTCTTCTGCTCTAATCCTTATTTCCTTCCATTGCCTTTTGCTTTGGGTTTACTTTGTTCTTTCTGTAGTTTGTTAAGGTTAAAGCTTAATGATCATTTTCAGACCTTCTTTTTAAATGAAACATAGATGTGTTGTTGTTCAGTTGCTCAGTTGTGTCCAACTCTTTGCAACTCCATGGACTACAGCATGCCAGGCTTCCCTGGCCTTCATCATTTCCCAGAGCTTGCTCAAACTCATGTCCATTGAGTCAATGATGCCATCCAACCGTCTCGTCCTGTCATCCCCTTTTCCTCCTGCTCTCAATCTTCCTCAGCATCAGGGTCTTTTCTAGTGAGCTGCCTCTTCGCATCAGGCGGCCAAAGTATTGGAGGCTCAGCTTCAGCATCAGTCCTTCCAATGAATATTTAGGGCTGATTTCTTTTAGGGTACTGGTTTGATCTCCTTGTTGTCCGAGGGACTCTCGAGAGTCTTCACCAGCACCACAGTTCAAAAGCATCAATTCTTTGGTGCTCAGTCTTCTTTATGGTCCAACTCTCACATCCATATGACTGCTGGAAAAACCACAGCTTTGACTATACAGACCTTTGTCAGCAAAGTGATGTCTCTGCTTTTTAATATGTTTATAAATTCCCTCCTAAGTATTACTTTGTCTTCCACCTATAATATTGATATGCTGCATTTTAAAAATCCATTGTGGTTTCTTGACTCACTGACTGTTTAGAAATATGTCGTGTAACTTTCAAACATTTGGGAATTTTCCAGGTTTCTTTCTTGCATTGATTTTTTAATTCTATTGTGATTAGAAAACTCTTCAGTCCCTTATTTTAATTGGAGGATAATTACTTCACAATATTGTGATGGCTTTTGCCACGCATTAACATGAATCGGCCTTAGGTATATATATGTCCTCCCAATCCTGAACCCGCCTCCCACCTTCCTCCCCACCCCATCCCTTCAGGTTGCCACAGAGCACTGGCATTGGCTGCCCTGCTTCATGCACTGAACTTGAACTGGTCTTCCATTTTATTCAATTCTTTTTGATGTATTAAGGTTTATTTCATAATTTAACTTATGCATGCTAAAGAATATACCCTTGAGAAGAATATGCATTCTTTGTTGGGTGGTGTGTAGAGCTGGTTGAGAGTGTTTGTCAAGTCTTCTCTATCCTTGCTGATTCTCTATCTCGTTGTTCTATCAATTACTGAGAATGGGGATACTGAAACCCTTTTGTTGAACTGACTGGTTCTCCTTTACAGTCAGTTTTTGCTTCATGCACTTTGAGGACCTATTGTTAACTGTGTATACATTTACAATTGCTATGTCTTCCTGATGTATTGATCCTTTTTATCATTATGAATGACCCAATTTATTTCTAGTAATATTTCTTAAGTTTATTTTGTCTGAAATGATTAAAGTCACTCCAGTTCATGGCTATTGCTTGATCGGTGGTACAGAATTAAGACGTTTCTAAAAATCAAAGAAAAGACGACCCTCTACGGCAGCTTGTCTTCTGACTTTGGAGACTCTAGTCATCCCATTATTTTGCAGATCTGGAGAAGGCAATGGCACCCCACTCCAGTACTCTTGCCTGGAAAATCCCATGGACGGAGGAGCCTGGTAGGCTGCAGTCCATGGGGTCGCTAAGAGTCGGACATGACTGAGCAACTTCACTTTCACTTTTCCATTTCATGCACTGGAGAAGGAAATGGCAACCCACTCCAGTATTCTTGCCTGGAGAATCCCAGGGATGGGGGAGCCTGGTGCGCTGCCGTCTATGGGGTCGCACGGAGTTGGACACGACTGAAGTGACTTAGCAGCAGGGGAAAAGATGTTCACTTCCCTTCCAAGGGAAATACAACGGCAGCTACCTCCTGGACTCTGTTCTAAGTCTTATAAGCAGGTTTTAGAGAATCGTCTCTGTGATGAGAAGTTTCGGCCAACACACATGCACGGGTGCACGTAGACACACTCTTACGCAAAAATAATCAATTCTAGTCCCTTCACTCACGAAAAGAAAACGGAGACACAGATCATCAGGGACCCATCTATGGAGCTTTGGCAGAATCAAGACAAGATTTCATCTCTCAATTCCTATTCCGGTGTCCATTCCATTCCATCACTCTGACAAATTATTCTTCCAAGTCCTCAGTATGAGTGACAACAGCTGCCTGATGCAACAACCTTTTTATTAACAAGTACACTCAAGATGGAATAGATTCAAGCTATTCAAGGTTTCCCCATCAGGACTCCAACATCTGAGAAAGACAATGAGGTTCTACAGAGAGGGAGCTAGCTGGGTTGGGTGATCAAGGTTTTCGTGCCTGCCTGTGTCTCTTTCTGCCTTACTTACTTACAAGTCTGCCATGTTAGTGTTCATTTCAAGAGGCAAGGCAAGTGCTATCATTCCCAACCCATTTGACCTTCCACACTTGACTCAGCTGCATATGTACTACCATCCCTCAGTTATCTGCGGGGGGTTGGTTGAGGATACTCAAGTCTCTTACATAAAACGGAGCAGTACATTCAGTCTTCCTCATCTACTGAATCTAAAGCGTGCTCACAGCCTTCCAGAACCTAGCTTACGTATAAGAAGAGGAGATTCTGTATAAAATCAATTGAGAAATTTATACCACTGTGGTTCTACCATTAGTTGGGTAATCTTGGAAAAGTACTTTGGAGTTTCAGTTTCTTACTTGAAATAGGTTATTCTAAGTATTAGATAACATAATTTATAAGGAAGTACCTAATCCAGTCCTTTTTATTGAGGGTATTTTGTTGTTATTTTAAGACAGTATATAAAGACAATCCAAGTTCTTGCCACTGCAGTAGAAGAAAAGAGGGCTGGCTGATCTTTTAATGTTTTCTTGTTTGTTTTATTTTGGTCAGAGAACTGCCATGATCAAGAACTTGGTCAAAGTTACGCATTGTAAAATTGAACACTATACTTCTCCTAGACCTGAAGCTGTTTATTGGATTATGCAACTATGAGTATAAAGTAGTATAAATAGGTGCCTTTCTGTATTTTTATATGGCAAAATTTCCTGTGTGCTCCATTTTGGAAAGGGTATTTCCATCAGTTATAAATCGCTGTTCCATATTATCCGATAATTTAGATCAAGGTCATTACCAACCCAGATGACCAAACCTGAAAAATAGTATTCTCACATCAGAGACCTTGAAGAAAGAATGCTCTAATGGGATTAAAATGCCTTGCGAAGAATTACACCATGAGTAGCTCAAGAAATCTTAATTTGTAAAAGGTCACAGAGTTACAAAAAACATTGCTCATTTCAACTAATTAAATGAAATTTTAGTTAAACGGCACCTTTAAATATTGGTATTGCAGCTGCGAGTGCATTTAAATAGCATTTACACAGATATAATTAGCACAATTAAACATGGGTAGAAATGGAAACACCATTCTTAATTATATTGATATAATCAGTTTTATTAATGCTTTATAGCAACAAAAGTGACATCTGACAGTAGCACACAATTCATGACAGAACCTAATATTAAGCATTTGAGCATATTAAAGAATCTAAAGCTAGGTAAATGGGGAAAGAAAAAAGTCAAATAGAGTTCCTACCTGTGACAATACCATAGTTGGGAGGTTCGAGAATTACTCCATAAAACTGGATGATGTTTCTGTGACTGAGGACGCTGAGTATTTCTGCCTATACAAAAATCAAATACAAAATTGCATAAAATTTCACATTTATAAAAGTCTCATAAAATAGGTTTTGTATTCAATTTTCTTTTACATACTTTACAAAGATGTGTATGTGTTCAACAAGCATGTGATACTAATAAAACGGTGTCTTTGGCAGTTTTCTTGATAGATTAAGAATTTATATTGAAGGTTTCTGAAAAATTTTTTAAAGAAATGAGGTTGAACTGGCAGCAGCAGAAGTGCTTACTAGCAAGCATACATGACTGATAGTAGAGGGGGATGATTAAAGAGGGGAGATGCCATATTTATTTAAGTAAAAGCCTTCTTCCTTAAAGTCAAACAGATTTTTTTTCCCCTGCATAATATCCCCTCTGGCAGACTGCAACATGACTAAATTTCTATCAGTTGGATGAACAGTTATGACAAAATTGGCTCAGACAGTAAAGAGTGCCTGCAATTCAGGAGACCTGGGTTCGATCCCCAGGCCAGGAAGATCCCCTGGAAAAGGGAATGGCTACCCATTCCAGTATTCTTACCCTTCTGTCCATGGGATTCTTCAGGCAAGAATGCTGGACTTGGTTGCCACGCCCTCCTCCAGGGGATCTTCCCAACCCAGGAATTGAACCCACGTCTTTTATGCCTCCCGCACTTGCAGGCAGGTTCTTTACTACTAGCACCACCTGGGACACCCCAGTAGGAGATGATTTTTCATTAAAAACGTGTGATACTTGCTTTGAAAGTGGTTTGACTAGGCAGAAAACAGAGGTTATGGGTTGACATGGGGTCAATGTGGGAACAAGAGAAAGGAGCATCATTAGTGACTGGATGAGACATTCATTTTATCAACGTTGATTTGACAATTTGTTTTAGTAAGTGTTGAAGGGGGCTATAGAAATAATTCCTTAACAATCACTGAGTGTTCACTGTGTGTAGAGGTTCAGTTCAGTTCAGTTCAGTTCAGTCGCTCAGTTGTGTCTGACTCTTTGCGACCCCATGAATCGCAGCACGCCAGGCCTCTCTGTCCATTACCAACTCCCAGAGTTTACCCAAACCCAACTGTATTCATCAAACAACCTTCTCATAATTTAGTTTTCCAAGTAGAAAGAGAATACACTAATTGGACAATAAATACAATTATTCATCCATATGGCAACTCTATTTCTAAATCAGCATAAATGACCTTTGTTGTAAAAATCGAGTTCATGTGAAGTTTGGAAATCATAAGCCCTCTGTTTTTCAGTGGCAGATCAACTCTTTGTGAGTAAAGCATGAGAGTTCAATGTGAGGATGCATTAAGGTTGGAACCAGTATTGGTCAAAACCAGGAAGTGTTATCCTTTGGCACATTTTGGTATATTCTTCAGAATATCTAAATCTCAAAGCCATTAAAAATGTTTTCGTCAATAAAGAATAAATACAAGAATATTCTGAATCCTTGGACAATGATTTTATAATTCAGCATGACATGGAATTTTCAGTGTTTCAGCTAGCTTTCATGCTTACATTTAAGATACTAACAAATTATATCTTGGAGAGAGAATTTATCTTTTCAGGTATTGGTAAGCATGTCTAAATGGTCTTGGGTAGGTATATGCTAATGGCAGAACAACTATTATCTTGTATTCCTTTGTTGTGCTCATATTTTAGTTTTTTACAGTTATGAAAAACTCTTGCAATATGATTTGCAAGCAAATGATATTTTTATGGAAAAAGGCTTTAGGTTCCAATTTAATAAACTAAGAATTTGATGTAACATCTCGAAAACAACATGCTACTTTAGAGTGTTGTACAAGTTTCATGGAAATAGGCTAATAATAAGTAGAGATAGATTAAATAAATAAGTGATATTTGCAATAAATGGAAATCATGATAACTGTTAGCAATTCAAACAAGCGCCAACAGAAATACCTGGGATTAATTGAATTATTAAAACCTGTGCTTATAGTAGCCAGTATCTGAATGCAAGTAGATGTATTATAGAGATTTGCCTCTATAGGCACCTGCTTGTCAAAGTTCATCAATGGAAATTGCTGAAGTAAGTATGCAGCAAATAATTTTTCCTTCAGTTGTTTTCCCATTGTTTTCCAGATTTAAATTCTGGGATACTCTAGCAAATGGCTTACACATCAAACTAATGGATTAGTGGCTTGAAAAAGTTCAGTTTTATGTTAAAAAGGAAACATACTAACAATGAAGGCTAAAATAATGCTCTATTGTGCCAAAAAATTTAAATATTTTTATACTATTATAATGAAGAAGATTTGGTACATATCTACAATGGAATATTACTCAGCCATAAAAAAGAACAAAATATTGTCATTTGCAGAGAGACATGGATGTACTTAGAGAATACTGAAAGTGAAAGTGTTAGTCACTCAGTCATGCCTGACTCTTTGCGACCCCATGGACTATGCAGCCAGCCAGGCTCCTCTGTCCATGGGATTATCCAGGCAAGAGTACTGGAGTGGGTAGCCACTCCCCAATAGTTTAAAGGGGAATAGCCATTCCCCCAAATTTAAGAAGACAAGAGCCTACATTTTTAAAAAAAAAATGAAAATTATACATAAAAGAAAGGAGATGGGGAGGAAATAAAATATATTATTTGTGTTTATCTCTAGGTAGCAAAGGGCTTCCCAGGTGGCTCAGTGGGTAAAGAATCTGCCTGCAATGCAGGAGACGTGGGTTCAGTCTCTGGGTGGGGAAGATCCCCTGCAGGAGGGCATGGCAACCCACTCCAGTATTCTTGCCTAGAGAATTCCATGGACAGAGGAGCCTGGTGGGCTACAGTCCATACGGTTGCAAAGAATCAGACATGACTGAAGAAATTGAGCACATGCTAGGTAGTAAAAGAATCATAACTGATTTAAAATTTCCACATATTTCCCAAATTCTTTACAATAGCCTCTATAATTTTTAATCAGAAAAAACAGTACATGCATGTTATCTGTAATATGTATGACTAGAGCATATAAATATATCATTTAAAATATTGATTTGCATGGAAATTTTGATTTCCCCTAGGATTGGATCAGAAAGAGGTAAAATTTTTTCCTCACCTCCCCAGAACTACCCTAGGTATATAAGGACTAGTTTAGTTAATCTCTGAGCTTTGAGTTTCTTCTGACATGCCTCCAGAACAAACATCTCCTGGGTTATTCCTGAAGAAGTCCATAAACTCTGAGAGGCCATGAGACAAAAGTCTGGATACTGAGTACACCTACTCAGACTCTGGTTCAGTGTTTTATTAAATGATCTTCCTCTCCCTTCTGACATTTGTTCTCGTAGCCCATTGCTCTTCAGAGAAGCCTTGCTTGTCTTGCACCATGTCTAGTATAAAACCACATGAGGGAGAAAGGTCACATGCTTTATACAGCAGAAGCTCAACAATATTTGAAGGTGGGTGAACAAATAGTATTTGACAATAATGATACTAAGTGTGTTTAAATAACTGCCATGGTAAGAGTTCATGTAAAGTAAATGTTTACTCTGAACAGGGCAGTGAGAAGAGTAAAATGCCTGTGGGTGTGGATTTGCTTCAATATTCATTCTGTTCTTTTACATGCATAAGGGTTACTTCAGGCTATTATTTTGTAAGAATGCCAGTCAATCAATTATACAACTAGAGTAGAAGCCACATTGAAATGTGTGTTCACGAGCCCTTTGTTGATTTGAATTTTCAGGATAAAGCCTTGGACAGCTACAAGTTGCCTCTTGCAGTCCACGACAATCAAATGGGCAAAATTTCTTGAGAGCCCTTCAAGCACGCCCTATAGAATGCAGAAGCTTGCTTAATCTTAAACCTTCTGCTTCCAGGTTTTTACCCAATGCATTGTAACATTCATATTTCCAAAATCACCTCTGCAAGTAAGCCAGCTTCTTATCGAGTCTACACCTTCCTCACACCACAACCACTGTAGCAGACACTCCTCTACCACATACTGAAAAATGGAGCTCTGATTCTCAGTGGTGGGGCTACATTTCACACATGCTTTCTGCATAGGCTGAATGTGTTCCCCTAAAATCCATATGTTGAAACCTGACCCCCAAAGTGATGGTATAAGGAGGTGGGACCTGTAAAAGGTGATGAGGGTAGAGCCTCGTGAATGGAATCAGCGCCCTTATAAAGGAGCTCCCTTGCCCCTTCCTTTGGCCACATGAGGACACCACACGAAGATGGCCAACTGTGAACCAGGAAGTAGGTTCTCACCAGAAATTGACTCTGCTAACAACTTGATCTCGGACTTCCCAACCTCCAGGACTTATGAGTGTGTTTGTTGTTTATAAGTCATCCCATCTTCAGTATTCTGTCACAGCATCCTGAATGGACTAAGACAGCCCTCTTCCTAGGCTTGGGCCAACATCACAAAACTCTACAACTGAACCAGGTTTCTAAGGAACAGGATGGGTTCGAAAAGACGATGTCCTTGGTCTTCTCAGTACAGCATACCTCTTATCATTATCCCCATGGAGCCTAGAGCTATTGTACTTAGCAGCAGAATGTAAGGCACAAGGGGAAATATTTGATTTAAAAACTCCAAAAACAGGGACTTCTCTGGTGGACCAGTGGTTAAGAAATCTCCAGCCAATGCAGGGGACCTGGGTTCGATCCCTGGTCTGGGAAGATCCCACAAGCCGCGGAGTAACTAAGTCTGTCAGCCACAATTACTGAACCGAGCTATAGAGCCTGTGCCCTGCAACAAGAAAAACCACCACAATGAGAAGCCTCCACACCACAACTTGAGAAAGCCCATGGCACAATGAAGACTCAGTGCAGCCAAAAAAAAAAAAAAAAAACCCTAAAACAGTAGTGTATAAGGTCAAAACATCCTGCTTTTTCAGGCGAGAAGTAGGTAGACCTTCTCTTCTGTTTCAGGCTCTGTTTATAAAGATAACTGAGGCAGAATGCACTCTCTAAGTAATCAGAAGATTTACACGTGTCAGATCACAAGAACCAGTTTCAAAAACAAACAAAAAAAAAGTTGTTTACTTCATTGCATTTTTACTCCAAGAATACTATGTTAGGGGCATTTTCCTAAAATAATTCCCGCAAGATGGCAAACCAGCTCCCACTTCTAAAAACTCAGTGCTATAGAACATTAAAAACAGGCTAGGATGAGTTTCAATTCTGTATTTAATCACCAGAGTCATACCCAGGTCGTGCTCTTTGAATCACTTTTAGGCTTAACGAGAACCATTCAATAACACAGGCACATGACAAGCAGTAAATCTCTCAGTTCTGTAGGTTCTCTTTCAAATACCGCCCTTTAGGTATTCAGGGAAATAAAGAAGGATAAACGAACTGAATTCAGGTTCCATAATATAATACAGCCTATATTCCTCATGACGTATGATGTCATGAAGACATTTCTTCGGAAGAAAAATGGCTAGAAATACTAAGAAGGCAAAATAAACCAGTCATTCTGCTCTGCCGAGACGGAGTCATGCGGGATGCATTACAAATGTCACTGGTGCTGGGAAGTCTTTATTGCTCAATGGTTTTCCTGGTGGGTTGCAGGAGACTTACCACGTGCAGCTACTGGGACAGCTGCCTGGGCTCCGTTCCAGGGATCAGGCTGCTCTCCAGTTAAGTATATACCCAACTAAGGACAGACTAACCTGGCAGGATGGAGGGCTGGCTGAAACTGAATGAAATAAATACTGAAGATTTAAGGACAGGGATGTAAGAGATATCCCAAGGTATAAAAGACTGAGAGATTTTAGATTGTTCATGCTCAACAACAGAAGGTCACTGTGATGACATGAAAAAGTCAGATATATTGTAAACCTGTATTCAGTTTGGATAACAAAAGCACATTCAAGCACTCAACTTTCCACTAAACAACTTATGTAACTTGGTCAAAGAGATCACTTGGGGCTAAAATTACACAGAAAACCTCCCCAAAGAAAACCCTGGAATAAGACTTGAAGTATGAATTAATGAAGGATTAGGCTTTTATAAAAATAATAAAACACAATATAATGTAATCAAAACTAGGTCAGTGGAAATTTAAATTCTAATTCCAAAATGGATGGCCCTGGAGCCACCTGGTTTCTCTGAACCTTGTTTCTTCCTAGAAAATTATTTTGCTGGACAAAATTATCTTCCGGATTCCTTCATGCTTTAAATTTCTATCCATTTCTATTAAAAAAAAAAACCTAACTTGATGTATTTCTAACAGTTGCTTTACTCAGAGTGGGTCCTTGATAGATATGTGATAAACGAAACTGAGGTCATTAACTGCGGTGTATTAGGATACCCTCTGGAGTCAAACAGGCTGGAGGCAGGAGTCTTGGCTATGCCTCCCATAAGCTGGGTGACTTAGGGGAAGTGATTTAACCTCTCTGGGCTCCAATCTCCTTAAGGGAGAACAGAAATCCTACCCTAGTGTCTAGAAATTCCAGGTATTTAACCAATGATAATTCCTTTCTCTGGAGAAGGCAATGGCACCCCACTCCAGTACTCTTGCCTGGAAAATCCCATGGATGGAGGAGCCTGGTAGGTTGCAGTCCATGGGGTCGCGAAGAGTCGGACATGACTGAGCGACTTCACTTTCACTTTTCCCTTTCATGCGCTGGAGAAAGAAATGGCAACCCACTCCAGTATTCTTGCCTGGAGAATCCCAGGGACAGTGGAGCCTGGTGGGCTGCCGTCTATGGGGTCGCGCAGAGTTGGACATGACTGAAGCAACTTAGCAGCAGCAGCAGCAGCAATTCCTTTCTCTGAAGGTCTTCCCTTTCCTTTTTAACCAGTTTATCATTCAGAGTCAAGTCAAGCTTACGAGCAAATATCAGATTTCTTCCATATTGGATTCCACTTTCATAACTGGCTTGTATTAGTTAGCTTCATGTATTTATCATATTTGACTTTCCATGTTTGTGTGTGCTGTGTTGTGCTCAGTTGCTCAGTTGTGTCTGACTTTTTGTGCAACCCTATGGACTGTACGCCCCCAGGCCCTTCTGTCCACGGAATTCTCCAGGCAAGAATGTGAGAGTGGGTTCCCATGCCCTCTTCCAGGTGATCTTCCCCACCCAGGTATGGAACCCACATCTCCTGCATTTCCTGTATTGCAGGTGGATTCGTTACCCACCCCCTTTAAAAAAAATACAATAAAAATATGAGTCCTTTCATCTAAGTATTTTTTTATCAAAATCTGCCTTTGCTCAAAGAGATTCCAGTTTGCAGACTTCTGTACAAAAACAGCTAGTACGTACTGAGTGTCTACTGTGCCAAGCAATTCATATAGACAGCTTTAAAAAATAATATTTTATATTAGTCTTATAATATTTTACATTATTTTATAAAAATATTTTATTTGGCTGCTCCCAGTCTTAGTTGCGGCATGCGGGGACCTCATTCCCTGACCAGGGATCAAAACTGGGCCCTCTGCATTGGGAATCTTAGCCACTCAACCACTACAGAAGCTCCTCTGCTTGTTTTTTTTTTTCTGGCTGTACTGGGTCTTCACTGCTGTGTGTGGGCTTCTCTATTGCGACTAACAGCAGCTACTCTTTAGTTGTGGTGCATGGACTTTCCATTGAAGCGGCTCCTCTTGTTGCAGAGCACAGGCTCTAGGCTCATGGGGTCAGTAGTTGTGGCTCATGGGCTTAGTTGCTCCGTGGCATGTGGGATTCTTCCTGGACCAGGGA
Source organism: Okapia johnstoni (assembly GCA_024291935.2). Classification (NCBI taxonomy): domain Eukaryota; kingdom Metazoa; phylum Chordata; class Mammalia; order Artiodactyla; family Giraffidae; genus Okapia; species Okapia johnstoni. The sequence continues at coordinate 127,595,807 of CM044308.1, read as the reverse complement.
TCGAACCCATGTCCCCTGCACTGGCAGGAGAATTCCTAATCTCTGGACCAACAGGGAAGTTGCCATCTATTTGTTTTTATTTCAGTTCATGATCTTGCTCTTTTATTCTGAAGTGTTTTATATTTGCTATGAATACATTTGCTAATGTTATTTAATGGCTTAGATTAATCTAAGCCTACCAGGCTCTTCTGTCCATGGAATTCTCCAGGCCAGAATACTGTGGTGGGTTGCCATGCCCTCCTCCAGAGGATCTTCCCAATCCAGGGATCAAACCCAGGTCTCCCGTATTGTAGGCTAATTCTTTTCTGTCTGAGCCACCAGGGAAGCCCAGATTAACCTAGAGAACCAAAGCATTACATAAATATAATTCTAAAACACTTGCATGCTTTTTTTGAGCAGAGGTATTTATTTATCTGTATTTTAAATATATGTAGTATGAAGAAATGGAAGGGGTAGTTAAAGAACCTGATGAAAATAATCAAATTTCAGAAAGGTGAGTAATGCAAACATCATTCTGTCTGGTGATGATATATGCAATTGGTAGACTGACCTTTTAAAGCCTCAAAGCAAATCATGAGTGAGGGCCTTCTACTATTGCAGAGAAACTTTAAAACTTGCCTAAGGGGACAAAAAATGGCAAAGCCATGTTTTTAACACAGACTGTCTTATGTCAAAGCTCTGTTTATAATCACTAAAACCTCCCACTTTACTTTACAAACCTAATTTGAATACAGAATGGGATGTTAGTTTATAGAACATCTGAAAATTATAACAGACCTAAAAAAATACCAAAACTCTCTTTAGTTAGTTACAGAAAAGTGAGAAACAACTCTTCATCAACTCCCCTTAGGGCCTCAGCCACTACCTCCACTGTAAGATTTCCAAGCCTTCCTGACACTCAATTGGGCAAGATCAAGTCAAGAACCAAGATCTAATTTTCACTAGGCCATCAGGCCAGTGAGCAACGACCAAATTTATAGTTAATAAAACCAGTTAATTGCACAGCATGAAGCACCCTCTCTCTATGCAAAAATGACATGGTTAGGAATTTTGAGCAACTCTCACAATCTGATTAGTTAAGTGCTTTATAATATTACTGTACAGTGCAACAGAGTTTGATTATTTATATCCCATAAGAGAAATGTTTGCTACATTTATTATGGAAATCTGCAAAATCATTTAGAAGAATTTAGGCAAATTTAATTTTTAAATAGTCTGAAAAGTCCTTTCACATCTTGTGGACTTCAATTAGACAGCATCTTGAATACCTGGATTCTTCCATTTAACGATTTCACTATTTCTGGGTTCTGTCAGCATACTGAAACAATAACTAATGACAAAGGCATGTATGTGATATCTGCCAGACTACTGAGTGACAATAAAAGCACCAAACCCCAACAAATATATGGTAAAAAATAACCTGGAATCATAGACTCTTAAGATGATTTCTCCCCTAAAGGTTTAAAGAAGAGATAGCCTCCATTTAAGCAAACTCTCCCACATTAATAACCATCACCACCACCACAATCTTTCTTTTCACTAACTTTCATGCTGAAATCTAAGTCCTTCTTTGTGTTCAGTAGAGATGGTAAAAGATAACATCTGAAGGCTAATTTTCACATTACACTACATTATAGGCTTTCCTAAGCCTAGACTCCGGCAGTTGGTGATGGATAGGGAGGCCTGGCGTGCTACGGTTCATTGGGTCACAAAGAGTCAGACACGACTGAGCGACTGAACTGAACTGAACTGAAGCTGAAAGCTGGATGAATCACAAGCTGGAATCAAGACTTTCAGGAGAAATATCAACAGCCTCAGACATGCAGATGATACCATTCTAATGGCAAAAAGTGAAGAACTAAAGAGCCTCTTGATGGTGAAAGAGGAGAATGAAAAAGCTGGCTTAAAACTCAGCATTCAGAAAACTAAGATCATGGCATCTGGTTTCATCACTTCATTGTAAACAGAAGAGGAAAAAGTGGAAGAAGTGACAGATTTTATTTTCTTGGGCTCCAAAATCACCACGGATGTGACTGTGGCCATGAAATTAAAACACCCTTACTCCTTGGAAGGAAAGCAATGACAAACCTAGACAGCATATTAAAAAGCAGAGACATCACTTTGCCAGCAACGGTCCCTATAGTCAAAGCTATGGTTTTGCCAGTAGTCATGTATGGATGCAAGAGTTGGGCCATCAAAAAGGCTGAGTGCTGAAGAATTGATGCCTTTGAACTGTGTTGGTGGAGAAGACTCTGGACAGCTGGAAAGTTCCTTGGACAGCAAGCAGATCAAACCAGTCAATCCTAAAGGAAATCAATCCTGAATATTCATTCAAAGGACTCATGCTGAAGCTGAAGCTCCAATACTGTGGCCCTGATGCTAAGAGCTGACTCATTGGAAAAGACCTTGATTCTGGGGAAAGATTGAAGGCAAAAGGAGAAGGGCATGGCAGAGGATGAGATGGTTAGATAACATCACCAACTCAATGGACATGAATTAGAGAAAACTCTGGGAGATAGTGGAGGACAGAGGAGACTGGCATGCTGCAGTCCCTGGGGATGCAGAGTTGGATATGATTTAGTGACTAAACAAGTCTAAAAACTCTAATTCTTATCAATTTTCTTGACATGTCTTATTTTTCAATTTTTAAGGGTTATTTTACCTAAATTTATGCAAAGATATAAATCATTCTAAAAACATACTCAAGTAACTGGTAGAGCCACCTGACTGAATGTATTCACTTTTTAGCCCAATATTGGGGTACAGTGTAAACTTGGTTACTATGGCTCTCCTCAAAACCATCTTTATATTCCTCCGATGCAAAAGAAAATTTTTTATGTTTTTAGGTTCAATCATATAAAGTTATAATTTAACTATAATCATCTTCACTTCAGTTAAGTCATTCAGTTGTGTCTGATTCTTTGCGACCCCATGGACTGCAGCACGCCAGGCTTACCTGTCTATCTCCAACTCCCAGAGCTTGCTCAAATTCATGTCAATCAGGTCGGTGACACCATCTAATCATCTCATTCTCTGTTGTCCCCTTCTCCCACATGCAATCTTTCCCAGCATCAGGGTCTTTTCTAATGAGTCAGCCCTTAGCATCAGGTAGCCAAAGTATTGGAGCTTCAGCTTCAGCATCAGTCCTTCCAATGAATATTCAGGATTGATTTCCTTTAGGATTGATTGGCTTGATCTCGTTTCAGTCCAAGAGACTCTAAGGGTCTTCTCCAACACCACAGTTCAAAAACATCAATTCTTCAGTACTCAGTTTTCTTTATGGTCCAACTCTCACATCCATACATGACTACTGGCAAAACCATAGCTTTTACTAGACAGACCATTGTTTGCAAAGTAACATCTCTGCTTTTTAATATGCTGTCTCGGTTGGTCATAGCTTTCCTTCCAGGGAGCAAGAGTCTTTTAATTTCATGGCTGCAGTCACCATCTGCAGTGATTTTTGGAGCCCAAGAAGATAAAGTCTGTCACTGTTTCCATTGTTTCCCCATCTATTTGCCATGAAGTGATGGGACCGGATGCCATGATCTTCGTTTTTTGAACATTGAGTTTTAAGTCAGCTTTTTCACTGTCCTCTTTTACTTTCATCAGGAGAATCTTTAGTTCCTCTTTGCTTTCTGCCATAAGGGTGGTGTCATCTCCATATCTGAGGTTATTGATATTTCTCCCAGCAATCTTGATTCTAGCTTGTGCTTCATCCAGCCCAGTATTTTGCATGATGAACTCTGCATACAAATTAAATAAGCAGGGTGATGATATACAGCCTTGACATACTCCTTTCCCAATTTGGAACCAGTCTGTTAAAGTCTCACTTGGAGAATTTTGAGCATTACTTTGCTAGTGTCTGAAATGAGTGCAATTGTGCAATAGTTTGAACATTCTTTGGCATGCCTTTCTTTGGGACTGAAATGAAAACTGACCTTTTCCAGTCCTGTGGCCACTGCTGAGTTTCCCAAATTTGCTGGCATATTGAGTGCAGCACTTTCACAGTATCATCTTTGAGGATTTGAAAAGTTCAGCTGGGATTCCATCACCTCCACTAGCTTTGTCTGCAGTGATGCTTCCTATGGCCCACTTGACTTCACATTCCAGGATGTCTGGCTCTAGGTGAGTGATCACACCATCGTGATTGTCTGGGTCGTGAAGATCTTTTTTGTATAGTTCTTCTGTGTATTCTTGCCACCTCTTCTTAATATCTTCTGTTTCTGTTAGGTCCATACCATTTCTGTCCTTTATTGTGCCCATCTTTGCATGAAATGTTCCCTTGGTATCTCTAATTTTCTTGAAGAGATCTCTAGTCTTTCCCATTTTATTGTTTTCCTCTATTTCTTTGCATTGATCACTGAGGAAGGCTTTCTTATCTCTCCTTGCTATTCTTTGGAACTCTGCATTCAGATAGATATATCTTTCCTTTTCTCCTTTGCCTTTCATGTCTCTTCTTTTCTCAGCTATTTGTAAGGCCTCCTCAGACAACCATTTTGCCTTTTTGCATTTCTTTTTCTTGGGGATGATTCTGATTACCACCTCCTGTACAATATTACAAACCTCCATCCATAGTTCTTCAGGCACTCTATCAGATATAATCCCTTGAATCTATCTGGTCTTAGTAAAAGGAATATTTGTGATATTCCTGAACTGGTTGGTTTTTAATCCCCATTGCTCAACAACCTGTCATGTTACATTTTTCAAGTTGATTGCTAGAAAGCTTAGGCATAAATTTGTTGCCTGTATCTACAAAGAGTAAAGAACCTCATGAGTGTGTTTTTACTATTTTCATTTCTGTTTCCATTTTGTTTTTTTACCATATTTTCCCTTTGCCCCATTTTCCTATTTTAACTTTTTAAATCTCACAATTTGTATTTTTATTAGTTGCCTTAAATCATTTTGACAATGAAGCCATACAATAAAATAGTATTTTGTATTGTATCTCAAACTGGACTCTTCAAGATAAGACTCCACGGTCCACAGATAGACCCCTGGTGGCCCATCAGAAAACTCAAAGAAACACTGGTCTAATCGAAGGGTTACCTCTTGGTTACTTCTCTGTGCACAAAGATAACCCTCTCTTTCACTTTTTCTTCTCCAGCAGCCTTCACTAGCATTCTGCTTTAGCAATTTATGACCATCCCTTAGATCTTTCTATTACCCACCCATCTCAAACTTAGAAGGCCCTTTTTTACCTTAACCTTTTAGCCTTATTCCCCTTAAACCTGCTCTTCAGTTGATCTTATTGAGCTCTCTAGTCCCTTAATTCCTTTCAGTTTTCCCCCTCTAATCAACTGGTTCTTTTGAAAGAAAGTGAAAGTCGCTCAGTCGTGTCTGTCTCTTTGTGACCCCATGGACTATACAGTCCATGGAATTTTCCAGGCCAGAATACTGGAGTGGGTAGGTAGCCTTTCCCTTCTCCAGGTGATCTTCCCAACCCAGGGATCGAACCCAGGTCTCCTAAATTGGAGGCAGGCTCTTTACCAGCTGAGCCACAAGAGAAGCCCCATTGTGGCTTCTTTCTAGTGAAAGAAACAGAGATCCAAAATAACAGTAGTTAAACAAGTAGTTCATATTGTCTCAAAACATGAAGGCTGCAGGAAGCCCAATATGGCAGCTCCACAATTATTAACACAGTCTGCCTCACCATCCTTCACATTAGTTTACATCCTCAAGGTTACCAGATGGTCACAGTACAACCCCTGAGGTTCTAAGCCATTATATTCACACTTGAGGCAGCAGGAAAGAGGAAAGTGTATAAGGGCATTTTCTTAGGTCAGCTTTCTTTAAAGAGCGCACTCAGCAATCTTATCCAATGAGTTCTGTTTATATCTCCATTTATTGAACGCTAGAAGGCTGTAGCAGTAATTTCGAGTATCTCCAATTTCCTCCCTTCTTCATTCTCTGTCCACTCAACAAATATTTACTGAGTATTTATGTGCCAGGCACTATTTTTTCAGGGCTGAGGATAGTGATGGACAAGATAGCAAAACCATTGCCTTCACAGAGCTTACAATTTAAAGAGGAAGACAGACAACGATGATATCAAGTAATAAATAAGATAATCTTTATGAGTTACCTACAATAAACCTTGACCCTATGCGGGCTTTAGCTACTCTTGCCTTTTTCAGTCTCAGATCACTATGGATGTTCTACACCAGAGAAACAGGCATAACTGCCCTCAGTATTCCTTCCTTACACTTTCTGCCTTTCTATCTCTGAGAAAAAGGTATCCTTCCTTCCCAGATCTCACACTGACGCCTGTGCTCTTTTTTTTTTTTCCCACCTGTGCTTTTTATATCTCCCCTTTTCACTCAGGACATATAATCCATCAATTATATCCTTTCTGGAACAATCTGTTTCTAGTTCTATCCTCTAGGCCTAAAAAATGCTTGAGTTTCACCTCTCCAAGAAACAAACAACTTTTCTTGACCCTCTTCTCAAACTACTTTTCTAAACATGAAAACGTCTTGAAATAATACTTTTCACTAAGTTCTGTTTCTTTGCTTTTCGTTCATTTCTTAAACCCATTATATTTGGTTGGATTTTTATTCCATTGTTAAAGTTTCCTTAACTAATTCTGAATTCTGATCTTTTCTATTAAATACCCTTTATAGGTTCTATTCTGAGTTTTTCAGTTAAATATAACCTCCCCTGAACATTCTGATAAAGTCCCTTAGATCTATACCTGTGCTATTTCCTGGTATGAATGAAAACAAGGAAGAGACATGGGCATTCTAAGTTATATAAAAATAAAATAAACCCCTACTATCAAGGCTCACACAATAGCAGGGGAAAAATAAAAGTGCATAATAACAATATGCAACACAATGATTATAAGAAGTAGAAAGTGTTGTGGAGGACCCATGTAGAGATTGGGTGAAGCTGGGGATAATGGAAAGCTTCAATTAGACAATGGAAAATGAATTAGGCTTTAATTTATAGCTAGAGAAGGCTTGCCATTCCAAGTAAAGGGAATAGCAAGAACTTCGGTAGAGAGACAGCATGGGGCAGCATGTTTGAGAGACAGTAGCACTTCTGTTTGCTTGGAATGTGGAGTATACATAGGAGAACACAGATAGGTAAAGGGATTACAAGCCTAGCTAAGAAGCAGTAAGGACAAGATTCAAACCAGCTAGTTTGGTTGTAAAGCCTATGATTTCCACCATGACATAGTACAGCCTTTCTCACAAGTGAATGTCAATATTCAAAATCACATAGACGTACATGTTCTATGCATGCACACAGATGTACATGCACACACATTTCTGTAGGTTACAAAACGATAAACAATAACAGAGTAAATACCTTAACATATTTATTTTATCTGAGTATGGAAAGAATTCTAGGATCAAAATCAAGAGACCTAATTTAGCCTTGGTTCTGACACTCCAAGGCTATGTGATTCGAGGCCTCAGCTCACCTACTGATAAAATGTCAAAATTTGGAGGTAAAAAGGACCAAATGAATGATCTAAAGTCCCTTAAATTCTAATTTCCTGACTTAAATTGGACTAAACTGATATGGGGTGGGACCCAGGCACAAGTGTGCCTTAGAAGCTTTCCAGGTGAGTCTAATGTGCACTGGCCTAGACAGTGGTTCTGTGGCAGCTAGACTGTGGCCTCTAAACTGTGGCCTCATTACTTAGCAGCTAGAAACGCTGGGGCTGAATCTCAACTTCATCATGTCTAAACTGTGTGGCCTTGCAAGTCTCTCAATATCACTGAGCTTGCTGTCATCTCTAAAATAAGAAAATCAGTGTCTACTTAAGCACCTGTGAGGGCCAAATATACCTGGAAAGTACATGCTGGGCACCTGGTTTACCTCCACAAATCATTCCTAGAGTGAACAAAGATAAACTGTTTAGAAGAAACACAGAACTGATCTCAGACACATAGAACATCAGCTAGAACGATGAACTGCTAGAAAGCAGATCCAAAGATTGACAGCAACAGCACAGTGAAACTCATAAAGGAGACAAGAGGCCAAAACACAGGTCTAGGCAGAACAGTGACCAAAGACCAGAAAGAGTCTAGTGAATACAGCATTGGAAGAGAGTGAAGGTATCTGTCATCCTACAAACTCAGGTAACACCACAGCTGCTGGAAGACTCTAAATCTAAAGACCAAAATATACCAAAGATGACCACAGGTTGTTAAGCCTGGTTCTTCTAATCTCTAAACAAATCTTACAGTTCCCTATTATTTTAAAAATAAAGTGCCAAGCTGAAAGAAAGTCAACCTTACTTCTCTTTTCCACACTCAGGGTAAGGAATCCAGCTTAACCATCATTAGCCTCACAATTATGACATTTGCAGAAAGAATGAGAATTTGGTGGGGCTGTTCTTGTGTTTCTATTTCCTGCCCTTTCTCAGATCTCTGTGTCAGAGGTCACAGAGGAGCACACTACACCATTATTCTTTTTCAGAACAGTTGCCTCTGGCCCTGGCTGTCATTCATCATAATGAGGTTTCTGTTGTGTTACTGTAATCAAATGAGCCCAATATATGTATGATACCCTCCATTCAAATATGGAAGGACTACTGGCTCAAAGTCAATCAGAAAAATATTTCTGAGTTATTTTTCCAGGAGTTAACATCAATCACAATGATCTATCGTCTATAAAGTAAGGATATTACCTCCCAGCTCTAAAGACTGTTGGGAGGATGGTGGCATTGAGCCAAATACAGGCATGGGTGGCACCAGACAGGCAAGGACTAGGGTTTTAGGTTCTGGTTTTTCACTAACTCCCCAATGTGCCACTCAGCAAGTTACTTGCCCTTTCAAACACTAGGAATCTGTGGAATTGGGGATAATAAAAACTTTCAAAATTTTTACTTTGGAGTAATTTTTAGATTCAGAGAAATGCTGTTTAGAGTATTTAGAGTCATAGAAAAAAAATAGAGGCCTTGTAGAGCCCTAGTTCAGTTAATATCTTATATTACTGTAGTACATCACTATTAACCAAACTCCAGACTTTGTTTGGATTTCACCTGTTGCTCCGTGAATGTCCTCTTTGTGGTCTAGGACCCTTTCCAGAGGGTTCACATCACATTTAGTTGTTATACCTCCCTAGTCTTCTCTAGTCTCGTATCACAGGGTTTTAATACAAATCAAATAAATGTGAAAACACTTTGTAAAATGAAAAGGAATATTAGAATATGATTTACTATTGTTAGGCATTAAATGAGTCCAGGCATATAAAGCACCAAGAAAACTGGACTGTATTAAGTCCCAAATATGGGTTATTAGCATTATTATTATGAATTTTTATACCTATCCTACAAAATGATGAGTTCTACACATATTCAACAGTTGCTCAGGGTTCACAAATCCTCTACAACTACAGATTTTCCTCTGTAAGAAGACAGCTTTATAGAGATAGCCCTTGACCAAACCTTCAGAAACATCTTGCCCTAACCAACTGAGTTAGCAAAAGCAGCTCAATCTAGCAGAGGAGAAAGGACAAGAGACGGAGTGAAGACAGAGGCACCAACGGAACCTCAGAAGCCACAGAGGTTTCACTTTGTTGTCAGACATCAATCTTAGTCCTAGAGCTACACAAAGAAGCCATGAAATTTAAGAGGGACCATTCCATAAAATCAGCAAAGGAACCAACACTTAATATATTTCCGGTTAAACAATCTGTGCACAGTTTTCAAGCATCATTAGGAAGTTAGAAAAGATGACCTGTGGTGAGGGGGAGACAGGAGAGTGAAGCTTTCTTTATCCCTCAGTGCTCTGAGCTTGCTAGCTTGCCTGGGAGAAAGCTCAGTCAGAATCCATGTTACTCATACAACTCATCCCTACAATATCAGGAAATCGTGAATACATTCCAAGTTGCTTTAGAAGAACAAAACAAAGGAGGAGCTCTGGAGCTGAATGTGTACTGAAAGCCACTAAACATCCTGCCTCTCATAGCCTAACATTGTACTAAGAAGTGTTCAGAAGTTTTTCATGTTTCTTCACGTTTAGTAAATTTTTATTGTACACTGGTCAAGAATATGATTTAGTATAACAAAGGAAAGGTAAACAAATAAATACTATTTAAATACAAAGTATAAAGGTTATTAAAAAGAATGAGGTAGCTTTATACATACTCACATGGCAATTTTACATAAAGTTAAAAATTCAAGCTGCAAGATAATATAATTTTTAAACTTCTTTTTTAAAAGATAATTGTGGAGTCACAGGCAGCTATAAAAAATAATATAGAGAGATCCCATACACTCTTTACGCTGCTGCTGCTGCTGCTAAGTCGCTTCAGTCGTGTCCGACTCTGTGCGACCCCAGACGGCAGCCCAGCAGGCTCTGCCGTCCCTAGGATTCTCCAGGCAAGAACACTGGAGTGGGTTGCCGGTTCCTTCTCCAATGCGTGAAAGGGAAAAGTGAAAGTGAAGTCGCTCAGTCGTCTGACTCTTAGCGACCCCATGGACTGTAGCCTACCAGGCTCCTCCATCTATGGGATTTTCCAGGCAAGAGTACTGGAGTGGGGTGCCATTTCCTTCTCCAGGGGATCTTCCTGACCCAGGGATAGAATCTGTGTCTCCTGCATTGGCAGGTGGATTCTTTACCACGGAGCCACCTGGGAAGTGGAAAGAGTATTAGTACTGTTATAAATGCAGAGGAAAAGAAAAATCAATCTGTTAAGTCATCCATAAGCTGAGAATTTTTATAAAATAGGATTGTAGGGGGGAGGAATTTTTTGCTTTTTTACTTTTTACACTACTATAATGTTTGATTTTTAAAAAATAAACATTTATCACCTTTTTAATATAAAAAGTAAAATATAGAAAATAAATATAACATGGAAATGTCTGGTTTTAAGTATAGCAGGGTCACAGTGAGCAAGTGGACAAAAGTATTATCATTAAAAAGAGGTATGATACTGAAGTGTATAAAATATAATATAATATTTAGGGCTCTATTTTTCTATTATTTGTATACTCTATCCAAGTGGGTTTTTCACTTAAGTAAGAACTAGTCACTTTAAAACTAGGAAGAGATTCCAAAAAGCAAGAAAAAACTTAAAAAAATAGAAAACTAAAAAACTACAATACATGACACTATACTACTTATAATTACAAGTTAGGGGACAATTAAATGCTTAATAAATGCCATTTGGTAAGAGTTTTCTGAGGAGTATAATTTTAATGATGTTTTAAAAAATCACATTCTTATACAATGTTACTTTATTCCTTTTATGACTGACCAAAGATATACTGTTAGTGTGTGGTATAGACTCAGAAAAACTCAGAGAAGAACTCTGTGATGGTCACAGTTTTCCAAAGGTGAAGGTTCCAGGAGCACTGAGAATGTTCTGGTTGGTTCTCTAGCGGCGGTAATCAGAATTCAAACAGACACTCAATGCCCATCTGTGGCAGGAATTTTGCAGAGGAGATCCAGGCATCTAAAATATTGTCAATTAAGGTCTTTTCTAAAGCTGAGATTCTATCTCGGGTAAAGAGATACTGGGTCCAGAGCCAAAAACCCTAAGATTCAGCTCTGGTTTCTAAGGTATAATTTTGGGAATCATACTGAACCTGTTTCATCATTTTGTATACGGAATGACAATAATTAACAGTGCTGTGTAAATGGTAAAAGCGCTGTCTGAATAATATTATTTATAATTATTTGAGGATAATGCAAGGGATCTAAGTTAAAACCTTAACAGAAGTTATTTAAGCCAGTCATGAAGCTGACTTCTGAATGGTAAGGATTACAGAACCCATTTTCCAGAGAGGTTGTGGAATTTTACATGACGTATACAATTCTCGGTCTCTGGGATGACATAGATACAGTCTTGATCATGAACAAGAAGTTGAATTGTGATTTATGTGGTACTATTTCTTAGTTAATGGAAATACTATGAAGAAGAAAACCAAAATGACCTTTTACCACTAATGTTAAAGTGTTATCACATGCCTATCATTTAACCATGTTTAACCTTCTCTCTTACAACAAGCATAGGGTAGGCAATTTAACGTCATTCAAAAAAATAACAGAAGCAGTAGGAACTTGACAGTGTGCTCCTGACAAGAGCTCCAAACTGGCAAACCAAAGGCCTGGGCCCTACAACTGAATTTACTGCTACCCAACGTAACAGTTCTGAACTTCAAATTACTGACTTTTAAAATGGGCGTTTAGGACTGTTGGACTAAAATAGCTATTAAACTTTCAGTCTGAGTATTATAGTAGATTTCTCAGATAACAGACCTTTTCACAATTATGTGCAAACCTACCTATTAAGCAAAATACCTCCCACAGTATCAATCCTTCATCACCTTTCAAATCTCCTTTCTCTTATTATATTGATGAGACTATGTACAAAATAGCCAAATCTTTATCCACCGACAATTAGGAGTTCACAACACACTACAGTTCATAGTCATGCACACTCTCGGATTTTAAATATTCTAAGATGACAAATCCTTATCAACCTATGTATCTTTTCAAATAAGCTATTTCTCTGAAATAAATGAGGATTGTTAAAGTACAAAGAAGTTGCTATGTAATTGTTTAAATAGATTTTTATAGGTTGGTTCGTTGAAGGGCACTCTTATTTTCTTTTACTTAAATCTCACTGCCCAAGAGCCAACAGTCCTAGTGTTAGGCTATTTTATGTGGATTACAATTTAGTCAGTACTTTAAACACTAGACAAAATAAAATTTCCTGCTGTTTCTGTTCCTGGATTCCCATTTCTTTCTTTGGGCCCACAAATTTTCAACAGAATATAAGATACAATAGTAACATACTTATTCATTGAAAGAAAGAAAAGAAAGGCAAAAGGAAACACACATATGCCTTTTTTACTGTTACATAAGCTTACTAGACAATCTCCCTTATATATAAAATTACTCCTCCAGGGGAAAAAAAACCCTTCTGAAGCTGACATTTTCATTAAGATGGATGTTTCTGTCTTCTGGTGGCTTCATACTGATACCTATGTCCTCAAACAAGAGAACTCAGGATATCTGTAATTCTCTTCTCTATACACCTGCACCATCCTATATGCCTTGATAACAAAGTGACTAGCAAAATACAAAAGATTTAACACGACCATAATTGCTATTATTCTTTAGGCCAAGTGTTTCGGCAGATTCCTAGTCTAGATTCTAAGAGTTCATGGGGGAAATCTGCATGTAAACTTTATAGTAAATGATTATATTTAAAATATTAAAATCTAATGAAGAGCTTAATAAAACCTAACACTTGAACACAACCCAGCAACCAACCCAGGAAATCATATTTTCCCATGCAAAGTTCACAAACATAGCTATGGATCCATTTCAGGTTGAGAGAGAAAATGGGAAGACGAATCTTCTGAATATTTTCATAGCTATTGCTCCTGAAGAGTGGTGCTCCTTGCAAGAAAAAGATAGAACAAAGATCTTAATGTTGCAGGTCTGTGAGACAGCTACATCAAAACCAGGTATAGTGGTCCCAACCCGAGCAGCTGGCAAACTGCAGGATGGATGTGGGCACTCTTCTGCCTAATAAAATCTGAATCAAACACTTTGCATCTCATTCTCCATGTGAGCTTTTTATGCAAACTTCTAAAGTGCACAGAATCCTGGGGTGGAAGAGCTATTCTGAGAGATTTCACATAGTTCACGTAATTAGGGAAACCACTTCCTTTGATTGTAAGTGTTCAAAACAGCTGAATTTCTCCTATCAAAGCCACTCTGTGATTTGGGTCACCTCTTTTACTTTCTCTTTCATGTTTCTCAGGATGAGAGGTGAAGCTGGAGAGCACATTATTTAGGGGAAAAAAAGATCGTGCTTTTTGTTTTAGGGATTGAACTTACACTATTCAAAAGACTGTCATTTAGACTCTCCCTTTCTTTCTCACCCTCTGTCTCTCTGCTTCTCTAGCCAGGCTCTTCCGTAGCTACAGAGAATACAATAAAAATGTCAGTGTAGGGCTGACAGGAAACTGTCACCTTATATGTAAAAGGATTCTAATGCTCATGTTTGGGTTTAAAAGATGATCAGAAAGAATTGTAATCTGCAGGCTCTTGATCTTCATATTGTGAATTTTTGTTGTTATAACAGTTGAGAGACAGAGAAAGAGGATGGAGAAAAGGAGTCTCTTACCTCCTCCCAAAAAAGCACAAGCCACCAGCAGCAAAGAGTGTAAAAGAAACTACCAGTCTGCTCTTTCCCTATATTCCTGGAGTATCCTTTTCCACTGAAAGTAGAACACAAGCTATTCAACGAGGTAGTTCATACTGCTTTTGCTATAGCTAACCTTAGCCCTGGATGCTCACGAGGTTTTCACTTATTCTAAAATACCTCCGTCAGTTTAATGCACAGTTAGGTTTGCCAGTGACTATACAAACTAAAAGAGGTAAAAAATAATTCACCATTCACCAACTACTTTAATGTCCATATTTCTACTGAATGTAAAGCAAGATGAATAATACTGTCTATGCCACAATCTCTAAGATTTCAGTTAAATTTTAGTTAACTAAAATTCCAGATGGTTAATAACACTAGTAATACTGTCAGTCATATCAAGGAAAAAGGGTTTTGAATCATATGAATAGAATGTGACAAAATTCTCTATAGTGACAACAATCTTACTTGTATTCATTATATTTGATCTTTATATAGAATGTGACAAAATTCTCTACAGTGACAACAATCTTACTTGTATTCATTATATTTGATCTTTATAATTCAAAGTAAATATGAATAAGCAGGAATTATCTCTATTTCATAAGTGAAGAAACTTTGTTCCAGTGATGTTAGCTGACTTGCCCGACCTCCCAATTAGTAAGAGAAAAGTAAGAACAGATCTAGAACTTTAAAGAGAGCAGGACACGATCTTCAATCATTCAGGATCCTAAATTTTTCTTATCATGGCTTGAAAAAAATCACATTAACTTTTCTGGCAGATATATCACATATTAATTCATAATAAACCAAATCTAAAACATCCTTCCCTTAAGCTGTATCTTCCTCATCTTCTACCGACACTTAGCTTTCCAAAGTTTATGTATAAAATGTTTCATTTCCATCTACTGGCTCAAAGTGCTCATTGATTGAAATCTTTTCAGGTTCTTATTCTTACTGAGTCTTTTAACACATCAACTACTTTTCCTATTATTATATTAACTGAATTAGATGTCACCTAAATTATTAAAGTAAGTGTTAAGAAGGACATGAGTAAATGTATTTAATTTAATTCTACAAGGATTAAGTGGGTTTTATATACTTGTAAAAGCATGTACAAATTCACCTAATTTGTACATGGAAACTTTATTTCAATATTTTTATTTCAGGGACTTCCCTGGTAGTCCAGAGGCTAAGATTTCATGCTCCCAATGTTGGGTTCGATCCCTGGTCAGGGAACTAGATCCCACAGGCTGAAACTAAGCCTGGCACAGCCAAATAAACACCTAAATAAATAAAATATTTAGAAATATATATTTCAGTACCAGATAAACTTTGCCTTCCAAGTTGTAATACATCTTCTTTGTTCCTATCACTATTATAGCTCTTAGCTTATTTTTTTAGCTAAAATGTAGTGAACACTTACTGTATGCCAAGCATTGTACTGAAAACCTCTAATTCCCTCAAAGGTACTCTGCGGTAGGTCATATTAGTATTCTCATCCCATTAATAGAAATGAAGAATCAGGGTACAAAGAGCTTGCAGAAAGAGGAAGCTAGTCAAGTGGCTGAGCTAGGGATCCCATACAGGTCTGACTACAGAGCCCACACTTTACACCACTGCCTCTGTATCGAAGGCATTTATTTACAAGTGCATCTCCTCCCAGTTCACCTGTAAGATCCCCATGGGTTCTTCAACGTGCAGCACAGTTCTGGCAGCTACTAGGCCCTTTATATATGGTGACATGGCTTCTGAATTAAGTTGCAACATTAAGGACAGGCAGGGCTCTACATCCTAAATAAAAGAAGGTTTTCAAAGGGCATCATAACTGTCTCCAAATATCTGAAGGCTGCAGTGGAGGCAATGCTAAAAATTCATATGGCTCCAGCAGACAATACTAGAACCAATGGGCAGAGTTAAAAGGTAGCAAATTCTAACTAAAACCAATGAAGGCCTATAAAAGAGAGCAATGCAAAAGAAGAAAGGGTGTCTTTTATAAATTCCAATCACCATAGGTATTTAAAGTGTCCAGATAACCAGAGGGTGAAGAAAATCATCTCGTAATGGGAATCTCTGATCAGGGAAGATCAAGGCTCCCTAAATGCCAGTGTCAGTCTACTAATGTGCTAAATCTGGGGATAAATATTTGAACACACACCCAAGTGTGTATGTACACACACACACACACACACACTCCTAGATTCTAAACTGGAACTACTGAATCAGAATCCTTGGAAGTAGGGTCAAGCTATATATATATATATATATATATATATATATATATATATATATATATATATTAATATTAGCTGGAGATGTATTAATACATCTTCTGTTACCTGAATGTTATTGACTGCAGGTGGTTTAATATTCACTTACATAACAAATCGCTGGTCACAGGCATTAGTTTTCACAAAAATCCCCCAGTCAATAATGCCCAGCAGGTCATTCTGATGTGCAGCCAAAATTAGGAAAATTGGGCTTGTGAGATCTTTGTCAACTTTTAAATTTCTGTAATTTTATGAAGGTATGCTCTCAACTGTCTCTTAATTTTACTACACAACTAAGCACAGCACAGCACAAAGGCTCCATAGAGGTGTAAACAGTCTTCTATGAAAGCAGAGGGATATTTTAACTCCCCTGGGAGGAGTGGAGGAGGGGAAGAAGAGCTTTTATGGAGGGGTATTTTAAGGACAACAGGCTTCTGACAGGCTGGGAGCAGGTAGAAATGCATTTCAGCTGGAGGCAGGAAAGCACAATCCCCATTTGGAGAACATCCTGTCCTCTCAGGAAGCTGATACACAGTTTGCATGCTTGTCAAACAGAGGAGGTTAAAGAGCTTTATTGAGGGTGAACTTTCTTAGAGGGGGCTAATGTTGTATTTTATTTTTAATGTGCACTAAAAAAACCCTTATTTCTTGTATTATTTACTTTTTGTAAACTTATTTATTTAGACCCACAGGCTTGTGAGCACTTAGTTTCCCACCAGGGATGGAACCTGGGCCCCCTGCAGTGGAAGTGCAGAGTTCTTATCACTAGACCACCCATCAGAGAATTCTCTGATGTCATATTAAGGAGTTAGAATTTACTCTATAAGTAAGAGGAACCATCAAAATTGTCTGGAGCAGAAAGGACATGATCTGATCTGGTGGGGTTTTTGTTTGTTTGCTTTGGTATCCACATGGCCAATATACTAGAAAGGGAAAACAGATATTGGAAGGTGAGAGAAGAATGACTTGTATTAAGGGAAGCAGAGATGGAATAAGGAAGCACCAATTCCAAAAAAAATCTTCCTGTTTTCAACAAAATGTACATGGTTGAGAACACACCTAGATGAACACTGGAGCCCTGTCTTTCCGTTCCAGGGAACTTGTTTGGGAATCTATTTGATTAGAGATGAGAATTCCACTGGGTAGTGTTGGGATGAAGTCATGGATACCTCCAGGAAAAACTGCTCTTAGATACAGGAGAGCACATGAAATCATATCACACTAGTTAGCTGCCATCCTTACTACCACTTCTGTTGTATCTTATTAATTCTTAAAACTTGCTCCTTTTCCAAATCTTTGCTTTGTAATCAATCCAAAGGTTGCCTGAGGGTTCACAGTACTGAATGCATCTGAGCAAACCCTTGGAGAACTTACCTCCTACTAGCCTCCTGCCATTTCTATAATTCTACTCTTGATTTTTTTTTGTTTTATTCATCTTTGATTAAAATATTTTCTCTTATCTACATGCCACGCAGTTTCCTAGTTGAAATGAAGAATTCTGCCCAGCCTTTTGGCTTACAAAACAACAGACAATATAAATTAACAGTCATTAATTGATACTCATTTTGAAAGACTGATGATTTTGAAAACAGCTATTTGTATATAACAACAACTACTTTAATGGTTCCTATCTCTAAACAGTTTATTTTTTCACTTCACCTCAAAATGAAATCACTGAATTCCTAAGCAATTCTTTCTCCACCTCCATCACACTGGGTATCCATGGCAACATGTCCAGAAGAACTGGTACACTGTGACATTTCATTGTTTAATGGAGCACCTAATGTCAATTACCATACATGCAACTTTATCTGTGTATGCATTATTCAATCTCCTTTAGACTATGTAAGACATATAAGATAGTCTCTGAATTCCCTGGAGAAAATGCATTATCCCCTCTAGTGGGTAAAAGCCAGGCTAGAAAAACAAAATGAGTGTATGCACACAGAATATTTAAGACCTCTGGGCTGCCGCTGGTTCTGCTGTTTGCACCAAGTTCAGATACACAGCCAATTGTTTGATTGAGGCAGAAAAAAACTCTGCACAAATGCCACTACATGTAGAGTAACTATCAGCCCTAAGAAATTGCTTTTTGTTTTTGAAGGTGCTCACAGACAAGTCAAATTCTGTCTCTGACTGTACCTTAGTTATTTTAGTCGTAGCCACATGTTTCAGTAGAGTTTTGATAGGTTCTAAAATCTTGTCAAACTCTGAATCCTAGGGCACTTAAGTTTTTGTTTAACTCTGATGTGATGATCCTCCAGTAGCAGTAACAATCACCAGCCTGGCTTTCCCTCTCTCTTATTGATGATTTCATTATATCTCCTAGATAGCGGCAGTAAAAACAAATGCAAAGCCCATTCCACAAGGGCACTTGCCTAGCAAGGCGCTTGGTACCTTGCTGAACCACTGAACTTGCTAACTCAGTTAACCAGCATGCTCTGGATGAGGTCCAACACATGCTTGTGTCATATTTAAATCTGCTCTTTAGTGAACGTACATTTAAGTTTTAGAACTAGAAAGATTCTAATCATTCTATTTTTTTAACCTCCTCTTTTACAGAGGAGGGAATCAGGAAGGCGAGGGACTCATTTCAGAGTCAAGGATAAAACTGTGAATTCCACTCTGCTTGACAGCATAAAAATACTGATGTAGTCTCATAACCGCTCCCCCCCCCCTTTGGTAATAGTGACGGAAATTCAGTGGATATCATCTTCTTAAGCAAATATATATTGTCTAAAAGCTGCTTTATTTTTCCATGTCAGTAATTACGGATCAAGATCATTGTTTTCCAAAGCAGTTTAATTTTCATTGAACGAGAATACCAGAATTCGTTTACCCAGTTCTCTATTGTTGAACATTCAAGTTGTTTCTAATTTTTCATGATTATAAAAAAACCCACTGAATACTCATCAGATTCACTTCTTTTATTTTCTTTTTTCATTATTTTATATATTTATTTGGCAGCACCAGGTTATAGTTGCAGTATTGGCATATTGGATTTTCACAGCAGTAGGAGAACTCTTAGTTGCAGCATGTGGGATCTAGTTCCCTGACCAGGGATTAAACCAGGACCCCCTGCATTGGGAACATGGAGTCTTAGCTACTGGACCACAGGGAAGTCCTCAGATACACTTCTTTGTCCATGAACTTAGCTTATATTCTTAGTCGGGAAATGCCTGGGTCAAAAAGTATGCAACTTTTGATACAGAATACACAGATGCACTTTAGAAGTATGTCAGCTTAAGCTCCCTCCAATAATTTAAGAGAGTATCCATTTTTCCAGCCTTTACAGTAGTGAAAATTTGCATATATTTTTATCAGTATCCACAATAGCCTATTTTTGGTGAAATGTCTCTTGGTGTCCTTTTTATGTCAGTGTGTTTGGTCCTGGTTTAGTTCTGTGGGTTCCAATTCTAATATCTCAATATGTAAAATTTTGAAAGGGCAGTTTCAACTTGATTTTAATAAGTCAAATATAGATAAATCATGCAGTTAAGTTTCTCTTCTAAATACTCCCAGATTCAAAGCATTTGTGAGAGAATAAGTGTTAACAGTTTGAACACAAAATGTAGTCAAAGCCCTGGGCTGATCCCAGCAGACTATCTGGTCTTAACAAGTTATTTGATTCTCTTCGTTTCCTCATATGCGAAACTGATAATAACGTTGTGTTTCATGGTTTCTAAGATTGACGTTTATTTCTTCAAGTATCGCTGCAGTCAAGGTTGTATTACAACTGCTGTCCTCTTAGGATTTTCATCAGTAGCATTTTCTTCTTTCGTTGTTGTTGTTGTTTAGTCTGATTCTTCTGCGACCCCACGGACTGTAGCCTGCCAGGCTCCTCTGCCCATGGGGTTTCCCAGGCAAGGATACCGGAATGGGCTGCCATTTCCTTCTCCAGGGGATCTTCCCTCCCAACCCAGGGACTGAGTGTTGCATAAAACAATGACTTATTTTAAACTGAAGGCATCTTAGATTTGATGAGATATGGTAGTACCCACCTTACAGAGTTGTGGAGAGAATGAAATGAGCTTACCCTCCCTAGCAAACACTGTAAGAATGTTACTAATTATTGATACAGTGTTACATATTTCTATAACCTTGTTTTCAACGTTTAAGACTTCTCAAATTGAGTTGAAGAATGTTTATTGTTCCCTGAAGCATATTTTATTACAAAACAGTTGAAAATCTTTCATTTTAAAATTATCACAGATAAAACAGGCTCTTAGTTTAATAGAATTTAAAGGAAATTCTGTTTGAGCAGGAAATGATCTATCATTTTGCACTTTCAGGAAAGAATCAGCTCACTAGCATCCTAAAATGATGATCTTCAAGTCTCCAAAGAGCTGTAGGAGAAATAATGCAAAGAACAGCACAGAAACTTTTAATTAAAATCATTGTGGCCATAATGTTTTCCATCTGCTACTTTGTCAAAAGATCGTTCACAGATGCATAAACCCAAACCTAGCTGCTTCTTGGGAGCTGCAATTAGAAAACTACTACGAGAATCACTGGAGAGGCCATCAAGGAGGCATGTGAGACAAACCCAGTGTTAGAGAAAAAAATAAAACTTTCCTTCTCTTGTTATTTCAATAGTCTTCATAAATTTTTTGCCTCTAAATTAATTCATTGTATTTCTCTTGCTAGAGTCAAAAAGAAATTTACAGCTAGGTGTGAGAGGTCTTCAACTAGGTATGCTTTTGTTAAAAGAGGTACAGTTGAAAGAATGTGTATGGTTGGAGCCAGGAAGGTCTGGATTCAAATTCTAGTTCTCCGCTTCTGTCTATTGCTTCGCCTGTGTACTGGCAGTAACTCCTAACTCATAGGGGTGTTACTTTTGCACACAGAGTGCAGATATAAGGGAAGAGTTCAATAAGGGATTGCACATATTATTTTTAGTTGATCTGTATAAATTATGGGGCTGCTGACTTCATCTCTTAATGCCTTTGCCCTAATCTAAGATAAATGTTACTAACATTATATTCCAAATAACATAAACATTTCTGTATCCCTGTCTCCATACTCATCTCATCTAGAAATTAGGCAATTGTTTTTTTAAAGCTTCCCCAAGAAAGAAGGTTTGGTTTGTTTACTAAAGATGAAGTACATTTTAGCTTTTTCTCATATTTATACCAGTTCCCACCATCTTTCTTCCTTACCAGTCTCTAAAATGTAGACATGCTCTTTTTTTTTTTTTTTTTGCAGAGGTTCTTGATTTGAAAGATGCTGCTAATTCTTTTTTACAGGTGATCTTTTTAACAGAATCCTCAGAAAAGCAAAATTTCTGTTTCTAAATAAACCAGTTATCAAAGTGTCTTTCCACCACTGTGAAGAGCAGAGCAAGTCTAAAGAAAAGGAGTGAGAGTAGTAAGTCATTATTAGACTTATTTAAATAGGAACAAATTGTTTAAATGAGGTAGAAACTGCAATGAGGGAAAGGGAATCCAACTTCCGGAAAGCTGACCATCAATGTAGATCCATCCATCCATCTTTTCTTTCTTAGGCTCGCCAAGGTAATTAGAAGGAAATGACCACTGGGCGGTCCTCTGCAGTGGAAATTTGCTTTCTTATTTCTTGTTTCATTCACTTTGTAATCAAAATACTGATGTTTACTGAGTGGTCTGACTGCTAATCCCTACTTCCTGTTGCATGTCCGAAGAAAACCGCAAAACCAGCCCAAATAGGATTGCGGTTTGATGAGCAAACAAACGCCCATTCCAAAACCACAGGGCTGTCACATAAGCGAACAATACTTGCAGGCTCTATTTCATTTTCTAAAATCCAGAAAACACAAACCTCCTGCTTGTTGCAGTGGCCACCACAAGAACTGAACATGTGGATGCTGCCTATCTGAATATTTATCATATTTTTCTAAGCAAACCTTACTGCCCAAAATAGTCTGTGAGTGTCTGCAGTCTGAGCATTTCTCATTCTCCTTCCTTCTGGACTGACAATGAGAACAGGAAATGAATACTCTCTTTGTAAAGAAACTTGCTTTGTCACTTTGGACACCACCCTCCCCTCCATATCACTACTGGAATATTACAACATCATTTCTTTTTTGCCCATGATGGTCATTCTTTTCCTTGCCTCAACTATAAAGTATGAAACCCTGAATTTGATACCCTAATTTATATAAACCCTATGTAAGTGCCACAGGCAAGAGCATCACACAAAACACTTTTGAACAATATATATTTAGAGACAATGCCTCATTCTTTGGATTAAACATATTAAAGTTCCATAAGGAAATGTAATTATATTGTTTCCCAAGCACTTATTTTAATTATTCTTCAACGTATAATTTTCTGTTCATTTATAACGTACAGATGACTGCAAAACAGAAGTGGCAAGCATATATCCCTCAATCTAGAAAATTAAAAGGAAATAAAAAAGAGAAAGCTTTCTGAGAAAACTCCTCTCTGGAATGAAACGCGTCTTCTCTTCCACTCCCCAGTGGACTCACATTTTTAGTGTTAGGCAAGAAATACTAGTATGTACGATAAAGCTCTGTTTCCAAAGACCATATCTGAAATTTAACTTTGTTCTCTATTTTCAAACAATAAGGTAAAGGCTTCTAAGCAGAAAAACACAAGTAAGTGAGGCTGCATGTGTAAGTCACTTCAGTCGTGCTGACTCTATGACCCCATGGACTATATATAGCTCGCCAGGCTCCTCTGCCCATGGGGACTCTCCAGGCAAGAATACTGGAGTGGGTTGCCATGCCCTCCTCTAGGGGATCTTCCTGACCCAGGGATCGAACCCACGTCTCTTGTCTCCTGCATTGGCAGGCAGGTTCTTTACCTCTAGTGTCACCTGGGAAGCCATGTGAGGTTGCTATAAAGATAATCTGAGATTCTTGTATTGCTGTGATGAGAGCTCTCATCAAGCTAAAAAGCCATAAAACAATATATGTTCTTTGGTTGTGGTCTCAGGACTCATGCATGGCAAGTTGACATACACGGGCAATAAATTATTGCACTGAGAACATTCTTTCTGTTGTTGTTTAGTCATTAAGTTGTTTGAGACACTTTGCGACCCCATGAACTGCAGCATGCCAGGCTTCCCTGTCCTTCACTATCTCTCTGAGTTTGCTCAAACTCATGTCCATTGAATCAGTAATGCCATCAAACCATCTCATCCTCTGTCACTCCCTTCTCCTGCCCTCAATTTTTCACAGCATCAGGGTCTTTTCCTAAGAGTCGGTTAGGAGGTAATATATGAGAGATTCTGGGGCTTTCCAGGTGGTGCTAGTGGTAAAGAACCTGCCTGTCAATGCAGGAGATACAAGTTCAATCCCTGGGTGGGGAAGATCTCCTGGAGGAAGGCATGGCAACCCACTCCAGTATTCTTGCCTAGAGAATCCCATGCACAGAGAACCCTGGAGGGCTACAGTCCATAGGGTCGCAGAGTTGGACACGATTGAAGCCACTCAGCACACATGCATTCGATTTTGCAGGGGATATAATTAAATGTGGATCAAAATGCACATCTTCCACAAAACATGTCAACTTATGACTAGGCAGTTGATTTTCAATATAGGAAGAAAAAAAATGGTATATTCATTTCTTCTCATTATCACCTAGTATTTTACTTATTTTTTAAAATATTTATTTGGGTGCACTGGGTCTTAGTTGTAGCATGCGAGCTCTTAGTTGTGGCATGTGGGATCTAGTTCCCTAACCAGGGATCAAACCTGGACCTCCTCCACTGAGAGCAGAGTCTTAGCTACTGGAGCACCAAGGAATAGGTGCCAGTTACCAGTTAATTGTCTTTCAAGATGTGCACCCACACTTTGCTCTCCTTTGTAATATTAATACTTGAGCTGGCTCCCATAACCACTTCTCCTTAGTTAGTGGGTGTGATATCAGGCTTTGTGGATGGAGACACTGGAGGGTCACCACAGGCATAGTAGAGGAAGGGGTGTCTCTCCCTTGCTCCTTGGTGTCTCCCTCTTACAGCATGACTCCAGGGTACTTACCCTTCAGCAGGTCTCTCTGGCACCCCAGGAGCTGGCTTCTTGTAACAAGCTCTGGATGCCACACCCTAATGGGCAGCTTTCTGCCTACCAGTTCTGGCCCACTAGTACCCAAGTAGGTGGCTTTATGTTCCCCAGCTCTTGCCCACACATAAGCCACAGCAGGGATGTGTGTGGAACCACTCCAACCTAGGGCACTACATGAAACATTACCAGCACCCTCAAAAGTGAACCAACCCTGGGCCATGAAAATGGCATTGAACTCCTCTATCACCCATTCACAGCTACAGCCTCTACAATGGGTCTCAACTACAGTGTGGGCAATGGGCCCTCTTCCAAGTTTGTTCCTTACTTGAATATGCTCCCTCAGCTCCAGGGCTAGTGGCTGCTCCCTGTATTTCTGTACTCCTGGGTCTCTTTTACTCAGTTTGGAGGTTAACCACCTTGCACTAGTTAATAATTCTCTACATTAATTTTTCTGTCTGATACAGAGCTGGTACTGGGTGTGGTCCTAGGTTACAAACCCTGAAAAATAAGATTTTAGGGTTAGTTTGGTCGTGAACTGCAGTACAGTGGTAAATTCCCCCATAAATGGAAAGAGGATGTTATAACCCATGGCGATCAAGAGGCAGCAACATGAATCATTTTGTCACCTGTGGTTAATTGCGGTGAAGCCCCAACTGAAACAAGGCCTGGAAGCCAAAGCAGCTGCTGTCCTTGACCATCACGGCAGAGATGATGAATGTAAGGACAGAAGGGCAGGATGGGTTCTTTTCAGTGCAGTGAGGTAGTTACCAAGAGAAAATGATGAGTCAGGTCCTTTAAACCCCAGCCCAAGCTCTAAGAACAAAAGATCTTCAACAGCAGCTCTAAAAGGATTCCCCCCCACCCCCACCCCGCAGTAGCCATAGGACTACTACTTCCAGAAACTAAAACCTAAGTTTACTGTGTGTGTTGTTGAATTACAACATCAGTTGATTTCATAAGCTCACCAAGTTCCCCCTGTGCAGTTAGTGCACTGATTGGGAAAGAATGGGACCTGAAGCCTGGAAAGGGGTATTGGGTTCGGTTCAAGATGGCTCAAACCCCAAAGTCTCTCGGAAGCTCCCTTGCCTATGGAAGTATCTTGCCCTCCTATGTCTTAAGAGACAAGACTTCTTTTGCTGGAAAACTTTTCCTGGAGAGCCTCATCTACGTACATGCCTTGCAAGGAGATGCTCATTGTTCTCACGATTGGCCATAACCACTCACTGTCCCCAAATTCAAAAGGCTTCAGGGGGTCAGGTACACGGTATACTCCTGAAGTAAATATATGTTATAGGCCAAAAAGATTTTTTAAAAAATGCAGGATTTTGTTTATATTGGAAAAAACTCAGGCAATATGTGTAGGAATAAGTATCAAAGGTGTTAGACCAAGGAGGGTGGCAATATATAGATCAGGCTGATTACAGAGATATGGATGCACTTACCAGGGATTCCAGATTTAATGTGTTAGCCCATGAAGCCGGAAGTGTCTCTAATAGTTTATTTGATTGGCTGACTAAAACATGAACCCAGTGGCAGCCTACATGTAATGAATGAGGTTGAGATGCTAGAAGTTCCCAGGTATGATGTGGAGGAAAGAACGAAAGGCTCAGGAAGAAAAGAATATTGGAGTGGAGTTATGATGGGCAAAGTGTAAATACAGCCACCCAACGCGTTACTAAGTTCCCTGTAACAGGCTCACTGAGAAAGAAAATGTGTGTGTGTGTGTGTGTGTGTGCACGTGCACGTGCATGCATGCTCACTCAGTTGTGTCCAACTCTTTGCAACCCCATGGAGCATTAGCCCACCAGGCTCCTCTGTCTATGAAATTTTCCAAGAGAAAGAAAATACATGAACTCAATTTATAAGTGGTCCTGTGTGATATGTTAGTACCAACTAAAAGTAGACATCTGAAGCCCCAAGCAGGGGTCACACCCAAGGAACAGCCTTTTAAGAAAAACATTTATTGGTTGCTCTGGGTCTTCGTTGCAGCATGAGGGGTTCTCTTGTTGCAGAGCACAGGCTCTAGAGAGAGTGGGCTCAGTAGCTGTGGCACGCGGGCTTGGCTGCCCTGTGGTATATAGGATCTTAGTTCCCTGACCAAGGATGGAACCCACGTCCCTGGCATTGGAAGCTAGATTCTCAACCACTGAACTACCAAGGATGCCCTAGAAACAGCTTTTAGGGAAAATCCTCCCAGTGGGCAGAACTGGGTAGTACATCTAGTGACCCACTTTGTCTGGAATGAGAGATGGCCTGAGGTAGTATGCATTTATACCAACTCATGAGTTATTACTTGCAATTTGTTTGAATGATCAAGGACTTGAAAGTAACAGGATTAGAAGACAGATGACGAAGAATCTGGGGGAAGAGGTATGTGGATAAATGTCTAAGATCGGACACAGACTGTGTCCCATATGAATGCTCACCAAAGAGCATCCATCACAGATGAGGTGCTCAATAATCAGATGAACAAATTGTATATTCTGTAGACATCATTCAGCCTCTTTCCCAGCCACTGCAATGCTAGCTCGATGGGTCCGTGAACCAAGTGACCATGGTGGTGGGGATGGAGACTTAGCAACACGGACTTCTGCTTATCAAGGCTGAGCAGTCTGTTGCTCCTGCAAGGAACAGTCACGGCTGTAATGTTTCTGCCAGCATCTCCATCAGCTGCCTCATAGCATGCCTTATTCACCACTATTTCATTCCCTTTACTACACCGCACTGCTTCTGATGAAGGAAACCACTTCACAGCAAAGGAGGTGCAGCAATGGGCTCACCCCCATGGAATTAACTAGTCTCACCACATACCCCTTCTCTCAGAAGCAGCGATTCCAACCAGAAGGTGGAATGACTTACTGAAGTCTCAGCAAAGTCACCAGTGAGAGACAATATCCTAAAAGCATTTCTGACTTAGAGGATGAAGTATATGTTTTGAATCAGAGACCACTGTCTCCGGTATAACAGAATACACGGATCTGGAATAGAGAGACAGAAGTAGGAGCGACTCCTGTCACTATTATACCCAATAATACCCTCAGAGGATTTTTTTACACGTTTTTATTTATTTTTCTCCATGCCTAGCAGCATGTGGCATCTTAGTTCCCTGACCAGGGAGCAAACGGGCACCTCCTACATTGGAAGTGCAGACTCTTAACCACTGGACTACCAGGGAAGTCCCCACTCAGAGAGTTTGTGCTCCCCATCCCAAATTTGAGCTCCGCTAGTTTGAAAGTCTTAGTCCCAGAGGATGAAATTTTCCCACTAAGGGACATATAATAAAGATTCTACTGAATTGGCTATTTGCCACTTGGCTATTTTAGGTTTTTTTAATGCCACTGAATCAACAAGTATAGAAAGAGGTTCCTCTGCTGATGGGAGCAATTGATCCCAATTACCAAAAAAAGATTTAGGTTGTTGCTAAACAGCAGGAGCAAAGAACTCTGTCTGAAACTCAGGCATTTCTATGAGATGACTCCTAACACTTCCATGCTCAATAATAAAAGTTAATGAAATACCATGACAACCAATAACAGGTAGGACTACTGAGGACCCAGAACCTTCAAAAATGAAAGTTCAGGTCACCCCATCACGCAAAGACCTCTGACTAGCTGAGGTTTTGGCTGAGGGAAAAAGGAAATATGGAATGAGCAGTGGAAGGAGGAAGACAGAAATCATGACTAGTTACAGAAATGAGGATTGTAAATGAGGATAGGAGCTTTGTGCATTTTTCCATTTGTTTGATATCTATACATTTATATCTGTATAATATACGTACACTTACTTGTGTATATTAACCCTTTCTTTTTATCTTTTTCTTCTCTTTATTTTTCCCTAGCTTTATGGAGGTGTGATTGACAAATAAAAATTGCATATATTTAAGGTATACAACATGTTTTGATTTATGTATACATTATAAAATTACTACAATCATGCTAATTAATACATTTAACACCTCATGTAGTTACCTTTTTGTGTTGTTTGATGAGAACACTTGAGATCTACTCTCTTAGCAAATTTTACACTATTATTAATGTCACCATGCGTTACTTTAGGTCTCCAAGACTTAGTTCATCTTATGACTGAAAGTATGTACCTTACACACAACTTCTTTATCCACTCATCCATCAATGGACACTTGGGTTGCTTCTGTATCTTAGCTACTATAAACAATGCTGCAATGAACATGTGAGTGCATATATCTCTTCAAGATAGTGGTTTTATTTCTTTTGGATATATATCCACAGGTGGGATTGCTGGATCACATGCTAGTTCTATTTTTAATTTTTTGAGGATCCCTCCCCCATAACTGTTTTCCATAGAGGCTGCACCCATTTACATTCTCACCAACAGTGTACGAGGGTTCCCTTTTCTTCACGTCCTTGTCAGCACCTGTTATCTTTTGACTTTTTGATTTCAGCCATCCCAACAGATTTGAGACGATATCTCATTGTGGTTTTGATTTGCATTTGCCTGAGGATTAGTGATGGTGAACATCTTTTCATATACCTGCTGGGTATTTGTATGTCTTCTTGGAAAAATGTCTATTTCCCCCATGTTTTACATACAAGTTGTTAGGGGTTAAGCTCATGATTTTGTCTTTTGGTAAAAGAGTATTCAAAGAGATTACAGTGGAATCTGAGGAGAAATTAATAGTCAGCAATGGATGACTTTTGGGACTATATGTATCCTTATTTTGGGGAAAGGGTGAAAACTTCTTCATTTGTAAAAAGGACACATGTTCTTGAATGGTAAAAGTATAGCTGTTTCATTATTATGAAAAAAGTGAAAGTGAAAGTCGCTCAGTCGTGTCCAACTCTTTGCGATGCCATGGACTATACAGTCCAAGGAATTCTCCAGGCCAGAATACTGGAGTGGGTAGCTATTCCCTTCTCCAGGGGATCTTCCCAACCCAGGGATTGAACCCAGGTCTCCCGCATTGCAGGTGGATTCTTTACCAGCTAAGCCACAAAGGAAGCCCAAGAATCCTGGAGTGGGTAGCCTATTGCTTCTCCAGCGGATCTTCCCAACCCAGGGATCAAACCGGGGTCTCTTGCATTGCAGGCAGATTCTTTTTTTTTTTTTCAGGCAGATTCTTTACCAACTGAATTATATAGAAGTTCAAATGTGCATAGAGGTTGTACATAAAAGCTGAGTAGCCCAAGGGTCAAGCTGTGCCAGTTACTGATCAGGTGCCTCTCAGAACCATATCTGCTGCTTTGTCCTCCCTTAGGATGCTGGAGATAGACCCTATGAACATTTTTATTTCGCCAGCTGCCAGAGTGCTAGGCGGTCAGTAAAGGGTACTAGAGGGACACTGTGAGACACGGTAGAGGAAAGGACTCCCCTTCCTCTTTGCGGTGTGATTTTTTTTTCCCCAGTGGCTACAGTTGCCAGCAGTATATGTGACACCCAATGTTACTCACCCTCAAGTGCTTTATTGGCACCTCAGTGGACCAGCTTCAACCTGCCAGCTCCCCAGCAGGTGGCTTCCTACCTGCTAGCCACGGTACTCCTGAGCACCTCACTGGAACCCCAGCAAACGGCTTCCTGTGAACCACCTCCAGACTGTGACACCATAGCTAACCCCTCCACCAGCCAGGTGCAGCTACATGCTCTCCACTGAGGTCTCCATTTCTCTCCCAAGTCTGTCCCTTCCTTTGGTATTCTCTTGAGGTTCAGAGGGGACAGCTGCTCCCTACCTTTGCTACTCCCATATTCTTCAGAGACTTTTACTAGTTAATAGCATTGACCTTGCTAGTTAGTAATTTTAATGTTGAGTCTTCACTGTTTAAATTACTGGTGTGGTTTTTGTTCCCTGATTGGACCCTGACTGATAATCTACTGTTTTGTACTGAGGCATCTCTTATATCATGGTATTACTCATTGGGCAGGACTTACTAACCTTACAAATGGTATGCTTTTCAAACTTAATACCATTATTTTGATAATATTTTAAGTAAATAACAGGAAGCACTTGCAATTTCTTGAATTAAAGAAGAAGAGTTTGAAATCAAGCCCTATATACTCGACGATGTAGATGCAAAAAATGATGGTGAGCGGACACAACTACTACCAACTTCTAAGTCAAGCCTTGCCATTACAGACTCCCTCCCCTTTAAAGATTCTGGTCTCTGTCAAACACAATCTTCATTCCTTGCTTTATACTGAAAAATCACTGATTTCACAAGAACAAGGTCTTGTGAAAACTAAGGGGGAAAGCGTGTGGGTGTATTTGTGTGTATGTGTATATGTTTATGGCTCCTGCGTATTCACAGAGATCAAAATAATACAGTTAAGCCAAGGAACCAACACATACAATACTTATTGCTTACTTTTTTGCTTGCTGCTTTTCTAATTTGCTTCCTTGCCACAAACTCATAACATGGAGCCAAGAATCTGGAAATAATGTCAAAAAATTAACAAGTCCATAAAACTCTGACTAATACCAGATCTCACTCTTTTGGGCACATGTATTCAAAGAAAGATTTTTATCTCCTTAAACGTAAACAATACGATTAACTAAGAAATATTCTGACTTGATTAGAAGAAAATGGAATCATAAGAAAAAAGAGATGAAATATAATTAATCTTAAGGTCAAATACATGGCTAGATTTCTCCATTTGTAAAACAATGGGAACAAAAATAGTTGGCTTCAGATAATATGCTTTCAGGTCCCAAATTTTCTGAGTCTGTGGAAAGCACAGAAAACCCGTGGGGTGGGTCTCCTGCCAGACCAGAGATTTAGATAGCATACTCTTGTCACATCTTTCCATTGACCACTCCCCCAACCACCCGCCGCCCCCTTCTCACCCTCTTAACCTTGACAAATGGCAGGTATTTTGCTCTAACTGAACAGAGAAGGCCTTTATATATAACTTACATGTTTTTCTAATATACCTCAGGGGAGAGGGTCTCTGGTATTAGACGATAAAGGAGATTAGCAAAAATCTCCATAGCCAAAAGTGATTTATGTCTGTTTGCTTCACTCACAGGCATTTTCTGGATGAGCATTCCTTTAAGCTATCCTAACATTTGTTCTATCCTGTATTGTGTAACCTTGGAAATTATTAACCAGTTCTTGTGCAATTAAGGATAGTGAGGCTACAGTACCATGTGTAAAATAGCTAGCTAGTGGGAGGCTGCTGTGTAACAGGAAGCTCAGCGAGATGCTCTGTGATGACCTAGAGGGGTGGGATACGGGTGAGGTGGGATGGCAGGGAGGCTCAAGAGGGAGGGGATATGAGTATGCATATATAGCTGATTCACTCTGCTGTACAGCAGAGATTAACACGACATTGTAAAGCAATTATACTCCAATAAAGAAAAGGATATTGAAGTTATAATTTTATTGTAAAAAATAAAATTTTGTTAAGTAAAAACTTTATTAAGAAAATAAATAGCAAAATAGTTGAAGCATATAAGAACCCTGGTATTATTTTCATTTTTGAGTAAATCATCAAGGAGCCAATTCATATAAAATTTTATCTTTTTATTGTTACAAACCATCATTTTTTTAAAGCTTTCTTATCAATCAAACAAAAAATTAAACATATCAATGCATTCAACACTCCTTATACTTTGGGGGAAACTTCCAAAAGAAGTAGGAGTGGGAGAAGCCTTTAAATGGAATGGAAATGTCTGCAAACATAATATTCTACCATGCATAAAATGTTACATGTTTTATTTCTTTTGTTATCATAAAAGCAAAGAAGTAAAAACAAGAGGACTATGCACAGCCTGATTGTTCCAGAATCTCCAAAGGAAAAAAAAATTTTTTTTTCAGAGTAGTCTTAGAGACAGAGAGACAACTGAGAACAAGAGAGAGAACTTCATGTGGAAAAAGAAAATGGAAAAGAGACAGCAAGTGATCTTTTCATTATCACTGTTCTTGGGTTTTATCTCATTCTTCTATTGCCACATAGGACAGAAGCAAAAGAGCCACTCCATTAACACTTAATCACATTAAAATAATCATCCATGTCTATAGTTCAGGGAAACGAATGGAGATAAGGAAGATATTGCTATCAAATCATCAATAATTCAGGAAATACGATATTTGTACTTTGCAAAGCTGCTTCTTGCTTAAACATACATTTTAGCTCATGTCTTTTACATTTTGTGGTTCTTAAAAAAGCATTTATTTTTACTTATTTATTTGGCTGCACCTGGTCTCAGCTGCAGGATGTGGAAACTTCAGACACTTCTTTGGGGTATGTGGGATCTTTAGTTGCAGAATGTGGAATCTAGATTCCTGACCAGGGTTTGAATCTGAGCCCCCTTCACTGGGAGCACAGAGTCTTAGTTGCTGGACCACCAGGGAAGTTCCTACATTTTGCGTTTCTGTATTGGTGCTTTCCATTTCTGTGTTAAAAGTCCATGCCAAGAACAGAGTTCAGTATGTTTTATTAGGAAAAAAATCAATGAGGAAGTTTAAAAATTTATGAGAACATTTCTTTCTCCATAAGAGGAACTCTTTGCATTCTTAAGAGATTCAGCTTAACATTCCTTAGTCCTTCAAGCTACACTTCACAGATAAATTTTTTAAAAGACCAATTCTTTTCTTTATTTTATTGATTGCATTGTTAAATACTATTGAAAATTGTACCTTACTGAATGAGACATAATTATAAAATTATAATACTGATCTTTACTAAATCCTCTAGAATTAGTACTCCCATATGAACCTTGCCCTCATCAAGGAAGTCATCAGTGTCACGACTCAACAACAGGGACCCAGCTTGCTCCTTTTTCAAGGAAGCTAGAAATCTGGATTTTTATATAAAATCATCTAAGTTTTAAATGTTGACAATAAACTTTTTAAAATTAAAGTACTGTGTGTATCAAACACACAATACCTGCAGCACAGAAACAGCCATGAACTACCAGTTGGTAACACGTTTAATAATGATAACCCTGATGGACTAGCACACAGCTGTACACAGAGGAGCCACCCTCTCCACCTCCGCAGCTCTCTCCACTTCCTACTGTGTTATGCCTGGCTCACGTCACTCCTTTAAATTAGATTACCATATGCAGACTCTGCAGTTTGCAGCCCTGATTTAAAACTACAGGCCTTCCTTGCAATTCCCATTAATTGGGTTCCTCAGTGTTGTAAACATTTGTCCTCTGATGGAAGGCTTAATTTTCAACACAGTCAAATTATTAAAACTAAACCTGCGAATACATATGTTAATATCATTTGCCCATTAAGGAAATAGTGAGCACAGAGCAAGGTGATACACAGATGCACAAAGCCACTGTCTTCAAGGAATAGGTCAAGGAGATAAGAACAAAGGGATTTAACAGGATTAAAGAGGTGAACACTGAAATATATGCAG
The DNA here is from genome assembly GCA_024291935.2 of Okapia johnstoni. Taxonomy (NCBI): domain Eukaryota; kingdom Metazoa; phylum Chordata; class Mammalia; order Artiodactyla; family Giraffidae; genus Okapia; species Okapia johnstoni. The sequence goes on along the minus strand of CM044308.1, from coordinate 127,562,069 downwards.
TGGGAAACCTGCAGGCCAGGAGGCAAATGAATCCAAAATGGAGTGCTGAGTTTGGAGAATAAAGGCTAGATGCCGTGATAAGGATGAAGCAAAGAAGCAGAGCAGCTGGAAGACTGGGTTAAATAAATTATGGGCAGAGAAGGGAAATTCAGGCTTGCTGTTTTGAAGATAGAGAAGTTCTAAGCTATGAGGTTTTACCCGTAAGTGGCTGAAGGGAAGTGGAGCTAAAAGTCATGTAAGTGGTAGTGACAGAAGCCTGCAGTTGGCTCAGGGGTCCTTAAAGTGGATGCCAAATTCATTCAGGATGGTTGATGGTCGAGGTCAGGACAGAAAACAGTAAGTGAGGCAGGCACTGAAATCAAGGAAGACAGGGATGTGTGCAAGATGAAGTGGCTTAAGTAAGCTGTATGGAGAGTGAGTCAGCGACCGGGGTGATAGCAAACGCAAAAGCAGGCTGATTTTCTTACATGGCTTAGAGACCGATTCAGTCAGGGAGGACACCACTTACTTTGATTTATAAGTTGTATAAAAAAAGGACTTTGTTTCTTTTTAAAGTTAAAAGGTTATTAATTTTCCTTCTCATGCCTAACTTATTACTGAATCAAATTAATATCTTAAAAGGAAGCAGATTACCAAACATTCCTTTAGAGGAGACAAATACATCACATCACACCCCACCCCACCTGTCTCCACGACTAGATTTCCTAATACAAGAGGATAAGAGAGATATTTACCCGATCAAATGACTGAAACTGAAAGGTAGTTTTTATTAAGGAAAAACATTCTGAAGCGTGCTTCTGAAAATGTATTATAGAAGCATCTTATGAACACAGACTATTCCTAGGTGAGTTGAAAGAACTGTACGGATGGGCCTGAAAAGAGAAATGGAGGAAAGGGTTTTGTCTGTAGACACCAAGGGCAGTGCCCTCCCCACACGTCTGCCTCTGAGTGCTCTTATCTGAGGCTGACAGGGTCACACGATAGTCTGTCTCTTTTCTAAACGCTTCTCTGAATGGAAGAGTTAATGGAGAATCAGCCTCTCTTCCTTGCAGGCCCCGCTAAGATAAACAGGTGTGAAATGTTTTTCTCTGTTTATATACAGTTCTTAAAAAAGGAAAATTTCGTCCTCACTCATTCTGACAAATGGCTGTGGGTAAACATTCCAGAACCTTTATGCATTTGCTAAAACAAAAAGATTAAAAAAAAAAAATCCACCACAATAAAGGAAAAGACACATTTCAAATGCCACCCAAGTACTGGTTCTGTGTTCTTTACACGCTTTCACCTATAGAACTCATACAGATTTCTTCCCCTTATAATTACCAACTCTGGAGCAAGCTAGAAACAAAGGAAAAATTCTAAAGCCCTACTGGTTAGTAACCACGTGTTCTATTTGTCTTCCTAAAGAATACCAAAAGATTAAGATGGCAAGCCCAGATAAATGTACAATTAACTTAAAATGTCTGCAGTGTTTGTCTATCAACTAAGAGCTGGAGAGACTCCTAAGTAGAATTCGTGTTTACTTTATACCACGTGTATGGAGAACTTCATGACAGCAAAGAAATCAAGGGAAAAAGGTTAATATAAACAGAAAGATTAAAATTGGGGACCATCGGGAATTTCCTGGCAGTCCAGGGATTAAGACTCTGTGGTTTTACTGCCAAGGGCCTAGTTTGATCCTTGGTCTGGGAACTAAGGGGGCTTCCCAGGTGGCACAATGTTAAAGAATCCGCCTGCCAATACAGGAGAAGCAAGATACACAGGTTCAACCCCTGGGTCGGGAAGATCCGCTGGAGAAGGGAATGGCAACCTGCTCTAGTATTCTTGCCTGACCAATACTATGGACAGGGAAGCTTGGCAGGCTACAGTTCATGGGGTCACAAAGAGTTGGACACAACTGGGCAACTGAGCACAGCACAGGACAACACTGGGAACTAAGATCCCACAAACCATGCAGCATGGGAAAAAAAAAACCTTCTGTGTGCTATCAGTGATACTCTAGGGGAGCTGAAGCAGAAAACATCAAAAGCATATGAGTATACTTTCAAGGTACTCTGCATGATCTAAAACTAAACGGGGTGAATCACCCATGTGTACAAAGCTGACAAATCACAGAGATGTTTTCCCTGTCTCCATGCTATTAGTTAGCTCTGGTTTGTTTTTTTTTTTTTAAATAAATATTTATTTATTTATTTAGGCTGTACCAGGTCTTAGTTGCAGCATGGAAACTCTTAGTTTCAGCATGTGCGATCTAGTCCCCTGACCAGGGATTGAACCTGTGTCCCCTGCGTTGGGAGCACAGAGTCTTACCCACTGGACCACCAGGGAAGTCCCTGTTTTTTTTTTTTTTTTTTTTCTGATTATAAAAGTAGCATATGCTCACTGTTTCCCATTTTTTGTGGCCATATACAACTCTTAACACATATAGTCATAGTTTAGTTGCTAAGTCATGTCTAACTCTTGCCCTGTGGACTGTAGCTCACCAGGCTCCTCTGTCCATGGAATTCTCCAGGCAAGAATACTGGAGTGGTTGCCATTTTCTTCTCCAGGGGATTTTCCCGACCCAGGGGTCGAACTCTGGTCTCCTGCATTGCAGGTGGTCTCTTGCATTACAGGCCAATTCTTTACCAAAGCCCTTAACATACACATGTGCCCTTTTCCAACCATTTCCTTAGGACAAATTCTTAAAAGTGATGGATCAAATGGCATTTTATTTGAAGCCCTTAACACATATGCATGTGCCATTTTCCAACCATTTCCTTAGAACAAATTCTTATAAGAGATAGATCAAATGGCATTTCATTTAAAGACTTTTGTCAGTCTCCTAAAGTGCCCTCCAGCAGGTGATGTCCTCTCAGACTTCCACGGAAAGTCGAAGCTTCTCTAAACTCTCTCTCCCCTTCTGACAGGAGCTGGCTCTCTTCTGCATCCCTCCCCATGGTAGCTAGTCTGTCTCTTTCAGCACTTGTTCCTTGGGGCCTGGAGGGGAGCAAGGCGTCCTCCGGGCTCCTCATGACTGCTTCCAGACAGCTCTCCCTCCCATCCCTAAAAGCTGAATCTGTCATTAGACTGCATCATCCATTATCCTTTACAGTTGTCAGCATACACTAACTCCAGACAGCGCCCCTTCATTGCCTGATGATTTCAGCTCCTAGCTCACTGCCATTTTCTCCAATTACAATTCCTGTCTCATAGTGTAGGAATGCTTACATGCACATAAACGAGCCTGGGACACTTGTCCTGTCAAGTCCTTGAACTCAGCTGCAACAATCTAATCCTTCATCACACCTCAGTGGTGCATTCCTTTGGTCACACCCTAGACCCTGCATGACCAGTAACTTCATCCTCCGTAATCTGAAATCCACCCATCCCACTCTTAGATTTCCCTCTCCTTCCTTCCAGTACCTGGACTCCAACAATCTCCTGGCCTATACCTTTTCATGCCACTCTCTTCCCAGAGGGGCTTCCCAGGTGGCACAAGTAGTAAAGAATCCTCCCCCAATGCAGGAGACATAAGAGATGTGGGTTCAATCCCTGGGTCAGGAAGATCCCCTGGAGGAGGGCATGGCAACCCATTCCAGTATTCTTACCTGGAGAATCCGATGGACAGAAGAGACTGGTGGACTACAGTTCACGGGGTCACAAACAGTCGGGCACAACTGAAGCGACTAAGTACGCACATACATCTTAAGACAGACTCTACAACTATAGTTAGAATAACAAAAGCAATTGTTTTCCCACTAAAGGAAGCACTGTTCGTGTACGTTTTTAAAATACAGCGAGTTAAACTGATTTTATTCATTAATTGCTTAATATAATCTGTCTTCAAAAGCAGACCGGCTGTGTAGTCCCCCTTCTTGAGCAGAGCCTACACGAACACTCACCAGGCATTTCCATCCTTATCAGTGTAACTGCTGTAATGTAGCTAATTTTACCAAGTGCTATTCTCCTGAAGAATAGTATCAGGGATAGGAGTCATTTTTTCAAGTCATTAAGATTCTGATGGTCTCATTTCATTTAGGACACCTTAATTTTTCTCAGGTCATGAATCATGAACACCTGATATTAACACAGCAAAGAAAAAGCATCTTGTATTCCTTTCTTGGAAACATGTTAAAAACAACAAACCAGATACGAACCATGGCCAGGAAAATCCTGCCTAACTGCCACAGAGCAGAACCTTTCATTCAAAGACAAACTAATTTATTAAGAACTCAAAAAATCAGCCAACATGGAGAAGAGGAGGCAAGGAATGAAGTAGACTAGGGATGCAGGCTGTTCTTTTCTGTAGATTCAGGAAGAGCAAAACTTTTCCAAAAATCTTGCAAAAGAAGAGAAAGCTGAGATGTGATCACAAGGTTTATTTCTTTATTTATTCCCTAAGAATTTCTTAATTATTTATGGTGGGCTGGGTACAATGCAGAGTTAAAAAAAAAAAATCAATCAGATACAGATGCGGTGCTCAAGAAGCAGACACATGAAAGGAAGAGGGGAAGATTTGTTCTGTACCGCCCCAGAGAAAGAGACCACTTATCTATGGCTGGAGGTTACATTATAAAGAACTTTTCAAGAATTACACTGTTCCAAAATTGAAAAGCCTACATCGCACATGTCATCAGTGGGAGCAATCAAACAGAAACTGGTTGTTCCTAACCAGGAGCAGGAATCAAGCATGAGTGAAAAAAAATTGATACAATGATCTCTGTCTTAGGGGCTTTCATGTGAGTGACTTCTCGCCTTCACTAGAAAGCAAAGAAAATTCTAGGCATCTTCCTAATACCCAAGTGATACAATTCTATTCTGAAGACTGAGATCCAATCATATCGATTTAAAACTATCTGAAATATTCACAAGTATTTCAGATAGTATTGTGAATATTTGTGAATATTCCCGTGTGAATATTTCAGACCGTTTTAAAATCACCTCCAATTTTTCAGTTTTTAAATTGTTCTCTCTATATTAGGCTTTGTGTTTCTCAAAAATTAAATTTGTTCTTCATACTATTTTTCTTCTAGCAGCAAGGGCCAATGTTTGTGTAGCACCAGTTAATCAGGATATAACAGCTTTACTGGAACACATTGATTGGCTTGATTTCAGCTCAATACTTAGAACATGGCTGGAGAAAAATTATTAACTGAAATGTTTATTGCCTAGTATACTGAGATCAATAATAACTTTAATGAAGAGCCCAAATAACTGTTGTAACAATGTTATATATGGCAAATCAAAAATAACCTCCACATGCAAGTAAATATGTAATCTGACAAAATTCTGAAAGAATTTTTAAAAACTTAAATGACTGAGAATCAAAAATAAGAATAGGGGCTTTTGATTGCAAAAAGAAAAGACTTTTATAGTCAAATCAATGATCTGAAATATCATAGAGTGATGTTTGTCTTAATGTAACTGCATTTTGCATAACATAGTAAGAAAATCATTTGTAATTCAGGTGATTTTCTAAAGTCCTCTTGGTCCCAGGAGAAGCCATTCTTGTAGCTTTTTCTCACTGTAAGTTTACCTCTCCATAAGGTTTGTGTTAGGTTGTGACATATCAGTAGTACCATGCTTACTCATTTAATTTACATATTTGTTCAACATGTGTCCAATTTTCTGTATCTCTTTACAGCAGTTCACTTTGGGGTGTCTTATAAGCTCCCAGTAACAGAAACACCTCATAGAAAACCGCTGATGATGGATAGTTGTTTTATATATTCCTCTGGAGTGGTAGCACTACGAACAAAGCTAGTGGAGGTGATGGAATTCCAGTTGAGCTATTTCAAATCCTGAAAGATGATGCTGTGAAAGTGCTACACTCAATATGCCAGCAAATCTGGAAAACTCAGCAGTGGCCACAGGACTGGAAAAGGTCAGTTTTCATTCCAATCCCAAAGAAAGGCAATGCCAAGGAATGCTCAAACTACCGCACAATTGCACTCATCTCACATGCTAGTAAAGTAATGCTCAAAATTCTCCAAGACAGGCTTCAGCAATACATGAACAGTGAACCTTCAGATGTTCAAGCTGGTTTTAGAAAAGGCAGAGGAACCAGAGATCAAACTGCCAACATCTGCTGGATCATTGAAAAAGCAAGAGAGTTCCAGAAGAACATCTATTTCTGCTTTATTGACTATGCCAAAGCCTTTGACTGTGTGGATCACAATAAACTGTGGAAAATTCTGAAAGAGATGGGAATACCAGACCATCTGACCTGTTTCTTGAGAAACCTGTATGCAGGTCAGGAAGCAACAGTTAGAACTGGACATGGAATAACAGACTGGTTCCAAATAGGAAAAGGAGTATGTCAACGCTGTATATTGTCACCCTGCTTATTTAACTTCTATGCAGAGTACATCATGAGAAACACTGGGCTGGAAGAAACACAATCTGGAATTAAGACTGCCGGGAGAAATATCAATAACCTCAGATATGCAGATGACACCACCCTTATGGCAGAAAGTGAAGAAGAACTAAAGAGCCTCTTGATGAAGGTGAAAGAGGAGAGTGAAAAAGGTGGCTTAAAGCTCAATGTTCAGAAAACTAAGATCATGGCATCTGGTTCTATCACTTCATGGGAAATAGATGGGGAAACAGTGGAAACAGTGTCAGACTGTATTTTTTTGGGCTCCAAAATCACTGCTGATGGTGATTGCAGCCATGAAATTAAAAGACGCTTACTCCTTGGAAGGAAGGTTATGACCAACCTAGATAGCATATTGAAAAGCAGAAACATTACTCTGCCAACAAAGGTCCGTCTAGTCAAGGCTATGGTTTTTCCAGTGGTCACGTATGGATGTGAGAGTTGGATGGTGAAGAAAGCTGAGCACCAAAGAATTGATGCTTTTGAACTATGGTATTGGAGAAGACTCTTGAGAGTCCCTTGGACTGCAAGAAGATCCAACCAGTCCATCCTAAAGGAGATCAGTCCTGGGTGTTCACTGGAAGGACTGATGTTGAAGCTGAAACTCCAATACTTTGGCCACCTCATGCGAAGAGTTGACTCACTGGAAAAGACCCTAATGCTGGGAAAGATTGGGGGCAGGAGGAGAAGGGGACGACAGAGGATAAGATGGTTAGATGGCATCACTGACTCGATGGACATGGGATTGGGTAAACTCTGGGAGTTGGTGATGGACAGGGAGGCCTGGCGTGCTGCGATTCATGGGGTCACAAAGAGTCGGACACGACTGAGCGACTGAACTGAACTGAACTGAACTGAACTAGAGTGGTGACTGCATAATGATCAAATAAAGTGATTCATTATTCCATTATTTAAAATTGCCTATTCTTTAATTCAAAGTGATGATTTATGTATGTAGTATAAAGTCACAGTGAAATGTTTAAAATTCCCTAAGCAAAAATGGCATGCATGCCTGTCTAAAAAAGGTACCAAAGCAAAGGCATCTATAAAAACAAGCTAATAGCTAAGAGTACTGTTACTATGTAGCTAAATGAGAGTGGTACAGTTGATACAGTGAAAACAGATGTGCTCTATCTTCTTCACAGCTCAAGGAGTAAAGGAAGAAAATGGAGACATATCCATACAGGATGAATGAAAGGGATGTCTACAGCGATATGATTTGATCCCAAGTATCAAGGAACACATACCTGACTGAGCAAGGCACAGTGCCAGGTGCTGTGAGACAGGCAAGAAGGGTGCTGTTTATATTAGCCAGGTTACTTAACCTCTCTGAGTCTTGATTTCTGACCCATCAAATGTAGGTTATAATCTTGTAATGCAACTGTGAAGAGGAAGAGGGAGTGATGGAAAGCCCCTAACCAAGTCACTACTCACAGTGGTAGCTGTACTTGGTACAGCGATGATAAGCAGGATGGTGACAACATCAGTGACAAAGGCAATGGCTTTTCTTGCCCTCAGAGAGTTCCCACCAGAGATACTGAATACACAGCGTATACATGTTTGCTGTTCCACATCCATGCTAAACCTTGGCAGGGCTTTTTCCTGCAGACTATAAATGCGGCCTCTGACCCTTTCTCAACAGAAGCTCTAGGAACTCACAAGTTGAAGTTTTTACAAACATGACATGTGTCTGCTATTCTGACTTTACAGCATGGTTGTGAAGCTACAACAGACAGTGAACAGTCACCCGTCTTCCTTGGTGTCAGGCACTCTTCTAGATATATTAAGTCAACTAATCCTCTCAGCAACCCTGGGATGGAGGTACGGTCTTAGCCCCATTTTTCAGATGAGAAGACATGTTCATGTGAAAAGTCAAGTGAAAGTCCCTTACAGTAATTCTAAAGTCACAAGGCAGTTTTATTTACAGGTTGGATTAGCACGAGTGTTAACTGGTATAAATTCAAAAGAAAAAGAGAAAAACTATGCTTGTAGGACCTGTGAATGTTTCACAGAGAAGGGAGAAATGAAAGCTGAAGAATGAGTAGGACCTGCTCAGGCAGAGAAGACAAAGGTATTAGAGGTGAGGGAAAGAATGTGGATGAGGTTACAGAAATGGAAAAGTAGGACAGAAGAACAGTTGGATGGTGGGGTAGAGGTGGTTTCAGGTCAGAAAATTAAAGACAACGCTGGAAGGTCAGATGAGGACCCAAGTGGAAAAGGTTTGGAATCTGAAGGTGTTTGCCTGAGGTTCACATCTGTTTGATGTTCCTAAGGCTGCCTTGAGTTCATCATGTCCAATGACATTGCCGAGCAGGGCCTGTGCACAGGTGGTTCACCTCAGCATGGTGAATTAAGGGTCTCAAAAGCCTCCAACAACAACAATCTCTCCACCACGAGTTGCATAAGGTGCCTAAAATTCCAAACTGGAGTTAACATACCTGACATGATTGGCTAGGTACAACCTAAAGTTCCAATGGCATCAGAAACATGTGGGAAGCCTGTTAGAGCACAGATTGCCAGGCCCCAGACCCCCATGACTCGTAGATGTGGAGTGAGGTCCAAGAATTTGCATTTGTAACAAATTTCCAAGTGATGCTTGATGCTATTGGTCCAGGGGCCACACTTTGAGAACCACTGACCTAAAAGAATAGACCGCAGAATGGGTAAATTCTGACTGGAGACAGAAAAATCCTAGGTGGGGTTATCTTAAATGATAACTCATGAAGGGACTTCTGAGTGAAAAGGAAGAGACTAGTTATGTGAAGATACCGTAACAGATAAGTAAGGCACTGAGAATTTGGGCATTTGAAAATAGCAACTTAAAACGGTAACTCTGGCATCCTTAAGTCCACCCTCTTGATGTTTAAAAATACCAAGTGGCAATTCTTGAGCACCATTTTGGACAAATTATCACAGAAACAATACCATAACTCAACGGAAGTTTATCAAGTATCCAAGATGTTTAATTTTTCTTTGTATTGGTCCCACCAATACACTGACATGCTGAGAGGATTTACAAAGAAAGTAAATAGTGTTATTCTTCTTTATTGTGCTCAGGGATGGGGGAAAATAGTAAAACAGCATTCCTACAATTAAGTGAATGCAAATAATTCATTCACTAAAAAGTCAGCTGAAATGAATGAAATGAAATGAAAGTCACTCAGTCGTGCCCAACTCTTGCAACCCCATGGACTGTAGTCCACCAGGCTCCTTTGTCCATGGGATTCTCCAGGCAAGAATACTGGAGTGGGTTGCAATTTCCTCCTCCAGGGGATCTTCCTGACCCAGGAATCGAACCCAAGTCTCCTGCATTGCAGGCAGATTCTTTACTGACTGAGCTATGCGGGAAACCCAAAAAGTCAGCTACAGAACTGCAAAGAGGAAAAAGGGTCTCTCAAGAGTTAATAAGATGGCAACAACATTAGCTAGCCTTCTGTGAACCACTAAATGCTGTCATGTTGATAAAATCTATATAATCAAAGCTCTTATTTTTACTAAAGTTCCTTCTGAGTTCTGTGTCAATTTCTATTGCATTTTCTATCTCACACCAGTATTTCCCCCTTTATATAAAAAGTTACTGAGAATTCCTGTTCTTATTACCAGTTTTGATATTTTGATCTTTTCTCTCTACCTATGAATATTTACACTGTGGGAAAGTTTTGAATCTTGAATTTATCTGGCTTTCAATATTTCTACAACAGTAAAGGGGCTTCCCAGGTGGCTCAGTGGTAAAGAATCTGCCTGCCAATTCAGGAGAAGCAGGTTCAATCTCTGAGTTGGGAAGATCCCCTAGAGGAAGAAATAGAAAACGACTCCAGTATTCTTGTGGAGATAATCCCACGGTCAGACAATATTGGCGGGCTACTGTCCATGAGGTTGCAAAGAGTTGGACACGACTCAAGTGACTGAGCACGCACACACATAGAACAGTCAAATTTGGTAGGAAAAAAAAATTTTTTTAATAAAGGAAGTGGGACTTTATAAAAGGCAAGGCAATTGAAGAAAGGGTCTCATCTTTCAGCTTTTGAGGATTCTGCTTCCTTTTTATTCTTTTGGGGAAGAGTGTTTCCTTCAAATCTTATACTTAGATCTGGTTTCCTACTTTGGTTAAATATCAATAGATTACAAATGCTTGCAGGCTTCCATCTCTCAGACAGGAAAAAAGTGCCAGGTACAGACTTGTCTGGTTCACCCTGTGAAGATGACGAACCACTAGTGTAGAGGCTGCTCTCCTCTGGGTCGGGGGTTGGAAAGAGGACACTGGGATCCATGGTGTCTTCCTCTGCCCTCCCCACTCCTTGCTTCAGTTTCTGCCTAAGCAGTTTGGTTTGATCTCAGCTCACTGGGAATTTACCAAAAAGATACAATAATGACTTCTTTTCTTACTTTTGGCATATGAGCTTAAGATCATACTATCTTTTCCTATTGAAAACTTTTTTAACGAAAATAAATAGCACTCTATAAGTAAATCTGCAACTAATAAAAACAAACTAAATTACCACTGAAAATCCTCTAGCACTGCTATGAGAAAGCAAGAAGTGAACATTAAACATTTAAAAAGCACATACGGAGACTGGAAAATTTGTGAGTTGTGACCTACTAAAGTGGCTTATAAAAAACTTAATTCACTTGAACATCCTTAGAAAGTGACAAAGGTTGTCAGAACTATGACTTTTTTTGAGGTTTTTTTTTTTTTCCCCTTTAAACATATGGGTTACACTGTGTTTACATTTGTCAAAACACAGTGATACGTGTATTTCACTGTATGCAAATTTTACCTCAAAAGAAAACAAGCCTGCAAACACATAACAACTCTGGTAATAATACACACACTAAAATATTTAAAAGCAAACTATTGACACCTGCAACCCATCTTGAAATGCATCAAAATGGACTGATGGATGGAAGAATACACAGATACACATATGATAAAGCAAGTGTTTATGCTAATAACAGGTCCTACAGGATAGACATATAGATGTTAAATTTCACCCTTTCAACTTTTCTTTACACTTGTAAATTTTCATAATAAAATGTTGGGGAAAAAAATATGAAATAAGCATAGAAAAATATGAAAAACAAAGGAAAGTATAATAAAAATACCACAGATACCAAGAAGACACCTAGATGATAGAATATATGTTATTTTGTAACTTGTTTTTACCACTTAGCAATATATTATGAGTATTTTCCTAGCTTTTTAAGTAGTCTTCCAAATGCAACGGAATTCCACTATACAGATGTAGCATAATTTTCTTCATATTTATTTATGTATAATTGACAAGTAGAACTATAATATATTTAAAGTATACAACATGATGATTTCAATATACATATGTACTGTATAGTGTGAAATGATTCCCACGATCATGTTAATTAACACAATCATCACATTTCACATTTTTGGAGGAGGAAGGGTAAGAATGTAGCATAATTTAAAAGATAATTTGTTGTAGGACACTTGAATTGTTTCCAATTCTTTATTATTTATTTGAGATAAGCAACTTATTAGATCCTTCTTCCTGCATATCTCTAATTATTTCCTAAGGAAAAAATCCTCAAAGTAAAATTTCTGGCTCAAAGGAAGGAAACACTTTATTTTTTTACATATTTGCTAAAGTTTTCTCCAAAACATATATCAATTTACATTTCTAATAGGAGTGTATCACAGCTCATAACTATCCAGATGTATGATATTTAAATTATAATTAAATGCTTCCATAAATAAAAGTTATCTATGACCATTTGTTCTCCCAAAAAGACAAAGGCTCCTTTTTAAAAAGTCTACAATAAGCAAACCTGTTAGCCAAGCCTAGGTTTCTGAATATCAGACTCCCAAATCAGGTACCCTGAATCAGGGCTTCCTGAAGAAATGGCTGACGCCAGCAATGGAAGTAACTGAGCCCAGAGCATCTTTTCACGCCAGGGAGTAAGGAAAGGCTAAAAAATGATGGAAACACATCAAAAGGACACAGGAGCCAAACTGAAGGGACTCCTACTGGCTCAATCGGGAACAATTTAAGCATGAAAGTGAATAACAACAGCAGTGAACTCTAACATTCCGAATTCGGAAAAGAATCCTTAAGTCTACAGTGAAACAATAAATAAATGGATCAATAAACAATAAATAAATGAATCAATAAACAAGTGAAGAAAGTGACAAAGAAAGGCTCTCATTTATGCTAGAACCTTTTGCTTTCTACACTGTAACTGTCATAATAATATTTGATTCAAACAAGAGTCACCAATGGATGCTAAAGACATTGGGTAATATTTGTTGAGGGAAGATATTTACATAACCTCAATCTACCAATATCTTAATTATTAATTATGAAGAGAAAACAGGTATTTTTACTGGGGAGAAACTGGGTGAGCCTTTCAATCAAGGATTCATAAATTAATGTCCCCAATAATGGGACAAACTGACATAATAGGTCTTCCATTAAGATATGCCAAGGACACATGTTGTTATATAGCATTCCTACCAAAACTATATAACTTTAAACTAGGCAAGAGGGAAGGGAAATCAGATTAACCCCAAATAACGGATATTCTACAAAAACTTCCCAGCACGCTTCAAAAATGTCAAAGTTTAAAAAACAAAGAAAGGCAGAGAAATTGTTGCAGATTAAAGCAGACTAAAGAGATATATCACTAAATGCAGTATGTGATTCTGGATTGGGAAAAAAAATGCCATAAAAAGCCATTATTGGGACAACAGGAAAAATCTGAAAATAGACTTGTATAATAGGCACTATTGAATCAATGTTAAATTTTCAATAGTTGCATTATAGTTGTGTTCTTCAGAGAAGCTAAAGTATTTAGAGATAAAGGTACATAGCAGCTGCAATTTACCCTTATGTTCACTAAAAAATATGTATGAATATACCTAAATCAATAATATATAGAGAGAAAGCAATGTTGCAAAATGTTAATTAGCTGTGATTCTAGGGGAATGATATGCTACAGTTCATGGTACCTCCTTATAGTTTTTCACTAGGTGCAAAGGTTTTTTTAAAAGGAAGTTTTACAAGATATGGAAGCAACCTAAGTGTCCATCAACAGACGAATGGATAAAGAAGATGTGGTATATATTATATATACAATGGAACACTACTTAGTCATAGAAAAGAGTGAAATTTTTCCATTTGCAACAACATAGATGGACCTAGAGGTACTATGCTTAGTGAAATAAGTTATACAGAGAGTCAAATACTATTGCTATCACTTATAGGTGGAATCTAAAAAATGAAACAAATGGATGAATATTTTTAAAAACTAAGTTGTAAAGAACTACCAAAATTTAAAGTAAATGACATTTTTCTTTTTTTTCTAAATCAGAAAAGTAATATATACTTACTAAACCAGAGGTCTACAAATAAAGTGAAAATAAACAGCATTCCTCTATATGCCCACATAAGGAGAATTAAAGAGTTATATATAAATTTTTTCTACCTTTCATAAAACATATATATATTTAACCAGACATTAGGTCATTCTTAAAGAGTTCCATAAGTGAGCTACAAATATATTATTAAATGTTCCATTGTTTCTAAAATTCATTAGCAAAAATGACCAAGTGACACAGGACTATAAACTGGAAATCTATAAACTGGAAAAAATCCAGAGCTTATAACCTTTACCTTATCACTAAGAAAACATCTAGCCACCAAGCCAACACATAGTTCATAAAGTATAACAAACATTTACATAAGAAATGCATATTTCCTTTCCAATAACTGCCAACCCCTAGTCAAAATTATTTACATTTTGAACACACAGTAAGTCAGTAAGTGTGGAGACGCTTTGCAATAACTTAGCGTGCCTCTTGATCACTCACAGTCACTGACTAAACCGAGCCCCAAAGCTGAACCTGAGTTTCTGTTTTCCTACTCAGAAGTTTATAAGGCGTGCTCCTGTGGTTTACTGTAATCAGCTCCAATTCTGAATGATATGCACTCAAGTTAAATATCTACACAAGAGCAGGATTTGGCAGTTGCCAGTTCCTGCTTTCACTCCTGTGCTTCCCTGTGTCATTTTCTTGGTTCTCTCTCAGACAGTAAAAAATGGTACTGGGTATGGATGGGGGTGGAGTGAATGGGTTGCAATTAGTGTTCTCCTATCAAAATTTGTTTCATGTCTCAAAGTCTTTCTCATATCCAACAATCACGTAAGAACATGTTCACTATACTGAAGTTATATGATGCTTAAAAATATTAGCATACTTATATACTTCTTTGAATACAAATTTGATGGAACCAGTTTATTATCTGTTCTTACCTGGTCAAACTAGAGGTTTCAGAATTAAAAACTAGAGAACAGGGGGTCCGATCTGGATTTCACCCACCCCTACCGGGGCAGCTTCACATATTTCACAAAGCTCTATTTCCCAACCTACAGAACGGGTACAACAATGCCTGCCTATAAAGGGCTCAAGAGTTCACCAGATTAAAAAAAAAGATAGGTTCAACTCCAGAATAAGAAATAATTTTATTATTTGGCTACTATTTAAAAATTTGTTGATCAACACATGACTGGGAGAAAACTTTTTCTACATAGTGCCTTTTGGTTTGGAGCACACATTAGCTTTAAAAGCTACCACTTCTTAATGCTTTCTACAACCTACAGATACTCCAAGGCAGAGGTATCTTAGTCCTTCTGGCTTGAGTTCACGAATCATAAACACAAAGCAGTGCTGCGGGGAAACGACACAAAGTGCTTTCTATTTTGGCCATTTCGGTTTCCTTTCTGAATCAACTGCTGTGGTTCACTGGCAGCGGTTAATGAAAAAAATGAAATCATTCAGGGAGATTAAAGGATATTTATGGAAAAGTTCACTTTAAAAGCGTACTGAAAAGAACAATAATTAGCCAAAACATGACATAAATAGAACTGACCAAAGCAAACTCCAGAGGGTAGCTATTTAAAGTTACTAACACCCTGAGCTCCTGTAAGTCATCTCTGCAGCTAGCTTTACTGTGGGGTTTGGGTACCAAACTGAATGAGGGCATGATGCTGTGTCACTTTCCTAAGAAAGATGAAAGGCTTGTGTACAAGTTTTGAGCTCGACTAGGACCAGCACCAATTCCAGACTCTGAAAGTCAAAATGTTTTTTTCCAATTTTACAAGTAGAGCAGCTCTCTGTGTAGCCCTTTTATTAAACAAAGACCATCACTCTGCACTTCAAGTAGAGGTGAAATCCAAGAAGCTGGTATTGCTTCTATTTCAGTAGAGAAATAATGATTTTGCTTTTCAAAAAGACAAGTCCTGGGGAGCACAAATTCACCAGAAAGTGGAAAGGGGATGAAAACTTTACACACTACTCTTTACTGACCCCTCTTGGCTGACCCAGGGCAAAGCCTAAAGTCTGGGAAGACCTGAGCGCTCACCTCCCCAGGACAAGAGCTCAGAGAACATTCGGTCTTGCACACCATGGAAAGAAATCCTCTCAGTTCAGATGACCCTTAGTAAAACTCAACCCTACAGCACACGTGGCACCGATTGCTATTTATGGGGCTCCCAGAATGGAAATTTGGGAAACAGCCTCATGGATCAGCCCCGAAGGCTCTGCTAGGTCCCTGGCAGCCTGTGACCTCTGACTCTAGGTTGAAAAGCTTACATAAGTGCTATCATGACCACTTCTGATAGCAGGAAAAGACCTTACCTCTTTCTCTATCTTGAGTAGTTTCTTTACAGCCACCTCCTTGTCCTGTGATATCCATTTGGCTCGATAGACACTCCCAAAACTCCCTCCACCGCAGTTTTCAAAAAACTGCAAGTCATCAAATTTAATTTGCACAAAGGAGGTACCGAGAGACGACATCTCATAATGACAAAGTATTTTACTTCCACAAAATCTGCAGAGGAAAGGGAAAAAAAAAAAAACCTGGATTAGAAACATATTAGAATGAAACCTCTGAATTCCACTTTAGCTAATGTATACCAAGTCCTGTGGCGCTTCCACAAAGAGCCTTGATGACCTAGGAGGAAGAAAAGCAGAAGTATAAACAAATCAACATGAAAACACTTACCCGGTAGCCCGAGCAAAATTCAACAGCAACCTGTCCAGCCTCTGAAACACAGCTGTCCCCAGAGAAATGGCTCAGATTTCCCCCCTGGACAAAGCCTGCAACAGCACTTCCTGCACATCCCCAGAAGCTCTGCCTAAAGGCTAGTGTGTAACCAGGTCTCTCTCCCAGCCCAAAGACAAACGGGAAGCGTGCTCTCAGCAGGAGGCTTGCACAGCTCTTCTGGCATCTGAAGCATGCCATCTCTCTGCGTTGTACTCACTTCACATAAAATATACATAACCTAACCATCTGAGCATGCTGGCACAGGAGGGCCGAAACACTGCAAACAGAACGCACGCTTGGGGCTGGGATTCCAAAAGCAAATGGTCAGCTTTGGGATGAGAGAAGAGCTGGCCAAGTGTTTTCCAGAAGTGGCTCCCTGGACTGTGTCCTGTAGCAGAACTTAATTAAAGAGCAGAAAATTTGCCCTTGATTACAATATATTAAGTCATCCAGCGATCTCTGCCAAGAATGTTTAAAAAAAAATATTGTGCTTGTTTCCAGAGGAACAGATTACCTCTCACAGAGATTACAGTGATATTTTCTTCAGTCTAAGGAGTTTCACTATTCTCCAGGTAAGGGGTAATTCTTCATACCCTATGCCTAACCACAGATTAGCAGGAAAAAAACAAAACAAAAACCTACAACCAAGAACATGAAAGTCTAAAATTTTGAACCTGCAAAAAAAGCAGATGGATAAAGAAGTTTTTAGACATGTTCTCCCCAAATTGTAAATCAGAATCTTACACTGAGGGAGCAAAAAGATGAACCCATATGTACAGGACATTCAACAAAACAACTCCCCTGGTCTCTTCATAACTGTTAAAGTCATGAAAGATTTTTAAAAAGGCAGAGAAACTTCTAGTACATGGAGGACTTCAAGAAATATGACTAAATGCAATGCATGATCACTGACTAGATTTGGGATCCCCAAAAAACTGCAGAAGTTATTATGAGGATTTTAGGGAAATTTGAATATTAACTACATATTAGATAATTCTATTTTCTGCATGGCAAATAATGGTATTTTGGTTTTGTAGAAGGATGTCCTTGTTCTTAGAAGATATACTGGGTGATGTATCAAAGTATGGTATCTTCAATTTAATTTAAAATAGTTCAACTCCCCTTCACCCTCCAAAAAAAAAAAAAAATGAATGGGTATAGAAAGGAAGGAGGCAAATGCAGCACAATGTTAAGAACTGGTGAATCTAGGTGACAAATATGTGGGCATTCTACTACTTTTCTGTGGAATCTGATTATTTTCAAAAGAAAAAGGAGGAGGGGCAATTTATATCTATTACACATGATAGTACAAATTCTTATCTGTTATAGATCTTCATGTGCTGCTGACTAGCCAATCCATTTTAGGAGCATCAGGTCACTGAAGAATGCTGATTTCTTAAGTGAAGCCAAACTTGACTCTACTTTGGGATGAAGGCAAGAGAGAAGACTGTTTATCCTCTGAAGTTTAAAAGATAGCTTTAGAATCTACATAAATAAACATAGTATCAAAATACAGTCAGTATATATTTGAGTCAAAAATTTTACCTTACTAACTTTTGCTTCAATTCATATTTTGTTAATTAGAGAAAAAAAAAGACCCCCTAAAACACAAAATTTAAGACCATGCCAAAGGTAGGTACATAGAACATGCAAGTTTGTTCTTATCTGCAAAATGTTTGTTCAACAAAATGCAAAACACTGCTTGTAAGAGTCCCTCAGTGTTATAAATACTATATCTATATTTTTATTATTTTTACTTTTACCAAAAAAAAAGAAAAAATAGAACTCCCCTGTCCTACCCCTCCTCACACCCAATTCTCTCTTCAGGGGGAACTGATTTCAACTCACTTAGGATTTTATTCTGATATTTATATTTCATATGATATTTTTATATCTATTAGTACATTTCTAAAAGTGTGTTTATATAGCTAGTTCCTGATTGTTCCATTTTAGTTATTACATATTCACTTCTCCCTGTGGAAGAAAAAGACTTAGTTCTCATCTCCCATCCTTTACCTTCTTACATCAAACATGTCACACGTGCCCTATCCTCCCAGCATCCAGCTCTACTGTAACATTTGGTTAAGTCAATATTCACTGTTTACAGCAGTCTGGCAAGGTAAACATTATTCCTAAGAGTGCTGAGCAGGACTCAATGACTTTTCCTTTCTTGGATAAGTTTTCATTTCTCCCCGAGTTATTAGGTGTTCGGTTTGGTTTTTGCTGTTTGTTTAGCTGCTGGTAAAGAATCTGCCTGCAGTGCGGGAGACCTGGGTTCAATCCCTGGGTTGGGAAGATCCCCTGGAGAAGGGGAAGGCTACCCACTCCAATATTCTGGCCTAGAGAATTCCATGGACTGTATAGTACATGGGGTCACAAAGAGTCAGACACGACTGAGCGACTTTTACTTCATTTAGATTTGTATACATCTAAAACGTATTCACCTCATCAAACTCTCTGAACTGCAAAACTCCTCTCAGTAAAGTAAAAACATCAGGTAACGGGGGAGGAGGGTCTGTTTTTCTCTAGGAGACACTTCTCCTATACCTTCCACCTTGAGCATTCTGGCTGAAGCGGTGGCTTTGCAGGTCTGATTGCACTGGCTTGTCCCTCATCCTCAGCATCCTTCACCTTTTCCTCTGTGGGAACTCCTGGCTTCCCTTTCTTGGTTTAGTCTCTTACTTTGACAGAGCACATCTCCCACTAGCTACCTGAGCAGAGTGCCCAGGGCGCAATTTTGCGGGGAGAATCTGTATGTTTTCAAATGTCTTGAGTGGTAGTACGCAATTTCAGGTAGGAAATAATTTCCTGATAATTTCAAAAGTATTACCTCAAACTCATCTAGTTTTTAGTGTGTCTGTAGAGCAAGTCTGAAGTTACTCAGGTTACCAATTCTGCTTACATTATTCTTTCCTTTCTGAAATCATTTAGGACTTGGTATTCATCCCTAGAATCCTGAAATTAATAGGATATGCTTAGGAGTGAGTCTTTTTCATTCACTGGTGGCATATTCAGTATACTCTCCATCTGTGACTCGTTTTTTAATTCCAGAAAATTTCCTTGTGATCTTTCTTCACCACTTATAGCCATTCTTACTTCTTATTTCCTCCTCCAGCCCCCTAGACACACAGGAGAACAGATTTGCAGTTCCCAGAACATGCTTTCCCATCTTCACACCTCTGCCCAGGCTAGGGTCTCTGTTTTGAATGCCTTTCCCTGCCCAGTGATGTCCCTGACCATCTCCTCTGAGCCTCATGAGCACGGTTAATTCTCCTTTTTCTGTACCACAGCCCCTTTCTTTATCCTTTCATCTTTCCCACTTGCTTCCCACCAGACTATAAATTCTTTAAAAGTGAAACACATTTCTATTTTCATCTGAATCTTCAGTAGCTACTATGCAGCCAGCACATCACACCTATTCCATTCAAAAACACGTGTTGAATGAATGAATCAAAAACCAAACAAATAATTTCTGGTTATTTCTGTTATACCATTTGCAGCTGGAAAGATTACAATCAGATTAAGTAAAATCTGAGAACTGTGGTTTGTATAAGTGCCCTCCAAAGGATTCTGAAGCAAACCCTGATCTGGAAATAGCTGCCTACGCTTCTTGGGAGACTAAGAAGAGTATATTTGGGATCTCTAGGGTTAGGTGTCTCTGAGACTGGAGGAAGAGGAGAAGGGTGGGGAGAAGAGGAGGAAGGCGGAGGAGGAGGGAGGAAATCCTTCCAGAACAAACAGAGAGATCTGAACCAGGATGAGATGGATATGAATAAATCCGAACCCTCAGGTACAGAGCAAGTCCAGGGTAAACTGAGGCAGGATCAGTCCCATTTGAAACTGACCCAGAGGTAGCAGAGAGAGGCAGACCTCGGAGAAGCATAGTTCTCAGGATCTTCACTCTGAGATGAGGCAACCAGTCAGCTCTTCCCAGAATCACTGTTACTCACTTTGTGATACATCCTGCCTTTTGGAAACTGGCTGTGTATGAATGGAACTATATAATTACTTGAGTGTTTTATTGAGACCATAAAAAATTAAGTACCATCTGATTACCAAAGAGACTAACAATTCTGGGGTGTATGAATACAGGTTTTCACTCCAGTAAGCTTGGCAAAGCATCATGGACTTAGTTGAAGAGATTAGCTGACTGAGAGTCCCACCGCCATCTACATGACTGTCTGACCACATATATTTACTTTTCCCTTTGAGCTTTCTCTCCTTGAAAATCATTATTCTAAGAGGTTCAATTTATGACCAGAAGAAAGGATAATCCGAGTTGCAGATTAATTATACTTAGAGCATCTTGGGGAAGATTGCTACCTGATCAAATTATGTTCTAAAGTTTTAGGTGTATTCTCCAGTGAAGACATTAGAATTTAATAAAAGTCATCCATATAAATGTATTTACACAGCACACCCAATCAAATGATGCTGTCATTCTACAATGTTAAAACAATTGCTTTTACACAAGATAGACAACTTTCCTCCATGCAATAATTCCCAGTCCTAATTCTGTAGCATCCTAACTTTGGTTTCATAAACTCTCAAAGCTGTTTTAAATGCTAATGATAAGTATCTACCACAGAGCACTGAAGAGTAAGTTAGAACAGGGATATGACAAAAATGAAAGCATAAGAGAGTGTCACAACTCTGAAAATATTGAAAATCACTAACTCAGTGGTTGAATCAAATCACTGGAGTCCTCAAGTTGTAAGACTTTAGTAACTACTTAGGTAGTAGTAAGTACTACTTTAGTAGTGGTAACTTTTTTTAATGTTTAAAAATTTCCTTAGGGAATTCCCTGGTCATCCAGTGGTTAGGACTCTGCACTTTCACTGCCTGAAGCCCAGGTTCAGTCCCTGGCTAGGGGACTAAGATCCTGCAAGCCACAGGGTGCAACCAAAAAAAATTTTTTTGTTTTCCTTAAACTAAAATTAAAATATATTTTTAAACTATTAATTGCTGAAAGCATAAATAGTACCATCAGCTTATTATCAAAAATGGAACTATAGGAAGAAAACCTTAAAGGGAAAGTTATTTTACTTTTCAAAGTTTCTTAGCCTTCCAGTCCAAAAAAAAAAAAAAAAAAAAAAAATGGACTTTTGTCCTGGATTTTTGAAAAAGAGGAATAAAAGAAACCCATAAAGTTTAGAATAAGATAGATGTGAGTTAGAATCCTGCCTCTAGGGAATCCCCAGCAGTCCAATGGTTAGGACTCTGCACTTCCACTGCAGAGGGCACGGATTCAGGGAACTAAGATCCCACAAACTGCCCAGCACAGCCAAAAAAAAACCAACTCTGCCTCTACTTCTCAGTAACCTTGAATCAATCACTTTTCCCAAGACCGTGGTATCTCCAGACCTAAAATGAAATATCCGTTCTGTTACCAAACGTCTAAAAATTGATAGTCCAAAAGTTACATGTTTGCACAGTATTATTTGACTTCTTAAGTCTTATTTCCAAGTAACAGATATTTCAACACAACATAGCTTTGATCCAAGAGAAAGACCCAGTTAGCTCTAGTAGCAAATCTTCACTGACCAGCTGTTAGGACATGGGCAGGACACTGAGCCTCTCTGAGCAGTTTTCTCCCTGGCAGTAATACCCATTCCTCGTAGCTGTTGCGAAGTGGGAGATGCTGTGAAAGGCCTTGCACAGGGCCCTGCACACAGTACATAATACTCAATAAACGGAAACTGATGGTTACCTAATTATTTTAAGAAAGCTTGATATCATATTTAACCATCTAATTTTTCAGCCTTTGTAGTTAGGATTGCTTTCCTCAATAGTTTTCCTCTCCTTGTTTTCAGAATTGTTCTGTATATCTCCATTAGTTTTGCAGAGAAAAAATAGATTACTGTATCATTGATTCCCTAAATCCTTATTACAGTATCTAAGTTTCTTTGCATATGTTTTCTATTTTTTCTCAATCCTCTCTTTGCAACCCCATGGACTGCAGCATGCCAGGCCTCCCTGTCCATCACCAACTCCCGGAACTTACTCAAACTCATGTCCATTGAGTCGGTGATGCCATCCAACCATCTCATCCTCTGTTGTCCCCTTCTCCTCCTGCCTTCAATCTTTCCCAGCATAAGGGTCTTTTCAAATGAGTCAGTTCTTCGCATCAGGTGGCCAAAGTATTGGAGTTTCGGCTTCAGCATCAGTCCTTCCCATGAATACTCAGGACTGATTTCCTTTAGGATGGACTGGTTAATTTTAAAAAATTAAATCTACTTATAAAAGGATTAACTTTATTAGAAAATAGACCCTTGGAGTTTTTCTGGATTTTTTTATCTTTTAGGTTTACATTGGCCTATTATTTCTCAATTCAGATCCTTTCTCTATCCTTTACTTATACTACTCTATTTCCTATCTTCACAAAAGTAAAGTTAAAAGTTTATTTTCTGATACAATATAGAAAAAAAAATTAATTTGTTTTATCATGACCTGAATATGACAAAAAAAAAAACACCCCAACCCTCAACAAATTCCTTTGCCAAGCTTGCTGCCCTAGTATTTATTTATGCTAGCATTATTTCAGCTTCCTTAAATGAAGATTAGTGAATAAACTAATAAAAATGTGCTTTATCATCATGTGTATAAAAACAATACCACTTGGATTACAGTTCTGCAATTCTTTTTTTTTCTGCAAGTCTTTTTCAAAAAGGAGGAAAGCTCTGGGTTTGATATATTTGTTTATAACATCAAGATCAAAGATGCAGAGATTCTGCTCCTGAACAGGACTGCTATTCTGCTATGACAGATAAGTTCTATAAGACTAGCTAGAGACTAGGTATGAATAGAACTAACCAGTACTGTGTCTACCACAGCTATTGCCTTCCTTCCTCCAAGGCTGCTACTAGAAAGCAGACTATCTTGTCTAGAATAGGTTGCAGGGCACCATGAAGAGGATCTGGGTGTCTAAGAAAAGGCAACTTTAAAAGTCTAAAACCTAGAACAGCTATTGTTCCACTTCTTTTCCCCTCTCCTTTATTACATAAATCTCATAAATAACATGAACATAATATAAACATAAATAAAAGATCACGGCATCCGGTCCCATCACTTCATGGCAAATAGATGGAGAAACAGTGGAAACAGTGGCAGACTTTATTTTTGGGGGCTCCAAAATCACTGCAGATGGTGACTGCAGCCATGAAATTAAGATGCTTGCTCCCTGGGAGAGAAGTTATGACCAACTTAGACAGCATATTAAAAAGCAGAGACGTTACTTTGCCCACAAAGATCCATCTAGTCAAGGCTATGGTTTTTCCAGTAGTCATGTATGGATGTGAGAGTTGGACTAGAAAGAAAGCTGAGCACTGAAGAATTGATGCTTTTGAACTATGGTGCTGGAGAAGACTCTTGAGAGTCCCTTGGACTGCAAGGAGATCAAACCAGTCCATCCTAAAGGAAATCGGTCCTGAATATTCATTGGAAGGACTGATGTTGAAGCTGAAACTCCAATACTTTGGCCACTTGATGCGAAGAGCTGACTCATTTGAAAAGACCCTGATGCTGGGAAAGATTGAGTGCAGGAGGAGAAGGGGGCAATAGGGGATGAGATGGTTGGATGGCATCACTGACTCAATGGACATGAGTTTGAGTAGACTCCGGGAGTTGCTGATGGACAGGGAGGCCTGGTGTGCTGCAGTCCATGGGGTCGCAAAGAGTCAGACACGACTGAACAACTGAATTGAACTGAACTGCACTGAGCATAAATCTCTGCTTGAAGCACAGGTTAAACACTTCAGTTAATGAAAAGAGACTTCCATGACATACTTTCTTGCTAGAAATGTTACTAGAAGCAAAATACATGAAGAACAGAAATGAAGGGAGAAGGGGTACTGATGCCCAGAAATGCCCTATGGAAATGCGTCCACGCTCAAACAGAAGCGTAGCTAGGAAACTCCGAGTAGGTACAACCCAGGACATGGATCAGTGCAGGTGTTTCTCGTGTCAAACAATTACAAGTTTTGAGCGTTGAATGACTGGAGGCCTGAGGAAGAGAATGAGGTCAGAGTCTGACTATAGCAAAAAAGCGTGGAGTGGGCATATTTCTATGGGTTGGCTAGAAGAGGAATTGACAGGTGTTGGGGGTGCGGGTTGGGGTGGAGGAGAAAGCAGTTGCTAATAAGTAAGAAAGATTTACTCAGTCAATAAGCCCACCCATTCAAGATCCTGCTTCTACTCAGCTCTTGTTTCTATTCTTATTTCTACTCTTGTCAAATAGAAAGTATCTCACCTTCCTGGCTGAGTGCAATTTTGCACAAACCTAGAATGAAGGTTCCCCGAGAAGGGGAAGTATGAGAGTTAAAACTTGGTAACCCTGAAGTAACATGAAAACAAACAAACAAAACCCGAGGCATTAAAATTAGATAAGACCAAAGGAAGACTCTACAGTATGTATCACAGAGCCAGAGGCCACACTCTCTGTAGACAAGTTACAGATGGAATTCAGGGTTATCAGAGCTGCCTAACAGGAAAATATGCCACCCTGTTAGTAGTGAGTTCCTTATCACTGAGAGTGTTCAAGGGAAGTTGGGGAGGAGACTAGAAGAGGAATGAAGAGTTTCGTGAAGATCCACTCCAACCCTGTGAGTACACCATGACTAACTGACCTCTCCCTTCCCTTCTTAGGGATATAGTCATGAACCTGACACAGGCAGCCCCCTCCCTTTTGGAGGAACACGGTGATCAATGTCAGTGACGGGAATAATGCAGATGATTGGGCTGTCCTCCTCAATTTCCCCTCCTAAACTGGCTGAGAAGGTGAAACTGTATTTCACATTTCTATCCCACAACTATCTCCCCCTTTTCTCGACTTCCAAAGCAAAGAGCTTTTCTGACCTTGAAAGCCCCAGTGTGACCACAGAAAATAAAACCTTTTTGGATGACGATCTACACTATTCTTTTCTCAGCATAATGGAATTGCATTACCCCATGCAGCGGGCTGGGCTGTGAAGCTCAATGGTGCAGTACCATTTACCAGAACCAGGCCCAAGCTGCTCAAACATGGGTGCTCCCTCAGGGGGGGAGTACCCAGCTCTGTGAAGAAGGTATATGAACAAACACGCATCTTACAGCATTGATTTTCCTTTAACATTTGGGGGAAGAAACATGCTTGGCATTTGTTTGTATTGGTTTGTTCAATAAGTCAAACAGTACAGAAAAGAATGCCAAGGTCACATGAATTTTTAAGATTAAATGCAGGATCTGAGAGAAAGTGCTTGCTTACACTGGAAGTATTTATGGTTATACCTACAGATCCCTGAAGGAATACATTCTTCCCCTAAATAGGACATTTTGGTAGGAAAGTTCAATCAGCAAAGATTTACTCCATGATCTTCCGGCAGCAACCCTTGCCTTCTCTTTTCGATTTTCTTCTTTGGATGTCCAGAGATGAGTCCATAAAGAATGTTGGTCCCTGAAGGTAATCTGTGCTCAAAATTAGCTGTAAGAATGGTTCCAATATTGGTCTTCTAGGTCACAACCAACCACTATCCCTATAGCTCCGAAATTCTTCAAATATAAATGTACTAATTTTCAGATTCTCCTCCCCCTCCCCAAGAATATTACAAAGCTGTGTATAAATCGTGTATAAACCCAGAGGTATGCACAAAGCTGCTTTAGAAATCCTTATATGCAAAGCAGGAAAATAGCTATGAAAATCTGCTAGCCCTCCATGTACACATAAGTATAATTGGGAAACAGGGCAGGCTACCAAGGACAAGCCTTAGCTAGGAACAGGTGAGACAGGCAGCTTTCTCTGAGTATAACTTGGGAATGTGGAAAACCCCTTCTCTACCACTCAGTGATGGTGGCTAAAGTTTTGGGGCTGGTTGAAGCATTTCCATGTGCTGTCTCATATCCTTCTGCTTATGAAGCAGGGATTACTGTCTCCAATTTGCATGTGAGGAAATTGAGGATCAAGCATGTAAAAGTTGCCTAACTTAAAAGTAACACAACTGAGATTCAAATTCAGGTCTGACTTCAAAGTCACAACATTTTTTCCACCATATTTTCCCCATGCTATCATTCTGCCTTCTCCTCCTACCTTGCCTTTTTTTTCCCTCCCTTTAAACAAACCCTTTTGTTATTCTAGTAATTATTAGATTGCTTACCATTTACCTAAAGTTCAACATGAGGCATTAATTTCCTAGAAGCCATGGTTACGCTGGGATTAGGACGTCAAATGCCTGGCTGCTTTGTTTTCACAGCATCTTGTACTGTGTAGGGATTCTTTAACTGCTATTAGGGCATAATCGATGGTTCAGCTGTCCATAGGAGGGTGTGACACAAAAGCACCCACGTATCAGTCAAATCAATCTAAGCTCTAGCATTTATAGCTCTCTTTCCTTCCAGGTACAGTTTTCTGGTCACAGCTGGAATGCCGCTTACTTGTGTGTAGTGGGGCAAGGTTAACAGCCACACAAGAAGTAGCCTAAATGATCCCTGCAGTATACCAAAAGGTGCCTGAGCTGTTTCGATTGCATTCAGATAGACACGACACCCTCCCTGTCAATCTGTCCTGGGTCAAATAAAATGGAAAGCAAATGATGCAAATTAATTTTGATTTCCAACATCTCTGGATACAGATATAAGGCTATCTTATTCCAAGGAGGATTATCTCACCATAAACACTCTTCTCTGGTTTTTTTAAAAAAATCACTGATTCTCTTTTCTCTGAATCTAACAATTTCTAAAATCAACTGTCTACTTTTCGCTTTCACTCCACACTAATAGTTTCACTCCATGTCTGACCCCTTTTCATGAAACATCACTGTAATTTCTCCACTGTTTTCTCTGACAACTAGATTATTCACTCCACGCCCCTCTTAACTCCTGTTTATAATTTTGAAGCCCTATCAAAGTCAGTTTCACTGCTCTTTCCAGATAGGCACTCAGCCAATATATTGCCAATAGCACTCACTCTTGTGCTAACTTTAAATACACAGTGTAGCCTGCCAAGTATCCTTATTTGGCAAGAAGGTCCCTTAGTTCCCAAGATCTTTGACCATCCATTTTTAGATCCAAATCCTCAGTGCTTAATATTTGGATATTTCTCTCTCTCTTTTTAATTTGTCCTTATGTGTTCCCTGAAAGAATAAGGAAAAGAGATCAATCATCTGTTTGCCTTCCTAGACAAGAAAAAAATGTCCTTGCCCTTATGGTCATTTACTCTGGAATTATTACCACTAAAACTTTTGATATAAACAAAAATATTTTCCAGTTTAAAAAAACTCCCCAAATAATCTCCAAAAAGCTACAATAAAAATTAAATTGTGAAAGATTAAACAGTACACATTGCTCTAAAAGACCATGGTTCTTTATCTTAACTCCCTCTTTCCAAACAAACTAAATTCGCGTTCATTCACCATCTCCCAAACCTCTCACTATCGTAGAGGAACAGAAGACAGAGGCTCCACAAATGACTAAAACTATAATTAAAGTGAAGCCACTCTATATTTCTTGAAAGTCAAAAAACGACATGGTATCTCATTGTGGAGACGGGCCTACTACAAAGAAGACGTTAACTGTCTTGGATCACTTGTTTACATTTTGTCTAAATGTGTCTGTCGGTTTGGTTCCACGGAATCCTAGCTGTTCATTTCAACGGAGGTCAGGAGAGCAAGGTTTCTCCTGAAACACCTTTAAAGTTAAAATATGAATATACTTGAACAACCACCTTAAGCTCAAAACTCGTCGAATTAATTTTGTAAGTCGATTCTAATTCACTATCACTCACGAGAAGCTGCTTATTGTAATACCACTGGAATAGGACACTAAATGGTGTTGCTTTCATTATTACAGAAAGTAACAAAAATAGTAATTAAGTTTCCCCATAAACAGTGCTTACGCAAGACGCAGAGGCGCATCAGAAACGAACATTTTCAGCACTCTAACAAGAATTGCCCCATTCAGTAAGCAACTCGATGTCCTCTGGTCAGTTTTGTATTAAAGTTTGTCTGCAAGCTGTCAGGAGCCAACGCGGCTTGGCGGCCGCCTCAGCCTTTACCTCCAGGCCTGGTGCACTTCCCCTAACCCAGGAATCCGGGACGCCAGCGGGTCGGCAAAGGGGCCACCCTGGCGCCCGCGGAAGGCCCGGGAGCCCCTTGAGGTGCGGGAGGGCGCGGGCTCCACGCTCACGGCGCAGTGCTGGCGCGGTCGCCCTTGGCGGGAGGCGAGCTCCCGGGCCGGCCGGCAGGAAAGCAAAAGTTAGTGGGCTCTCCTCGCCCGCGAGCACCTCTGCCGGGAAGCGGCCTGCACCCTGCGCTGATTTGGAAGACTCGTGCCTCGCCTCTCGAGAGACGCCCGGGTCACCCCCGGCGAGGCCGGCGCTCCGGCGTCCGGGGAGGGGGAAAGCGGCGACCCGGAGGCGCCGCACGCCTGGCCGAGACGGCCGGAGACGCCCCGGCTGCGCTCCACTCTTCCGGGCGCCAACTTCTGCATCGGATCCGCGCGAACTTCCCGAGCCGCTCCCGGCCGCGCAAGGCCGCGGGAGCCCGGGGACGCCGGCTCCGGATCGGGCGGGGATGCCTGCCGTGGGGGCCCGGACCGCGGCAGGGCCTGGGCCCGCGACGCCGGGACGAGTCGCGATCGCGATGGGCCTGCCCCCCACCCTCTCCCTTGCGGCCTCCGGCCTGGCCCCTTACCTGGCTCCCAGGCCGGGCGCGAGCAAGAGCCGGGGGCGCCGAGGCGCCGCGCGCGGCGAGGGCAGGGACGGCTACCGGGGTTCGAGGGGACGGCTGCCGGCGGCGCGGCTCCCACGCTTCCGCCCGAGTCAGGAGTTGAACATTCCGCCTCTCCACCCCGCGCCAATGAGGAAGACAGTCACGGCAACAGCACCACCTACCTCCGAGCGCGGAACCGCCGGGCCCTCCCTGCAGGCGTCCCGCACGCCCGCCCGGCTGGCCGCAGCGCAGACGCGCCAGACAGCCAGGCGGGGGAGGGCGCTCCAGCGCCCGGGCTGCACTCCTAAGGCACCTTGCGCCCCTCGACCCGGAACCCTGCCAGGCCGCCGCCGGCTTCACACGGCACCCCATACTGTAGGGGCGCGGGGAGAGGGGGTATGTCTCTGCGCCTCTTTGTGCCTTCACATCTTTGCACTCAACTCATCCTTGTCCATAAACATTTACTATGAAAAAAGCGCTGGGATACAAAGACAAGGGAGGTTGCTTCGCGCCGGACAGAAGTTAATTATCTACTTGGGAAGAGGAACGACGTGTACATATATTTCTAGGGAGATAGGGCTGAAAGCTGCTTCAGTGGAATTATCAGTAGATACCTGCGTTAATTTTGAGGAGGGGTCCTGGTCTGTTCCCCTGGTTACCGACGTTAGCGAAGCCGATTTCAGATGAAACTAGAATGCATTTCAGGGGTGAGCAAAGGGTGGAAACCAGTACCAGGGAGAGAAGTTACAATCAGTGAGGAGGATGGGTCTATGAAGCAAAAGGGAGACGAGGTTCCAAAGATATAAGCATGCTGATCCAGGGCTCACCGAGTTTGAATTTTATCATCTATGGACACAGGGGAACTGTGGAAAGTTAGACTCAAAGGAATGAAATAGCTTTTGTGGGGTTTTTTGTGTTTTTTTTTTAAAATGGTGATTTCGAGAGAGAGCAGACCACAGTGGATGCAGGATGGGTTGCTAGGGCAAAACAGGGAAGCAGCATATGGTGACCACCTGGTTATGTGCGGTTATGAGGACTTGGCGCATACAAAATAGAATTAGGAAAGAAGAAATGGACTTGACAGACATGTTTCAGGAAGAAGCCACAGAAACTGGTGATCCACTAGAAATGACAAGGAAGAAGAAACAGTCAGAGATGATGCCAAGATTTCAGACCTGGGTGACTGGAAGCATGATGGTGTCATTGACAAAAATAGAGATAAGCAGGCTAGGAGCTGGCTTTCTGTTGAGTTTGAGGTCATGGGAGGAAAAACCGGTAGAGATGCCGCAGTTGAAACGTGAAACCGATTCAGAAAAGTGGTCAGAAGGGAAATATAAAGTTTCTAAACCATTCATATAGTTAAAAATGTCAAGGTGGAGAAATGAGTAAAAAAAAAAACCCCACTTTCTAGTCTGTGATTCAGATGAATTATTTGAATTTTCCCTTTGATTAAAAACTGGAAATTTTAGCATTGATAGATTCTATTTGGAGAACTGAAAATTAGGATTAGTGAAAAGTGTCATGCTAAAAATGAAAAACAAAACTCTGGTATAGGTAATCAAAGAATTCCATAAACCATCTAACCATTAAAGGGAGAAGGCAATGGCACCCCACTCCAGTACTCTTGCCTGGAAAATCCTATGGACAGAGGAGCCTGGTCGGCTGCAGCCCATGGGGTCGCTAGGGGTCGGACACGATTGAGCGACTTCACTTTCACTTTTCCCTTTCATGCACTGGAGAAGGAAATGGCAACCCACTCCAGTGTTCTTGCCTGGAGAATCCCAGGGACGGGGGAGCCTGGTGGGCTGCCGTCTGTGGGGTCGCACAGAGTCGGACACGACTGAAGTGACTTAGCAGCAAGGCTCTTTAGCACAGACCTGTATAGAGTGACTCCAGTTATTTTACCCCACCTTCAAAGGCACTAGATTGTAATGGAGAGGACACCAGGACGGCAACAGAGAACCTGACTTCCGGTTTTAGGCCTGCCAATTATCAGCTGCCGTATCTTGCTAGACAGACCTCAGTTTTCTTCCCTGCAAAACAAGATCTCCCATCAAATGTTAGCTGAAATTCCCAGCTTTAAATTTCTGAATAATACTGCTTTAAATTGGGAGCATATGTCATAATATTTTTAGCCACAATCCCCTTCCTTTCCACCTATTCTTTTCTTCATTTTATTTTTCCTCAATTAGGCTAAGAGAATAACCAGCAGGAATGGTGAATACTAAAGGGTAGTCTCATAGATATGCTGAAAGGATAACCCTGTAGGCATTCTCTTGCCTTCCCAACTAGGTTGCAAGGTCCTTGAAGTCATATAGTCTATTGTATCTGTTTATAGCTGAAAGAAATATATAATAATTATGTAATAAACTGATTTCTTCAAGTCTGAGTTTTCTTGGGTCAACTTGCCTGTTTCCTTATGGCTACACTGATCTCTTTAGGTCCCAAACTTAATAAACATACTCTAGTGTTTATTCCTATGGTGAATTTTTATTCCCAAGGTCAACTCTGCTTTTTCAGACTTTAAAATCTTTTTGGAAGCGTATTGGTTAATTTTCACCAGGCAGAGTATAAGTTTACAAATGTAAACAGCAATAACAAAAGAGAGCTAGTCAAATCTCTTATCAAGCTTTCCTATTCCTTCATTTCACATGTCTCTGTACTAAAAATAGATGTACTTTCAGCAGTGGGGTGAGTTAGAAGTCCTTAGCACCCTCTTATATCCAAGAATACCTTCCAAAATAAACATGCAATGTCAGTAAAAAAATCAGTATCTGCTATGCAAATATAGCTTAAAAGTCTCCTAGCCCCTTATTCAATCAGATCGTCACTAAGTTCCTCTAAAATAGAAATTCTGGAGCTGCTATCAGTGGATCAGAGAAGTGCAGGCAGACCTTCCATTAAGAATGGAAGGAAAGGCAACTTGAAAGGAAGAAAGCATTCTGAGTATTCTTCACTCTTCTTGTAGCGACAAGAGTTGTCATGCTTGTACGTTGGAGCATATTTTTCTAGCCATCTCAGGTTTCTGTCTTAGATTGTGACTGATTTGTGTTTGAATCATAACTAAGAGTTGACCAACTTTTACACAAAAGTTGATGTTTTACCTCCTGCGCAATTTTGGATCCCTAGGAAAAAAGGCATACAATCCAACACCTTTTAAGATAAGTAGCCTTTACCTTAAACTCACAGATGAACCCCACGTCATTTTTCGAGCTTAGATTTCACATCAAATTTGAGGACTAAAGGACTCACAAGAGTATTTCGGGTACCAAATTTGCTTAGGTTTTCCAGGACATGAAAGGAGCGGTAGGTCAAGAATAGAAATTGAAGACTTTTACAAAATTAATTCAACAAGCATTTACTGAATGGCAGGCACTGTGCTGAGCTTTTTGATTGTAGCAGTGACCCAAATATGGTCCCTACTTTCACAGAGTTTTCAGAGTGCCATGGAAAAGCCAGTAAAGATACAAGCAGTGTGCTAAGTGGGCAAATATGCGGACCTACAGCAGGGCACCTGACACAGTTTCGGGGGGTCAATAAAGGCGTCCAAGAAAAAGAAGCCCTAAGTCCATATGAAAATGGTGCTGAGAATTTGCTGGACAGAAAGGTAGGAAAGCTATTCTAGGTGAAGGAAACGGCAAGTACAAAGGCCCAAGAACATTTAACAAGTTCAAAGACTAAATCCCCTAGTAGCTGAGTAAAAGACATTGCCAAGAGGGAATAATAATCTTCATAGTGGTTGTAATAGTAGTAGCCACAGCAATAATAATAACAGTGATGGCTAATATTTTCTGAGACTTCATGTGCCCTGCCCCGAGCTAAGAGTTTTACACAAGCTCACTCCACCTAATCTTCAAAATAACCTGACAAGGCAGTTTAAATCATCATCCTATGCTGTAGGGCAGGAAGAAGTCTTGGAAATCTTAGGCAACCTGTCTTCCCTCATGGAGCAAGACATAAACTTTAGAGCTTGTTCTTTTAGATTAAGGAGTTCTCCAACTTTTTGGTCTCAGAATTTCTTTACATTCTTAAAAATCCTTGAGATAAAGTAAATAAGCCATGGGATGTAATATATAGCATAAGGTATATGGTCAATAATAGTGTATGGGTAATACACTAGTAATAGTAATAGTATATGGTCAGTAATAGTGTAATTTTGTATGGGGACAAACTTATTACAATGATCATTTCATATTGTATGCACATGTCAAATCACTTCATTATGTGAAACTACCATAACATTGCACATCAACTGTATTTCAAAATAAATAAATTTTAAAACACATTTATATAAGTAAATAAGTCCTTGAGGATGTTAAGTAACTTTTGTTTATGTGAGCTATACTTATATAATAAGTATATTTCAGTACTTATCATATAAGAAATTAAAACTGAAATCTTTCAATTCATTTAAAAACAATAAAGCCATAGATTAATGTGAATAACATATTTTAGTGAAAAATGGCTATTATCCAAAATAAAAAAGCTAGTGAGAGAAGTGTCATTGTTTTATATCTTTGCAAATCACTTTAATATCTGGTCTAATAGAACAGCTGAATTCTCATATCTGCTTCTGCATTAAATCTATTCCAGGATCACATTACATTTACCCTGTGGAAGATTCTGCTGTGCACTCAAAAGGAGGACAGTGAAAATAACATCTTAGTATTCTTATGAGAAGAGCTTTGACCTTATAGACACCCTGAAAGGGTTTCTGGGCTGCATTTAGAGAATTGCTATCTATCTTGGAGTTTAAAGATACTCTTTGGGAGAGTTCATTGCTCTGTGCTTTGCCTCAAGATGCAGCATCATAGGACAGCTGCATTGAGCAGGATGCTAGACATTAGAAGTTCTGGAATGTGGTGCCAGTCCTGTCCCTAAACAGAGACAATGCTGCTTGAAGATTATGTGGGATGATAAAGGTCTATGTACTGAATCTTGGGTCCTATTCACTGCTCACTCTTGCTATTGTTTGCTGTGCTCGTCTTTAAAAACCCTAGACCTAAGGCATTGAGCCTGCCATTTTTCTTGTTTGCCCCTAGTCCTACTTTATTGCAAGAAACTCATGTGCTCCTTCCCCAAAGAAATGACAGTTGGTTTTATTTTCTGGCAAGATTCTAGAGTTATTATTAAATTGCACTATTAAATGAAAGGCTGGTAGTCACTTTGAAAGTGAACATTAGGAACCAGCATGGACTCATTGAAGTTAAGATATATACGAGACAAATCTAGTTTCCTCTATTAGGATCATTGAGGACTTATGAGGACCTCTGCCAGTGAAACATGTCAAGATTTCTCATGATGACTTTATAAGTCAGAAGAGGATTTTAACTGATTACAGTATAATATAATAAATTGCTGTTAGAAACTATACCTCAAAAGTGCTGATGTCACTGAGGCTGCAGTGTTCTCTTAAGAAGGATTGTTAGGCTTCCCTGGTGGTACAGTGGATAAGAATTCGCCAATGCAGGGGACACGGGTTTGATCCCTGGTCTGGAAAGATTCCAGACCAGGAGCAACTAGTCATACTACGGAGCAGCTAAGCCCGTGTGCCACAACTACTGAGCCCACATGCTGCAACTGCTGAAGCCTGTGTGCCCAGAATCTGTGCTCTGCAATAAGAGAAGCCACTGCGATGAGAAGCCCGCGCACCGCAACGAACAGTAGCGCCTGCTCACCACAACTATAGAAAGCCTGATCACAGCAACAAAGACCCAGAGCAATCACAAATTAATTAATTAATTTAAAAAGAGAAGAAGAGATGTTGCTGGGTTCTCTCTAGCCTGCCCAGTTCAACATTTCTACAACTTGGATGAAGATGTAGGTGGCATGCTTATCTAGTTAGAGAATAACATGCATTTTGAAGGGATAATTAGCATATTATGTAAAAGAATCATATCAAAACTCAAAAAAACTTTACTCACAAATCTTTATCGACACCTCACTGCCTACTAAATAAAGTCTAAGATCCTTAAGACGTATTCAAAACCCTCTATTAGCTCACCCAAATTTTCCTCCCCAACATTATCTCCTATCTCCATGAGCTTCATGTTGCCCCTCTCCCATTGGCACCTTCCCTTTCTCCTTGAAACTTTTCTCCTCTCATCATCACATCTGTCCACCAAGAATGCTCTGTTCTTCTCCATCACAGATGTAGCACTGGCGGGTTCTATTCAAAGATTACATTACTGAAATCTAAAGGAAACATAAAATGTTACAATAGTCTGATTTCTGAAACTGAGATTTCTGTCTTAACAGATGCAACAGAGATAGGTTTTCATCGCCAGATAACTGTATCTTAGAGCCAGATGAGTTGGTAAAACAGTATACATTATTTGGTTTCTTAGTCCCCAGAGCTTCCAGGAGACACATGGTGCTATTTTTATGGATTAACCAAATTCTCAGACCAGACATTCTAGGAAGGCCAATAGTATCCCATGTTATATTCAGAATATCACCAATTTCTTGGATTTAGGCACATGTGATTAGGATGGAGAACTCTTCTATTTTTGCTATCTGGAAAAGCTAGAATTGTATTTCATAAGGTAATTATTAGTTGCAGTTAATAACTGCTCAAACTATCAAGTGACAGCAACCATTTTTTCTATAAAATTTTCAGTTATCTATAGATTTAAAAACTTTTGTTTTTATTTATTTATTTATGGCTGTGGAGGGTCTTTGTTGCTGTGTGAGGGCCTTCTCCAGTTGTGGCAATCAAAGCCTACTCTCTAGTTATGGTGCACAGGCTTCTCACTGCAGTGGCTTCTGCGGAGCATAGTCTAGAGTGCAGGCTTCAGTAGTTGTGGTGCACCAGCTTAGTTGCCCTGAAGCATGTGGACTTGTCCCAAAGCAGGGGTAGAACCCATGCACCCTGCATTGGCAGACAGATTCTCAACCACCGGGCCACCAGGGAAGTCCAGATATCTGTTTATAGATTTTTCATGGCCCCTCTTAATTGTAAACAGCATTAGATGATGCCAATAATCTAGTGTTTTCACTAGCCATTTTTTCTCTTTAATATGCAATTTTTAAATAACCGATACGCCTGGCCTCTATTTTCTTCATTTTGCTTGCCTATGAAATGTCTACAATCAGGTGATATAGTTTTTCTGGTCTACCTAGAAAGAGGCTAGAGGAAGGAATAAGGGAATGACTACTTTTCAGTAGCTGGCCCAGGACCTCTCAAGAGTGGATTAGTTTATCATAATCAGAAAATCCTGATCAAATGTCAAAGTCACATTTTTCGTATTATTATTTTGAAGTTAAAATTCTTCTAGCAAGTATTTTTATAAGTTCTACTTGGTTTTTTTTTGTCATCATTTTTTCTAACTTTTCAATGTCCACTTGTATTAAGTCCCTGTCCTTGTTGTTTGTAACACCTTCCAATTTAGGATCATCAGCAAATTTCATTAACATGCTATTTACTCCCTCTTCCAGATCATTAATAAATGCTATTTTCTTATGTATTAAATCTTGCGGTCGAATAGGTTTAATTTGCTGTTGTAATTTCAGTGCGTGTTTTCTCAAGATACAATGCAGTTAAGAATGGTCTTCCCATAGGCTTAAATCCATACCTAGTTTATAGTTATTTTACTATTATGCAATTCATTTGTGTTCTCTAATCAGCACTGTTGTGAGCTCCACTGAAGTAATAATCTATTGATTTTCTCTTCCTTCTTTTTCAATACAGTCATCATCTTGGCTTTAAATACATAGCAATAGCAGAGTTAGCACTATTGTGTAGTTGTAATCCACCACTATTTATAAAAGGAAATCAAGTCTTTTATTCTCAGTGGATATTTTTCCACTGCTAAAGGAATATTCTAACATTAAAAATTATTTTATAACCATAATATTTGATTTTCTTAAGCATAGTATCAATTTTCTAAAAAGAAATAGATTCTAGAATTTTAAAGCAAGTAAATATAATGTATATTACATTTATATATACATACAACAGATATTTTATATAAATAATATATTCTATATATGGAGAGATAAAGATACATTATAAGTGTGTTATGCATTTTCTTTTATAATAAATCAGTTCACTGACTCCCTGACTCCTATAGGCTCTGGGGTGACTTTGTTTTTTATAATGGACTCAGACATGCCACCTTCAAATCAGAGAATGAGATTCATTAAGCCTTTTTTTCACTTTGTGTCACACATCATCCTCCTTATTAGAGCCAGTTTTTATTTTCAGTGAGATGAGGCTTCTCACATGCCACTTATTTCTACTTAATGTTCACATATTGCAATTTTAAATCATTTTTTTCAGGTTAGCCTTCATGTTTCTACATAATATTTCCAGGAAATATTTCTCTTCCCTCACTGTCAGTCTCTCTCTCTCTATTCCCCCTTATAAAGTTATCTGAGTATAAACCCACAGTAATCTTTTCTTTTCCATACTGAGAAATTTATTTAATCTCTACATCTCAGCTTCCCCATCTGTGAATTTGTAACGGAGCCGGATCCTATGCGACCTTCCTGGGACAGACCCCTCCCTCATATTCTATGCTTTAACTCCTCTCTGAAGTACCTAGATAATTGTATCTGATGCACATTTCCTGAGTAGTTTTACAGATGCTAAAACCACCACCAAGTGGAAGAAATTAACTACTTGATGATCATGAGCATGTAGCCCCCAGACTTGCTGGTATCTAATGATGGATAATGTTAAACCCTGTGACACCGCCCTGTCACCATCAGCCAATCAGAGAATCATGCACAAGCTGATCTCAAACCCTACAAGTCCCATCCCTCACCTCGCCTTTAAAAATGTATCGACTGGAAAAAAAAAAAAGCACACCATGAGAGTTGCAAGTTAAGTTTTATTTGGGGTAGAATGAGGACTACAGCCCAGGAGACAGCATTTCAGATAGCTGAGAGACTGTCCCAAAGAGGTGGGGAGAGGGTCGGTATATATGTGATTTTTGTGAAAGCAAACACAATCAAGCACATATTTTTTGCAGCTGGTTGCTGCTATTCTCGTGAAAGTTGCTGCTACGTCATGAGGAGCAGACCTCATCATGAAGGATTTTTTTTTTCTTCTTCTTTTGGTTGCACCGGGCTGCATGTGGGATCTTAGTTCCCTGATTAGGGATTGAACCCATGCCCGTTGCATTGGAAACACAGTTTTAATCACTGGACTGCCAGGGAAGTCCCACCATGAAGGCTTTTTATGATTTTCTAGATATGAGGAGATGCAGGAACTAGGCTCGTAAAGTCTCCTGAAAATATCTATCTGAAGGCCTATTCTGCCAGTTTTTCCCAGAGCACAGAGTGCCTCATTCCTGATCTCCACTCCGAATTTCTTTCAGGGGATATTGAAGGTTGGCTTCCCTGGTGGCTCAGTGGTAAAGAATCCACCTGTCAACACAGGAGACATGGGTTCAATTTCTGGGTCAGGAAGATCTCCTGGAGGAGGAAATGTTAACCATTCTAGCATTCTTGCCTGGGAAACCCCATGGACTGTAACCCCATGGACAGAGGAGCCTGGCAGGCTACAGTCCATGGGGTCTCATAAGAGTTGGACACAACTTACTGACTAAACAACCAAAACTGAATGTCAGCAGCTGCAGCAGTTCATGATTTAGTTCTGTAGAGATAGATGGCAAGTATCAATTTGTAGTTGTCAAATGCTTTCCTGAAATCCATAGGGAGTTTTGGGCTTTTTGAACACTAGCTGTCCTGAACTTCTTGCTTGGCACCTTGCAATAAATGCTGCACTTTTCTTCACCACAATCCGATGTCAGTAGGCTGGCTTTACTGTGTGAGGGCTAGGGACCCATTTGGTTTGATAAAGTTGTCCCCTCATGGGGGGGACACCCCCATGGTGGAGCACCCCCTGGTGCTCAAATGGTAAAGAATCCACCTGCAGTGCAGGAGACATGGGTTCGATTCCTGGGTTGGGAAGATCCCTTGGAGAAGGGAACAGCTACCCACTCCAGTATTCTTGCCTGGAGAATTCCATGGACAGAGAAGCCTGGCAGGCTACAGTCCATGGGGTCCCAAAGTGTCCGACAGGACTGAGTGACTTTCACTTTTCCTTTCTGTCCCCTCAGCTGGCCTATTCATCTCAGAGTGTTGTGTCAAGTTCAAATGAGATACTTCATGCAAACATGTTTTACAAGTGATATACAAGCAAATTAATGGTATTATGTTTTACTGAAATATAATAAAGGCAAATACAAGATATTATTTTCATTGAGAAATTAAGGCTGTAATTCCACAGATTTTCCATGTTGAACTTTCAGTAAATGTATATTTTTATGGCAGAAGACATGTTATCCTTTCATAATTGGCCCTAGTCCTGATCCTAATTTCAATGCAATTCAGTACTAAATCTAAGATTTGAAGAGAAAAACGTCTGCATTTTAGATAACTAAACAACATGCAATTTTACATTCCAGGTTCCTAAATAGTTTCACAGTAGGCCTGTGAGTTAGAAAAGATACAAGAAAGTAAATTCTGTTTTCGTATGGGAAATTTTTTATTCTTTTTTCTTACTTTTGAAGTCTTAAAGAGTTGAATTTCAGCTGAAAACATTGAGCTAAAATTTAATTTTCTATCTAGAGCAATTATTCTTAGGTAATATGTGAGATTCTATGAAATTCTCTCTTTTTTTTTTTCTGCAGAAAACTTTGTTTCCCTTCGCTCCAAGGCTTGGGAGAGGGCTCCAGGGTGGTTAAAAAGCTGAGTGGTGGCTGCAGTGGTAAAGAATCCTCCTGCCAGTTCAGGAGATACAAGAGACGCCGGTTTGATCCCTGGGTCGGGAAGATCCTCTGGAGAAGGAAATGGCAACCCAGGCCAGTGTTCTTGCTTGAGAAATCCCAGGGACAGGGAAGCCTTAGCAACTAAAAAACCAAAAAGTTGCAAAGAGACTTCATGCAGAAGTGCTGACATCTGAGAAGCTCCTCAAAGGCCACTATGAGACAAGCTAGAACCTGGGGCCCTTTACTGGAGTGCTTGCACCTGAACAAATGTCTCCTCCAGCAACAGAATACAAAGTAACTGTAAGGCGTTAAAAATAACTGTACCCATGCACAGTTCGGGGCAAATTATGAACAAGAAGATACAAAGGCCAAAACCCAACTGCCACTTCTGAGGTTCAGGGAGCAAAAGCAGAGTACTGTGCATGGTCCCGGCAAACAGCATCATCAAGGGGGTGGGCAGACCACCTGAGTCACCCCTCCAGCCCGACCCTCCAAGCTACCCCTATCCTCACGCCATATGAGGGAATAGCTCACCCTCCCTCCCGAGGAGCGCGCAAGGGCACGTGTTACCTGTTTTCGTTCCCTCTTGCTATAGCACGGATCCCAGCAAAGCCTTGCCCAAGTTTCCCGTCTGGCCTCTAATCAATTTTTGTTGATTAAAGAGTCCAAGGCCCCCGGGCTGGGCGCCAGAAGCCCCTAGTCCTGCTAGAGAGTGAGTGTTAGGAGAACTCATCCCGCCCAGCCTGGGGACCAACCAGCCTGCGGAGGGGAGTCACGTGGTCGCCATCTTCCTGGTGTGTTTCACCTGTTCCGCCAGGACGCGGCTCTCCCCCAGGGCAGAGCCCAGGGCAGGCAGAGCCAACAAGGCCTGGTTCTGGTTCTTCTTCATGAGAATGGCAACTCCCATAGCGTCCTGGATTTTACCCCACTCTTCTTGGGGCAGCTTCAACGCGTCCTGGAATAGAGCACGGCTGGCTGCCCCGCTGGTTTTGTGTTTTCAAGGGACCGCTCTGTGCCCTCACGCTTCTCTATGGCTGATTCGTGGGAAAAGTGGCCCCTGCCCTCCAGAGCCACATCGTCTCAGTGGAAATAGAAGCCCACAGAGAGGTAGGTGTTAGAGGACTGCGGAGGCAGGTTGACCGGGCGCTGGACTGCAGCCTCCACCTCTGTGGAATAGTTCTCAAGAATCTGGGAGCTCTTGGGTAATTGGTAATAAGGAGAGAAGCTGAAAAAATGGTGTTGGCTGGTCCTGGTGGCTGAGGATAGCTGAGTGGTTGGTTCTGAAAGTTGTGACTAGAAAGAGGTTGGAGGGTGGTCGAGGTGTCATGAAAATAATAAACAATCCATAATAAGACTAGAAAAGTTTAATTTGAGCCAAGTTGAGGGCTAGCCCAGGATCCTGCTTCCAAGATTATTCTGAGAAACTTGCTCTGGAGAAGCAGGGTTTTCAACATAGTTTTATATCTTGTCAAAACAAAGAACATTGAACAAATCAGGGTTACAGTTCTTCAATGCTTCAAAAAAAAAGAAAACAACAGGGAATTCCCTGGCAGTCCAGTGGTTAGGACTCCATGCCAAGGGCCCAGATTCAATCCCTAGTCAGGGAACTAAGATCCCGCAAGTTGTGTGGTGTGGTTAAAAAAACAAACAAAAAAGACAAAAAACAAAAACAGAACAGAGCAGTAGGTACCCAGTGAGTCAGTATGGTCTTGGCACCTGGGAAGGGAGTCTTATCATCAGAGGAGAACCAGTGTCAGTGTCCAAGGAAGAGTGGCATTTAACCTTTATTTTTTAACCTGGACATTATTTACTTCTGGTCAATAGGCCCTTTTCTTTAATAATTAAAGCAGTTGTACAATGTATGTATGATAGGCCATAAGCAGGCTATTGTATTTAGCATAAAATTCAAATTAACTCATGTATAAACCAGAATGACTTCCCTGTATCTCGATATGTGAACATTTCTTTTATCAGAGGCTGGAGGAAGGGGTGTCCCCAGGTCTGTTTCCTCCAAACACTATTAAGCAAGGGACAGATCCAAGGGACGGCCAAGCACACTGCTGAGAGTTGATTCTTTTCTTTTTATGTATGAATGTATTCTTTTATGTGCTCCCAATGCAGGAGCATTAGGATACATTTATGTATAAATGTATTCTTTTTAAAAAATATATTTATTTTTAATTGAAGGATAATTGAGGAACTAAAGAGCCTCTTGATGAAAGTGAAAGAGGAGAGTGAAAAAGTTGGCTTAAAGCTCAACGTTCAGAAAACTAAGATCATGGCATCTGGTCCCATCACTTCATGGCAAATAGATGGGGAAACAGTGGAAACAGTGACAGACTTTATTTTGGGGGGCTCCAAAATCACTGTGCATGGTGATTGCAGCCATGAAGTTAAAAGATGCTTACTTCTTGGAAGGGAAGTTATGACCAACCTAGACAGCATATTAAAAAGCAGAGACATTACTTTGCCAACAAAGGTCCATCTAGTCAAGGCTATGGTTTTTCCAGTGGTCATGTATGGATGTGAGAGTTGGACTATAAAGAAAGCTGACCGCCGAAGAATTGATGCTTTTGAACTGTGGTGCTGGAGAAGACTCTTGAAAGTCCCTTGGACTGCAAGGAGATCCAACCAGTCCATCCTAAAGGAAATCATTGGAAGGACTGGTGTTGAAGCTGAAACTCTAGTACTTTGGCCACCTGATGCAAAGAGCTGACTCATTTGAAAAGACCCTGATGCTGGGTAAGATTGAGGGCAGGAGGAGAACGGGACGCAGACGATGAGATGGTTGGATGGCATCACCAACTCAATGGACATGAGTTTGGGTGGGCTCTGGGAGTTGGTGTTGGACAGGGAGGCCTGACGTGCTCTTGGGGTTGCAAAGAGTCGGACACGACTGAGCAACTGAACTGCACTGAATTGCCTTACAATATTGTGTTGGTTTCTGCCACACATCAACATAAATCAGCCATAGGTATACATATGTTCCCTCCCTCTTGTACCTCCCGTCTGCCTCCCACCCCTCTAGGTTGTTACAGAGCCCTGGTTTGAGTTCCCCCAAAATATGGAATGCTTCACAAATTTTCGTGTCATCCTTGCACAGGGGCCATGCTGATCCACTCTGTATGCATCCAATTTTAGTATATGTGCTGCCCAAGTGAGCACTGCGAGTTGATTCTTCACTATTTGCATCTCTCACAAATTCATCCTCCTGACACGTTCCATTCTTTTCATTACAAATCAGGTTGAATGATAAATCTCTGTATAATTTCCCCCACTTATAGTTCTTTCTTTAGAAGATCTTTTAGTTGGAGTATGCAGAATCTTTATTTGCAGCATGTGGGATCTAGTTCCCTGACCAGGGATCAAACGCAGGCCCCCTCTTGCATTGGGAGCGCAGAGACTTAGCCACCAGACCACCAGGGAAGTTCCCTGGATAGTAATTTTTTACTTCATTAATGTAAAGCAAACCTTACCAAACTTTTGTGGTAGACATTTCAAAATAATTGTAAGTCAGATATGCAAAATCCTACTGAATTTTTCAGTTGAGTAATCAAAATTCAACCTCATTAAGCCAGCCTTTGGAGAAGAAAATGGCAACCCACTCCAGTATTCTTGTCTAGAGAATCTCCATGGACAGAGGTGTCTGGCGGGCTACAGTCCACGGGGTTGCAAAGAATCGGACATGACTAAGCGACCAAGCACAAGCCAACCTTAGTCAGTGTGGACAGCCAGTTTATCTGAATCATTTCACAAACCTCTCTAACAAGTTTCAGTGTTTCAATTACATAGCTTAAGATCTATGACTAACATCCCTAGCCTCTGGAGGAATATGCTTTAGACACACCTCTAGATGGTTCAGATTATTTCTGGTTCTAAAAGATCTAGATGCACAAGTTTTAGTGTTGACATCCTGTTATGAAATGAAACTCGTGGATATTCTTGAAGTCATACGCTGATTTTAGTAGTTTTATTTCCCAAAATGTATGTAAGTGGGGGCCAAGTTAAAGTTCTTACCTTTCCTCAGACTCTTTCTTAGACAAGTCACAGTGGACCTTGAGTGATCTTATTCCATGAAAACTTGGGAGATTGGTGGATCCCTTAGGACAAATGTTAATGAGGACTTTGAAGGGTCAGACTCAAAGATTAAGGCTCTGACTGCAATACAGCATAGGGAGTAAGAACATAGGCTTTGGAGTTGGATAGACCTGGACTGAGGTCTGCTTCTTATGAGCTGTGTGACCCTGAGTGTTTTACTCAGCCTTTCTTAGCCTCATTTTCTTCATCTATAAAAACAGGGTTTTTGTTTGGATTGAATAAGTCAACATATCTACAGTGTTTGAAGCAGGGCTTTGAGTTAGTGTTGCTATTATTATTGGTCATGTTTCACATGCTAAATATTTTTTATTATCATTATTCAGTTATATGAATTGTTTTCTCTGGAATTAGTTTTTCTCTTTTATGGTACTAGTTTTCCTAGACATCTCTGATCAAATTAGTCATTTTTAAAAATAATTTGTTTATTTTAGACTGTGCTGGGTCTTCATTGCTACACGGACTTTTTCTGTAGTTGTGGTGAGTGAGGGCTACCCTGCAGTTGCAGAGTGCAGGCTTCTCATTGTGTTGGCTTCTCTTGTTGCAGCTCACCTGCTCTAGGGCTCGAGAGCTTCAGTAGTTGCATCTCGTGGGCTTAGTTGCTCAGTGCCATGTGGGATCTTCCTGGATCAGGGATCGAACCTGTGTGTGTCCTGCATTGTCAGGCAGATTCTTTACCACTGAGCCACGAGGGAAGTCCAATCATTAGTTATTGTTTATATGTAACAATGAAGAAATAGATTTGACTATTTTAGTTAGCTGTCATGGATTTTCTTTATTGTTGAGAAACAGATTTTTTCCTACAGGATACTTCCCTGAATAGGAAGACTCTATGGTAGCCTCAAGTACATGGAGGGACTAGATGACAAGCAGTCTTGCTTTAGATGCAGTTAACTTGTACACATATTTTCATGGTGGACTCAGCTAGAACAGCAGAAGTAGAAATCTTGCCTTGGATTTTTTTCTTTCTCCTTTTGTGAAGTTATAACTTAAGATAGCTAATGAAAAAGTGTGCAGGAGGTAACCAAAAAGGTACTCAGGAAGAAT
Source organism: Okapia johnstoni (assembly GCA_024291935.2). Lineage (NCBI taxonomy): Eukaryota > Metazoa > Chordata > Mammalia > Artiodactyla > Giraffidae > Okapia > Okapia johnstoni. The sequence goes on along the minus strand of CM044308.1, from coordinate 127,517,101 downwards.
ATCCCATTGGATATTTAAATGAAAGTTTTGCTACAGCTTGTGAGGCCAGTTATCAAGAAGGCCAAAATCAGGAAAAATTAAAAATTGATAGAGGGACCCTTTGATATTAGGAAGGGCATCTAAAGCATCACTGCAGCCTCTGAGGAGTTGTCAAAAATAGCAGAGAAAAAACTGTCCCCTAAGCTTATTATAACTTAGGGGATTTTAAGAGAAAGGAAGAATGATGTCAGTGTGTATTCTGGGGGTTTATATTTACATGGAAAGGTAATGGCTGGGTCAGGCTCCTATCTCTGAGAATGCATCCCATGCTGAACGATGCCTTAGCGCAGAAGAACTGGGGAAGGCTTGAAGTTTCAGTCTTTCTGTCTCTCCTCACTAGTCTCTGAAATGAAGAGTTAGAGAAGAGGGGTTTACTTTCCCTGATATAATTATGGCGCCTGCCTCTGTGAGGCAGAAGGAGAGGTAGCTGGTTGGGTTTAATTGAGGCCGTTCGCTGTCATCCAGTGGAACAGCTTTTGCTATTTTTTTTTTTGTCGTTTATAGTTTCCTTTCAAAGAGAACGACCCTCGTGATAGGAGGGTCTTCTGTTTGCTCAGTACAGACAATATCTTCAGTCCCAGTCAGAATGGAGATTTTAAAGGTTGGAGCTAAGAAGCAGGATAAAATTAAGTTGATCTGCATAAAGAAGAACATGTGACTTAGGGTTCCTAAGGACTATCTGCAAACGGGAGCGGGTGGGGAGAACTAGGACTGCAAAGAGCAGAGCCTATGATATGCAGCAAGAAGAAAGATTTAGAAGACAAATTATGTTCAATGAGGGTCTTTTTTTTCAAGGAAGATTTTTAAAAATGAAATACTGTGTATTTCTGGAATGAAACCCGCTTCTCCCATCTTATCTGCCAAAAAAAAAGACGTAAATCTGCATGGTTCAATAATGTTCTGATTTCAGTGGATTTAGTTTTTAACGAAATAAAACATAGTGAACAATGTGAAAACACACATGGGCTAACCAGACACTCAGCTTCAGGGATAAAAGCGTATCAAATACAATGGAAGTCCCTCCCTGAATATGAGTGGATAATTTATGGTGAAGGCTTAAAGGCTTCCAGTAACATACATATGGTATATTGATGAAGGGGCGCACACATATATTTTTGTTCTAAAGAGAAAACTTCAGAGAAAAATACTTCCAAATCTCTTCCCTAAACCTCACAGTATTTTGGCAAAATTAATCTCATGCTTTGGTTCCCAAACTTTTTTCAGTTATTTTTAGCTTTTTCCTCCTTGGGAACAATAAGACAGGCAGATAGTGAAGTCTCATAGTTAATAACATAGGCTTTGTAATTTTTTGTGTTTACTTTTTATTTTATATTGGAGTATAGTTGATAGTTTCAGATGTACAGCAAACCGACACTGTTATTCATATACATGTATCTTTTTTCAAATTCTTTTCCCATTTAGGTTTGTTACTTATTATTGAGCAGAGTTCCGTGTGCTATACAGTAGGTCCTTGTTGGTTATCTATTTTAAATATAGCAGTGTGTACATAACAGACTCCCTAACTGTCTCTTCCCCCCTTCTCCTCCCCCCGCATTACCATAAGCTCATGCTCTAAGTCCATTAGTCTGTTTCTGTTTTAACAGTATGCTTTGGAATCAGATACACCTGGTTTGAAACCCCACCTCTACCTTAATTGAAGCATGTCTCCTGTATTGCGGGTGGATTCTTTACCGCTGAGCAACCAGGGAAGCCCCTTATTTCTCTAGCCGTCATCTTTCCTTGGTGCTCAATTTCCATGCCCCGTGTACAAATTTGATTCAGTTGCTCCAAAGCAGTTTTTTCTAGTGACAGAGAACTCTGCACAATGGACCTATAACACAACTGCATATTTCAATTATCCCCATGACCCCTCCCCCCACAACTGTCTCAGTGTTGACTTAATGTTATTAATTTGCTTATGTTGTTACTGAAAACAAACTCTTAATTAAAATGGCCCAGCATCACCTGGCTCACATAGAGTGCCACAAGCAATAATCCCTAATTTAATGTACCCTTTGGCTCATACCTCCAATTTAGTTTTTGAATCTAGGAATATAAATGGATTTCATAATGGCCTGTGAGCATCAGGTGACAGATTGGAATCACTAATGAAGAGCCACTTTCTTGGGAGGATTAACATTGCATGATTGTTTCTAGCTTCCATGGACTGAACATGTAATTGAACACCCAGGTCAGGCTAAAATCGAACTTCTTGTGTGAATTACGTATGTATGACTTGTGTTAACACTTCGGTTTGGTTCCTTATCTATTCTTGCATGGTGGTGGTGTAGTCACTAAGTTGCTAAGTCATAGACTCTTGAGACCCTATGGACTGTAGCCCGCCAGGCCCCTCTGTCCATGGAATTCTCCAGGCAAGAATACTGGAGTGAGTTGCCATTTCCTTCTTCAGGGGATCTTCCCGACCCAGGGACTGAATTTGGGTCTCCTGTGTTGCAGGCAGATTCTTTACCAACTGAGCCACTAGAGAAGCCCCCATATATTCTTACATATATGAACATTTTTTCTGCTGGTAAGAAGCATGAAGCTTTTCTTCTATTTTCACCTCCCCACTCTTTCATTCAGTAATTTGAAATGTTTTCCATTCCTCTGAAAATAACTTTTAGGTTGGGTGTAGACAAGATAGTTATCCTCTGTTTCAATTATTGCAGTAATCCCTTAGTAAAACTCAAGTAACCCAAGTTTGGGGTGCAAAGGATGAGCAACACACAGGCCTCTTGAACTGCTCCCCCACCAAGGTCAAGTTCAAGAACTCAGTGCCCTCGTATAAATTTCTCTCATTCCCTCTCCTTTCATGATTGGTTTGACTGAAGACTCGCAGGCATCCTTGAATGTTCTAAAGTACTCTTCACTGTGGCTTCTTATAGCAGAGAGGCAGAAAAGGCATTAATAGTTTTTGAGCACCAAGTACTCAGTATGCTAGACACTTTATATTCCTAAACTCATGTAATCCTCACCACAGCCTTTGTGAGAGTGGTGTTATAATTCTCATCAGCAGATATGGAAATTGAAGCTCCGAGGAGATACACTGGCCAGTGTTCAAATGTGAGGGTTACTGCATACAGTGGGGGTTCTCTAGTAGGGCAGTGCCAGTCGGAGAGAAAGGTTGCCTTTTGTCCTAACACAAGTGAAGGTGTTGTATGGACTGTAGAGGGCCCTGATTGAGTCAAACCCTGATTTTAAAGCCCAGTGTATTTCTGCTATTGTGTGTTCCTTCCCCCAAAGCTGCTAACTTCACCCAAGAGAAGCATTTTAAACATCTGACAGCACCAGGCCCTGAAAACTCTCCCTAAATAAGAGCAGCAACACTTTCAGACACTCATTAAGTGTGCTACCTTCACTTGAGTAGACGGTCAGCAAAAATGGTAGCAATTTTCCTTTTCCTATATCCACAGCCTTGGCGCTGTGACTTTGCAGCTCTGCACATGAAGAGACAGAGTTACTTCTCCACCCTTTGAATCTTGTCTGGCCTCTTCACCCACGTTGGCCAGTGGAGTGCTATGGAAGTGATAGCATATCCATTCTGAGCCCAGGCCTCAGCAGCTCCTGTTCATCTACTTGTTCCTTGGGAACCCTTCCTAGTCAGCAAGTGAATAAGCCCAGGCTAGCCTGCTGGAGGATAAGAGACTGCTTGGAGCAGAGATGAAGCACTCCATCTGAGGTCATCCTGTACCAGTTGACTGAGCCCAGCCTACTGTGTCTGGCTCAGGTGGCAGAACTGCCTTGTTGACCCATGGACTCATTGTTTTAAACCACTAATTTTGGAGTGGTTGATACACAATGTTAGTTAACTACATGTCTCGTTGGAGGATGTTTTCAGATGAGATTAACCTTCCAATTGGTGAACTGTTTTTTAAATTGAAGGCTAGTCTATTTACAATGTTGTGTTAATTACTGCTGTACAGAAAAGTGATTCAATTATACACATATATACATTCTTTTTTATTTCCATTATGGTTTATTATAGAATATTGAATATAGTCCTCTGTGCTTGTTGTTTATCCATTCTATATACAAAAGCTTACATCTGCTAACCACAACCTTCTACTCCATCCCTTCCCCAAACCCTTCCCCTTTGGCAACCACCAGTCTATTCTCTATGTCCATGATTCTGTTTCTGTTTCATAGATAGATTCCTTAGTGCCATATTTTAGATGTCGTATATAAGTGATATTATATGGTGTTTGTCTTTCTTTCTGATTTACTTTATTTAGTATGGCAGTCTTTAGTTGCACCCATGTTGCTGCGAATGGCATTATATTGTTCGTTTTTATGGCTGAGTTGTATTCCATTGTACATATGTACCACATCTTCTTTGTCCATTCATCTTGTTTTTGTTGCTTTTGTTTTGGCAACACCATGTGGCTTTCAGGATCTTAGGTCCCTGACAAGGGATTGAACCTGGGCCCCAGTACTGAAAGGGTTGAATCCTAACCACTGGACTGCCATTCATCTGTCAATGGACATTTAGGTGGTTTCCATGTCTTGACTATTGTGAACAGTGCTGCTATGAACATAAGGATCCATGTATCTTTTTGAATTATAATTTTTTCAGGATATATGCCCAGCAGTGAGATTGCTGGATCATAGAGTAATTCTAGTTTTAGTTTTCTGAGGAACCTCTATACTGTTTTCCATAGTGGCTGCACCAGCTGACAATATAGTATACAATATAAACTCCCTCCAACAATATAGGAGATTCCCTTTTCTCCACATCCTCTCCAGCCTCTGTTGTTTGTAGACTTTTTAATAACATTTGTTCTGATTGGTGTGAGGTGCTACCTCACTGTGGTTTTGATTTGCATTTCTCTAGTAATTAGCAATATTGAGCATCTTTTCATGTGCCTCTTAGCCTTCTGTCTGTCTTGTTTGAAGAAATGTCTATTTAGGTCTTCTGACCATTTTTTGATTGGGTTATTTTGTTGTTGAGTTGCATGAGCTGTTTATGTATTTTGGAAACTTATTCCTTGTTGGTTGCATTGTTAACAGATATTTTCTCCCATTCTGTAGGTTGTGTTTTCATTTTGTTTCTGTTTCCTTTGCTGTGCAAAAGTTTGTAAGTTGGATTAGGTCCCATTTGTTTATTTTTGCTTTTATTTCTATCGCCTTGGGAGACTGACCTAAGAAAATATAGGTATGGTGTATGTCAGAGAACACTTTGCCTATGTTCTCTTCTAGGAATTTTATGCTGTCATGTCTTATGCTTAGGTTTTCAAGCCATTTTGAGTTTATTTTTGTGTGTGGTAAGAGGGTGTGTTCCAACTTCATTGATTTACGTGCAGCTGTCCAACTTTTCCAACACTACTTGCTGAAGAGACTGTATTTTTCCCATTGTATATTCTTGCCTCCTTTGTTGAAGATTAATTGACTGTAGGCGTGCGGGTTTATTTCTGGATTCTCTGTTTGGTTCCATTGATCTGTTTGTTTTTGTGCCAATACCATGGTGTTTTGATTACTGGAGCTTTGTATTATTATCTGAAGCCTGGTAAGGTTATGCCTCCTGCTTTATTCTTTTTCTTCAGACCCAATTGTGGGTCTTTTATGGTTCCATATGAATTTTAGAATTATTTGTTCTAGTTCTGTGAAAAATGTCATGGGTCATTTGTAAGTCGGTAAACTTCAAGTAAGCAGATTGTCCTTCATAATTGGGTGGGCCCCATCCCATTAGTTGAAGATCTGAATAGAACAAAGAGGCTGGCCTCCTCAAGGAGGAGGGAGTTCCCCAGCACACTGATTTGGACTTTATCTGCTCTATCAACTCTTCTGTGTCTGCAACATGCTGGCCCCACTGCAGCTTCCATGTTGTGTGAGCCAGTTCCTCATAATAGATCTCCTATGTATATACACATTTTATTGGTCCTACTTCTTGGAATAAACTTGTTTAATACATACAATAACTGATACACTTGCTGATGTAGTTTATCTTTCTACTGAACCACTTCTTTCTTCATCCTTCTAGAACTGCTGCATCCTGGCTGGTCCAGAACCTGTCTCCCCCCAGAGTTGCTGAGTCTTCTTACGTTCAGCCCTTTATCCTGCCAAGAAGACTAAACCATCAATGCATTTCCATTCCTTCTAGGTCCCTGTTGTTGACACACTAGAGACTCTTGCCCCCTGCCTATGGCTAAAGGAGGGGGTGGAGGCCTCCTGAGGGTCTTCTTGCAGTACCTGACAATAGAAGAGGACGAGAACCTATTCTGAAAAGTTCTCTGAAAACTTCTGCTCCAGTTATTTCCTTATGTTTGTCCTCCTGTTGTAGGAGTCCACTCTTCTCAACTCTCCCTGTCTAGGAGGAGTCTGAACCCTCCCCACAGGTGCCAAGTGGAGGATACTATTGCAGAAACCAGCTGTGCTTACATGCTCTGACCCCAGCCTCTCTCTCTAAGTCTAGAGGTTCTCCCACATCAATCAGTGCCCACACATTCACTGCGCCTTGTGCTCACTTCCCTTTAGAGCAGGTCTTTGGACCCGATTTTTCCAAATTTGAATTGCCTCAAGAACAAAGATCTTAGCTTCCTGTAACCTTGACCTTCCCTAGCTGCTGGGAAAGCATGTGCAAAAGGAGCTAAAGTAAGGCAGGCACTTTTCCCATTCCCACGCTCTTATTCTCTGGGGTTAGTAACATTTCCTCTAGTTCTCCCATCCTTTAGTGTCAAGCAAAAGGCGACGGTAGTCTGATAAATTAGCCAACAGAGCAGCAAGGACAGACCAAGGTTCTGGAGCTGTGACTGCCTTTGGGCTATCATGGCTTAAAGGAGGGCACAGTGACAAGTAGAGGCTTCCTTCTCCATGCTTGGACACCTGCATACTGAGCCCTGGGTCCTCTAGTCATTGCTTTTCCTAGCAGCCATGCCATGCATTGTCAGCCTCCATCTCTAAGACAACATGGAAAACCATGGACTATGCCGGGTATAGCCCATAAAATGGTGAAGCCACTGCGGAAGACAGTATGACAGTTCCTCAAAAAATTAAACATAGAATTATAAGTTCAGCAATTCCATTTCTAAGTACGTATCAAAAGAATTAAAAGCTGAGAGTGGATATTTGTACACCCATGTACACAGCAGCATTAGTCACAATGCCAAAAGATGGAAACAAATCAAATGTCCATTGATGGATGAATGGATAAACAAAATATGGTATATACATGAAATACAATATGTTTTAGTCTTAAAAAGGAAGGAAATTCTGATACATGGATAAACCTTGAAAACATTACCCTAAGTGAAACAAGCCAGACACAAAAGGACAATTACTGAAGTATAGTTGATTTACCTTGTTTTGCTACTTTCTGGTGTGCATCAAAGTGATTCATATATGTATATATATATATGTTTCTCTCATTATAGTTTATTACGAGATACTGAATGTAGTTGCCTGTATAATACAGTAGGACCTTGTTTATTTCATATATAGCAGTTGGTATCTGCTAATCCCAAACTCTTAATTTATCCCTTTGGTATCCATAAGTTTGTTTTATGTTGGAGTCTGTTTCTGTTTTGTAAATAACTTCACTTGTATCATCTTTTTAAATGCTACATATAAGTGATAGCATATGATATTTGTCTTTCTCTGAGTTACTTCACTTAGTATGATAATCTCTAGGCCCACCCATGTTGCTGAAAATGGTATTATTTCATTCATTTTTTATGGCTGAATAATATTGCATTGTATACATTTAAATACCACATCTTCTTTATCCATTCATCTGTCAATGGACATTTAGGTTGCTTCCATATCTTGACTAGTGCACACAGTGCTGCTATGGACATTGGGGTACATGTCAGAATAGGGTTTTGATCTCTTTCCTCCCCTCTCCAAATCCATTCCCAAGCTCTTCCAGAAACTATCTTTGTACCTGTTTGCTCCCTGGAGCAAAAACATGTAACAAGTCTTCTGCCCATTTTTTGATTGGGTTTATATATATATATGTAAATGTGTGTATATATATATATGTGTGTGTGTATATAACTGTATGAACTGTTTGTATATTTTGGAAATTAAGCCCTTACCAGTCACATTGTTTACGAATATTTTCTGCCAGTCTATAGGGTGTCTTTTTGTTTTATTTATGGTTTCCTTTTAGTGTGCAAAAGCATTTAAGTTTAATTAGGTCCCGTTTGTTTACTGCTGATTTTGTTTCCATTACGGATCCAAAAAAATATTACTGTGATTTATATCAAAGAGTGTTCTGCCTATGTTTTCCTCTAGAAGTTTTAGAGTATTCAGTCTTATATTTAGGTGTTTGATCCATTTTGAGTTTTGTATGCAGTGTGAAAGAATGTGCTGTTAATAATTTCATTCTTTTACATGTAGCTGTTCAGGTTTCCCAGCACCACTTATTGAAAGGCCTGTCTTTTGTCCATTGAGTAGTCTTGCTTCCTTTTTTGTAGATTAACTGAGTGTAAGTGTACGGATTTATTTCTGGGTTTTCTGTCCTGATTCCATTAATCATTGTATTTACTTTTGTGTTGGTACTGTGATTTTGATTACTGTAGTTTTGTGTATAGTATAGACTGAAGTCAGGGAGCATAATTCCTCTACCTCTGTTCTTCTTTCTCAAGATTGTTTTGGGTATTCAGGGTTTTTTGTGTTTCCATACTTTGTTCAATTTTGTGAAAAATGCCATTGTAATTTGATAGGGATTGAATAGAATCTGGATAGAATGGTCATTTTAACAGTATTGATCCTTCCAATCCAAGAATGTGGTATATCTTTCCATCTGTTTATTATTGTTGCTTTTCAGTCACTAAGTCATGTCTGACTCTTTGTGATGCCATGGACTGCAGCATGCCAGGCTTCCCTGTCCTTCACTGTCTCCCCAGGTTTGCTGAAACTCGTGTCCATTGAGTTGCTGATGCCATCAAATCATCTCATTCTCTGTTGCCCCCTTCTCCTGCTCTCAATCTTTCCCAGCATCAGGGTCTTCCAGTGAGTTAGCTCTTTGCATCAGTAGCCAAGTTCCAAAGTATTGGAGCTTCAGCATCAGTCCTTCCAATGAATATTCAAGGTTGATTTCCTTTCAGATTGACTGGTTTGATCTTCTTGCTTCCAGGGAACTCTCAAGAGACTTCTCCAGCACCACAATTTGAAAGCATCAATTCTTTGCTGTTCAACCTTCTTTATGGTCCAACTCTCATATTCATACGTGACTACTGGAAAAACCATACCTTTGACTAGACAGACCTTTGTTGGCAAAGTGATGTCTCTGCTTTTTAGTATGCTATCTAGGTTTGTCATTGGACTTCCCTAATAGCTCAGTTGGTAAAGAATCCGCCTGCAATTCAGGAGACCCTAGTTCAATTCCTAGGTCAGGAAGATCATCTGGAGAAGGGATAGGCTACCCACTCCAGTATTCTTGGGCTTCCCTTGTGGCTCAACTAGTAAAGAGTCCGCCTGCAATGTGGGAGACCTGGGTTCGATTCCTGGGTTGGGAAGGTCCCCTGGAGAAGGGAAAGTCTACCCATTCCAGTATTCTGACCTGGAGAATTGCATGGACTTTATATAGTCCATGGGGTCGCAAAGAGTCAGATATGACTGACTGACTTAAAAAAAAAAGAGTTTTGTCATAGCTTCCCTTCCAAGGAGCAAGTATCTTTTAATTTCATGGCTTTAGTCACTGTCCACAGTGATTTTGGAGCCCAAGAAAATAAAATCTGATACTGTTTTCACTTTTTCCACACCTATTTGCCATAAGGTGATGGGACTGGATGACATGATCTTGGTTTTTTTAATCTAAGCCAGCTTTTTCACTCTCCTCTTTCACCCTTTTCAAGAGGCCCTTTAATTCCTCTTTGCTTTATGCCTTTAGAGTGGTATCATCTGCATATCTGAGGTTGTTTATATTTCTCCAGGCAATCTTGATTTCAGCTTGTGAGTCATCCAGCGTGGCATTTCACATGATGTACTCTGCATATATGTTAAATAAGCAGAGTGACAATATACAGCCTTGATGTACTTCTTTACCAATTTTGAACCAGTCTGTTGTTCCATGTCCGATTCTGACTGTTCCTTCTTGACCTGCATACAAGTTTTTCCTAAAGATCCATACAGTCAAAGACCTTAGTGTAGTCAACAAAGCAGAAGTAGATGTTTTTCTGGAATTCCCTCACTTTCTCTGTGATCCAACAGGTATTGGCAATTTGGTTCCTCTGCCTTTTTAAAATCCAGCTTGTATATATGGAAGTTCTCAGTCCATGAACTGCTGAAGTCTGGCTTGAAGGATTTTGAGCATTACCTTGCTAGCATGTGTCTGTATCATCTTCAGTTTCTTTTATCAGAATCTTATAGTTTTCAGAGTACAGGTCTTTTTCCTCCTTAGGTAGATTTATTTTTGTATATTCTTTTTGATGTAATGGTAAGTGGGATTGTTTATTTAATATCTCTTTATGATCTTTTGTTGTCAGTGTATAGAAATGCTAAGATTTCTATAAATTTTGTATCCTGTGGTTTTACTGAATTCATTAATGAACTCTAGTATTTAGGTTTCTGGTAGCATCTTTAGGATTTTTTACATGTGATACAATGTCATTTGCAAACAGTAACAATTTTATTTCTTTTTCAATTTGGATTCCTTTTGATTTTCTTCTCTGATTGCCATGGCTAGGACTTCCAAAGCTATGTTGAATAAAAGTGGTGAGAGTGGATATCCTTTTCTTGTTCCTGAGGAAATGTTTTCAGGTTTTCATCATTGAGTATGATGTCTGCTCTAGGTTTGTCACATATGGCCTTTATTATGTTGAGATATCTTCCTTTCTGGAGAGTTTTCATCATAAATTGGTGTGGAATTTTGTCAAAAGATTTTAATTTTTTTTGCATCTATTGCGATGGATCATGTGGCTTGATGGGATGTATCACACTGATTGACTTGTGGATACTGAAAAATCCTTGCATCCCTGGGATAAATTCTACACCATAAATTGATGATGGTGTATGATCCTTTTAATGTATTGTTGGATTCAGTTTGCTGGTATTTTGTTGAGGATTTTTGCATATATATTCATCAGTGATGTTGGCCTGTAATTTTCTTCCCTTTTTTTTTGGTATCTTTGTCTGGTTTTGGTATTAGGTTGATGGTGGTTTGGGAGTGTTCCTTTCTCTGTAATTTTTTTGAAATAGTTTCAGAAGGATAGGTTTTAACTTTTCTCTAAATGATTGATGGAATTTGCCTGTGAAGCCTTCTGGTCCTGGACTTTTGTTTGTTGGGAGTTTTTAAACCTCAGTTTCAATTTCAGTACTTTTGATTGGTCTGTTAATGTTTATATTTCTATTTCTTCCTGGATCAGCCTTGGGAGATTGTACTTTTCTAAGAATTTTTCCATTTCTTCTAGGATGTCCATTTTATTGGCATATAGATGCTTGTAGTAGTCTCTTATGATGATCCTTTGTATTTCCTTTGTGTCCAGTGTAACTTCTCCTTTCTTATTTCTGATTTTATTGATTTGAGCCCCCTCAGTTTTTTTTCTTGATAAGTCTGACAAAAGGTTTGTCAAATTTTTTTTCTTTTCAGAAAAACCGCTTTTTTATTGATTTTTTTTCTATTGTTTAAGTCTCTATTTCATTTGTTTCTTCTCTGTTTTTATGATTTCTTCTAATAACTGTGTTTGGTTTGTTCTTTTTCTAGTTGCTTTAGGTGGAAGCTTAGGTTGCTTATTTGAGCTTTTTCTTGTTTCCTGAGGTAAGATTTTATTGCTATAACTTCCCACTTAGAACTTCTTTTGCTAGTTCCTATAGGTTTTGGATTGCTGTGCTTTCATTTGTCTGTCAGTAACTTTTGATTTCCTCTTTGGTTTCTTTAGTGATCCATTGGTTGTTTAGTAGCATTATTGTTTAGACTCCATGTTCTGGGTTGTTTTTTTATTTTCTTACAGTTTTTACCTTGTAGTTGATTTCTAATCTTAGAGCATTGTGGTCAAAAAAGATGATTGATTCAGTTTTCTTAAATTTACCGAGGCTTGTTTTGTCACCCAGCATGTGATCAATTCTGAGAATGTTCCACGTGCACTTGAATAATGTGTGTTCTGCTGATTTCTGATGGAGTGCTCTATGAATATCAATTAAGTCTGTCTGGTCTAATGTGTCACTTAAGGCCTATGTGTCCTTATTCACTTTCCATCTGGATGATTCATCCATTGATGCAAGTGGGGTGTTGTTAAAGTCTCCTACTATTACTGTGTTACTGTTGATTTCTCCATTTATGGTTGTTAGTTTTGCCTTATAATTTAGGGGCTTCTATGTTGGGTGAATACATATTTACAATGTTATATCTTCTTCTTGGATTGCTCCCCTGATCATTATATAGTGTCCTTCTTTGTTTCTTATAACAGTCTTTATTTTAAAGTCTAGTTTGTCTGATATGAGTATTGCTGCTCCAGCTTTCTTTTGATTTTCAGTTGCACAGAAATCCTTTTTCCATTTCAGTCTATATGTGTCCCTAGATCTGAAATGGGTCTTTTGTAGACAACATGTATACTGCTCTTGTTGTTGTATCCATTCAGCCAGTCTATGTCTTTTGGTTGGAGCATTTAATTTGGTTTATGGTAATTATTGATTTCCCCAGGGGCTTAGTGTTAAAGAATCAGCCTACCAATGCAGGACACACAGATTCAATCCCTGGGTTGGGAAGATCCCTTAGAGAAGGAAATGGCAATCCACTCCAGTATTGTTGCCTGGGAAATCCCATGGATAGAGGAGTCTGGTGGTTTACAGTCCATGGGGTGGCAAAAGAGTCTGACATGACTTAGTGACTGAACAACAGCAGTGTTCCAGTTGTTGTCCTTTTGTTAACTGTTTTGGGTTTGTTTTTATAGGTATTTTTAATTCCCTTCCTCTTTGTTCATGACTTGCTGATTTAATTTTAGTGTTACGTTTGATTCCTTTTTCTTTTTTTCTGTGTATCAATTGTATTTTTCTGGCTTGTGGTTACTATGAAGTTTTTATATAGTAGCCTATAAAAACAAGATTGTTCTAAGTTTCTGGTCTTTTAATTTCAAATGCATTTCCAATATCCTGCATTTTTGCTCTCCTCTCCTCACAATTGCTGATTTTGATATCATATTTGTGTGCAGATGATTTCCTACCTTTAATGTATGTTTGCCTTTACCAATGAGCTTTTCCATTCATAATTTTCTTGTTTCTAGTTGTGGTCTTTTCTTTTTTGCCTAGAGAAGTTGCTTTAACGTTTGTTGCAAAGCTGGTCTGGTGGTGTTAGTCTAGCTTTTGTCTGTAAAGCTTTTGATTTCTTCATCAAATTTGAATGAGAGCCTTGCTGGATAGAGTAGTCTTGTTGTAGGTTATTCTCTTCCATCACTTTAAATACATGGTGTCACTCCCTTCTAGCCTGCAGTTTCTGCCTAGAAATAAAAAACTGTAGGAATTCCTAACCTTGTAGGAATTCCCTAGTATGTTATTTATTGCTTTCTCCTTGTTGCTTTTAATATTTATTCTTTGTTTTTAATTTTTGTCAGTTGGTTACTTTGTGTCTTGACATGTATCTCCTTGGGTTTATCTTGCCTGGGATTCTCTGCACTTCCTGAACTTGGGTGACTATTTCATTTCTCATGTTATGGAAGTTTTCAGCTGTTATCTCTTCAAATATTTTCCCAGGTCCTTTCCTTCTCTCTTCTCGTCTTCTGGAACCCCTATAATGCAAATGTTGATGCATTTAGTGTTCTCAGAGGTCTGTTAGACTGTCTTCATTTCTTTTCATTCTTTTTTCTTTATTCCATGAAAGTGTTTTCCACCATTCTGTCTTCCAGTTCACTTATCCATTCTTCTGCCTCAGTTATTCTGCTATTGATTACTTTAGTGTATTTTTAATTTCAGTTATTGTATTGTTCATCTCTGTTTATTCTTTAGTTCTTCTCAGTCTTTGTTACACATGTCTTGTATCTCAGTCTGTGCCTCACTTCTTTTTCTGAAATCTTGGATCATCTTTACTGTCATTACTCTGAATTCTTTTTTGGGTAGATTGCCTAATCTCCAGTTCATTTAGTTGTTATTCTAGGGTTTTATTTTATCTTCTTCCTTCTTCTAGGTCATGTTTCTCTGCTGTCTCATTTTGTCTAACTTGCTGTGATTGAGGTGTCTCTTCTGCAAGCTGCAGGGTTGGTTGTAATTCTTCTTGCTTCTACAGTCTGCTTCCTGGTGGATGAAATTGTCTAAGAGGCTTGTATAGACTCCTTAGTGGGAGGTACTGCTTCCAACCCACTGGTGGGTAGAGCTGGGTCTTGTTCCTCTGGGCAGGGCCATGTCAAAGGGTATGTTTAGTGGGCAGCTGTGTCCTCAGAAAGATTTTAAGCAGCCTGTCTACTGATGGGTGGAGCTGTATCCTTGCCCTGTTGGTTGTTTGACCTGTGGTGTTTCAGTATTGGACCCTACAGGCTATTGAGTGGGGCCAGATCTTGGCAGCCTCCAGGAGAGCTCACGCTAATGAACACTCTCCAGAACTACCACTGCCCCTGTGTTTGTTCCTGCAGTGAGCTGCAGCTACCTCCTCTCACTCCACTTCCACAGGAGACCCTCCAATACCAGCAAGTAACCTGGCCCTGAATCCTATGAAGTCACTTCTTTTTTCCCCTGGGTCCTGGTGTGCAAGAGACCTTGTGTTCAGCCCCAAGAGTGGAGTTTCTGTTTCCCCCAGTCCTATGGAATTCCTGCCATCAAACCCCACTGACCCTCAAAGCCAGATTTTCTGTGGGCCTCCTCTTCCCATTGCCAGACCCCCAGGGCAAGGAGTCTAACATGGGGCTCAGGACTTTCACTCCTGTGGGAGAATTTCTTTGATATAACTGTTTTCTAGTTTGTGGGTTGCTCATCTGTAGGGTATGGGATTTAATTTTACTGTGACTGTGTTCCTCCTACTGCCTGGTTGTGGCTTCTTCTTTGTCTTTGGATGTAGGGTATCACTTCTGATAGGTTCTGGTGTTTTTTGGTTGATGGTTGTTTAGCAGTTAGCTGTGATTTTGGTGTTATCATCTGAAGCAGTGAGGTCATATCCTTCTACTCTGCCATCTTGTTTCCATCTTTTGATGTCCTCTGTTACATCTTCATGTTTATCCTTTCGCTGTTTATTGTACTTATAATTGCTTTCACAGTTAACAAACTTTAGAAATCTATGTACTGGCTTATTTAAATGATTCATTTTCCTGCTGTGATTTTCTCTTTCCTGTTAATTATTGCTTCTTTTCTATTTAGAGAATACCTTTCAGTAGCTTTTTTTAAGGCTAGGCTTAGTCTTACTATATTCTTTAACTTTTTTTGCTTGTCTAAGAAATTCCCTCTTCCTCAATTCTACATGATAATCTTGCTGATAGAGTATCTTCATTTGGTAGTTTTTCCCTTTTAGGATTTTGAGTATATCTTGCCGTTGCCTCCTGGCCTGTGATGTTTCTGTAGAGAAATTAGCTGATACCCTTATGGGGGTTCCCTTGTGACTAACTCTGTTTTTCTCTTGCTTCCTTTAGATTCTTTCTATCTTTAACTTTCTGTCTTTAACTTTAACTAATATTCATTTTAATTATACTATTGTTGGTGTGGGTCTGTTTGGGTTCATCTTGTTTGGGACTCTCTGTGCTTCCTGTACCTGGATATCTTTTTCCTTCTTTAGGTTTGGGAAATTTTCAGACATAATTGCTTCAAATGCATTTTATATTCCCCTTTTTCTTCTTATTCTGGATTCCAATTATGCATAGGTTGGCTCGCTCTTATTATCCCAGAGGTCTTGCTTATTGCTTTCTTTTTTTTTTTCACTTGTCTTTCTGTCTGCTGTTCTGATTGGATAATTTCCATTGTTCTAGCTTTCGATCACTTGTTCATTCTTCTGTATTATTTAGTTTGCTACTTATTGTCTTTAGCTCAGTTTTTGTCTTGGCAAATGAGTTTTTAAATTTTCATTGGCTTCTCTTTATAGTTTCTACTTCCTTGTTACAATGATCTGTATTTCTTTTTTCTTTTCCTTCTTTTTCTTTTTTCCCTTGCCATGCCATGAGGTGTGTGGGATATCAGTTCTCTGACCAGGGTTTGAACCTGGGCCACAGCAGTAAAATATCATAACCACTAGGCCACCAGGGAACTCCCCATTTCTATTGATAGCCCTTTCTTTCCTTCAGTATTTATATTACATCCATTTTGAACTCGGTGTTTAGTAGACAGGAGAAGTCTGTTTCATTATTTGTTCTTTCAAGGAAATTCTCTTGTTCTTTTAATTGGGAGTAATTCCTCTGCTTTTTCATTTTACTTAACTTTCTTTGTTTCTCTGAATTTAGGAGCAACAGTTATCTACTTTGATCTTAAAGAGCAATTTTTATGTGGGAGCATCCCGGTGTAGCCTATGTGAGTGTAATAATCTTACTGTGAGGGCTGTTTTTGGTATGGATGCCTGTCACATCTTTTCTCTGTGTGTGCTGGCCATTATCCCCTTGTTAGGGGGTGCAGTTGGTGTTGTGTTGAACAGAGACTACTCTGGACGCTAAGCAGGGCTTCCTCTTTGCTTTGGGGTTGTCTGTTAGGGTCAGGGTCTGCTTCCCAGTTGTTGAAATAGAAGCCCTCAGATGCATTTCTGAGCTGCAGTGTGAGGTAGATATTACTGGAGTGCTCCTACTGGGAGATCCTTTTAATTTCATGGCCGCTTGCACGCTCCCAGAGCTCACAGAGGCAGAGCCATGCCCTCTGTGAGTGTGCTAAAGGGCTGATATTGTGGGGCCCCACCCCTCCCTTGATATGCAGGTTAACAATGGGGCTTTTATGACAAACCTGGGCTCCATCCTGTGCACATCCCTGGTTGTGGCCTGGACCACACTCCAGGCCCTTTGGCCTATCTCTGTGTAGCCAACCCCAGTCCTCTCCTCAGATCTGCAAAAGGGCAGCTATTGTATGGTTCCACTTAGATAAGGTAACTTCCAAATCCATAGAAGTGGAGTCAGGTAAGTCCTCTACATACGAACCTTCAAGTTGACACTTTCAAACGTATGAACATGTCCTGTATGCTAGTTGTTGTATTGTTGTTGTTCAGTCGCTCAGTTGTGTTCGACTCTTTGCGACTCCATGGACTGCAGCACACCAGGCTTCCCTGTCCTTCACTATCTCCTGGAGTTTGTGCAAACTCATGTCCGGTGAGTCAGTGATGTCATCCAACCATCTCACGCTGTGTCCTTTTTCTCCTGCCTTCAATCTTTCCCAGCATCAGGGTCTTTTCCAATGAGTCAGCTCTTTGCATCAGGGGCCAGAGTATCAGAGCTTTAGCTTCAGCATCCATCCTTCCAGTGAATATTCAGGGTTGATTTCCTATAGGATTAACTGGTTTGATCTCCTTGCTGTCCAAGGGACTCTCAAGAGTCTCTAGCACCACAGTTCAAAGGCATCATTTCTTTGGTGCTCAGCCTTTTTTATTGTCCAGCTCTCACATCTGTACCTGACTACTGGAAAAACCATAGCTTTGACTGTATGGACCTTTGTAGGCAAAGTAAGGTCTCTCTTTTTTAATATGCTGTCTAGGTTTGTACTGTTGTACTGTACTACTATGCTTTTCAACATACTGTACTATAAGAATAAAAATATTTTATTTTTTGTCTTTTTTTGTGTAATTTGTGTGAAAGGTACTATAAACCTATTGCAGTGCAGTACTGTATTGTGTTAAGTTGGGTGCCTAGGCTAACTTTGTTGTACTTACATGAACAAATTGGATTTATGAACGCACTGTCGGACCGAAACTTATTCATATTATGGGACTTACTATTGTAGCTTCTGGGGATTGGGGGTAGGGGGAAGTGGGGAGTTATTATATAATAGGGATTTTCAGTTTAGATTGATGAAAAGTTTTGGAGATGGATAGTGGTGATGGTTGCACAGTATGAATGTACTTCATGCCACTGAACTGTATACTCAAAAATGGTTAGAATGGCAAATTTTATAATATCTATATTTTACCACAACAAAAAATTAAAAAGTAACCCAGTATGGACCAAGTCAGGAGGAAGAAGGGCATTTGACTCTGTGTGGGTATCTAGGCCCACCACTACTCTAACATTTCCCATTATGCACAATTCTCTCTGCCTTACGTTTAAGCCTGTATAATAAGTAATTATGGAATTAGGTACGACATGTGTCATCCACAGTGAAATATCATAAAGCAATGGCCCTGGCCTGTAAGAGCTGCTATTAGAAATACAATCCCCTGTCTTGAGCACTTCAGGCTTCCTACTGCTCTGGGATAAAAGACAAAGCTCCGTAAAAAGGCTGTGCAAGGCTTTGCCCACTCAGAGCCCGTCTTAGGTCTCCAGCACACCTTGTACCTGCTCACCCTTGCTGTCTCTGCTCTTCCACAGTGAGGTTTTTACCTTTTTTTCTTTATGCTGCTGAGGTTGTTTCCTCCTTAGAACATATTCTCTTCTCTCTCTCTGCTTAGTTAGCATTTTCATCCTTCAGAGTTCAAGATCAACTGTTCTTCCACAGAAAACATTTCCTCACCTCAGATCAGGTTAAGTCCTCTTACTACATGTTCCAGCAACTCTACATCCTTCCTTGGAAGTGTCTTTATGTTTTCTTGTTTATTTGATTACTCTTCAGTCTTCGTCAATAGATGATAAGCTCTAGGAGAACAGAGACCCTCTAGTTTTTCCTTACGTTGAATCCTGAGTTCATTGAGGGCCTGGCACTCACTTATAAGCCCTTCAGTCATTACTGGCTAATGAATGAATGAATAGAAAGATAACTAACAATATTGAACTATTAATAAGTTAAAGATTCTTCTCCGATTTTTAAGTCATTGATGCTATGATCTGATCATCTAATACCACATTCTTCTCTATGTAAGACAAGTGGAGGAAATGAAGATTATTCCACAGCAAGAGAGGTGGTACATTTTAGATTAACAGGTAAAGGAAAACTATTTGAGGTAGGGGTTCATTTTTACAACACTGCATTTTCTGTGCTGATTTTTCAAAAAAATTATAAGCCCAATGTGAAACCAGAACGACACTTCTTTTAATTTCCCCACACTAGTAGTCATTGATTTGCATTCATATTTCAGAGGAAATGCCACTGAATTCAGGAGAAATCTATTTAACCTGCATGGCATTCAAAAATTGCTGGAAAAGCTTAGTTTCTGTACACTGTGCTAAGCAGGTATGTTAAACACTTAAATGTATAATTTTCTACAGGGGCTTTTGGTAAAAACATTCTTTCTTCTTTCTCACATCTTCTAGCAAACCTCATTATCCTTCTTGTGACCCTGTAGGCATCTCATTTTCTCTTGGCTTGTTTGCAAGTTTTAAAGTATTAACTGCATCTCCTGCTTCAGGAAGGGTTGCTTGGCTACTACTCTGTTTTTGCTGGGTGAATTTTTTTACTTCACCATCGCTACCTTGAATAATGGCATTTAATGCATTTGCAAAGAAGCCAGACATAATTAGAAATCCCTTATCTTTATTAAGTATAGCAATAGTTATTCTCATTTGGAAGACCAAGGGGAATATAATGGGAGAGTATGTATTAATTTTGAATAATGTGGAATCCAAATTAAAATAAGGTCAAAAGGGGTCAGTCACCATGGAATTGGAGAAAGGAAGGATGTCATGTAGGATACCAGCTTTTAAGTAAGATAGGAGTAAAGAAGAGTAAACAAGAGCAAAGATGCCCAAGGGATAGGCTATCAGCTTCATTTTGTCAGCTTTTAAAATTATCTAGGAAACGGAGAAGGCAATGGCATCCCACTCCAGTACTCTTGCCTGGAAAATCCCATGGATGGAGGAGCCTGGTAGGCTGCAGTTCAGGGGGTTGATAGGAGTCGGACATGACTGAGCAACTTCACTTTCACTTTTCACTTTCATGCATTGGAGAAGGAAATGGCAACCCACTCCAGTGTTCTTGCCTGGAGAATCCCTGGAGGGCTGCCGTCTATGGGGTCGCAAACTGAAGCGACTTAGCAGCAGCAGCAGGAAAGGAAAACTATATAATGGTGGAAAAGCATTACACATTATATAAGGGAAACTTTGCAGCTGATACAAACGTCTATGAAATGGTAAAATGCTGAAGAATAATAACTTCAAGAAAATTTATTTGGTGACTTTTTAAATTCTCTGGTAAATTCTAGGCTTTCAGCTCGACTCTGGATAGAAGGCATAATGTTGCATAAAACATCACCCCTATACCTGGGGACCTTGATCTATTCATAAATGAACACAGAAAGGCATTTGGCTGCTGTGGCATTTCTCAAAGAGGCCTTTGACTGTGAATGTTAAAAGGGATTACAGCAGGACTTCTCAGAGCCTTGAATATGTTAATGAACACTGGGAATCATTTCTAAGAAGGGGGTATATTATGGTTCTCCAATTTTTTCAAAATGTCATCTTGGTTTTGTGTCTTGTTCTGCAATTGTGTGTGTTTTGGAAGGAACAGTTTGTGAACTTGTGAGATTATAGCCTGAAATACACTCTGGAAAATGCTGACATTAAAAAACAGACATGGGTTGGGGAATTAAATTGTTTGGAAATTTTTTCATCGAGTAGTATACCAATTGCTTAAGTCACTAAAAAGTGTATAGGACCCATAATAGCTCTAAAGTCCAGTGTCTCTTCATAGCAGCAGTATTCCTAACAGCTAAAACGCGGCAACAACCCAATGTCCATTAATTGATAAGTAAGCAAACAACATGTGACATAGCCATATCGTGGAATATCATATAGCCATAAAAAGGATTGGAGTACTGATACCTGCTGCAATGTGGATGAACCCTGGAACATTATACTAAGTGAAAGAAACTAGACACAAAAGACTCTGTATTATATGATTCTATTTATACAAAATGTCTAGAATAGGTAAATTCATAGACAAAGCAGATTCAGTAAGTCCCCTATATATGAATCTTTGAGAACTTTCAAAGGTGTGAACATGTGTTTCATCAGCATCAGGCGTGAGTGAAATTGCAGCTTGCCCTCAGTCTCCTTTTGCTGACCTATTGTTCAGCTCTACCATCTCCCACCCCCTTTCCCTCCTCCAGTCAGTAACTCCTCTTGCTTGTTCATCTGATGCGAGCCCTGTATGCCAGTTGTACTATACTACTACTGTACTTTTCAAGGTGCTATACTGTAAGATTAAAAATGTTGTCTTTATTTTTTGTGCTTGTTTTATATATTATTTGTGTGAAAAATGTTATAAAGCTATTACAGTACAGTACTATGTAGTTGATTGTTAGTTGGGTACCTAGGCTAATTTTGTTGGACTTACAAAAAATTAGACTTATAAATGCACTCTCAGACCAGAACTCATTTGTATATAGAGGGCTGACTGTAGTGGTTTCCAGGGACTGGTGAGAGAGGAAAGTGAGGAGCAGCTGCTAGTGTGTATGGGGTTTATTTAAGGGATAAGGAGAATGTTTTTGAAATAGATAGTGATGATGTTGAACAACCTTATGAATATACTAAAAACCAACAAATTGTATACTTTAAAAAGGTGTCTTTTAGAGAATGTGAATTTTATTTCAATTAAAAAAAAATACAGGACCCCACCATACCAAGTGGTTATCTCTCCTATATTATAGGAACTGAGAACAACACATCTTTTCTTGTCACAGTTATATTTAGTGAAGATACTAGTTGTTATTTACAGAAGATATACATACATACAATTCCTGCACATTAAATGTAGCCTAATTATGGAAACAGGAAAAAATGTACTCCAAAATTACATACTAAATAAAATAAATAAAAAGTAATTATTTGGCACAATATCTATTATGTAGCAAATAAATAACTCTATACCATTGATTGAATGAACTATTTACAATCTATTTGAAAGTGCAAAACAATTGCTGAAAATTAAGGTATCTGTAATAACATTTCAGTCCAGAAAATATGTGGGTTTTTTAAATCAGTAACAATAATTAGCCAATAGTAAAGGTTTTTTAATGCCCAGGAAAATAATTTTGAAAAATGTTTTGTGCATATTGTGCTCTTCTGAAATGTCTTTTTTTTTTTTTAATCTTAATGCTGGCAATTTTAAGAACCTTGGAGTTTCTCAGTGGAATTCTTATATATGCAATCCTGATTTGTAAATTTTAAAAAGTTATATTGTAAACATAAATATTATTCTATAAGTCATTCAGAAATTACAGACCAGCCTTCCCTAAAATTACATAAACAGCCAGCATGTTTTATAGTAATGTGGTCAGGTACAATTCCTTCAGAGGTAAGACTATGAAGATGGAAGAATACAGCCTCTAGTTTGGAGTTACATGGATTCCTCAACACCTTCCAAAAACCCCATGCTCAAGTCAAGATGTTGAGTTAGAAATTATGAAACTATACCACCACTGATGTAGCCAAATAAATACCATTTGTAGCACATCTCATCCTGTAAATACTCCTAGAAAAAATATCGGGAGCTTGATACTTCTCTTGACAATTACATTTCTACCATACTCTTCATGTGGCTCTTATTTTATGTTTCAGCAAAGAAGATGGCACAACTGGAAATAAAATAAGGTGACTATGAACAGGGGATTTCTAAGTTAGAGTGTGCAAGCTGTATGCAAGTCAAAGAATTTCTTCTCTTGTCATGATGCTGGTAAGCTGAATGCAGCCCTGAGATGTCTCAGGATAGGTTTTTGCTTGTTTTATAGAATTCTCTAGTGACAATATGGTCAGTAGTAGCATAAATGGCATTTTTGAAAGATTGTGGACAGAGGCAAACGTTGTTCTGGGCACTTGAAATGTCTATGGTCGACGAGGCTCTAGTCTGTGTGACATCTGTGATAAAGTTCTCTGGTTGTCAATCACATTTAATTGCCGTACATAACTCCGGACATCCTGATGGTTCTTATTAGCTTGAGCTGCATCAGGATCTATTGAAAGAGAAAAAAGTAGGATTGGCATTGCATAATATATGCATATAAGATACAGCTATATTTTCTCCAACTTACTACATTTATCATGGATTCCTGGTTTCCAACAAGACCTTTCAACACACTATATTCATTGAACTGTTTCCACTTGGCTGTTCCATCTCTTCCCTCCCACCCTTTTTTTCCCTGGAATCATGTATTTTGATCATTTTCCTTTGTATCAGATATTGTTTAAAAAAAACACCAAATAAAAATGAAAGCATCCCCTGACAACTCTGGTTATATATTAAAATTGTTTCCCCTTGCCATCCCCCAGAGAGTATCACTGTGATCTCTGTTCCCTTTGACCCAGATGAGGACTAATGGCAAAAAGACATAGTTTTCATTAATTAGTTCAGTCGCTCATTCGTGTCCGGCTCTTTGTGACCCCATGAATCGCAGCACGCCAGGCCTCCCTGTCCATCACCAACTCCCCGAGTTTACCCAAAGTCATGTCCATCGAGTCAGTGGTGCCATCCAACCTTCTCATCCTCTGTCGTCCCTTTCTCCTCCTGCCCCCAATCCTTCCCAGCATCAGGGTCTTTTCCAATGAGTCAATTCTTCACATGAGGCGGCCAAAGTATTGGAGTTTCAGCTTCAACATCAGTCCTTCCAATGAACACCCAGGATTGATCTCCTTTAGGATGGACTGGTTGGATCTCCTTGCAGTCCGAGGGACTCTCAAGAGTCTTCTCCAACACCATAGTTCAAAAGCATCAATTCTTTGGCACTCAGCTTTCTTCACAGTCCAACTCTCACATACATACATGATTAATGGAAAAACCAGAGCCTTGACTAGATGGACATTTGTTGGCAAAGTAATGTCTCTGCTTTTTAATATGCTATCCAGGTTGGTCATAACTTTCCTTCCAAGGAGTAAGTGTCTTTTAATTTCATGGCTGCAATCACCATCTGCAGTGATTTTGGAGCCCCCCAAAATAAAGTCTGACACTGTTTCCACTGTTTCCCCATCTATTTGCCATGAAGTGATGGGACCAGATGCCATGATCTTAGTTTTCTGAATGTTGAGCTTTAAGCCAACTTTTTCACTCTCCTCTTTCACTTTCATCAAGAGGCTTTTTAGTTTCTCTTCACTTTCTGCCATAAGGGTGGTGTCATCTGCATATCTAAGGTTATTGATATTTCTCCTGGCAATCTTGATTCCAGCTTGTGCTTTCTCCAGCCCAGCGTTTCTCTTGATGTACTCTGCATATAAGTTAAATAAGCAGGGTGACAATATACAGCCTTGACATACTCCTTTTCCTATTTGGAACCAGTCTGCTGTTCCATGTCCAGTTCTAACTGTTGCTTCCTGACCTACATATACAGGTTTCTCAAGAGGCAAGCCAGGTGGTCTGGTATTCCCATCTCTTTCAGAATTTTCCACAGTTTATTGTGATCCACACAGTCAAAGGCTTTGGCATAGTCAATAAAGCAGAAATAGATGTTCTTCTGGAACTCTCTTGCTTTTTCAATGATCCATTGGATGTTGGCGATTTGATCTCTGGTTCCTCTGCCTTTTCTAAAACCAGCTTGAACATCTGGAAGTTCACGATTCACATATTTCTGAAGCCTGGCTTGGAGAATTTTGAACATTACTTTACCAGTGTATGAGGTTTGAGCATTCTTTGGCATTGCCTTTCTTTGGGATTGGAATGAAAACTGACCTTTTCCAGTCCTGTGGCCACTGCTGAGTTTTCCAAGTTTGCTGGCATATTGAGTGTAGCACTTTCACAGCACCCTCTTTCAGGATTTGAAATAGCTCAACTGGAATTCCATCACCTCCACCAGCTTTGTTCATAGTGATGCTTTCTAAGGCCCACTTGACTTCCCATTCCAGGATGTCTGGCTCTCGGTGAGTGATCACACCATCATGATTACTTGGGTCGTGAAGATCTTTTTTGTACAGTTCTTCTGTGTATTCTTGCCACCTCTCCTTAATATCTTCTGCTTCTTTTAGGTTCATTAGCTTCTAACAAAATCACTTAACACCTGAGCTGAACTGAAGCAAGCCAGTGAGACTCTTAATTCCTACTGCCCTTAATACTTGCAGACAACATATAGCATTACTGCATAGATTGTATGACTGTCCATACTCAGAAAAAAAATCAACTCAGACTGAAGTCATGACTTCTACTAGACCTTCAATTCTCTGATGCTATTTGTTCTGAAATCACAGTTGCCATTCTAGTTTCATCCACTCCCCAAAGTATTTGAGCACCAGAGCGATCTGAAGTCAACCGATTTCCCTAAAACCAGGCTGAAAGAAGAATCAAATGCCCAGATGCCTATACAGGGAATAGACGTGAATGAGGAAGGTCATTTGACCTCTGGTGAATGGGAAAGATAGCTCCCTTCAGAAGTGACTCTCCAGCTCCTGCATCCTGAGTTGGCAGATCTTCCTATTTTTCTAGAGAAATGAGAAATCTGGATTTTTTCCCCCTGGGAATTCTTCCATTTTTGAATGATTACATTATTTCAGAATAAAAGGGGAAAGAAATCTCCATTTAGATCCAACACCTCAGCCATGGTCCATGGGTGGCCTCTGCCCCATGGATGCCAATGTGGGACACTAGGAGTGGCCGAGACAGCCTGGACTCTGGACCAGCGTTCTTTCTGCCATAGCACATTGCCTTCTGCAGTCCATCTGTTCTTAGATCCACACACCACTCCCAAAGACAATTAGAATGCCATCTGCATGAGGGGCGAAGGGGAGTGTTGCAGGTCTGAACACAGAAAAGCAGAGAGAAGATACAAAGGCCCCACTTGCTCTAAGAAGAAACTCATCAGTATAATTATCACATATAAATAATACCACAGTGCTTAATTTCCTTGCTTGTCACTGGCAGTGTACTCTACATGTACAATATACTATAATTACATTGTACATATTCCCACAATGTTTATGAATCTATTCCTATAGCTTTATCTATAGATTGTTGACTTCAGAGCTGAGCAGCTGTTGTTTACTAGCAAGTTACTGATAACGTCAACAAATGCAGTGGATATATATATATATATATACATCCCCCCCATGTCTCTAGGAGATGTAGGAGAATGTAGGATTATACTTCCAAAGAAGCTTATAGAACAAAATATATTCTATCTTGGTTCTTGGACCTCATGGAGAACCTCCTCAAGGCTTTGAACACTCTTAGGCACAAATTAAAATTTTGTGTTTAATTTCAGGAATTTCCTAGACCCCCCTGAAGGGTGGTGGATTCTAGGTTATGAACCCTTGTTGTAGTCATCACTTATATATTTTCATACTTGCTTGTATAACTGCTTTATTTTCGGAGAAGGCAGTGGCACCCCACTCCAGTACTCTTGCCTGGAAAATCCCATGGATGGAGGAGCCTGGTAGGCTACAGTCCATGGGGTTGCTAAGAGTCGGACACGACTGAGCAACTTCACTTTCACTTTTCCCTTTCATGCACTGGAGAAGGAAATGGCAACCCACTCCAGTATTCTTGCCTGGAGAATCCCAGGGATGGCGGAGGCTGGTGGGCTGCCGTCTATGGGGTCGCACAGAGTCGGACACGACTGAAGCGACTTAGCAGCAGCAGCAGACCATGTATTTATACATATAGTACATTTCTAGATGAAAAGATATGAGACACTTCAGTTTTGGCAGAATCCACATAAGAACAATTGATGATGTGCAAGCTGTTCTTGTTTTGGAAGAAAGAGGAGACATGATCATTGGAATAAAAATTTTTTTTTTAAGGATCTTGCTCCCTAAGACAAGCCTATTTTTCCTAGATCCTCCCCCCCAACCAGGCATTAAAAAACAAATGTTTAGCAACTCTGGTATCCTGTGTTAGCAAACCCTTGGTTTGGGCCAGTCCTGTGCTAAGAAGAGCAAAGATAGCTCTGATGAATAAAATGAGAAACTTTAGTCTCTGAGCACTAGATTTATTGGAGGGGATGGTACTGGTAGCCTCGCAGTCATGTCCATGTCAGATTATTGTGTTAAATTAATGAGCCCAATGGCTTCAAGTGACCATACAATGAAGTTAGCACAAAACTTTACAGGGGCCACCTTCTCACTCCCAGACCAGCTGGAGGGGGCCAAAGCTCCAAGCCCCACCCAAAGTCCCAGCCCTGAGGAAATAGTATCACTGGCCCAGCACAATATCTGGTGCGATGATGCCACTTAACTCCCAACAGTTTAAACTTGCTATTTATTATTAGTGACAGTTTCATATTAAAGCATTTATTATACCAGCTATTGTGCTAAATGTGCAGATTTAAGAAAAGCACCTTAATTCACCTAGAAACGCTAGAAATATAATATGAATTCCTGCTAAGGGACCTTTTACAAGTGTGCTTATACACAGTCAGGCAGTCTCTCAACACCCCAAGAGACAATAAATATTATCCTTCCCAGTTTATAAACGACAGAATGAGTCATCATGAGTTGATGTGAGTTTCTTAACATGAAACGGTGAGTCATAAAGAGAGTTGGTTAGAGGCAGGATTTGTTGGCATTCGTGCCTTAGTTGTCTCTATCCATTCTGAAAAGAGCAAATGAACTTTCTGAGTTCATTCATAAAATAATATTCTTATGGTTATTTTCTAGTTTTACAGCTAGAAAATCTTTAAAAACAAGGCCCTTGTCCAATGGGATTCATGATTCAAAGCGTCTCTGACACAATCAAATATTGTCCTGGCTTCCAGAATGTCTCTGTAGCCCCATTAAAAAGGACTTAATCACCCAGATCCATATTGCAGCAGCATTTAACTTACTGAAGGGTTGGCTCCTGCAGTATCTCACTGTTCTGGCAGTATTTGCAATCATTCGCTAAAAAAAAAAAAAGAAGAAAAACTGAAATGCAGGTAAGCTTAGTGTAGAATCCAAAAACAAAAAAACCCCAAACCACACCATTATTTACTTTAGTGATACCTGGGACCATGGAAAATAGCAAGTTCTGATCTGTGGATTATCTGGAGGCAATTGGTTGATATATAACCTGTTTAATTACTTGACAGAGGCACCCCCTACCACCCACATACACATACAAGGTATTTGTCAGGTGAGGAATACTACTGACATAACTCTAGTCTAATTGCTTATTCCTTAGGATATAAAAAGCAGGCTGTTTTTCCTGAGACTGAACCTTACTCTTCAGGACCAGTTCTTACCATCCTCTCTTGACGTCACTGTGAATTTGCAAGAGAATTTGTAGCTATTCTAGGTTTGGAGAGGGTTTAGCTTGTCAAGTTCCTCACTGTAAACAGTAATGAGATATTCGATGATATTGACAGAATGGTCATAGATATTCTATCTCCACAGTTTTCTATACACTAAGCATTATTAGCCTTTTTCATCTTCCAGCAAAAGTGTGTGTTTTAACATTAACCTTCATTATGTGATTCCCTCCCTCTTCCCTCCTTCATCCTTTTTGATTATAACAGTAACACATGCACATTTTAGAAAAATCACAAAATCTAAAAATGTTGAGAACTAAGTAAAAAAATCACACAGAATATTGCTTCACAGAGTAACTTCAGCTATATTTTGGTACATTCCCTTCTAATATTTCAAATATATATATAAGCATTTTTTTTCAAAAAATGGAAGTCATATATATTTTTGTTTTGATTTGAATTGTTTCACATGGCATTATGACTTTTCCATGCCATCTGCACTTTAAAATCTTTTTATAAAATAACCAAGTATTCAGTCATGTGGATGGATCATAATTTATTTAATAACCTTTGTTAATTTTGTCATTAAGTAATCTTAATTCCTAAATTTTGGCTACCATAAAAACTTATAAGGAAACCTTTTGAACTGCACTCAACTGAGTTAAAAACAAAGAAAGGAGGAAAGAAATGGACGGAAACATGAGGCGAAACATGAGGCTGAAGCACTGTTTCTGAGCCACTATTTCTTGCTCCTGCCATTTTGAGGGTAACTGGGACCCCCAGTTTCTGTGTAACATCTCAGGATACTTGTTCTCAAGGTTGTCCCTCAGAGATGGTGGATTAATTCTAACACGAGCAGAAAATCGAGAAGGTTCTGGGCAGGAAAAGAGACTTCCTAATCTCTGAGTGGCTATTTAACTCCAGTCCTTGCCTTCTTCTCTCACTGACCCTCGGCTTGCCAAAATTAGAAGATGACTCTGAGAAAACTGACACAGTGTTAAAAAAAAATAAACTTATTTGGGAGGGAATTTTTCTCATAGAAGAGTTGAAGCTTTACAAGTACACACAGGTGAACGTTCATAATGCCTCGCTGAATATTACTGCTTTGAGGACTCTGGCAAGCATGAAGGGACATGTGTCTGCAGTGGGTAATTTCTCATACACAAAGAAGCAATTGGAAAAGTTTGAACTTCACTTTCATAAAGGATCCTGAAAACCAGCACATCCATTGATCAGCATGAGAAATATATTACAAATACCTCCAAGAAAACGTAACATAACAATGTATAATTAGCCTCTGATATATGGAGCCCTGAAATAAACAGTAACTATGATAATTTTCCTGCTAATTTACTTTAAGTTGTTTTTTCACTTCTCCAAAGGCTTTGCATCCGAAGGGCACAAGTATATTCCATGTAGAATTATTGTAATTCTTCAGATATTGAATGGAATGTAATTACTGAGAAACCTGGGAAATGCTGCCAGTATGCCCCTCTGAAGAATAATAAAACAATTAGCAGGGGTCAGAAACCTCTTCCTATACCATTTTGTAGGGAGTAATTGTTCTGCTTTTTAGTTTTGAAAGCTAAAACATTTCATTCTGACTTTGGTTTTAAGACTACTCTTTACAGCTATACTCTGAGGCTTCATAATTTTTCGCTCATTATGTAGTTTAAAATGTGAGAACAATTGTTTAAATCAGTAATTTCCAGCTCTGGAGTTCATTCTACCTTTCTAAATCTTTGATTAATTTTAACAATGGTTTTAATTTTGACATATCCCTTTTAATTGTAGTCAAAGATAACTTCAGTTTAACTTTGCAATCCAAATCTGGCTTTGCAACAAGGCCCATTCTTTCTCTTTGAGATGGCTGCACAATGTTAGCATATGTAACATCAGCAGCAGCAGTGCCAGACTCCACTGGCACTGCTGGTCAGTGCAGTTACAGAATGCTTTCTCAAGGCCAAAGAAGAGTTAACTTGATATTTTTAACCCTACCCTTGTTTGCACCCACTGACCCATGCAATGCAATATTTAATATGCTACAGGTGCTTTCCTGGGTTTGCAGCAGAGTTCAGAAGTTCCCTTGTTTAACTGTCTCCAGGGGCATAATGCCATCAAAGCTTGCCTGCAGATACTGGCTCCTCACTGTTTGAATGCATCCAGCAACAAGGAACTCATTACCTCCAAGGACAGCCCCTTGCATTTTTCAACATTTATGACTACTCGACATTTCTTTATCATTTTGAGTCCAAGTGTTTGCCCCTTTGTTTTTCACCCCATTTATCCTAGCATCCTGTCTCTGAGCTCTTAAACCACAACAAACACATTTAGTTCTTTTAGGACAGTTCTTCAAATACTTGAAGATAGCTTTCATGGACATCTCTACACCCCCACATCTACTCTTGTTCAGCCTAAATATCCCCATTTTCTTCAACAATTTCTCATAAGTTTCAGGTCTCTTCTAGACAGTTCTCTAGATTGAAGTCCACCATTTTAAAAAAGCCACATTGCTGATACTTGAACTTCCAGTGAATTAAACCTCTCAGCCCTCTTCACTGAACTTCCTTCTCTGTAGATGTGTAGGTGGTTTCATGGACCAATGTGGAGAATTTTGCGTTTATCACCACTAAAAGCCATCCAGTTAGTCTTTCTATCCTTCTGCAGACTTAAGTCTTGTATGTCATTTTTGACAGCGGGTGACTGTTTATTCATTGCTATTCTCAGTGAAAGTTGGCGAAAACTAAGGTTAAAAGATATAGGCTTTATTATCCAACTGCCACAGCAGGGATGAAGCCAAAAATTATACCCTAGGCTTTGGGGCCCTGCTGGAGCAGGCCAGGAAACTTTCCTACAATGCCAGCCAGTGGGAAAATACCTGATCACTCCAAAGCAGAGCTTCTCATCTATTTTTGTTTTTCATCCCAGCAAACCCGGGGTTGTGACACATTCCTATTAGCAACTGGCTTGTTAAAACAGTGATTTGTAATTCAGGGGCAAAGTGAGGAGAACATGCTCCTTTAGAAGGCAGCTGGATCAGAGCAGGTGGGCAGAGCAAGTCCTCCTCTACACCTGCCCTGACTCTGATACAGCCCCCCTCACCCCGCTGGGAAGGCCCCACCTTAGGGTTCGCTCATCAGCCTACCCTGGTGGGTGCAAGCCAAGAATGCCAGGCTTCCCCTTGGGAATCCACATTCCAAATTTCCCAGGACCACCACTTTCCTTGGGACTAATTCTAAGTACGGTCTTCAGAGCTTATTTGCAAGAATTATGTTTATACAATTCCTCACCTATAGGGATGAGAGAAGGACCCAACTGAAAGCTGATGAATCTCCCTCAGGATGTGAACTCAACGGGGAAGCTCAGGAAGAAAAAATGAGGTAGCAAGCCAAGGTTTCTGTAACTACCCTCAGGGTTTGTTTTTTTTTTTTTTTTTCTTCTCAGTGTTTATTTTGAAGTAATTTCAAATTTTAAGAAAATTTGCAAGAGTAGTCCAGAGAACTCACATATAACCTGGTGAATGTGTCTTAACAAGACCAACCATTTTAAGGGCACCTCCCAGGCTTTGGGCCTGTCCTATTGGGCAGATCAGTGGGACAGTTGACCAATGTGAGAGTCTGGTCTGGATAAAGGTGTAGACAGTGCATACCCACTGACACTGTGTCAGGTATTTATTGATTATATTAAATATATTATTTATATAAATATATATAAAATATAATAACATTAGTATTATTTCTGTATCAAGCTGTAAACAGAGCGACCCAGAGGCAGATGTTCTTCCTGGGGTCTGACTTGCAGAGTGACCAGCACAAAGATGCCATCTAGCAAGGGAGTGACCAGCTGTGGGCAATCAAGCCCAGCCCATGTGAGAGGCCCTGAGGCTGTGGTCCCCATTGCAAATCTCCCTCAAGCTAGGAGGCAAGTAATTCCTTCCCCTTGAATCCAAGGAGGTGTCAGAGAGGGCTCTTCTCAGATGGGTCCTTGGGGTCTGGGCTTCCTTGTTCACCTTCTGTGGCACCCTCCCCTCAGGGATGGGCTGGCCACCTTACATCTTCACTCCTATCCAGATGGCCAACAGCCCACCAGCTCTCCCCAGCCATCTCTGGCTCTTCTGGCCAGCTCTGTGCTGACTCTGGTGCCCGGTCTGAGCTCTCCCTTCACTCTCCTGTCCCTGAAAGGGAGCAGACTCCTACGTCTGTGTTTCAAGTTCAGGCCAGCAGGCCCTCCAGGCAGTAGCACCTGGCACTGTTCCTCTCCCGACCTCCTCCCCTTCACAGCAGTTGCCAGAACAGCCTTCCTCTGCTCAGGCCAAGCTCTCTCCCCGCTCCCTTGATTAGGCGCTCCTGCCCTCAACAGTTTTTGTCTTTCCTTCTATTGCCCCGTGAGACCTTTGCCCTCCTTGTTCTTAAAGGTTTGCCAGACTGCTCTCTCCTTTCTTCTTTCTGCCCCTTCTGATTTGACTCTGCCCCTGTCCTGTCAGATACAGGACCTCAGTCAATTACTCCTAGCTTACCATGTGTAAAACCACATTCACACCATTCTGATTATTTCACTCAGATCCTCATATATTGGGACAATAATTTTTTTCCACATATATATGTAGAAGTATATCTGTCTCTCACCTGCCAAGATTGTGCCCATGACAGCAACCAAGTGGAAATAAATACATGGTGAGGACCAGAGATAAAAGATAAAATGGCCCAGGAGCTGACCCAGTCTTCACTATATGTATCCCTGAGGAAGAATCCTGGCTCCTGTCTCATCCTACAGATCTTTAATATCTAAGAGGTGAGTGGCATACAGATACAAGCATGTAATAAGCATGATGCTCATGGTATACTGTACATATGATGGCCATGGACATGGCAGCTCAGGTGTCTCTGTGGGCACTTGCAAAATATTGTGCATCTCTGTATGCAGGGAAGGGCACTTAAAGGACTGATATAGCACCGCAGGGAGGAGGGTGGATAGAATAATGTCCACTGATGAACAGAAAGCTAAGGGGTTCATCTTGCATAATGTATTGGTAATATAAAATGCTTGGGACATTCTGCTTAATCAGGTTTTCTAATAAAACAGAAAAATGCATTTGGATTAAATCATTACAGAAATTCCTTTATAAATGCTTTAGTGTATTGTCCTATCTAACACGGGAATAGGATTATTCTTTTATGCAACAAATATTTCTTTCATACTTCTGACATGCCAGACACCTTTCTTGGTGCTAGAGAAGTATCAGTGAACTGAATAGATCAGATACCTGGTCTAGGACATTACGTTCTAGTGGAGAAGATAAGCAATGAAGAGACAATAAAAAAAAGATCATCTTAAAATGTGAAATCAGTTGTTGAAGCAAGGTCATCTGTTGAGAATCAGCTGTCTAGCAAGGTGTGGAGGGTAGAAGAATATTTGAAGAGTGGTCAGGGAGGACTACTTGGAGGGAGGGACACATGAACTGAGACCTGAATGATGTGAAAGAGTCAGACTGGTGAAGGCTGGAGGAAGACAATTTCAGGCAAAGGTAACAGCTAGTGCAGAAGCCCTGAGGCAGAAAGAAAGGAAAGAAGGTTGGTCTCACTAACTTGGACTGAGTACAGAGAAGATGACGTGTGAGATGAGGCTGAATGGGTGCTCAGAGTAAAAGTCTGGATTTGATTATATTATATTGTATTTAACACAGTTTTATTTTTCTCTGATATAAGAAGTCGCCTCTCTTTGCATTTTGCTTTTTCACACCTTTTTAAAAATAGAAGTATAGTTGATTTACAATATTAGTTTCAGGTGTATCACAAAATGATTCAGTTATGCATACACATGTATAAATCTATATTTTTTCTTTTCCATTATAGTCTGTTACCAAGATATTAAATATAGTTCCCTGTGCTATACAGAAAATCTTTGTTGTTTATTTTATATATATTAGTGTGCATCTGTTAATCCCAAACTCCCAGTTTATCCCCTCAACCCTGGTTCCCCATTGGTAACCATGTTTGTTTTCTATGTCTTTGAGTCTGTTTGTTTTGTAAATAAGTTCATTTGTATCACTTTTTTAGATTCCACATGTAAGTGATATCATATGATATTTGTCTTTATCTGACTTACTTCATGTAGTATGGTCTCTAGGTCCATCTATGTTGCTGCAAATGGTATTCTTTTTTATGCCTGAGTAATATTCTATTCTTAACACACACATACATATATATCATATCTGCTTCATCCATTCATCTGTCAATGGACATTTAGGTTGTTTCCATGTCTTGGCTATTGTAAATAGTGTTGCAATGAACACTGAGGTGTGTGTTAGCTTTTCTAATTAGAGCTTTCATCTTTTCTGGATATATGCCCAGAAGTGGGATTGCTAGATCATATGGTAGTTCTATTTTTAGTTTTTTAAGGAACTCTATACTGTTTTCCATAGTGACTGTACCAATTTACATTCCTATCAACAGTGTGTGAGGGTTCCCTTTCCTCCATACCCTCTCCAGCATTTGTTATTTGTAGACTTTTGGATGATGACCATTCTGATTGGTATGAGGTGGTACCTCATTGTAGCTTTGATTTGCATTTCTCAAATAATTAGTGATGCTAAACATCTTTTCATGTGTCGGCCATCTGTACGTCTCCTTTGGAGAAATGTCTATTTAGGTCTTCTGCCCATTTTTTTGATCAGGTTTTTGAGTTGTTTGAGCGGTTTGTATATTTTGGAAATTAAGCCCTTGTTAGTCACATCATTTGCAAGTATTTTCTAGTCCTTAGGTTTCATTTTGTGTATAGTTCCTTTTGCTGTGCAAAAGCTTATAAGTTTATGTCCTATTTGTTTATTTTAGCTTTTTCTATTGCCTTGGGAGGCTGACCTAAGAAAACATTGCTACAATTTATGTCAAGAGAATGCTTTCCCTATGTGCTCTTCTAGGAATTGTATGGTGTCATATCTTATAGTTAAGTCTTTAAGCCATTCTGAATTTGTCTCTGTGTATAGTGTGAGGGAGTGTTCTAAGTTCATTGACTTATATGTGGATGCCCAGACTTTCCAATACAACTTGCTGAAGGACTGTCTTTTCTCCATTCTGACATCTCTTTTATTACTGTTTTCAACTAGTTTTACATCTTTTATTGATTTTTATGTGTTATGTTTTATTTTCAACTGCATATAATCTAAAAGCCAAGGACTACTTTTTGGATTTCTTTATATTTCCTAGCAAAATTTTTTGCTTAGATACTCTACACATATTTAATTGCTTTGAAACAAACCCTTCAGAAAAATCTACATTTAGCCCAGATCATGTATTCTATATAAAGAAGTAAACTTTCAAAGTCCTTTGAAAGATTTCTATTGTGTTGAAAAGGTCTGGGAAATGGGTAGATTTGAACACTTAGAGTTTTACTTGGAGATTCTTTTTTCTTTTTTTCTTTTTTTTGGAGATTCTTTTTTCCATAGCTTGATATAAGTCCAGTGCTCCCACCATGAGTCTTGTAATAATGTTATTGATGATAGAAAACAAATTGTTGCTAATAATGTAATGGCAATGATTAATGATACCCAAATATAATGATTCAAAACATTTTTCTTCCTTTATGAATTAGCTTCTGTTAACGCTTCCAGAAGGATAGAGGTTTGCCTCAGGCTTCTCATTCCAAATAAAATGACTATCTTAAAATAATATTAATAAGTAAATTCACCTAAATATGGGTATGTCTGAAATAGAACCAACCACCTAATACAGCAGCAACTGTGGCTATCAGCATGCTTCATGCAGCCTGGGGTAGTGGCAGCCGGCCAGCATATTATCCTCTGATCCATTGCTAGTCTACCTCCTAAATGTTATAAATATTCATGTATGCCATAGAAAGCTACAAAGGGCTTTATTCAAACATTTTTTTGAATACTCCTTTATGTTTCCCCCAAATGAAAGAATGTCTGTTTTTTTTTTTTTTTTTTTTTTGCATAGGATCAGAGTGTGAATTCTCTTTTGTTCATACTCATAAATCCTGAAAACCAATATGCAACAAATTCCCTAATCCTCATTTCATACCCCAAGGGTGAAGAGGTTCAAAATAAAAATACTTAGGATTGGCATGGCAGCTCACTGTGACTGTGCAATGCTGCCACCAAGAAGCATCATCTGTGTTCCCAACTACCCAGGTGACTTCTGCCCCTGGCAGGGACTCCCTCAAGGGAGACAGCCTACCAGCCCCATGAAGGCTGCCAGCTTTGCTCACCACCGTGGCCTTGCTGATGAATGAGAGGGAAGCTGCGCAAATATCAACCTGGAAAGGGAAACAGACACGTCCTTCCCCAGCAACACAGTAATAACAGCAATCACTAGTGGGAGTTGTTAAGTGGTAGTGGTGGTGGTATGGGAGCAGGGTGGGCTAGTTTATGGGGAGGAAAGGTTAGAAAAGTTGGCACCAAGTGCCAGGCTGGTCAAAGCCAGATTTAAAAAACATAATCAAATCCTTTTTTGAAATGCCAGTTCATTTTTCAGTAATACCTAACTCATGGAAGGGCAGTTATAAAATTCAGCTTTCTCACAGTGTGCTTTATGAAATGAAATAAAATTTATCACTGCTGGAGCAGAGAACTGTTATAATAGTACTCTTGCAGTATTCTTTCTCCTCTTTTCTTTCATAGTAATTACAACCTCTTAATTTTGAGTGGGGCATTGGATACCCAAAATAAGGGCTACACATTCTTTCTTTTCATGTGACTATGTTTCTTCTGTGTGATAAAAGGTGAGCCAAGTAGTAAGTGCAATTCTGGGTCAGATCCCTACAGGGAAGAAGCAGGTCTTCACCTTTTTCTTTTCCCCTTCCCTCTAGCTGGAATGGGGGTGGTGGTGGTCCACCATCTTGGACCATATGGATGGTGAAATGGCACAAGTGAAGAAGGCTGGAATTTTGACTGCTTCCTGGAGCAGAACTTCCAGACTTAGACGTTTAAGTGAGAAAGGAATAGACTTATCTTGCATAACCTATCATTAATTCAGGCTTCTATTATTGCAGCTGAACTGCTCTCTTAGCTCTTCAGTTGCTTTCAAGCAAAACTGGACGCTGTCAGAGCAGGTTGTGAAGGACCTCTCTCCTCACTGCCAGGCATGTAAGAACACACTGCTGTGGGCATGAAGCAGAGAGATGGGGAAGGGAACTCCCTTAATGTCCATTAAATACGGTCTTGACTTTTCCTTCCTAGGTTACAGATGCGACACCAAGATCTAAACATCCAGATGAAACAAATTTCATCCTCCTTGACAGGTATTTTTGCTTTTCTTGTTTGTTCTGTTCAGTTAATGTTAATGATCAAAAGTTCTAAAGCTCAATCAACCCTTTAGGAGACTGACTTCTACACCTGTGTGCACATGTATATTTTACAGTCAAATGGTTGGCTTAACCACCCTTTGGTCTGTATTTCTGCCTAAGTGATCTGGAAGGTTCTTTACCTGTTTGCTATATCTTTCATTTCTGGAAAACAAGTTTTCTCTTGAGAGATTAGGAAACTATGTTTAATTCTCCATACTAATAAGTGAACAAGTAATGTTTCTACTTTGATCATGGAGTTATTAAACTGACACAATAGAGATGTTCATACCCTACCCTTGGTATGTGGAGGAGGAGACAGCTAAGAAATATTTGCCCTCTAGCACAGAGTTTAAAGAATCTGTACCAGAGGGCAAATTCAGTTGGTAAGAATCTGTCTGCAATGCAGGAGACCTGAGTTCAATCCCTGGGTCGGAAAGATTCCCCTGGAGAAGGAAATGGCAACCCACTCCAGTATTCTTGCCTGGAGAATCCCATGGACAAAGGAGCTGGTGGGCTACAGTCCATGGGGTCACAAGACTCAGACATGACTTAGTGACTAAACCACCCCACAAGAGTGTCTTTGAGGAGTGTGGACTCAGGTGCCATTTCCTAAGAAGCTTAAGACGCAGGACCTAGTGCTCAGCACTCGCTGCTCTTCTTTACCAGGCTGAGCTTTGCAATAAGCTCATTCTCAAAGCTGAATAGTATGATCTTTATAGGATGACTGTGGGATGTTTTGAATTCTCCCAGAGTCACACGTATTAGCTGGATTTCAGGCAACAATTAGAACAATTTTTCTGGTAAGAATGCTTATAACACTCTATGACTTACAGGAATAGTTCAATACCCTGGCCCCACCAATGATTCCCCAGGGATAGCTGGCGGGGCGGCGGGGGGGGCACCATTCCCATTTCTACTGGGGAAACTGACCCATGGAGAACTTAAGGGACAGCTACAACGTGATGAAGCTGACCCTCATGTCTCCTGAACTCTCAGCCCTGGGCTTTTCCTGTGGTGCCACGTTCACCGCTGCAAAGCATACCCCGGGCACATGCTCATCCACACAGAGATAATATCGCACCTCCCCATCCATGCGGGCTGCGGCCAAAGGATTTAGAAGACAATGGAGCATTCCATGACCATGCACTGTGTCACTAAAGAAAGGCTTTGGCAAGGCCTGCCTTATTGCTTCACAGAAGATGAGAAAATTAACTGCAAAGTAACGAATGCTTTTTTTGAGGGGGTTGGGTGGGGTGGGAGCGGCTGGAAAACAGTGAATATGCACCACTTCCACACAACTGTTCCTTCTAAAAAAAATTTTGTTTTCAGTTAAGGAAGACTTTCAAGTTCCCGCCCTGAACTTGGGTGAACTTTACTGGACTAAGCAACAGACATGCAGGTGACTACTCTATAACAAAGATCTTCTGTAGAGTTGCCTTTTACCTACACGCACTAAAGTCAGCCTCAGCATATCAACATTTCAAAGGCATCCTGGGGCGGTCTAGCTCCACAAACAACAAAACAACAATATGGAAGTCACTCTGGAACATTCGTGCATTTTAGCAACAGGAAGCCAAGGACGAGGCACACAGCAAAAAAGCTAGCTGCCGCTGAGGCCGCAGCACAAACACTATTCAGTTTCACAAAGGAGAACTGACAGACTAAACGAGGTAGCCAATTTGAACCGAGTATTTCCAAACTCCTTTATGTGTAACTAGCTTTTCAAGGTGGCAGCATATATGGAAATTATTTCCTTTATTAGTACAAATGCAGATTTTTATTTTAAAAAAACATCGTGGTTAAGGTTAACAATACTGTACACGTACCATTTTTTCAAAGTTTACTAGATTGTCAATGAACGTCTTGTTCCCCTCATGAGTAAATGTCATATCTGCAAAGAAATAAAAGTCACATTCTAATCACTAACAGAAATATGTCATACAAAGAAACCACAATAGCACCATTAGATTATGCTGAAGGATTTGCATAACACTGCAGCTGAAAAAAGCCGATAATAGTTCCTTTTATGTTAGGTGTTTAACTTTCTAAAAGCATTTTACCTGAGCTTAGTTAAAATTTCCAAACTAACCCTCTATTTCACTCTCAAGTCTTCCAAACCACACACAGATGCCCTGCTCCTGCAATAATGTTGCCAACCCTTTCAGAAAATCAGGGCAGAGGGGAGATGCCGAGGAAGGTGGGAAGCTCGGATCATTCTTCCCAAGGAGGTCAATCTGATTAGGCACCTGTTCCTTTTCTTCCCCATACACTCATCACTGGCTGTACATTTCCTTGGAATTACCTTTAATGAGCAAAGGCATGAAGGGGATGAGAGGAGGGTCCAGTTTGGCTACTGTCAGCCTGTAGGCCCTGTGGTTTCTTGAAGGATCCTTTAGAGAAACAGAGATGCTGGTTAAGGACTAGTGAAATGTACACCACCCCCTTCTACCTCCTAACCCAACCCAGCCTTGTCATCTCCCAATCAGGTAGTTCTGAATCAAGTGTAGCTACAAAAGAAAGGTAAATTTAGTTAAACAAATAGATTTTTGTTTTAAAACAACTTCCCATATGATAGAATAAATAGATTTTTTTGTTTCCTTTCTTCGTTGAAAGGAAGATACGCCTCCGGGGACCAAGGGAAGAGATCCCCTTTGGGAGCCAACACAAAATGTTAAACAACCCCCAACCACAAGAGTCCCCTTCTCCTGGAGCATGGCCTCCTTCCCGGGAGCCCAGCTCACTCTCCTAGCTGCCTTGCACTGCCAGTCTCGACTTGCCTTCTCTGAAACTCTCCTATGACTCCTGCTAAGTCCCACTCACTCCTTTTCTGTCTGTGAACACCTCCCTGCCAATGGGGAAAAATAATTTGGCAAGCCAAGGAAAATGCAGCTTCCAGACCCTAGCCAACCTGTGCTAGATGGAAAGGATCCCATTACACTGCTTTTCTTAGTTACACAAATTGACCTTATGTGGGACATAAGTCCTCTTTAAGTCAGTACCTGAGAGTGCCATTCATTAGTCAGACATGCTTGTTTTAGCAGCACTAAAATGGGATCATAAACTTCTTAAAGTCATACAAGGACAGATGAAATTTCTGAAATGAGAACTCCAGCTAATCAGAAACTGGAGTAATGCAGACAGTGAATGGGACCAAGGAGCCACTGTCACTTACCATTAAACCTTCAAACTCTGCATAGAACTTCTTGAACTTGCTTGGTAGTTTCTGTTAATGAAATGAAAATGCCACACTCATATGTCAGATTCAATATCTAGATATGTATCACGTGTTACCATTTCTAGGGGAAATGTACTTCTCTTGGCTCTTAATCAAACATCTCT
Source organism: Okapia johnstoni (assembly GCA_024291935.2). Taxonomy (NCBI): domain Eukaryota; kingdom Metazoa; phylum Chordata; class Mammalia; order Artiodactyla; family Giraffidae; genus Okapia; species Okapia johnstoni. Next base: position 127,476,378 of record CM044308.1, on the reverse strand, counting down.
AAGACAAGCTAGACTGTAATCTGTCTTGTCATTTGAGGATAATCTTAGAGATCTCATCTTTTAAAAGTCTTAACCTCCTTGAACTTAAATTAACTGTAGATGCTTTTGGTCTTATTGCTTTCTATAATGTTTTCTGAAATGGATTATTCATAAAGAGGGCTGTATTCCCAGACTACAAGTGGTTTGGCATTAACCCACCCCCGCCACTGTTTTAAACTCTCAAATTCCCACAATGAAGAATTTAGACCAGAGATTATTACGATTGAAAGTTTTAGAAACTACCTAGGTTCAGCCCTCCTCTTCCTTCACAATGTAACCTACAAGAGAACAGGGATTTTTATCAGTTTTTTTTTACGGCTGTATTCTCAGGGCCTAAAAGAGTAGCAGCACTATGTCAGGTACATAGTAAATGCTCAATATATATTTATTTGGCCGGATTAAACCTGTGTTTTATAGAAAGAAGAAACTAACCATCAGATTAAATGACATGCCAAAGTCACACAGCTGGTGATGGTCAGAGCCTCTGTAATTCATGTCTCCTGCCTCTTTTCTCTTGTTTCTCTTCTATGCGCTGCGCTTTCCTACACAAGCATTTCTCCCACAGGATTTCTCTGCCCTGCTCTAACACAAAAATTGATAGTTCTATCAATTTAGTAATTTCTCATGGTTAGATCTTGGCAGATGATTCGAAACCACTGACTGTACCCGTGCATTTACACCAGTAGGTCAGTGATGAATCATTTTTCAATCTGTTGGTTCTCACTTTGCTAGGTCCTGAGCCCACAGTAAAGCTGAACTTTTCTGGCCCTGTCACAAAGAGCAGTGTGATGTTCCCCATTCCAAGACCATGAAAGTACTGACCAAGTCTGGAGCCTCGAATGCCCTGCTCAGTTCTGCTTCACACAGTGACGTCCACTGGCAACAACGGACTCACCTGTCAGGCCTCTGCAATCCCCTCAAAGCTCCTCTCTCTTTTTCTCTCTCCTCTGTGAATGGGTTTGACCTATTCCCATTTAAACACTGTTCTTGTTTAGTTGCTGAGTCATGTCTGACTCTCTGCAACCCCATGGACTGTAGCCTGCCAGGCTCCTCTGTCCACGGGATTTCCCAGGCAGGAATACTAGAGTGGGGTGCCATTTCCTTCTCCAGGGGATCTTCCTGATCCAGGGACCAAACCCACTTCTCCTGCTGGGCAGGCTGATTCTTTGCTGATGAGCCACTGGGGAAGCCCTTCAACACTGTAGAACATCTTATTTTGTTTCTAGGAACTAGTATCCTCATAATCTCTAAACTCATTGTCCTAGTGCCTCTTTTCAAGCTGGGTTTCAGGGAAACCTGATATCCTTGTTTAGCGGGGAAGTTCAAAGGGGTGAAGGCTGGCACGGACATCAAGGGATACAAGAGTCTCATGCCCCATGGAGCATTCAAATCACCATGCTCAGTGATAACTTTCCGCGAACACAGACAACTTATAAAATGAGGAGTTGCCGGAATTTTTGGTTACGTCTGTCACTCTAGTTCTTTCTTTACTTAGCTGGCTTTTGGGTCAAAGGCAGGAGTGCATATGGGAATAAACTTGTGTCTCTCTATACTATTATCTATGCACACTCTATGGGCTTCCCTGGTGACTCAGTGGTAAAAGAGTCTGCCTGCCAATGCAGGAGACATAGGTTCAATCCCTGGGTTGGGAAGATCCCTGGAGAAGGAAATGGCTACTCACTCCGTATTCTTGCCTGGAGGAGTCCATAGACAGAGAAGCCTCGTGGGCTACAGCCCACAGGATCGCAGAGTTGGACATAACTTAGTGACTGAACAACAGCAACAACAACAAAATCCACACCCCATGCTTCCAGAGCAGGGGTTCTCAGGTGGAGTCAATTTTTACTCACCCTCTACACCTGGGAATATTTAGTAATGTCTGCAGACCTTTCCTGATGTCAAAACTAGGGTGAGTGGAGTGAGAGGTGGTACTGCTATATAGTAGGTTGAGGCCATGCATGCTGCTTAGCCTCTTCCATGGCACAGACAGGCCCCTCCACCCTCACACACGCAACAAAGAATGATCCTGCCCAAAGTCATTACCACTGGGGCCGAGAAACTCGGCTGTGGGTCCTCACTCCCACTGGCTTTATCTCAGATGAGTCTTTTCCCCTCTGTGTAGAAGCATCCCCTATGCCATGTGGTTTCACTCTATTTTCTGTTTTGTTTCACTGACTGCCTCACACCTGCTCTCTGGTTCCTGGAGGGCACTGTCCCTCAGGCTGCTCCTGCTGGTCACTGCTGTGGTGTGGGAAGCACGTGGGAGGGGGTCGGCAAGTACAGGAAGATGAACTCAAATCAGAGATGCTTGAGAATGAAAGCTCTCCCTGCAGAATGACCCAATTCCATTTCACCTTAACAGATAAAGGCTTATACACGATGCGAGGGGGCACTCCTCTTTGCAGCAGCGTGCAAGGATGGAAACGCAAGCTCACAGACTGATGTGTTTCTGCCTTTCCCTGTGGAATGAAGGACTAGATGATGAAACTCCCTTTCTTGGCTGCCTGCACCCCATTCCCCCACCCCACCCCCAACCCCCAAGCAGCCTCCTGTTTTTCTCTTTAGACCACAGGAAAGGGAACTCTGAGAGTGTTCCTCCATGCTACAGCCTTAAGGTCTAGCTCCTATTACGTGTACCTAGACCTGGCCTTCCCCGACCCCCATGAGCCTTCATACCTTCTTTGATTTTCCCAACCAAATCATTTGGACCCTGCAAGAGGATTAAATGCTGGAAACACGTAAGGGAAAGCAGACTCTCTGAGAGGTTACCCTAGATTTCCAAAGATTCCAAGAGCTGTGGGCTACAAGGAGGAGAGGTTTGCACCCTGGCTTCACAGCTCAGATTTCTTGGCAGCGCTAACTTTCACTAGCTGGAAGATATGCCCGAGATGTGTGGTACAGAGGCCCCACCAACTCCCTCATTCCTATATTCGGGGGATGAGCTGCTGTGTGCTGCATCTGCCTGGAATTTTCAGAGAAACCCAAGACAGAAGGACCTGTAAGGACCTGTTCTATGAACAGTGGAAATGCAGAGGAGGGACAGGGGGAAAAAAACAGATTCAAGAGGGAAGTGGGGAGGAAAATGTTTCAAGGAAAACATTTAGAGATGCAAACAGCTGACTTCAGTACCTTTTTAAAGCATCTTTGCGAATTAAGTCTCTCTCATCTACTCCTTGCCCTCTTTTTGTGTCCCACTTACACATACTTTTTCTATTTTTAGTAAGAGCCTATTTTTGTATCTATGTTCTATGAGAGATTAGTATTTCTTTGACTATATACCACATGTAAGGGGTCAGGCATATTTTGAGTACTTAGCTAATGAAAAACGAAGCTGTTCTCTAGTGCAAATAACCAACTGTCAACAAAACATTCATTGTATTTGCCTTAGAAATTCACCACACACCTGCTTAACTTTTGCACCAAACTGAATTCTAGCCAACTGTTGTTCCTTCCTACCCACAGAGGTCTGCCAGGTAGTTAGGAGATACTTGGCCCTCAGCTGGGCCAAACAGTTGGCCTTCTGGCTAATTCTCCCAGGAGCAAGATGACTACTTGGATAAAAATGGATCGTCTGTCCTCTCTTAATTACAGATACAGCTTATTTCAAAAGCAAGAGGCAGACACCAGAAAAGAACAGGATCTATGAGCAAGACCTCTGAAGTTAAGCAAGCAATGCTGTTGATTCCAGTTATACCTAGGAACTAGACTTATTATTATTTATATTGTATAGAGCAAGAAGCTCAGACCCCCCTCTTTCCCTCCCCACTGCATCGGACAATGCCTTTTAAAATTCACTCTCTGAGCAAAAGGAGACAGGTCACCTCCCTCAAAGTGTCCCACCTTTTCCACTGTTATATAAGTGTGAATGATTACTTCTATTAAAAAGAGCTCACTGGTGAGCTTGTGTTTTTGTTCTTAAGGCAAAAGTCACAGCTGGGTCTCTGCTGATGCTTACCTCCCACGTTAGTGCCAGGCGGCTCACAGCTACATTACTTAGTCCCATTACGATGGCAAAAAAGGAATTCAGATTTTTGTACTCCTTACAGCTGAAATACAAGAGACACATGTTGTAGTAAAATGCACTCACTTTTGAGTGAGATAAACAAATTAGAGTTCTGTTTTCTGATGGTCATTAATAGTCATCAGGACTCCTTTACGAGAGAACAGGCAATGATATGCTTGAAGTTCCACTTGGGTGACCGTGTTCTGCTGTTTGATTTCTTGCTGTAATATTAGAAAGGTGATGGTTTTAGCCATCTAGGTTCAGGTTTTGAGAAGGAATTTCAAGACACCTACACTAGGCTTTGCTATTATAATCCCAAAGCTTGCTAAAAGCCCTGTGGACCTGGAGGAAAACATCTCATGGGCTAGGTAGAGACACAGCAAAATGTCCTTGGAGAATTCCAGGTCACCTCTGGACACCTGAGACTCTGGTAGCAAGAGAGGGAAATAAGTAAATGATGCTGCTGCAGCCGCCAGGGCTTCCAGCTGCCATGTAATGCTTCTAATTTATTGAAAAATACCAATTTACAAATCATGATCCCTCCAGTGCAGGAGACCTGGGTTCAATTCCTGGGTCAGGATGATACCGTGGAGAAGGAAATGGCAACCCACTCCAGTATTCTTGCCTGGAAAATTCCATGAACAGAGGAGCCTGAAAGCCTGGGATTCCAAAGAGTTGGACATGACTGAACACACGCACACACAGCTAATAACCTAAACAACTGACCAAAAAATAACCTTATTTTTTCTGTAATTGTTCAATGTCAATGAAGCCGATCATTTTGAATCTGTACTTATGCCATTATTAGCTTTTATGAATATATATTTGGGAATAAGAATATTTTGGAACAAGACCAAAGGTTCCTATCAAAATGCAACATTTAGTCTAGATACTTGGTTTAACTTAAGAAGAGAAAAAAAAAAAAGAATTTTCAACTTCTTCATACTCGCTCCTTGCAAAGGGAAAGAAGAATTCATTTTGCAATGAGCACAAATCCTTTACCACAAATCAATATGGTTATCTAAATTGACTACATCATAATTAAATCTTGTTTGGATTAGCATTTTTGCAAGAGGCTAATTAAATTGCTGCATTTGCTCCCTGTGTTCTCCTTGCAGAGTGCTTCATAAATGGTCTGTGTGGAAATGGGAAAACAGATTTAGAGAAGCTATGGCATGTTTCTCGCAGTGCTGGGGAAGCAGTGGGGCTTTATCTGTGCAGGGGCGGTCAGGGGCTGAGAGCAACTTCAGCGACCCCAGGCTGAAGGCGGCAAGGAGGGTCATGGAAGCCGCTTGCCTTTGTCCTGTCTGTGTGCTCACGAAAGGACACGCACGACTGCAGGCCTGCTTTTGTGCTCACTGCTCTGGTCACTTGATCACCCTAGGTAAGTCACGAAATTTCTCTCTGCCTCAGTCTCCCTCACCTGGAAAAGGCAAGGATAACACTTGGACCCCCAACTTCACAAAGTTCTGGGCAGGTCGAAAAGCTTCAATAGAATATATGGAAATTCTCCAAAAATACTACACAAAACATACTTCCTGCCCCTAGGTTTACATCTCATGCTTGAGGATCCTGGTTTCCGAGTCTACAATCTTCTCCAGCTGGATTGTGTGAAGAGTTCTACTGTGTGGGATAGTGCAGCTTAAATAACGTTTAAATAACATAAGCCAATTTATCCTGAAGGCTAAATTCACCCATAATCAGAAGGAAGAGAGAGATAAGAAAGGCAAAAACATTAAAAAAAAAAAGAATTCCTGAAAGGCTCTCCTATGCTGCTCTGTAAAACAGCAGCGTCAGGCCCCTACAGGTTTGCCATCTCCATGTCTGTGTGCAGACTTCCTCTCTCCTCCCTGGGTGCACACGGCCCCGCCAGGCTAAGGTGAGGAGAGAAGGTGCCCTAGAGAATAGGGAAGCACCTTCTGTCACAGCTTCCACAGTCATCTCCTTCCAAATAGAGATATCCGGCCCCTGCAATCAGCCGATTCAAGGCTCCCAGGAAAGTGGCTGCACTCCGAACCAGAAATTCATAAGCAACATTTTACCAAATCTTTCTTTCAAAAGGCATTTTTTCCCAAATTAAGAGATACCAGCATTTGAATCCAAGGGCTTTGGATATCCCGCTGAACTCCTAAATTTTTGGCAAAATAATTCAAGGCATTTGGCAAGCTGGCATGTGCGAAATGTCAAGCAGGGGTTGCTTCTTTGTTTAGCTCTGGAAATTAGACTCTGTATGGGATCCAAACTTTTTGGCTCAAGCAAACTGCCCAGCTGGGGTCACTTGTGCTCCCCACCTTCCTAGACTAGAGCTCCCTGCTTTTAGAAAGGAAAGACGTCTCCCAGCCACAAGCTGCATTTAGCATTTTATTTTTAGCAGTGTGGTGATACCAAAAACATGGAAGTAAACAGGAGGTTGTCAGGCATATCTAAATAGCAGGAGAAGATTAAATTCATGTCAGGGAGAAATCTAACTGGCCCCTGCAGTAAATAAATTGTTTCTCACGAAGCGCTGTTAAATAGAATATTTATAAGACGCTTGCTTTTTCTGATGTTTATGGAGATGATTTTCATGGGCCAGGTTAGCTCGTCTTTATGCATTTTATGGATTTTATCCCGGCGGAGTTTTACACGCATGTTCCCACTGCCCTCTACTGGCAAGAACGTGTCAAGTTAGACCTCAACTCGCCCAGCCTTTAAAAACAGAACTTTTGCAGCAGAACTTTGCTGACAGAGCCCTTAAACTGAAGGAGGCACACAGTCTCAGTAGTTCAGAGCAAAAAGAGGTCATGATTTTAACTTGAGCATCAGTCCTGTAGGATGTTAATTTATATATTGGTGTCAATATTACAAAAGCTAGACAAAGCACAGCTTTCACACGAATTCACTAATTCTTAAGTCCCTGTGGTTGGTGTGTTAGTTGCTCAGTTGTGTCCCCAGACTCTTTGTGACCCCATGGACTGTAGCCCACCAGACTCCTCTGTCCATGGAATTCTCTAGGCGAGAATACCGGAGTGGGTTGCCATTTCCTTCTCCAGGGGATCTTCCTGACCCAGGGATCGAACCTGGCTCTCCTATATTGCAGACATATTCTTTACCATCTGAGTCACTTGGTGCATAAACAGATTTAATATCTCACTTTGCTTTTTAAGGTGTAATCTAAGGGGACAAGATGAAACCACAGCTCAAATGTTTTTCTCTCCCCGAGTGAATACTTACTGGGCTGCGATCTTAATAAATTTTTTTAAGAGCTGAACACGCTTGCTAGGCTGGGAACAAAGGCAAATCTCAGTGACAACCCAAAACTGAATTTCATTAAACCTCCTCAGGAACAAATCCAAGTTTGCTGTGGTCTTTTTAAAATGATGCCTTCCAAATGTGTGATAGATTAGCTCCAGCTAGAAGAAAGGAAAACAGTGTCACATCTTTGTTTTTAAATCAAAACACCAGCTCGCTCCTCCATTTGACATGACAAATTGACACTGGTCAGCAAACGTGAATACAGTCACTGACTGGGATTCAACTTGAACTTCAACTTGAAGACCTCAAGGGCTCAATGAGGCTTGCTGAATACTGTAACTATAAACTAGGTGCTATTGGCTTAATATACTCAGGAAGACAGAGCTTATTGCAAATCGTAAAGATTTTTCTTTACTCTCAAAGGCTTCATAACAGACTTTATTAATATACTCAACATTTTGCAAAAAAAACCTCTCATGTGGCTTTCACATTGCAGCACATAGTCACATTTGCAGGCAACATCCAGAACTGCCATGATACCTATGAATACATGCTCTCAACGGAGCACCTTACCTCATGCACACAGTTGAAGAGTTCCCAATCATAAATTGTCATCTGATAGGCCAAATCTTTGGAGCTCATCAGTTCAAAAGTTCCCATTGTTCCAACAGTTGGGCCCTCCTGTTCTGGCAAGGGAGTCTATGAATAATAATACGAAAATATATCAGAATCTCAAAACAGATAAGCTGAATGCTGTTAGGACTTGGAGGGGAGAGGATTCTGAAGATGCTTTAAGGAATACCTTGAAACTTTGATTTTACCCAAAGGAGAAAAAAGCCTTTGCTCTTAATGCTCACTTGCCTCCATGCACTTTTATAGTAACCATTATCACTCTAATCAATTCCACTGACTGAAAAACATGGACCATGGCAAATAAGATTCAGTGACAACTGACCTATGGAGGTTCTCTTCTGCATAGGCCTGGGAGCTCCCTGGAAACAATTCCTTTTCCCTGGAAAACATGTAAGATGTTCTGTTTCCCATTGAGGCTGTTCCAAAGCAGGTACTGGCATCGTGGTTTGGGTGTTTAGCTACTTACTATGGCAGGGGCTGGTGACAGTGGTAAAGCTGCTGCATCTCTATCTCTCATAATACACTGCCTGGGACTACTAGGTGAAAGAAGGCTCCGTGATTACATGGGATTACATGTGATGTTCAATTCCTCCACTTTCTGAGAGATGCAGAGCTAGGAATGATAGTCACATGGTCATGGTGTTTGGAGGTAGGCATCAGAAAACTAAATTCTGCTACTTTCTGGAAGACCTTTGGTCAAAATTTTGCATCCAATTTATGTACTTAGTTTTTACTTTATGAGAAATGAATTAGGGTGCTTTTCCTTAATAAGATGAATGATTTGTATATACTAGAAACTTTACTTATATTCATACCCATTGATCTATAATAATAGTTTAAAGTTATAAAAGTCACATGAATGAAAAGAGTTTCCCCAGCTCGATACAAAACGTATTTGGATATCCATCATTTAGGTTAGAAGTACTAATATTGTTCACACTCTATCATCATTCATCATTGTCATCATCACCCATAACCCTGACATTCTCTAAATGCATGCTGCTTTCTGGGCATTTGAAGTTTGCAGTTTAACAGAGGAATCAGCTCTGACCTGTGAGTACAGCACTGCATGTCAGTAAAGAATCAGCTGTTGGCATTTGTTTGCATGTATGTATAAAGGGACAGACAGAAGCATCAACAAACACCTGACTCCCAGATATATGGAAAAACAGGTGAGGAAACATGAATGGGCTTTTGAGAGGTAGTGGGCATTTGGAATGAATATGTAGCCTTAAGAGGTTCTTGGAAAAAGAAGGTGGGCTTTAAAAGATTAAACAGATGAAACTGGGCAGGTTTAGAAGGGCCAAGTTTTCCCTGAGTATCCAGGATGCTGGGTCGTAGGTTGGAGGATGGCAGCAGAGGCATGAAGGTAGGGATGTGTCATCAGACTTGCTTGGCAGGAACAGAGAGTTCAGGGGAACAGAATGGAATATGTTAGAAAGCCTTGGAGTGCCCAATGGGAATTAGGGTTTTGTAATAGACCAGGTTAGTGCCCGTTTCAGGAAGCAGCAGACCCTGAATGTAAACCCCATTCTAATTACATAGACTTGGATGATCCCCTAATCTGTTGACTGTTTTTAGCTCTTATGAGTTGGGGACCCACTACCTAGTACCTAGATACCACTCTAATGGCAGAAAGTGAAGAGGAACTAAAGAGCCTCTTGATGAGGGTAAAAGAGGAAAGTGAAAAAGCTGACTTAAAACTGAACATTCAAAAAACTAGATCATGGCATCCGGTCCCATGACTTCATGGCAAACAGATGGGGAAAGAGTAGAAACAGTGACAGATTTTATTTTCTTTGGCTCCAAAATCACTGTGGATGTTCGGTGACTGCAGTCATAAAACTAAAAGACACTTACTACTTGGAAGAAAAGCTATGACAAACCTAGACAAAAGCAGAGACATCACTTTTCTGACAAAGGTCCATTTAGTTAAAGCTATGGTTTTTCCAGTAGTCATGTATGGATGTGAGAGCTGGACCAGAAAGAAGGTTGAGCGCCAAAGAATTGGTGCTGGAGCTTTTAAACTGTGGTGCTGGAGAAGACAACTGAGAGTCCCCTGGGTAGCAAGGAAATCAACCCTGAATATTCACTGTAAGGATTAATGCTGAAGCTAAAGCATCAGTACTTTGGCCACCTAAGGCTAAGAGCTAACTCATTGGTAAAGATCCTGATCTGGGAAAGATTGAGGGCAGGAGGAGAAAGGGGACAGTGGAAGATGAGATGGTTGAATGTATCACCAATTCAATGGATATGAGTTTGAGCAAACTCCAGATGATAGTGAAGGGCAGGGAGGCCTGGCGTGCTGCAGTCCATGGGGTCGTTAAGAGTCAGACATGACTTAGTGACTTAACAACAACCACTTAGTACCTAGGCTTGTTAAGAGAACAGGATGGGAATAATTTAAGTGTGGCATGTGAGCAAGTGCCCAGCACAGAGGGGGGCCCCACCTTCCCAGCTGTGCTGCACTGATGCAGAGGTACAGGAAGAGTGAGAAGTACAGCACCTGTATGTACAAGCCAAACACTGTTGTTGCTGATTCACTCTTAGGGCAGGAAGAGCAGGGCCCAGAGAACATAGAAGAAAAATCATTATTCTAAAGTTTTAAAACGTAGGGAACTGACTTGAAGCTAATGGGCAAGTAGTTTATGGAAACAAGCAGTATGGTTTCAAGCAGGGTAGGTCTCAGGTAGGAAAGTCAGGCTAAGTCATGACTGTCTAAGGCTCTGGCTGACTGTCCACATCCTGCCTTCCCTCTTGCCTGTTTGCTCTGCTGTGGACCTGTCCTCTATTCCTTGGGTATGCTCTTTCCTCAGTCTGAGTCCTCATCTCTTTCCCTTGAGGTCTTACGGCTTTCACAGAGGGGATAAATTAGCCCAACTACAGGGAAGATGGCTGAGTGCCAAAGAATTGATGCCTTCAAACTGTGGTGCTGGAGAAGACTCTTGAGAGTCCCTTGGACTGCAAGGAGATCAAACCAGTCAATTCTAAAGGAAATCAATCCTGAATATTCATTGGAAGGACTGATGCTGAAGCTCCAATACTTTGGCCACCTGATGCGAAGAACTGACTTATTGGAAAAGACCCTAACGCTGGGAAAGATTGAAGGCAGGAGGAGAAGGGGGCGACAGAGAATGAGATGGTTGGATGGCATCATCAACTCAATGGACATGAATTTGAGCAAATTCTGGGAGATGGTGAAGAACAGGGAAGCCTGGTGTGCTGCAATCCATGGGGTCGCAAAGATTCAGACACAACTGAGCGACTGAACAACAAGAGGAAAGATGCCATAGAATACTTTTAGTCATGGATGCTAGTATATCATCCTGAATCCCTTTTGAGAGAAACAGAAACCCCTGTTGAATCTCTACTTTTTATGAGTGAACAGGGCTTACCAAGCAAAGGGCAGGCTGACTGCTTCCCTCCGTGAACCACCAGGGAGGCAATCTGAGCAGTACAGAGAGCTCCTCCATCTGAAGGGGGAATTACATGCTGGTCCCATAGGAAGCAGATTCCTGGACCATTTTCTCCTAGATATCCCTGTGGAAATTTGCTACAGATGAAGCACAGAAGAACCTATGTAGGGTCTGCATTACACAGACAGATCTGAAAAGTGCCCACACAGAGGCAAAGAACTCCTATAGACTTGACTTTGCTCTTTTTGAGAGCTGATTTCTCTGTTCAGCTTGGATGGGGGTGATTAGGAGAATAGCACTCTTATGCTCACATTGTCCTGATGAGGAAACTAAGACATTAAAAGGATGTGCTGATTGTCAGTGACAAAGAGATGGCTAAAGCAAGCTGCCATCCCAGCGTCCTCTTTCTTCGGGCTCCCACACTCTGTACCAAGCTCTGCAATGACATTTGTCACACTGGATACCACCGCACTCTGGTGTCCCACACTACACTATGTGCTCCCTGAGGTACAAGGACCATGATGGATCTATTTTCAAGACCATGCTAGAGCCAGAATCATCACCTGGAATGATATAGGTTAGGCCCCAAAGAAAAACCTAAGAAGCTAGTGAATGGATAAAAGTAGAAGCAAATTACAGTACAACGGGGTTTTATTGTTAAGTTGCTCTGTACTAACTTATTTATGCTTAAAATGTCAAGAAAGTAAAGCTCTAGAATCTGAGCCCTTAAGTGACTAGGACAAACTGCTGACACTACTAATTCTAGACAGCACTTCAGCACTACGGTTTGTTCTGTTCCAGGCTGTTTGTGTTAGTTTCATCTCCCAATTTGACCATGATTATTGTAAGGACAGAGGCTCTGGGACACTGATCCAGTGTCACGCAGATGCTGGCACTTCATATAAGTATGTGTTGATGGATCAAAGGTCTGGCCAACATTCTGTACTCCAGAGTCATTCTGTGTATGACTCTTCCTGGATGCACTGTCCTCAAATCTTTAGAAAGCCGGAAAAAGAGCTTTATGCCTACAGTTTTGTGACCACTCCTTAGAAATGATGGCATAACCGGCAGGCCAATGAATGGCAGAGCACCAACAGGGAAGAAGTTAAGCATGTTCATGTCCAGATACTTGCCGCAAAGCAAGCTCCTTGCAATTACGCATGACTTAAAATGGAAGACTAGGAAGGACTGAGAACTTGTAAGGCTGCAGGATTGTGTGCAAATAAAACAGAGGCTTAAAAAGTTAGCATCTTCACCACAGAGAGCTGGAGATGGTCCACATTCTGCATCTGTACACCATGTCATCAGACACTGCGGCCAAGAACCAGCTGGCAAGAGAGGCCCAAGCCCCGAGTGGCAAACGCATCACACAGCACCTTTAGCAGGTCTACAACTAAACTGGCTTTTGCTGGGTTTTGCTGCCACGAGAGGGTAGTATGACTCATTCATGCCATTTCCCTCCCCAATCTCTCAATACTGGGAAGTATTTATTTTCAGAAAGCAGTGGATGTAGATAATGAAAAATCCATGAAAAGGACTGTGAACAGATTCAGATCATACAGTGCTGGTGGGTGAGGGAGGTCAGGAGAACTCATGCCCCTTTTGCAAAGTTCCTCTCCAGGTGAATTCAAGGAGTCACAAAATCTGCTTAACCTGTGCGGCTGCACAAACTAGCTCTCCCCAGGTCAGAAGGTCAGAATCACAATGAGGCTAAGCAAGCTCTACAAAGTCCAAGGAGGGGAATCTTGATTTACCTACAACATCTGATCTGATTAAATTGAATGTATTCGTGCATCACTCATGTAGTTAAATTCTCCCCCCTAAAATGCAATCCAGCTTCCTTGGTGGCTCAGTGGTAAAGAATCCATCCGCCAGTGCAGGAGTTGCAGGTTCGATCCCTGGGTTGGGAATACCCCCAGAGAAGGAAATGGCAACCCACTCCAATATCCTTGCCTGGGAAATCCCATGGACAGAGGATCCTGGCAGGTCCATAGGGTCACAAGAGAGTCAGACATGACTTGGCAACTAAACAACAACAACAAAATGCAACACACTATAGTGCTTGTGTTGCACTTTTCTTAGTAAAGAAGCCCTGTGTGTCTAACAGATGGAAAAAACTAGTCCTCTGAACTGGCCCCACAGGCTCTCAAAGATACCCCAGTAGCTATTCATTTCCATGCCTAACTATTAAAGGAGAAACAGAAATGAACCCCACCAGAGCATAAAGGAGAGAGGGCCAGTCACTTGTTAACACAGCTGATTAAGCCTTTACTCAGAGAGCTGTGTGGGGCTGTGAACAGTATTTTGGAGACTTAGGGAAGATAGGTGGCCTCTGATATTTCCCGCACAAGATGGAGAGAGCTCTTTCAGGGAATGGCATTTTCCCTGGACCGTAGAGTGGCTCTTTCATAATGCATTTCTACATCCCCCTAAGGAGCAGGATAAATTGTGATGTCTTGCCTTCAAAAAATTATTTCTATCCTGGTCTCTAAGTGTTCATGTTTTTTAATATCAATATTTAAATCGGGGACATTTCAAGGAGGTGAATTACTACAAAGAGTTCTGAAAGCTGAATTATGCCCCAATCATAGTGCAACTTGCTGAATTTCCACAAAGGAAAATCTAAAGCTCATAGCATCTCAAATGAACACCTGAGGCTTACCTAATAGACCAGAGAAAAGAAAAAGACAAGTAGCATTCAGGAATTTTTTTTAGCAACTGAGTTCAATGTGACTGCAAAATTAAGCTCCAGACAAGTTTTTCTGATTGCAGACGCTGCTCCAAGGCGGCCATCCACACCTACCAGTGAATCGAATTGCTCTCGCGGGCAAGCAAACAGACGTCCATTAATGGTGAGCGTTGTAAATACTGAAACATCATTAGGTTTGAGCACCACCTTTTCTGTGAACATAAAAAGCATGAGATTGCCTATTAAATGCATCTGAGATTTGCTGTACTGCCCTAATCACACCAACAAATTGCCAGCTTGGTGAATTACTGGAACATGCAGAGTGACTGCACAAAATACTGTACTGAAGGGATCCACTGAATAAAAAAGACACAGCAATCATGCAAGCATACAACACTCAGGATGCCATCAGAAATGACCCCAAAACAGGGATGGAAATACCCGAGGGCCAATTTACCCAGTTTTGCATACAAAAACCGCACCTGCTATTTAAAAAACAAGTTATGCTTCTAGATGGTAATTAACGCCCAGCCCTTTGGAGATGACAGTATCACTTTTAGAAAACTTAGGGGGTTTCTGATATCCCACATGACTTTTGATGTAAAATTCATCACTATTTTTTTCACTCATTCCCTAATTTGGAGGGAAACTGCATTATCAGATGAAGTCTCATATTTAAAATGGTTCATACAAAAGATACTTATTTAGCATTTACTATATGCTGGACACTGCTCTGGACACTGAGGATACAGAAGGCAACGATACAGAAAAAATACAAATAGTCCCCAAAGAGCTTGCAGCATAGTGAGGGGTGCAGACAGTGACAATGTACCAGAGAGTAAGCAGTGAGGAGGAGACAATAGAGCAGGGAGGGAGGCTGGGAGGGGTGTCTAAGGGGGAGTCAAAGAAAGGGAGGAGGGGTCCCCCATGAGACAATGCCAGGAAAACATGAAGGCAGTGAAGGAGGCACCTGGGAGAACTATGGCGAGCGTGTGCTAGAGGGCTGGTGGTGGACAGACAGACATCCTGGGTCATGTGCACCAGGAACAGAAATGGAGGGGGGATATTTTGGGAAGCCAAGATATATTTAAAAATTCTGCCTCAGTGGAATAATTTCTCTTTAAATGCGGCAGAAATGGCCTCCCTCAGATCCTGAAGGATCCTCCAATGAGTATCAAATCATTGCTGGATAAGCAAGCCTCATGGCTCCCTCCCACAGCCTCTCGCTGTAACCTGTGCAGACCCTTCCAAAGTTCTGGTCACCTGGACGGTGACTGTTTATTTATTGTCTCCCTCCTCGCCAGCCTCTGAGCCACTTGGAGGCACAGGCTCTGCATACACCTCCCCTCCTGTCACAGCCACACTGAGTGGCTGATAAATACATGATGGATGAAAGCAGGCAGTAGTCAAGTAATCCTGTGGGAGGAAATACTCCTCACTTGGTCGATGAGCTGAATTCCTGCCCTTTCTGCTGGGAAAGGAGGGAGACATCATCAGCCAAAAAGAACCAGCCTGTGACCACCTCTAACTTTAGACTCACGAAAACCTATAGCCTTTAGCCAGAAAAGCCAGGTGTCCTCTTAGGGCCCACATGTCTCACAGCTCCAAGGCCTTAAACATCTTCCTTTTTTTTTCCTCTTAATTGAAGTATATTTACAATGTTGTGTTATTTGGGGGCTTCCTTTGTAGCTCAGATAGTAAAGAATCCACCTGCAATGCAGGAGACTAAAGTTTGATCTCTGGGTCGGGAAGATCCCCTGGAGAAGGGAATGGCAACCCCACTCCAGTATTCTTGTCTGGGAAATCCCATGGACAGAGGAGCCTGGTGGGCTACAGCCCATGGGGTTGCAAAGAGTCAGACACAAATGAACAACTAAGCATGTTGTGTTATTTCAGGTATATAGCAAAGTAATTCAGTTATACGTATATATGTATTTATACACACACACACACATATATATTTTTTCAGTTCTTTCCTATTATAGGTTATGACAGCATTAAGCTTTTCTGTTTAGGGTTTATAGGAAAACTCCAGGCTGACATCCACACCAGAGACCTCATTCCAGCTGCCTCTTCATCTCTCTCTGCTTCAGAGTGGGCACCTACCGGATAGGGGATATTAAGACTCTAGCCCAGTGCACTTCTAACCACCTCCATTTCTGTTATTTGTGGGAGCACACACAGCACCCACTTGTCCCTTTGGATCAGCTTGAAAGGGCCCCACTAACTTCCTGCCAGGGTTCTGTTTGATGGCATATTCCCCTCTACAGAAGGCTCTTACCTCCCCCGGAGCTCATCCTGACGATGATCAGGCCTTCCCCGGAGCCCAGTTTGTCGGCAACTGCGCTGAGGACTTCCTTCACCGAGGCAACCACTGGCACCCGGATGGTTGTGTAGGTGTGGTCCATGCAATAGACTTTAAACAGAACTATTGGGAAGACAACAACAATAAGATAAATTGATCTCGGGAGTTCTTAAAAAAAAAAAAAACACAAGCTATGCAAAATGTTTGGATGCGTCCTCCAAAATTTGCATGACCTTGCCATTCTTATGACTTGTATTTACTTGTGCTCATGGATGCCTACACTTGTCCTCTGCTAAAACTTACCTTAGCATTGGTCTAAGAACAGTCCATGACTGCCAATCCCAGTTACAAAAACCACAAAAGAGAGTTGTGAAAAACCCACACAGAGGTCATGGGAAAAGGATGAGAGGTATGTTTAGGCAAGTTTTCAGGGTCTGCCCTTATCTGTGAGTGTTTCTTTTTCACAGTCCAGGACTGTTGTGTGGTAGGCAGATTACTAGATTCCCACTGCCTGGTTCAGTGGTGGGGAGTCAGCATTAACACTCTTGCAAACAGGAGTGCTTCTGCCTGGGGTCATGAACATTTGCTAACATTCCTGCTCACTTGTCCACTGATGTGTGTACTCTAAGGCCTGGCCACATGGCTTGGGTGGTGTTCAGTTCAGTAGATCTGCATGTGGTATCCACACATTCAGCTCTGAACACACAAGTCCTGGAGGTAATTCCACCTCTTGTAATTCTTGAGTTTGGGGCACCCCTAAATTATAACATTCGTCTGTGGCTGAAGATGAAGATTTCATCATGTTCATTTTATTTTGGCTGTGACTCTCTGAAGAAATTTTAACCAAGCAAACAATAGCAGCCTGCGTCTGGGCCTCCCCGATGGGCACTAACGAGGTAGTGCTCAGGGCCGAGGGCATCTTCCTGGGCGGGAGCCCTGCTTGGCAGGTGAGCAGGTGACCCTGGTGCTCTACCTCTGAGAGGCATCTGCAAAACACTAACCACCTTCCAGCCACCTTGACAACTGGCCCCTGAGATAATCTTTCTCTCCTTCAAGGAAAGGTGGCAGTGGGGTAGAGGCAGAATCAGAGAAGTGTGAACAAGCACCTTGGCTCCAGGTACCAAGTTCAAGGACAAAAATAACTGGAATGCCAAAGGGCACCTCCAAGCAAACCATCTAGCGTGCACAGAGAGCCGAGAAAAGCTATTCTGTGGGTGATGCCCAAGGGGTGATGCCCAGAGGGAAGATTTCATTCTGACTTTAAATAATCTACGCATGCTGGAAAAGAAATCTCACCTTCATCAGAGCCACGGATAGGCTGGCGCTTCTGGGCTGTCTCATCGCCTGTGTTGAACTGTTGCAAAAGAACTTTGTGCTGTAAAAATAATAACAATAGTAGCTGCCATAAGGGGAGGATGACAGATGAGTATCTGCAACTCAGAGGACACATGCCTGAGAAGCAGAGTCAAGAAATAAAGAAAACATATTTTGTATTTACAAAGACATCACTGTCACATATTGCGATGTTATATTTCTGAAGAACTGTCAGTCTACCGGGCACAATTAGAGAATCCTGATCCATTGCCACTGACCTTCTTTTGTGGAGCCTTTGCATCTTCTGAACTACGAGAAATAGAGAAAGCACATTCTTTAATACTGTTGGTACTATTAAATTGCTTCATGTGTATATATCTTTAATCTTGTGTTAGAAATGAAATTACAGCATCCCTTCAGGAGGCAATATGAGTCTCCTTATTTTAATACCAAGAGGCCAAAGCACAGAGAGGACAGCTAAGAGATCAGCTCTTGTCTCAGGCAGATCCCTGGTCTAACTGAGGCTAAAAGCCAGGATTGCTCACCCTCAAAGTCTATCTAGTAGCCAGTATTTAATCAATGGCTCAAAGGACAGCATGTGCAAACCCGTGTTTCCACTTAGAGGACACAAGTATTCACCATTAACAGCTTTGGCAGCAGAAAGTGAATTTCCCACATAAGTAATTCTCTTCAAACTTTCCTTAAATGCCACTGACCACTGTGGTGTTGGATTCCCTGCCTTGAACCAAAGGGACCCAGGTTTACTGAGTCAGATGTCCAAGGAGGATCTCTGGCTCCCCAGGCTTTCTCTGGGCAGCTGTCTGGTGCAGAAGGCAGCTGAGCAGAATCTCCACCCTTTTGTTCATCTGGCCTGACTGCACCCGCTCACCTGAGGCCCAGACCACTCAAATCAGCTTTCACCCTTTGTGGGCACAAAGGACTTTTTGGATGATGATGTGATTGAGAGGCAGCAGGCACTTACTTGGTGAAAGCTCACCCCAAAGCCAAGCCCTTCCTTACATTTGCTTGACAATCTTCTCCAGCTCAGGCAGTTGCTCCTTGAGGGCAGCAAGCATCCGGGCATCATCTGATACAGACACATAAAACTCCTGTAATTGGCAAAGGTCAGAGGCTTTTAACAAGAACTGCAAAGGGTACATAATTCTGCAAAGAGCAACAAAGACATGTCCCTATGTCATCTGCCTCACTAGCATCTCCAGACCATGGTTTCATGGACTAGGGACAAATAAGAAAATGTTACAGCATGTCTAAATTCAACATGGCAAGTGAGAAAAAAATTTTGGAAACTGATGATAGTGATGCATGCGTTCCATTGTGAGTATAATTAATGCCACCGAATTGTACACTTAAGAATGATTAAAATAGCAAGTTTTATGATTGCTATGTTCTACCACAATAAACAAATTTAAAAAATTTAAATCGCAAATGAAGTGTTTATATGATATTTATACAGAAGGCAAAGCAACGCAGTGTTCTGGAATGGGTTATTTTAGTCTTTCCTTTAAGAGCACTGCTTTCACCTCAATATTTTTTTCAGGGGAATTTTAATATTTATTTTGAATATTATTTTACTATTTGTTGTTTATTTAATATTTACTACTAGTCGTGGTTAACTTGGTGGTGGTAAAAGTACAGCCATGGTTTTCAGCACTGCACTGAAGTTTTGTGGAGTTCATGTCACTAACTCAGGACTCTTCACTGATGTCCGGGGATGGTTCCACCCACTGAGCAGCAGTAGTCGTGCCCTGCTTTGTGCAGGGGCAGTGGGCTCCCCAGCAGAAGCTGAGAGATGTGGCAGCAGCAGCATCACCATCATTCTGACTCATCTGCAAAATGGTCCTTTACTCGAAGCCATGGGTAGAAGCCATAACCCAGTGACCCAAGCGACTATTATTCCTCTACATCTTCAAAATCTTTCATTCCATAGTCTTGAGGGACTCTCATTGCCCACCTTTCCTCCCAGCCTCATTTCTCTGCCTGCCAAATGATATGACTAAAAAGGAGTGGGTGGGGATGTTTCTTTTGGATAATTCATTCTTAAACAAACAGACTGATAAAGTTTGAAACTGAAGTCATATTGCCTTTTGCCTGCACAGAAGTAAGGTCCTCATCTCAGTTTCGGAGGACAGAGTCATTAAGGATTAAATGCTCAGGTCACTGTTGTAACGTGGGCTGGAGCCATGGGAAGGAAAAGGAAGTTCAGCTTAAATCAGTGTTTACAAAGTAAATCAAGGCCCTTTCAGAACCACTTCATGGGCCTAAGAATTCTTTAATAAAGTTATCTGCTCCACTGTACTCAAAAACATCACCATTTGCTCTAGTAATCCCACTTCTAGGTATAGAACCAAAGGTAGACCTATTTGTACAAAAATATTCGTTATGCTGCTCTTCTAGGAAGGTAAAAATGGAAATATTTTCAACAATATAGGAAGAAATAAATACATCTGTGGCATAGCTACTCAAAGGCCATTAGAAAATTTTATTAGAAAGACTGCTGACATAGAAAAGCCCTTACATAAAGTGGAAAAGGCATCCTGTGAAATGATGGGTACTATGTTGATTATAACTACAGAAAATATATCAAAGAAAGCCACTAAATGAAAACACATCAGAATGCTACTATCAGTTATTGAATCAGACTGGCAGGATAATGGATGATGCTTTTCTTTACTTTTCTGATAGTACCTTTCTGATGAGTGAACATGTTAACAAAGTCTAGAATTTGCACTTACACTCTCTCCAGGGAAGCTGCCGTGCCTGTGGGTGGTCCCTGTTTTGCAGGACAAAGACACAGTCTCGGAAGGGATGATCCCCACGTACCTCCAGGAAAGCCATCGCCACGTCATCCTCTTGTAGGACATCTCCATACATGGCAGCCCACTGCAAAACCAGGCGGATGACTCGCCTCTTATTGTTGAGGGCATAATCCATTTTCTCTTGTTCTGTGCCTTGTGAAGGCTGTGCATGGTAAGTGCCAAGGAGTCAAGGAAGAATATTTAGCCATTTCACTGTGCTACAAGCAAAGGTAGAATGACAGATCCCAGCTCCAGGAAGGCCTTTTGGATTTGATGGAATTTCTTCCTTAGGCCCTCAAGAAAACCCCCACCTGCATGAAAGTTCTGGACCAAATGCATACAAACCCAGCAGACTTTGCCTTGATAGTGGCCCAAAGAATTAGACTTGCACGGCTCTACTTGGACTTGTGTGTTGATAAGGATTCTTGTTGCGCCCAGCTTTGGTTCTCATCATATTCCGTGCCTGCCCTTTGCACTGCCTTCACCTCTAGGGGTGGTAACGCTTCCTGCTGTTGGGCCTAACCAACTCTCTTTGGCTCCCACAATTCTGGACACATCTCTATAATCCCTCTTTATATGCACTTCAGTCAAACCCTTACAAGTGGGTATCTGGTCCTCCTGGAACTGTGACTGATATAAAAAGTACACGGGGAGGAAGTGAGGCTGAAGATAGATAAACTCACTGCGGGTTAAGATGAGGAAACCTTCCCGCTGTCTCCGTCTTCCCGTGAGGGACTCAGACACACTTTTTATGCATCCTTTCTTCTCTTGTTCAGAACCATAATTTAACATAATTCAACCATAATTTAACCATAATTCACATTGGCTTTTCGTGCATTAATGGCTAGTCATCCTAACTATAAACTCTTTGAGGCTAGGTTAATACATTCTTCTTCTTATATTCTGAACCATGCCTAGCACCCTGATGCTTACATAGACATTTTATCCATTAATACAACAGATACTTGATAGAGTGTCTATGTGTCTGGTGAAGGTCCCTGCTCTCAGTTTACATTCTTCTGTGGATTACGGTAGGGAGAACAGAATATGTGATCAAGAAAGATTTTAGATTAGACATATTCCCTTTTCAGTGATTTATGGTAGTTCATATTATAGACAATTCATTCATAAAACAATTGCCTCTTTATAACTGACACTTGAACACAGAGTACCTCAGGTAAGCTCTACTTTATAGTCTTGTGATGAAAAACATTGTTCTTTTTCTACAAGTTAGCAAACTGACAGTAAAGGAGTATAAGCGACAAAGATTACATTGTGAGTTTTAAATCCAAGACTGGTTTTAAATCCAAGACTCCTAATTCCAACTAGTTTAATCCCCATTAAATAATATCCCTGTGCCTCATACCTGGCTACAAGACTGAGCATGTTCTAGCTTACGACCATGACTTAAAAGACACCGTAGAAAACTGTCCTGTGGCAGTGCTATACTTGGGAGCTAAACCAGTCAAGGGCCTTTTCTAAAGGGACTATAAATAATGATCAAGGTAAATGACAGAACCTTAAAGCAAAGGTTTACTGCATGTAAATGGGTTGCAAAATGGCTTTCATAAATTGAGTACGGGATTCATAAAAAAAGAAAATTGCTCAACCTGTATTGCTACAATTCTCTTTGAGCTTACAATAAAACAGGGAAGAAAGATCACTTTATGTGAAAATTATTTCTTTTCTGATTAACCCTTTGATCTCTTGCTTGTAGGCACACATAACTCAGTTTTTCTTTCCAAAGAATTGTAATGCTGGCCATTACATTTTAAGACTTTTTAGAATACCTTGCAGTATAGTCAGACACGTGGTGGGTACCAAATGGGTAATTCTTGGCTGACTGAAAACCATGTATTCATTCATCTACAAGTCAGTAAGAGAGAGAGAGAGAGACTCTTTTCTACTTATATGAGGCTGAAATGTTTGAAATATCAAAATGATAGCAAGATGATGTAATTCTAACTTTCCAGGTTACCTTGACTTGGACTCAAGGAAGCAAAACAAACACTTGTGTATTGGATCCAGAAACATCAGTTGCACACCTGTGGCTAACCTATAGGGATTTAGTACAGAATGACCAAATTGTCATTGTCTCTGTGGGTCAGGCAAAGATTCTTGTCTTCTCTCTTGCTGGGGAAATCTGTATTTTGTCTACAGTAAAACATAGAAGACACAACTGGAAGAATTAACATGTTTACCCCTTCAAATGTGTATAGAGCATTACAGTTTATAAGAAATATGTTCAATGTGCTCACATGATCATGTAATGCTTTCCACAAACCTGAAGGGTAAATATTTACAGATGAGGAGAGTGAGGGTCAGAGAGGACTTCTGCCCAAGGTTGTTCAGTGAGTAAATGGAGGGCTTACAAACCCAGACAGGGCTCTTTCCATTATCGCCACCCCCATGGCCCAAACAGTGGCTATACTGACTACACACTGGTGCTTGGGTTCATGAAATTATTAGGAGTAATTGCATCTTGGAAGCAAAAATCCTAATAGGAGAGATTTCTCCTTCTCTCTCTTTTCCCTCTCTCTTCCTTAATTTTTTATTGAAGCTCCTAGCTTTCTAGAGATGACTCAGCTGGTCCAATCCTGAAACCAAGGGCTGACTGCCTGCCACTCTTCACGCATATTCCATAGCCTCCTGGAGCTAGAATTGACTGAATCCAGTGGGATCAGGAAGAGGCTTTCTCTTTTTTCTTGTGAAATTTACATATGTTTGCCTCTGGAAATAAACAAAAGGAAGCACTGATTTGTTTCACAAAGTGTTACCTTTCCTCTTTCAGGTATTTATTTACTAAGACGGAATGGAAGTTAATAGCACTTTTATAGCTGAATCCAGGTATGTGCTCAAGGATTTGGCCCCTCTCCAGACAACATACCATTCTATTCATCAACAGTCTGCTGAATTAGATTCTCAGGGGACACAGACAGGCCTTTACATGTAATTGATTAGATGGTTACAGGTGAGGTACTGGGGCTTCTATTTTGCCCCATAACAATCTACCCAGGTGTTTAGAACATTTATGTGATTTTTAGATTTTATTTAACTCCTACAAAAAACAAGTGGAGAGAGAAAAAACTATGTTCCCTTCAGATAGTAATCAAAGAATAAAGAACATCTCACCAGGCCCCTTGTCTCAATATGATGTCAAAAATGCACCCTAACAAGAGTAACATTTCAAACATAGTATGTTCATAAATTCACATACATCAGAAAGGCTGCAGAAACCATTACTTTTTGTGGCTAACGCTGGAGTAATAATATATTAACCATTTGATGGAGAAAGTCCAGTGTGGAATAAAAATCTGAGTCTTCTCCAGCACAAATAACAATTTAAAAGGGTTATTAATGCATACCACACACATTTTTAACATATGAAGGACACTATTGAAAATACATACTTAGCTAATGTCTATTTCAAGAGTAGATTAGTAAAGAATATAAAATACATGATAATCTAATAATTTATTATCAAGAAATACATGTATAGAAGAAGAATAAGGTCATGACTCATAATATCATGACAGCTGGGTTCTGGTAAGAAGCAATACGGCTACTCGAATTCATGGGGAAAAGACTCACAGAAAGATAATATGGTTCTGGTATCTGATTCTTTTACCTCATAAAGTGCTAGGTTAAAGTCTGCAAGAAATTCTGGAATTATTCCCTGAATTGTTACTTTCAACACAATTAAGAAAAGGCCAGAATAGTCAAAGTGGCCAAATGCATCACTCATATACTAAGTTGATTTCAGACGATTCACAGAATCATAGAATCTGAGTTGTAAAAGTCCTTTGATTTTTGTCTCCTTCAACTCCACCATTTTAGAGGCAAAGAAACATGTAGAATGAGGTGAAGTGATTTTTCTGAAATTTATCGATGGAATTCTTAGAGCTAGAACTCAGTTCTCTTACCTTCCTTCCCAGTACTATGTTGACTTCTTAATGTTATTGTGTGTCTAATATTATTATTTCTTTATCCAGACATACATTATGCAGCAGAATTATGTGACTTAGCATTTTGTTGGATAATGGAAAAATCCGTCTGAGATACAGAACCTATTCCCCAAAGCCCTCAAAGAAGACAAAGCAAATATAGAAAATCAAGATTT
Organism: Okapia johnstoni; assembly: GCA_024291935.2. NCBI lineage: Eukaryota > Metazoa > Chordata > Mammalia > Artiodactyla > Giraffidae > Okapia > Okapia johnstoni. The sequence goes on along the minus strand of CM044308.1, from coordinate 127,451,809 downwards.
AATGGTTGCAGCCTTGACTCTCTGAGAGCCAGGAAGGCAGGATCCCTAGGGTCTGAACTAGACCCTCTCTGCTATAGTTTTAACCACTTCTCTTGTCCAATGCCTGTTGCTTTAGAAAGCTGTGTTAAAATTCCTGATGATTCAAATCCTAACTTGAGGTTTCTTATTGTGGTAATAAGACCTTTTGCATCAGAATCCTTTAGCAACATGGATGGACCTACAGATTATTATATTAAGTGAAGTAAGTCAGAGAGAGAAAGACAAATATATCACTTACATGTGGAATCTAAAAAAAAAAAGATACAAATGATTTACATACAAAATTGAAATAGATCCACAGACATAGCAAACAATCTTATGGTTATCAAAGGGGATGGAGGAATGGGGAGAGATAAATTAGGAATTTGGGATTAATGTGTGTGTGTGTGTATATATATAGTGTGTATGTGTGTGTTTTGGTTGCTGAGTCAGATCTGACTCTTTGTGACCCCATGGACTGTAGTTCACCAGGCTCCTTTGTCCATCAGAATTCTCCAGGCAAGAATACTGGAGTGAGTTGCCATTCCTTCTCCAGGGAACCTTCCTGATCCAGGGATCAAACCCGGGTCTCCCACATTGCAGACAGATTCTTTCCCATCTGAGCCACCAGGGAAGCCCAACATATATATATATGTGTGTGTGTGTGTATGTGTGTGTGTGTGTGTGTGTATATATATATATATATATATATAAAACAAATAAGACCTACTATATAGCACAGGGAAGTATATTCAATATCTAGTAATAACCTACAATGGAAAAGTATCTGAAAAAGAATGTATATATATATATATATAAAACATGCTGTGCTTAGTCGCTTCAGTCATGTCCGACCCTTTTTGATCCTATGGACTATAGCCCATCAGGCTCCTCTGCCCATGGAGTTCTGCCATGCCGCATTGAAGCCGTCTTCTTTACCATCTGAGCCACCAGGAAAGCCCAAGAATAATGGAGTGGGTAGCCTATTCCTTCTCCAGGGATCTTCCTGACCCAGGAATTAAACAGCAGTCTCTTGAGCTGCAGGCAGATTCATTACCAGCTGAACTACCAGGGAAGCCTATATATATATATATATATATATATATATATATATATAGGAATCACTTTGCTCTACACTTGAAACTAAAACAATATTTAAATTAACTATACTTCAAAAAGAAAAAAAAAGAAAACAAATACAAAAAACGGAATCCTTAAGGGCAGGAACCATGTCTTAAACTCATTGTGAATCTCTGCATTTCCTAATAAAGGACTGGGCACATGAAACATAAAAAGCCTCAAATGTTTACCTTAAACTATTCAATGACACTGTTTGGAGTGCTACATATAATAGTATTTTCTTTATGCTTCTCCCCCCTACCCACCTCAATCCACAGCTCTTTAAAGTGAAAGTTGCTCAGTTGTGTCTGATTCTTTGTGGCCCCATAGACTATACAGTCCATGGAATTCTTCAGGCCAGAATACTGGAGTAGGTAGCCTTTCCCTTCTCCAGGGGATCTTCCCAATCCAGGGGCTGAACCCAGGTCTCCAGCATTGCAGGTGGATTCTTTATCAGCTGAGCTACAAGGGCTAGGTAGCCTATACCCTTCTCCAGCGGACCTTCCCAGCCCAGGAATTGAACCGAGGTCTCTTGCATTGGAGGCAGATTCTTTACCAACTGAGCTATGAGGGAAGCCCAATGCAAATCACTCAGTCATGTCTGACTCTTTGCAACCCCATGGACTATACAGTTCATGGAATTCTCCAGGCCAGAATACTGGAGTGGGTAACCTTTCTTTTCTTCAGGGGATCTTCCCAGCCCAGGAATTGAACCCAGGTATCCTGCACTGCAGGCGGATTCTTTACCAGCTGAGCCACAAGGGAAGTTCTTTAAAACTATCTAAATTACCTTTAATTCCATTTTGTTGAGATATTAAATACAAATCATAGATATATTCTAAATAACTTCATAGTCAATGTCATCAGGTTAAGTCTACAACAAATACCAACTTCGGGTATATTTTTTAAATAGAGTATTTCAGTTACTGGATACTTAGTCTACAGGACCACAGGCTTTTAGAATGACTAAATCTTCATCGAATCAGACCAGCTCCTTTGACATCACAAAATCATGGATGAGGACAAACTGGATCTGTTTTCAACGAGGTATTTGGGCTGGGACTCAGAAGAGGTGAAGGCCACAGAGCCTTTCTACCCTGCCAACATCAGGTTTAATATTCCATTGAGTCATTTTCCTCATGCCGGCTCTGCTGTTCAAACACTATAATTATTTCATATATTTTTACCTAGTTATTATCTTACTCACCACAGGCACCTGTAATTTTTCTGTGTTTTTTTTTTTTTTTACTGCTCATTTACTTATTCTTAATTCAGCTAATAATGGTTCCACGTATTAAAATTATCATGGGGAAAGTAAGTGAAAACCTCCTAGGATGTAGAGGCAGCAGATTCATTACAGCCTACAACAGGGAATAAAATATTATGTATACTTTTTGCAGTAAGTACATGCTAATTATGCAGCTATTTATAAAACACTTATCAACATTCAAACTGATACTCTTCAATGTTGTTGTTTTTTAAAACCCTGCTTTGCATACAAGATCTCTGCTTGAAGCTGAAAACAAACTTTGGGGGTCATCTGCCCACTGACTCAACAAAGCTTTGCTATATTCTTTACCTTATGCTATATTCGTCTCATGGTGTACAATCATTTATTTATAGAGGGGCAATATTTATAAGAGGTTTTAAGGTTTATAATGTATTTTCACACACATAGCCTTATTTGATCTTTACAACAACCTGGTGAGGAAGGTAGAGCAGGTATAATTACCCCTATTATATAGGCAGGGTTCAGAGAGGTTAAAGATAATTGCAAGTAATATAGCTTATAGGATGTAGGTTTTAAACATGGGTCTCCTGACTTCAGAGCTCTTGTTCTTCCCACTGTATTATGGGCCTCTTTACTACCCAGCTTGCCTTTTGAAGCAGCTCCCCTCCCCCATCCTGAGCACTAAGTTTGTTCCTTTCTTGATGCAACATGTGCTTGGGAACTCAAGTTCTGGAATTAGACCACCTGGGTTCATCTTGCGGCTTCCCCACTTATCTATGAGACCAGTCTCTCCATCAGTAAACTTCCTAGGATAGCTGTTGAGGAGGAGATGAGGCAGTACTGGTGAACCATGTAGAACATATCTCAGACATACTAGGTGCTTAGTTAAAGGGTAGCGATCATCAATATTATTACCGCTCTACCTCTGGAAATAATTCAGAATCTTTAAATGGATGGTTTTGGAATTCTTCACGAGACCTGGCATTTCTGGGTTGATCTCTTGTGATTAACACAGCTGCTCCTCTGTTTGTGTGTACCTATTAACTTGGAGCTCACAGAAGCTCTTCCTACTTATTTTCTTGCTCAATTTTTTTTTTCTCACTGATTTTCAGAATTCTCTGTTTTTAGAAGTCTTTAGTTCTTGGCTATTTTTAGTTTTAGTTAGGGGCTTATACTCATAGCAGAGCAGTTAGGACTTGGTCTAATGCAACACATTCAGTTCAGTTCAGTTCACTCAGTCGTGTCTGACTCTTTGCGACCCCATGAACTGCAGCACGCCAGGCCTCCCTGTCCATCACCAACTCCCAGAGTCCACCCAAACCCATGTCTATTGAGTCAGTGATGCCAGCCAACCATCTTATCCTCTGTTGTCCCCTTCTCCTCCTGCCCTCTATCTTTCGAAGAATCAAGGTATTTTCAAATGAGTCAGTTCTTCGCATGAGGTGGCCAAAGTATTGGAGTTTCAGCTTCAACATCAGTCCTTCCAATGAACACCCAGGATTGATCTCCTTTAGCATGGAGTGCTTGGATCTCCTTGCAGTCCAAGGGACTCTCGAGCCGTCTCCAACACCACAATTCAAAAGCATCAATTCTTCGGTGCTCAGCTCTCTTTATAGTCCAACTCTCACATCCATACATGACCACTGGAAAAACCATAGCCTTGACTAGACGGACCTTTGTTGACAGCAGTAATGTCTCTGCTTTTTAATATGATGTCTAGGTTGGTCATAACTTTCCTTCCAAGGAGTAAACGTCTTTTAATTTCATGGCTGCAGTCACCATCTTCAGTGATTTTGGAGCCCAAAAAATAAAGTCTGACACTGTTTCCACTGTTTCCCCATCTATTTGCCATGAAGTGATGGGACTGGATGCCATGATCTTAGTTTTCTGAATGTTGAGCTTTAAGCCAACTTTTTCACTCTCTTCTTTCACTTTCATCAAGAGGCTCTTTAGTTCTTCACTTTCTGCCATAAGGGTGGTGTCATCTGTATCTCTGAGGTTATTGATATTTCTCCCAGCAATCTTGATTCCAGCTTGTGCTTCTTCCAGCCCAGCGTTTCTCATGATGTACTCTGCATAGAAGTTAAATAAGCAGGGTGACAATATACAGCCTTGACATACTCCTTTTCCTATTTGGAACCAGTCTGTTGTTCCATGTCCAGTTCTAACTATTGCTTCCTGACCTGCATACAGGTTTCTCAAGAGGCAGGTCAGGTGGTCTGGAATTCTCATCTCTTTCAGAATTTTCCACAGTTTATTGTGATCCACACAGTCAAAGGCTTTAAAGCAGAAATAAGATGTTTTTCTGGAACTCTCTTGCTTTTTTGATGAGCCAGTGGATGTTGGCAATTTGATCTCTGGTTCCTGTGCCTTTTCTAAAACCAGCTTGAACATCTGGAAGTTCATGGTTCATGTATTGCTGAAGCCTGGCTTGGAGAATTTTGAGCATTACTATTGCTTGGGTTCAAATACTGTCCCAACCCTTGTTGTTGTTGTTGTTGTTCAGTCGCCCAGTCGTATCCTACTCTTTGCAACCCCATGGACTGCAGCATGCCAGGCCTCCCTTTCTCTCACCATCTCCTGGAGTTTGCCCAAGTTCATGTTCATTGCATTGGTGATGCTGTCCAGCCCTCTCATCCTCTGACGCCCTCTTCTTCTGCCCTCGATCTTTCCCAGCATCAGGGACTTTTCCATTGAGTCATCTGTTCACATAAGATGACCAAAATAATGGAGTTTCAACTTCAGCATCTTCCTTTCAGTCAGTATTCAGGGTTGATTTCCCTTAAGACGGACTGGTTTGATCTTGCTGTCTTAAGGGACTTTCAGGAGTCTTCTCCAGCACCACAGTTCGAAGGCATAAATTCTTTAGTGTTCTGCCTTCTTTATGGTCCAGCTCTCACAATTGTATATGGCCACTGGGAAGACCTTAGCCTTGACTATATGGACCTTTGTCGGCAGAGTAATGTCTGCCTTTCAACACACTGTCTAGATTTGTCATCGCTTTCCTGCCAAGAAGCAATTGTCTTCTGATTTCATGGCTGCAGTCACCATTCGCAGTGATTTTGGAGCCTGAGAAAAGGAAATCTATCACTGCTTCCACCTTACCCCTTCTATTTGCCATGCAGTAATAGGGCTGGATGCCATGATCTTAGGGTTTGTTTTTTTTTAATATTTAGTCTTAAGCTGGCTCTTTCACTCTCCTCCTTCACCCTCATCAAGAGGCTCTTTAGTTCCTCTTCACTTTCTGCCATTAGAGTGGTGTCATCCACCTATCTGAGGTTGTTGATGTTTCTCCTGCCTGTCTTGATTCCAGCTTATACCACATCCAGCCTGGCATTTCTCATGATGTGCTCGGCGTACATGTTAAACCAACAGGGTGACAGCAGAGAGCCCTGTTGTACTTCTTTCCTGACCACGAACCAATCAGTTATTCCATACAGCGTTCTAACTGTTGCTTCTTGACCCACATACAGGTTTCTCAGGAGACAGGTAAGATGGTCTGGTATTCCCATCTCTCTGAGAGCTTTGCACAGTTTCTCATGATCTACAGCCCTTACTAGTAGGTAACTTGGAGCACATTATTTATCTATTCAGTCTCACTTCCTTAATGCAAAAAGAGTACACATCTCCCAGTGTTAATATGAGGCTGAGAAAGATACATATAAAATACAGTCTGATAATACAGTCATTTTCTTTGAAAGGGATACTATGTTCATAGCATCATCAAACTAAGGCTTCTTATTTGAAATAAACTCTCAAATTGCATATCTGCAGGAGTAAATTGCTCTCATAGTGACACATAGATCAAACATTTTTTCAGAAACCAAGTAAGGGACTAAAATGATAAAATTTGGCTTCAACAGAATTTAAGCTGACAATCTTCCTTAGAAATGCAAAGACTATTCCTAAAAACATGGCTTTAAAAACCTGATGCCCTTTTATAAATCTTGATTTACAAATTTTGGTTAGTGTTCCTCTTAGAGAATCCAAGTCAGCTTATACAGAGAACATCCCCAGATCATATTCATGAAGAAATAAGAGATGGATATCCTGCCTTTTCAATAAGGAAACCTATTGTATTTACTCTGTATAAGGCAGTTTTAGCTAAAACTTAGTGTTCAGTAAGTATTTGTGGAATTATCTGAACAAAATGATGGAGTTTTATTTGCGTATATTGATTTCAAAAGATCTACAGCATATACTGGTAGGTCAGAGAAAACATATTTTTAAAAAGCATGTATAACATGATCTCACATACATAAAATTATACATGTATATAATTTCTGAAAGATTTTTCATAATTCAACGGTGAGATACCAGGTGAACTTTGTTCTCTTTTTATGTAAATTGAATTTTTCAGTGAGAATGTTCTATTTTTAAGGATGACCAAGCCATCTATATTTAGAGAAATGATATGAAAAAAATTAATGGCAGAAAAATGGCTCTATTTGTTTAGTAACAAAACATAGATAATTATTTAGAGTATGACCCCATCCTTATATTTCAAAGCATATATCTAAATGTATAGAAAAAAGACTGAAAGGCTACATATCAAAATGTTAACCATAGTAATACCTGGTAAGGTTATAAGAGGGGGGGGTTAATTTTCTTTTTAAAGACTAACAGAAAATTGAACTGTATTTTAAGTGCAGATTTTAAAAAGATTAAAGAAACTAGAGATGAAAAGTACAGAAATTGAACAAATATAATTTAAGAAACTCATTATAAAGTACTTGTATTCATCAGGCCAAATCATGTCCCAAGCATATCTAATGAATAGAGTCTCTCTCATTAGCACATAAAAGGCCTGAAATATTAATGTTAAACAGAGTTCTACCATCATCTCCTATGCTAAAAGCAAAATTGGAGGAGACGCACAATGTGGATTAAGGACAGAAACAGACGCCAGTGGCTCAGGGCTCAAGTCTTTTCTGTACTAGTAATTACCTTTCTCTGAGCAAATCATAATTTTTATTATCCTAGTTTATTGATTTGGAAAAAGAGCAGTGAAAATACTGACTTCTTCATAGGGCTGCTATGAAAAGTCACACATATTAATAAGTACTTTAAAAATACACAGCCAAATCAACTCACTTAATTTAAGTGCTTTAATGGAACGCAGTTAAGTATTTTACTATCCCTAAATCCCATAACAACATGGGTATTAGCCCCCTTGTTCAGTTTTACATTCTAGCTCCCTGTCACATGACGACATGGTGCTAAACAGTTTATAAGTGTTGTTTTGTTTTTTTTTCCTGACTGTTCATCTTCTATTTCTCTACTTTCTCTATTCTTCTTTATAGGCAGTCTCTGAAAAACTATTCAGTGAAGTGCTTTGCCTTCCTTTGACCAAGATGTCACCAGTCACCCAAGCTACTCCCAGGGATGTGGGAATGAGGCAAGGGCCCAGGAAGCTCAGCTGGTAAAGAATCCACCTGCAATATGTGAGACCTGGGTTCAATCCCTGGGTTGGGAAGATCCCCCAGAGGAGAGAACAGCTACCCACTTCAGTATTCTTGCCTGGAGAATTCCACGGACTTTAGCCCACGAGATTCCTCTGTCCATGGGGTCGCAAAGAGTCGGACATGACTGAGAAACTTTCACTTTACTCTAGCAGCTGTTCCTTTGTTGCTGCCCCCAAGGTTCCTTTCTAAGGCCTGGGCTCTAAGGATTCCTTCCATTCTCTGTTACCCCATCCTTTTGATGAATTCCTTTATTGCTTAAGTCAGTTACAGTTTGTTTATGTTACTTATGGTTGAAAAAGAAGTTTATGTAAGGAAGCTATATAACATCTCTCTGGAGCCAAACGGACTAGAAATTGAGTCCTTAGCATGGTATAAACACATTTACACACACATGACCTTCAAGGATACAGCCCTTTCCATTTGCCTGCCTGCAGCAGGATGCCTTCCTGGCCGCCCAGGCATTACAGGACAGTAATTCTTCTTTTGTTCCCAGTATCTAAGGACTGGACTTATGCTGTCCTATATGGCAGCTACGAGTTACATGTGGCTATTTGCATTTAAATTAATCAAAATTAAATAAAATTAACAATTCAGTTCCTCAGTCATAGAACCCAATTTCAAGGCTAGTGGCTACTGGGCTGCACAGATAAAGAAGATATCCATCACTATAAAAAAAAATGTTCTATCAGACACTTTATTTGGTTTCAACAAATTAGGCCCACTTTGATTTTAGCCAACTGAAGCACAAATAAACATGTATCATGCAATAAATTTCCAAGAAATGTTTTTAAATTCTAAAGGATAAGCTTTTAAAAGAGTAAGTTGTGAAGAAAAAAAATGCCACACCCCAGGCTTGGAATCCTAACACCTGGATAAATCCTAGTTCTGCCGCTTGCCTTGGACACGTTTGTTTTTGAGGCTCAGTAATTCTCACTTTTAAATAAAACTGACACTAACCCAATAAACTCCTATAAGGATAAAGAGGTATAATACGGGTCAGTGGTGCCTGGCACGTAAAGAGTTGTTTCAAAATAGAACAATTAAGAGAATCTAAGTTCTCACAGGGCAGGGTGTGAAGGAGGTGGTCTGAGGTAGTGTGGATGGTACCCAACCATCCCGACTCCCTCCATCTCTAAGAAGAGTTAGGATTGGACATCACAGGCCTCCCTTGACTCTACTGTCCACTTTTCCTGCCTTCACCTCCCCTCAACATCATTACCCCCCCACACACACCTAGGCATGGTGCCGACTTTCCCTCTAGGACCTTCTACTTTAAACACAGAGGTCAATGCTGTGAATGTTCTCAATCAATTCTGAAGGAGAACAAACTAACAAGTGAAGAAATAAAAATCTGCAAAAAGAGTGTGAGCTTAGTATTTGGGGCTCTGAGCTGTCAAGATGATATAACTTGGCCCATTACCTCCTCTCATCCGTCTTTTGGTTTTGTTTGCCTTAAGCTTATCAACATGCTAACTGTTGGGGGAAAAAAGTCTACACTCAATGGTGGTTTTCATTTTTCCTTCCAAAAATCTCAAATGTCTAATAATGATTACCATGTATGGAGCTAAAAGAACACAGAGAGGTCCTGAATGTGTTAATTTTACTTGAGAAAAACTGAATATGAGCCAGAAAGAATATATAATATATTTAAGTCTCATTAAACTGTCATTACTTGGAAAGATAGTTTCCAGGCAAATAAACACCCAAATCTCACTCTTGCAGCATCCTCTGGATAGCATATTCAACTCCAATCTCCTATTCTCACACATTCTGTTGACTTCAAAGAGAATTATGAACAAGGAAATGAGAATCAGGTAGGGCAATTATAATTCTGAAAAAGGAAAACATGCCAATGTTGATTGGATTGCTTAGAAAAAAAGAAAGTTATTCTCCTTCCATATATTTAGCTGCTCAAAAAGGCCAAAGTGTTTGGGGGCCTACATTTTTGCTGCTTTAAAAATAAAGCAGAATTGGAAAATACACTTTCACATTTCCCCAAAGTTAAGGATTCCACTCATTAACGATATTCACTTCTTTTATTCAGCTTCTGTCTTCTGAATGTTCCCTCTGCCAGACACTGCGCACCAACTGGTCAACTCAAGAGACCACTGAAATGCTGCCCCCCAGATAAGCTCAGAATCAAGTTACCTAGAGGAACTTCCATTAGAATTTCAAGTTTTGTATCCTTGATGTAAGTCAATGGGATAATAATAAAAACAGCCACAAAGGGATAAATATCAATATCTAGAGGATAGGGTTGACTAGGATGAATGTGAAAGAAAAGTGACCCCACAATGATAACTTGTATATATCTCAGCAGGTTAGTGGTCTGATTAATACTACAGCTTAGAGGGACACAAACAGATCATGGTCCATCCTGCCAGGTACCCTGACAGGTACCCTGTCTCCAAGCTTAGGAAGTGATCCCTAATAATACTCCCTAATAATATTCTTCACCATCACCTTCTCTAGTCTACCTCCCAGGTATGTATATTTCTCATCAGGATCACATTCCTTAGATAAATTGGCTCACGTTTCTCTACACAGGTAATAAGGAGAAGATCCTTAAACATGGCACATGAAAACCATGCCAAGGAGAGATAAGAAATCTGTAGGGTGGGGTGGGGGTCCGGGAAACTGCTGATGTTTCAGAGTTTGACAAGGGCAGAAAGCATAATTCTGCCTTGGTCATGACTTACCTTGAGAGCATGGGATGAGATAATGGCCTTATACATGGGGGGTGTCGTCAAGGGAACAGACTTTTCACAACAAAAGGATATTGGGCCACCAGAGCTGGGCAAAGCTGGGTATTTGGCATAAAAACACAGTGCATCATAACAAAGTCATTTAAAACAGAATCTGCAGGGGAGGAAAACAAAGCAGAAAAAGAAATTACATTCTTGTAGAAATGTTGAGGAAAGCAAGAGTATCTATTCATTTGTTCTTGGCCAATGGTTCTTGTATGTTGGCTTGGGGTATTGTGGTTTTACTATATGAAGAAGCATGACATATAAAAATAAAAAGATTAACAGAGCTTGAGATCAAACCTCAATTTCCTTAGGACAGTGGACAAAAAGTACAGTAAGTTTAAAAAGAGACAGACTTGTAATAATGGCGCTGGTCACCTTAGCTACAATAAATGAAAAAAAAAATATATATATATATAATTAAAATATATATATATATATATATATATATATATATATATATATATATAATTAAAAAAACACACATGGACAGTACCATGTATGCAGAATTAAGATATGATCATTCCTTTGTCTATTTTACACCATCTGTCTTTTGTCAATGTCTATTTTCCTTATTTCTCTTTTACCTTCTATTTCTAGAAGGAGCAATAAAAGATGGAAGGGTGATAGAATTATGGAAAAAGGACATGGTAAGAGCAGAGAACTGGTGAGGGAAAAAAAAGCAGCCAAAAAAAAGAAAAACTGTGAGCAATAACTGAAGCAAAACAAAAGCTCTCTGCTAGATTAAAATGGTATATGTCTCATATTTGAAGCTGTTTTGTAGATAGGTAAGCAGGGAGATGGCAAAAGAAATAAGGTAAGTCCCCCCAAATATGCTTCATTTTGAATCTGATGCTGGTTCTTCATTGCAAAGACAATATTATCCAAGCAACCCTAAGGGGAAAGCACATAAAGAGAGATTTAAAAGCCTTAAGAGTACATGTATTAAAGCTTTGGAATCCGAGATGCTATGGGGGTTTTCAATTAAAAAATGAACCACCATGGCTGAGATCTGTGAAACTCACATAATTTTTCAAATAGAAAATGGTGAGAAATGCAAAAATTTTAACTATATATACTGAATTTCCAATGTCTGTGTTTTAAATTAACAAATATTATCAAAGTTGAAATCAGTGACTAAAGGTTTAATCATTACACTCATTAAAAAAAACTGATAATTGTCATACAACATTATGTAAGTTTAAAGTACACAATGTATTGATTTGATACATGTATATATTGCAATCTGATTACCACCTTAGCTTTAGTTAATATCTCTGTCATGCCACACAACACCATTATACTTACTTAAATATAGGTGATGAGTGTAACCCAAAGTTGTCATTACTAGGCGTTATGAGTCATTTCAGTCTCATTATACTGAGCCAGAGAACATGCTAAGGTGTCAGATAGAAGCTGTATGGAACTTTTTTTCTTAAGTATGAAATGTTCACTGGAATGTCTGAGTTTAACATCTAGGGTCACCAGTATATGTTTTAGATATAAAGGATTTCTCTGAGAAGAGAAAATGTTTGCTTATAAGGTCCCCAGAGGCCTGTGCTAGAAAGTAATTTAAATGCTGTTAAAGCAGAAATTTGAGTAGGGTGCTTCAAGGCTGGCGAGCTGGTCAGTCAGCATGGTAATCACCCAGCCTCCACATCTCAGTGTGGCTTTGTTCTCTACTCGTTCTTTCTTGTACTTGAGAGCTGATTCAAAAGATCCTTTCATACTAGAAAATGACTTCCCAAGTCACTTAAAGACTAATGCTGGTCATAGAAGTAGAAGTCTAGGAAACCAATAGTTCTTAGGCGGAAAATACATGTTTTGGGGTAAATTAAGAGAATGTTTTTGAACTGTGGTGTTGGAGAAGACTCTTGAGAGTCCCTTGGACTGCAAGGAGATCCAACCAGTCCATCCTAAAGGAGATCAGTCCTGGGTGTTCATTGGAAGGACTGACGCTGAAGCTGAAACTCCAATACTTTGGCCACCTCATGCGAAGAGCTGACTCACTGGAAAAGACCCTAATGCTGGGAAGGATTGAGGGCAGGAGGAAAAGGGGACGACAGAGGATGAGATGGTTGGATGGCATCACTGACTCGATGGACATGGGTTTGGGTAAACTCTGGGAGTTGGTGATGGACAAGGAGGCCTGGCGTGCTGCGATTCATGGGGTCGCAAAGAGTCGGACATGACTGAGCGACTGAACTGAACTGAACTGAAAAGAATGTACTATTGAATCCAATAATGTTATTTTTATGATGTAAACTAGTTACACTGTCAACTCTGACATCTCTCATCGTATTGGAAATCTATAAATGCCAAGGGTCTCCCACCCCACTGCATCCATGAGTTTCATGGGTCTGCACTAAGATAATTTTTAGTGTCCAGGATGACCATGTAACAATTCATATTTTGATTATGAGAAAGATATTGATTTATTCCTTCCATCTAATCCATGAGCATTACTTGCAAAAATAACAAAATGGAGAAAAAAAACTACAGGAAATAAAGTTCAATATTAAAATATGATGAGAACTTAGTTCTAATATCAAAAATGGAATGGTCAGAAGTCACAGCCTATGTGACAGCCATGCCATGCACTGATTTCTGGGCTTCAAGTTTTTAAGAAGCAATCATCTAGTCCCCTCCTCTTTCAGAAGTGACTTTAAAAGGAAGAATATGTTTGTTCTTCATGGGTAGTAAAAGTCTTACAGATCTTTTCTTAGATACCATCATCTCTAATGCACTAGAATGTTCCTTTTTGGTCAAAATCACTTTAGAGAAGATGCTGGGTTTTTTGTATTATGCAATCACACATTCTAGGCAACAGTTAATCAGAGGGGAAAAATCTGCTGTATTTTTCCTGACCTTGGGTCCTAGAAATATGATTTATTTGAGGTTATGTTTGCTTCTTGGAAGCAAGCTATCCCCTTGTAACTGATCCCTCAAGGATTTTCTTTTTCAAGGAAAGATCTTACCACATTCTCCTTGCTCAGACATCTTCAACCACTTCCTCACGCTTAGCTTCACATCTAACATACTTGAAGATCTGGACCCTAATTCCTAGACCCTATGTTCTTTCTGACAGTTTGGTGTATATGATAGTCTAGCAAAGCCAGACCATCTGGTCCTTCTTGTCTGTTTCTGAGTCAGCACTCATGTTGCCCCTCAGGATGGAAGGCTTCCATCTCCAGTCTGTAGTCACTGATTACCAGCCTTCCTTCAGGGACATTTCAAGGCTGTTTCCTCTGTGACACTCTGCCTGGTCCTCTCAGACTTTTGATCAAGTTGTCTGCATACTCCTTTTTGTCCTCCAGGAGGTTATAAGTTTTCTGAGGACAGGAGGGTGGTTTCTTATTCACACTGCTTTGTCCATAGCCTTCAGCTTAGCGCCAGCCCAAGAAGATCCTCAGCAAATATTGAACTGAAAATAAGTGCTCTGGAAACAGAGATCCTGGCTTTTCTATCTACTACTCCCCAATTAATTCACTACATTAAAAACCTCAGATAGTCTATTTACACAAAATAAGAAACTAGAATGAGAAGATAAAATAAGAAGTTAGTCAGCGGTAAAATACTTTTAGAAGGAATAATAACAACAATAATGCTAACTTTACTTCGAATATAGTGCAAAGATGACAGAAACAGATTTTGAACCACCACTAAGATTTTTGGACAAATATTTGAACTTCTTTTAGTGAGAAATCTTCTATGGAGCTGAATGCACTTAAAATATTAGCCTATTATTCTGAGAGACAGGACAGTAGCAAATAATTTTTTTTAAAAGAGCTGAATATGGGCTGTTCCAAAGTCACACATAAGATGGTAACCAATGTAGAGAAGGATATCAAGCTCTAATAGTAACAGTTCACCGGTGAGATTTACCTCATTTACCATCAAATCTCTGTGTATTGAACAGTGGTATTATTAGTTGATTTTTTTTCCTCCCCATAAGATATGCTGAAGTCCAAATCCCCTGGACCTCAGAATGTGACCTTATTTGTAACTGGTTGAGATAATGAATATGGAACCTAATCCAATATGATTGGTGTCCTTATAAAAAGAGGAAATTTGGACAGAGAGACAAATGCATGGAGAGAAGATGATGTGAAGTGACACAGGGAAAATACCATGTGAAGATGAAGATGAGTGATGCCTCTACAAGCCCAGGGATGCCAAAGAGTGCCATCAACCCAGCCCTCAACCAGAAGTCAGGCGAGAGATTTCAGACTCCCCCCACAGCCCTTGGAAGGAACCAATACTGCTGGCACCTGGATCTTAGACTTCTAGCCTCTTGGACTAAGAGGCATTCAAGCCACCCCAGATAGTGTTACTTTGTTACAGCGGTCCTAGGAACCTAATATGTGTAGGGTTCCACTCTGTGGCAGTCCAAGAATCTCAGAAAAAACCACTTTACTCCCAGCTGGAGCAAGGTTGTGCCTTTTATGGAGGCAGCTTCTAATCCTTTATAGGAGTAGACAATTTAAATTATAACCAAATAGTTACCTATGGAAGATGAGATTTAAATGATAACTTAAGAAATGCCTTTGGAAGGCTACTCCTAACATGTATGAATGAGACTGGGCCATCTACAAAGCACAGCCAGGATGAGCAGGCAAAGTAGGGTTTGCAGGATGCTCTTCTAATGATCTCACACATGACCCATTTCTAAAACTGCTGTTGATACACATACTGAGAATGAATTCAGAATTTGTTGTTTTTTTTTTTTTTTACAGTGCTCTGCCCAGATTTAATGGACGCAACTCTTCTAGGTGTTTACCTGTTGCTTCATTTAAAGCTGGCTCAAGGCGTATCGTTTCTAGAAAATGCTCTAAAATTTTCTCGGGTGTTCCTGACATCACAGTATACCTGGACAAGAAATAAAACCATCATTAATTTTTCAAAAGTGGGCAAATCATCAATATATAATTTTTTACATATCTAAAGATTTTTTGAGATCCCAGAGAACCATACTGACTCAACTCATGACCCATATGGTAAAAAAAAGATCATATATCTCATCAAAATCACACAGGAAGGCAACAGAAAAATCACAAATTGAAGTAGTTACTAAAACATTCTTCTTTTTTCCATACATGAGACTAAACTTCTTGGAGAGTGGCTCCAGCAGGCTGGGAACTTCAGCCTTACTCCAAGGGGAATGAAAGGGAACATGTAAATCCTAGGGCAGCTCAGGGCAAGGGGAAGTGACAATAAACTAGGGTATCCATATATGGGTTACTTGTTGCAACATTTCAGCCCGGTACTGGATTCCCCTGCCTATTTCTGGAATGCTGCATATCTCCCAACTGTACACTGGAATGTACTTTGGAAATGCAGCTAAAAATAAGAGAAAACAACCCCCCTAAAACACCAACAAGCAAACAACCTTCCATAATATCTGAACAGGAAATAAATCAGCAATAGAATGTCCATATAACTTCAACGTGAAAGATAAATTATTTGGCAGGGTAGGGGGTATTAGGCATTATATCAGGAGATCCAGCCATGAAGCCCTTTAATCAACAAGGGAGGATGTATTTTTTTAAACTGAGTGTGGGTTTTTTCAAAGTCATATTCAAGATGGTAGAAAATAGAGTGAAAACTCTAGGCAAAATACTTTGAGGTGATCTGGGTGGTCCTGTTCCAAAGTTCAGACTTTGCTTCTCTGCTCGGCATTTACACTTACAGCAAAATGACAAGAAAGGAAAACAACAGTGAAAATAAAATTCTCTCATGTTTAGAAAGCAGTGGTAGGATTCAGTTCCAGGAGAACTCCATTTTCTTCTCCTCACCAATATCCCTTCCCTGCCTGTTTGAGACCCTGGAGGAAGGGTGTTGAGATCCCAAGAATACCTCTAATGTATGAAACCTCAGGGTCTTAACCTCCTGCCTGAGCAAGGGAAGAAGAGGCAATCCAACATACGACCCTGTGCATATGAACATGCAGTGAGTGAAACCACCCTGGTTTTAAATGAGGTGGCAAACTCAGTCTATCTGGGAGGTAACTGTTACTTAAACTTATTGAGTATGTGCATGCATATGTGTTGTGTGTGCCCACATGTATGTGTGCCTGCACTCAGGACCAAAAGGAAGCTGAAGAGTTCAATCTTTGAAAAGAATCTGGCTTTGCAGCCTACGGGAGGAGCCGGGAATAAAAAAGTCTATTTCAATCTCAAACGGCTGATCCTTTTCTCAAAGTAAACAGGGTAGAAGACAAAGGTTTTTTCCTCTTATAGGCAATGACGATTTGAGGGCTTCCCTGGTGGCTCAGACTGTAAAGAATCTGCCTGCAATGCAGGAGACTGGGGTTCAATCCCTGGGTCAGGAAGATCCCCTGGAGAAGAGAATGGCTATCCACTCCAGTATTCTTGCCCAGAGAAGTCCATGGACAGAAGAGCCTGGCGGGCTATGGTCCATGAGGTTGCAAAGAGTGGGACATGACTGAGCAACTAACACTTTCATTTGAGGGAAGGAGAGGGCATATCTATAAATGACTTTCAATACTTCAAGGGATACATTACATAAACCAGTTACTTTCTATTCCACATGGCTTTGGGCAGCTGTTGCTACTAAGCTTCTAGCTCTATAGCTGGCCATGTGACTCACAGATCAGTTTGAAATTGGTTCCCTTGTCAAAAGTTTAACTCTGATAGAATGTTGGCTTCCCATCCTGGTATTCTTGGTTAGGACATCCCTTAGCTAGGGTATGTTGTCTGGTCAAAAAGAATACAAGTTTACCTGGGTGGCAATCCTTTATGCTCTCATCCCACTACTGAGAGAAAATGGTGTCTCTGCTCTCTTCCTAGCTGTCAATCAGAGACATTAGGGCAGCCGTCTGTTTCTGCCAAAGGCTCTCTCTAGTGATACGGCTGCCTGACCTTATCCTTTCCCACTTCGCAGCTCCACAGAAGGGGCTGACATTCTCTCAGGGCAGGGGACTCTGAAGTTGGCAAGTGGGCAGGGAGCTTCTAGCTTGTGATCTGGCAGGGCCAGGCTTGGCTGAAACACGTTACTGCTTTGTTTCCGGCTGGATGCTGCCAGGTGCTTATTGCTTGACCTTTGTTTAAATGGAGGACTTGAAGACCAGATGGTAGAGCTCTTTTCAATTTACTGCCTGAAGAAGTTACTCTAGTACAAGTTAAAGAGAACCCTGACTGGTTAGGCTATCCAAGCTGTGAGGTTTTAAACCTGTGACAGAAAACCGTTTGGCACCAAGTCTGGAAATGAGGACACTTCTACCTGTACCTAGAACAAAAAAAGAGGTGGAGGAGGGTGCCTGAAAGAGACCATCTTTCTGCAAACAGGATGGAGCTGAATGACTGGGTGGTTGATAGTCTAAGGAAAATGTAACACATTAACTGAAACAGGAGTAGTCATTTCAAATGCCCTCTTATTACAACCACATAACCACAGAGTGGAAGATATCCAAAATGGTAATGTGTGAGGGCTTCATATAGTTTATCCATCATGAGAAGTACTGTCTCGCTATTGACATTTTAATATCACACTCAGAGTTGAGTGGTTTGAGGAGAGTCAGGTGGCTTTCCAAGTTTAAAATGCAGGGAGTGGGTTCCAGGACCTCCACAGATACCAAAATCCACGGATGCTCAAGTTCCCTATATAAAATGGGGTAGTATTTGCATATAATCTATACATATTCTCGTATACTTTAAATCATCTCTATATTGCTTTTAGACCTAATACAATGTAAATGCTATGTAAATAGTAGTCAATACAATATAAGTGCTATTTAAACAGTTGCCAGCATATGACAAATTAAGTCTTGCTTTTGGGAACTTTTTGGACATTTTTTTCCCCAATATTTTCCATCTGCGGTTGGTTGAATCTGCGGATGTGGAAACCAAAGATACAGAGGGCCAACTGTATGCATAAACTGCTCTGGATTTCTCAGGGTAAAAGTGAATCAGAAAAATAATGTTATCAGCACCAACATGGTGACCCTCTTTGAGCTGACAAAGGTTAATTTCTGAGGATACAGAGGTCCTAACGGATCCTAAACTTTAAGTCCACCCATAGACATGGTTGTTCCCATGTTTTCCAAGTTGTCCAGAACATCAGTCAAAATTCACTTACATGGCCCCTACTTTTCAACTCTGGTTTGGCCTGGGAAAATTCAACCTGGAAAATGACCCCTTGAAAGAGAGGCTTTTTACTCTTCTGGATTTGGCATGGTGCACTGTTTTGTATGCCTGATATTTCCGAAACGGTGTACTATGAATATGCACATGGCTTTGAATTATATAAGAAATGTATACAAATTGGTCTACCGGACACAAATAAGGAGGTATTGGATTGACCAAAAAGTTCATTTGGGTTTAAAATCCGAATGAAATTTTGGGCCAATCCAATAGAAATCAGATCCAGGCCTAAAGTAAATTTAATACATGTGGGTTCTCTTTTTCCTTTTAGTTTGAGTTAATAAAAAATCTATATTTGGAGAGCACTCTGAATATAGTGCTGTTGTAACTTGCAAACTCTTTTGATCACTGCCCCTACCACACCATGAAGAGGTGAGGGAAGGGGGCCTTCCGAGGACATCTTTAAGGTTACAGGGAATTTTCAAGGCTTACTTTTTCAGGTAACAAAATTTTCCTGAGACATATGAGGCATTATCAAAGAATGTAGATGATCACATAAAACGGTCTAGTTATATTTAAGAGCAACAAAGAAAGTCACTGGGGTTAGTCCCAACCTTCACATAAAAAAAAAATGTTTTCATTCTTATCCTCCTTTGTCGGCTGGAAGGACAACTGTTGAAAAACATTTGCACAAGAACATTTCTCAAGAATGCATAGTAGCGAAAAGTAGAAAAATAAAGAATTCTGGATGGTAATTTCATAGGTTTTAAGTGAAAAGTTTGTAATATGGTCTATTTCATGTTAGCCCTTTTGAAATATACTGCTATGCAACATTTACTAGATAGTGTTAAAGATATATTTATATATTAATAGTATATTTTGTTAGAGTAATTTGTGAGGCTAAAGGAACAGACTCAGAAGTTGGTTAAGCTGGACTTGAATGCAAGCTCTACCATTACCAGTGTTGTAATCCTGGGCAAGTAACTTAACTTCTCTGAGCCTAAAATTTTCCACCATTCATTAAAAGGGGTTGTAATAAGGATTAGATAAAATATACAAGATACACTATGGCTCTTCAATAACATTCTGTTTCTTCCTCTCTTCTTTGCAGATATGTTGACTCATCCAGATGAAATGTCTGAGCCTCAGGCTTTTAGTCTAAACAATAAAAACTCATCATTTATGGTGAGTGGGCTGATTAATGGGAACAGCCCATTTACTTGGCAAACAAAGAAAAATACTTGGGATGCATTCTTTTCCAACACAGTCTTTGGCCACATGTCTTTAGCTACAGAATTGGTGTTTTTATTACTCTAAGATTAAAAATTAATTTTTATTTTAAAAATGAGATTCTGTAATTTTCTTCCATTTCTTAGAGCCACATTTCCTAATTCCTCTGTCTTACTATTCAAATGTTGATACATTTGATTAAACCTCACGTAAGAAGCTGTAGCAAAAAAAAAAAGAAGCTGCAGCAAAAGATGGAACTGAAGACACATATACTGAAAAAGACTGAAAAAGAATCAGTTAAGTGGGTGACCTGATATTAAATGGGAAGCAAATACCCTTCTGAAATTTGCAGGAATAACTACGGATGAGGTCTTATGGATGATTCTAGGCCACAGTCAATAGACTGTTTTATATCTGAAGTCTGGGTTTCCATCAAAGATGCTTATGCAGATAACAAGATGAAAACACTTCTTGAGAAATCCTACATATGAAATTCAAATGCCGAAGGTTCTCCACATCCAGGGGCCTCTGTATCTCTCAAGCTGCCTGGCATTCCTGTTCCTGTTGTTCTCACCCATGCCTTCTGCTCCAAAGCTATTACAGTTGAACATAGTATAGAGGAAGCATTCTTAGAGTAGGGGAATATTCTCTCCGGAATTACTCTAGGCAGCACCAAGCTCAACGCAGTGCCAGAAATGGATACATTATCCTCCACAAGATGTGTGATTAGTCAATAGAGAGAAAAAAAGAGTTACACAGGCTGCCGTCTTCCACAAAAAAAGGAGAACGTGCTATTGTAGAGATGATGATACCATGTGAAAAGGTTAATCATAGTCTGGCAATTGCAGTGTTGGAGGCAAACCTACTTTTGCTGAGGCTGTGAGTTTCCTTGATTAGAAGCCCTGTTCCCTGCTGGGACCTTCTCCAGCACCAAGACATCTTGGTCATGTTCTTTAAGTCTGACTGTATTCGCCTCAACGTCCTGCAAATACAAATTATACCACATACAGATGCTGCCGTTTTCTCAGACAATGACAAAAATTTCAAATGCTTCAGAAACTCATTTTCTGCTTGTGATGCTAATTGTTGCGTCTACAAATTAAGTCATTTTCAAAGTCAAGGGCTGGAACGGTCAGAGAGGACCAGATGAGGTTGGAGGCACGTGGTTTTAAAACGCTACTTTTACCCACGATTCAGAAAATCAGCTGAGGAGAGAGGAGTGGTTGTGCTCAGAGGAACCTCTGGGAGAGGGCGGTACAGCGGAGAGAGAGGAGCCAAGCCACTTAGTCTTTATAAAGCTATGTGGCAAACAGCACTCCACTTCCACAGAGTTCTTTCATTCTGATTATCTTCTGAGGGCATATAGTTTTCTTAGGAGTGGCATGTTTTCCCTCTAATCAAAAGACTTTTAAAAATATCAGTTTGAAGCTTGTTAAAAATATTTTTCAGGTACTGTGAATAATTTTATAAAGTACATCCATGATAATGGTCCTAATCTGATTCTTTCAAAGAATTTTGTGGCTGAGTGTAAATTCCATGTGTGTAAACTTTCAAAAGTGTAAAGTTCAAATTTCAAAGTCATTTAAAATAATTTATTAAAAACATTTGGTGTGCTTTTTCTCATCCTTTGGCTCTTATTTGAAGAGACAGGATAACAACCAAGTCAAATTCCATATGGTAGGGTTTTTTTCCTATATTATTTAATTTTTAACTTAATTTTGTTCCCATTAAGAGAATATATTCCTAAGACAAATTTTGTTGTCAGGAATCTTGCCACGAAAGGGTAGGGATAGGTGTCCACACATAAGGAATGGGAATAAGATTGTAAATGATCATAAATAACACCAAAGGTACCAGAAAGCATAGAAGGTGCATTTACGATTTTAGCTCAGGATAGAGAAAGATGCTCAGGCTGGGAGGGGCAGAGGAGGAAGTCTGCTCTGTGAGCTGGCAGGGATGGGATAAGAGCAAAGTGATCCTGGAGGGAACAGTCTCTCTGGGTGAGGGGGAGAGACCACAGGCCACCTGAAAGGCCAGGACCACTGGCACGCTGTCACATGCCCAGCAATCCACAGTCAGGCCTCCACCATTTAAGTTGGATTGGCCCTCCCAAGGGACCAGGAGCTGGATGGTAGCGAGAACCCAGAGACCATCTATTCTAAATGTCACCCGCTGTCACTAATACTGTCACAAGCTTCCATCTACCACTCTGACTGTTCTGCACCTCCCTGTCCAAGTCTGAAATTCCTTTAGGGTGAATCAATTTGAGGTAAAGTACTTGAAATGAAAACGCTTGGTGGAATAACCATGGTGGACATTAATTGCCGCTAAAATGTAGTCACTAAATAAACTCAGAGGGTGGGAGAGGATATAAAGTTCAGCTCTGGGAAGACATAGGAGGTTTAGGATAGAGAAACATATGGAGAAGGAAGTGAGGACAGACACAAAAGGGGAAGCCTAGGATAGCAAAGAGAAATGTCTCAGACTGATATTTTGCCAAGGCATCTCTGTTTTAATGCTCATGAACTGGTTCAGCTGTGAGCAGGGTTATTTGGTCCGGAACAGTGTGACATATTTACATCTCTACTAGAATATCACCTCTGAACCCAAGAACCCACACCAGCACACTGAACACAGCAGCTGTGTAAGCAAGGCTCTTTGGCCTTAGAGCACTCATTAGTCACTGTGCTGCTCGAATAACACGACCCTCAATCCTGCACTTATCAGGCAAAAGTGGAAACAGGGAGCCCCTCAGCCACACTGCACCTCAGACTCACCCTCAGGATCCGGTTGAAATCCTCCTTGTCTACTCTTAAGAAATGGCAGTTATCTTCTCTCAAGACGATGGAGGCAGCTCTTGGGGCATCATTCACTAGGGCTAACTTGCCAAAGTCATCGCCCTCATGCAGGGTACAGACCACACCCTGGAGAGAACAAATCATGCAGATGAAGGTGATCCCTGGAACAGGGCACACACCCACCCACCTCACACCACAAGCCCCCCTGCCCCCAAAACACTGACTATATATCAACAGGCTGTATCCAGAGATGCCATGGGGGAGGGAATCACATAATTACATTATAATGTTTCATTTTTCTTTCACTGAGCAATATATGCTAGGACCCAACTTACAAATATACATTATAATCCATGAGTCCCAGAAAGTTCAATGCTACTCTGAGTATAAAAATTTAGATAATATATGATTAGAGAGGCTATAATGTCTTTTCTACATTGAGTAACAATGTTGTAGCAAGTTTAACTGTAGCATGACATTGTTAATACTTCGAGCCAGTAGTAAATGCAGCATAATAAAGTTTCAAAAGAAAAATATATATATACCTTGCCATAAATGACTACATTCACTGATCCTTTTAGAATAATGTACCAGGAGGTGCCTTCTTCCCCTTGGTTAAATACTAGATACAAAAAGAAAAAAGACTGATGACAAGAATAGAAGCACATCAATATAAATTACAGCTTATCAAATCATCATTTTAAAGCCCTCAGAATTATGCATTTAATTCCAATAGGGAGAAAAAATACTAGCAAATACTAACTTATTCAGGTGGAATATTACTTCCTTTTCTTTAGAACATGAAAGCAGCAGAAACACTGCCCTCCTTGCTATGTCCTACAGATATGCATTTGCTATGAATTCTCCAGCAATCCATTCCTTAAAGCAATACGCTTCCCCCCCACAACTCATCAAAACTTACTAAGCTATAGAACATCGTTTTTAAAAGTAATCTGACCAATAACATGAAGTTTGTTGTTGTTTAGTTGCTCAGTCGTGTTTGATTCTTTTCCGACTCCATGGACTGTAGCCCTCCAGGCTTCTCTACCCGTGGGATTCTCCAGGCAAGAATACTAGAGTGGGTTGCCATTCCCTTCTCCAGGGGATCTTCCTGACCCAGGTGTCAAACCCACATCTCCTGCATCGGCAGGCGGATTCTTTACCACTGAGCCGCCAGGAAACCCAATGCGAAGTCTGAAAGCATGCAAATCAGCACTGCATATTGTTGATGGATACATATCTACGTATATTTTTAAAAAATGAGTTGGAATGATAACCATTTGATATAGGGTAGGAGTTACCTTGGGGAGGAAAAGAGAAGAATGAGATAACAGAGACTCTTCAAACGTAGGATTTCATTTTTTAGAAAATATAAAACATGAAAATATGAAAAAATACAGTGTCAGGTTAGTACTTCATAAAAGTGCTTTTTAAAAAGGGGTTTGTAACAATCTTTAGTGATTTGTCTGAAATACTTAAATATTTCATGATAAAATGAAAACTGTCAGTAAGATTGAAGGAAAAGCATAAAAGAAGTTGTAAGTCACCAGTAATCATAAACATTTTTAAAATGTTAATGTGAACCTTTAAAAAGTAAAGAAAAACACTCTTATTAAAGTAACTTTATCGATGTTAGATATACACTTTTGGGGACTAAAAGTAAAATATTGGAAACATTGATGTTAACTCTTTTTGCTTTTACAATTCACGGTCTCTGTTTATTCGACTAACACAACTCAATCTGAAAGAGCAAGATTTTCCAAAGAAGGTCTCTTGAAAAGTTAACAAGTGTTCATTAAAAATGTTTTCTACGTTTCATTATGTTAAGGCAGTATCAGTTTAAGTGGTGTGAAATTTTTCCTTATTGTAGAACTGAGAAACAGAGCATGCTGGTGTGTCTTACGATTCTCCAAGAGAGATCAGAGGAGGCATTTCGTGTCCTGAAAACACCACTCACCATGTTTTCCAAGAATGGTCTTGTAGGATGAGTGGGAAATGCCAGTTGAAATAATTCTGCTCACATTTATTCATATGAAATTTCAATTTCTTTTTTAATTTTTTTTTGAAATTTCAGTTTCTTAAGAGGCCTTCTGGCTTCCCTGGTGGGCTCACACAGCAAAGAATCCACTTGCAATGCGGGAGACCTGGGTTCGATCCCTGGGTCAGGAAGATACCCTGGAGAAGGAAATGGCAACCCACTCCAGTATTATTGCCTGGAGAATCCCATGGACAGAGGAGCCTGGCAGGCTGCAGTCCATGTCACAAGGAGTCAGACACCACTGAACGACTTAACACTTTCACTTTCAATTTCTTGCTCCCAAATATGATCATAGAACTAAACTACAATGTACTTACTGGAGAGATACTACATATTGCTACTGCTGCTGCTAAGTCGCTTCAGTCGTGTCCGGCTCTGTGCGACCCCAAAGATGGCAGCCCACCAGGCTCCGCCTTCCCTGGGATTCTCCAGGCAAGAACACTGGAGTGGGTTGCCATTTCCTTCTCCAGTGCGTGAAAGGGAAAAGTGAAAGTGAAGTTGCTCAGTCGTGTTCGACTCTTAGCGACCCCATGGACTATAGCCTACCAGTCTCCTCCATCCATGGGATTTTCCAGGCAAGAGTACTGGAGTGGGGTGCCATTGCCTTCTCTGATACTACATATTAGTACTGCATAAATATCTGGGCAAAGAAATTCTCTCAGGCTTGGAGCTGAGAGTGGAAGCGTGAGAAGCAAGCCGGATAGTACGCTATTCTAACTAGCCTCTCAAGAGACCGATTAGGTCTTCTCAAGCTACAAAATTGAAGTGAGGTCACTGTGTAAAGGTTTTGCTTGCACTCTCCCCTGAAGACAGTGTGACTTCATCCCAGCCTCTTTAAACACGACCTTGAGCCAGCAGGGGAGGGAGCAAGTGGAGATGCTGGCTGGTAAGCGCTCCCAGGCTGGTACCTGACACCCACTAGGCTGCAGAGCCACAGACATGCTGGGAATAATCACGGGTCCAGAAAAACAAACGTGCCATGTGACATCCTGGCAAGTCTGTCCCAGACCTAACAAAGGGGAGCATTTACAGTCAGGCTCCAGTGGCACATGCTCGGGAGGGGGCAAGCCAGGCATCATGCACCATTACAGCCTTCACTTACATACAGTCCCTCCTTTGGCATGAGACTCAAAAATGAGAACACCTGCTAACTCCCGTTTCACCTAGAAGAAAAAGAGAAAGAATTCAGGGAAAAGCCAGATTTTGGTGTGTGGGGAAGGGACTTGCTCTCTTTCTGAACAGCGCTAACTTCCACACAGCCGCCTCCCACTCTGCCTACCTGCTCCTCCCGCCTAGAACTACTTCCAGTACATGTGCCACTAGATTTTTTTTTTAATTGAAGTATAGTTGATTTACAATATTTCAGCAAAGTGATTCAGTTATACACATATCTATTCTTTTTCTGATTTTCCATTTTATTATAAAATATTGAATATAATTCCCCATGCTATACAGTAGGACCTTGCTATTTATCTACTTTATATGTAGTAGTTGTATCTGTTAATCTCAAATTCCAAATATATCCCTCCTTCCCTTCCCCATTTGTAACCATAAGTTTATTTTCTACATCTGTGTCTGTTTTATAAATAAGTTCCTCTGTATCATTTTTTTAGGTTTCACATATAAGTAATATATGATACATTTGTCTTTCTCTGTCTGACTTACTTCATTTAGCATGATAATCTCTAGGTTCATCCATGTTGCTGCAAATGGCAAGATTTTGTTCTTTTTTATGGTTGAGCAGTATTCCATCGCATATGTATACCACATCTTTAGTCATACGTTTGTCGATGAACAGTTAGGCTGCTTCCATGTTTGTGCCACTAGATTCTTGAAACTTTTACAAAAGCTATTTTATATACTCATTCATACAAGATCAGCTTCCCAGAGATTGTTTACAACACGGTTGCACGTGCATGAGAGCTAGGCAACTTCTCTGCCTATTTTTTGTCTTGGTGAGAGGGTGAGAGTATCCACAGTATCATATAACTCTTTCTCCTGGAGGTTCTTCCTTGTATCACACATCATGAGTAAGTGCAAACATGTTGGAAAGCTCAGTGTCTTGAAGTTGAATGCTGCTGCTGCTGCTGCTGCTGCTAAGTCGCTTCAGTCGTGTCCAACTCCGTGCGACCCCATAGATGGCAGCCCACCAGGCTCTGCTGTCCCTGGGATTCTCCAGGCAAGAACACTGGAGTGGGTTTCCATTTCCTTCTCCAATGCATGAAAGTGAAAAGTGAAAGTGAAGTGGGTCAGTCGTGTCCGACTCGTCACGACCCCATGGACTGCAGCCTGCCAGGCTCCTCTGTCCATGGGATTTTTCCAGGCAAGAATACTGGAGTGGGGTGCCATTGCCTTAATTAAGGTTAAATGTGGGAGGAAATTTTTTTAAAATATTTATTTATTTATTTGGCTCTGCTGGGTCTTAGTTGTGGCACATAGCATCTTCAGTTGTGGCATATGAGATTTAGTTGCCTGACCAGGAGTCAAACCCATGCCCCCTGCATTGAGAGCGAGGAGTCTTAGGCACTGGACCAAGAGGGAAGTCCCTGTGCGGAGATTCTGATAGCTGTTTCTTTTTAAATTCCAAATTATGGTCCCAAATCATGGCTCTGTCTCCCTAAGAACCAAATAACCTGAGAATTTCCACAGTGCCTGGGGACCTGGGGTTGGAGGTAGAAGCCTCCCCTTCCTCTCTAACTACCCATGATTCTTCCAAGGCTGAGCAAGTCAGAACACATGCAAGGTGGAGACCCAGACAGCAGGTAGGGCACAGGGGTCTTCCCTCACTCCCCTCTCCAGCATGAGCTTGTGGGGCCGTGGCTCCTTCCCCTACAGATGCAGGAGCTCCCCGGGTGAGGCCCCTGGGCACTGGACTTATCCCACCATGGAGAGAGTGAAGGTGACAGGGTGGTGATGGGATGGTGGGCTGGACCAGACCCCTGGACACTCCATGTAGGTGAGCAAGCTTCCGACCCGAGGAATGCACGCAGTGGGAGCATGTGAAGGCAGCCCTGTCTGGGTTAAAGGGGGAAGGTCTGCAGCACTCCATTTGGGGTTGTGGTGAATGCCTCACTGCTCTCAGCAGAGACCTGGGCTTTACAGCCCAGAGCGGGGACTGCAGACGCTGTCATGTAACACTGACAGAATGGTATCACCTAGTGAGCCAGGAATGAAAGACCAGCGAGGCAGGTAGACACTGCCGAGGAGCCTGGCATGTCATTTGTGAACATGGTATATAACCTGTAGATGTTGAAACAACTTCTTTTTATTATCATCATCCTCATTATTATTAATTATTAGCATAAAGGAGATTTACATTGCCTGGAACTCATGTTTCTGTGTTCCTCCTATGGCAGGAGGCATTTCTATCTACTGCTTTTCTATAATATCCAAATCATGTAAACGTTCAGAGTCAGATACAGGCATTGAGCCATTTTCCACCAGCAAGTGTTGCTCTTATGCCCTAAAATATCTGAACCAATGCTCTTTGGCACCTTCTGCTTCTTTTCTCAATTTGGCAGCAAACCTGGGTGGAGCTAGCCCCCTGGGCCAGGCCAGGTCATCTTGATTTCTCTCGCTGCTGCCCCATATGGCTCTTTATTTCATGGAAGGGACTGAAAACCTATCTTAAGGCCTGGCTCTGTGTTGAATTATGGCAGGTTCCAAGGCTCGGGAAGTTTGAAGTATATGCTCCAATTCCACTCACAGCAGGCTGCTCTAATGTTTAGGGCAACTACTAATAAGATGATAATACTTGATCCTTCTTTGGTGAGATCTCTTCTTTTACCATCTCATGAGAGCGAGAAGGCGTGATTTATGAGGTAGAATTTAGGCATCCCTGTTCCTCCCTCAGACTATAGTCCTTTCCCACAGTTCTAGCAGTGCATCTAATTCAAAGTGCCCCCAACCATGCTCAGCTAAGAGACAACTTACTGTGGTAGAAAGATGGGATAAGGCTTTAATGTGAAGGAGTTCTTCGTAGATAATTTCTAGGTCATCCACGGTCCTCTGTCCAGGTCTACAAAGGAAAAAGTAACACGGAAATAATGAGATAAAAGCCATTACTAGAGTCTGAAATACAGAAGGGGCTTCAGGGGTCAGTAAAACATGTTCAGGGAATTCTTAGGAGAAATCCTGATAAAAAGACCCTGGCAGAGGGAGAGATGATGCTATGATAATTCCTAAAAGGGAATTTTGACACGAACCTGTTCCTTGATGGAAGGACATGGAAGAAAGCAAAACTGCACCTAATCCCCTTCCTTTCCAACCTCAGAGGGAGGAACATCTCTGCTCACATCATAGTTGATGAACTTAGATCACTTACTTTGTAGATGATGATTCTACAAAATTACCTTTCATTACTACGTTAATCAAGATCAACAAACTTATCTTTTAACATCACCAGGAACTGTTGGTTCAATCAACTTTCTGACTGAAACAAATTTCTTGGGATCCTATGTGATATCTTAGCCTAGAAGAATAATGCTGCTATCGCTATTGTTCTGGGTTGGGTAATATGCTTCTACCACAGGACTTAAAGGACTTATATAAACAATGTTTTCTCACCTCCCTGTGGAGGTGAGGACATGAGATGAGCAGAAGGCAAATAGGAGTGTGTGGAATTATTAAGAAAGGGAAAGTAGGGAAGAATATATCACATTCCCCAAACTCTGTACCATGGTCTACCACTCTTCCATGAGATGTTTATTAGTATACTATGCACAGTATTTTTTTCCTATAATTTATTCTAAAACTACGATCGTATACCTTGCCTTTAAGAATGAGGTTTGGACACATTATGGACATCTTGGCATGGGAGGACTGAGAGGATTTCTGATCATCTTTCATGTCAGTAGTTATTCTGAAATCACTAATCGTGTTTAATTTTACATCAGTGGGAAAAGGGATGATTGGTCAGTAATTTGGATCTTCTATTGTTCTCTGCAACACAAGGAACCCTAATGTTTTTGAAACGAAAACAAACAAATGTGTTATTAATTCTGAGAGCTCTAGGAAGTCACTCTCCACATTGGTGGTCATTTATTCTCAGCTGACTATTGTAGTCATGAGTGTTACTTATTACATAATCATCACCTGTGTTATGCACTGTCCTAAAATTTCAGTAACTTATGGTATTATTCAATGTTACAATATACAAAACCTTTAAACCTCAATGAGCTACCAATGGTGTTCCATCATTACACTGTACTATAGAGAATTTTCTTTGGGAATTCCCTGGTAGTCCAGTGGTTGGGACTCCATGCTTTCCTTTCACTGACATGGCTTGGGCTTAATCCCAGGTCAGGTAACTAAGATCCACAAGCTGTGTGGCACAGCAACTTAAAAAAAAAAAGAGTAAATATTTCCTGGATCAAGTGAATTCAGGAAGTCTTGCTGCTGTACTGAGCAGAGCACTGAATTTAGAGTCTGAAGATCAGGTTTTAACCTTTGTGCAACCCCTCACCAGCCACATGACATCAGAGACTCAGTTTCTTCTGTAAACTGGGGACAATATCTTCATGAGAGTGATGTGAGAACTAAAGGAAGCAGCAAATAGGAAGGTATCTGCATATTCATTTGTGTAAGTGAAAAAAAAGCAGCAGCGTGATATCCAAAACTCAAGCCTTTGCATAAGAAAAATGAACTTAAAAATTAAGTATGACACTTGGTTCAGCAAATTATATCTAGAACTTAGTCAATTATTAGATAAGTACTTTGAGCTACTAAAACTGAATTATAAATATTCTAAAATAGTTGCAATAGATAATTTGTAACCATATCACGGATCAAAAGGGGGCTAATTGGAAGAAAACTCTTTGTATACCTTGGGCATTACCTTCTCAAGGACAGCTTTAACATGAACCAAAGAATATGATAGCCTTCTCTTACAGAAACAACAGAGGACTGTTTCTATATTTCCTAGTCCTGCCTGTACAAAGACAGGTACTAAATCCATGAACCAGGGAGATGCCAGCCAAGTTCACCTCCTGCCAAGGATTATCACTTAAGGACACATTGTGGAACGCAGAAAGTATGGGACCCACAGACACCGAAGCAAAAGCTACGGCCACAGGGATTCTGAAGGAGCCAGGCCTTCTTAGTAAGGGGCCTAATCTACTACTTGACTTAGACATGGGGATTTTGAAACTAGGACCCTTGGAGATTTAAAAGTCAATTGAGTCACCTCAGTCCATCCACTGCTGTAGAGGCAGCTAACGTGGAAGCCTCAAGGTGGGCGTAATAGGATTATGGCTCTTCAGCACAAGGAGCAGCCCTGCTGTTCCTGCTTCTTGACATCAGCAGCAAATAGCATGGACCCTCCTAGAAGCTTGGCTAAAGGAGAAAACAGTCACCAAGTCTCATTCTCACCTCCAGGGGGCGAGGAGGGGGCGCTATTATGGAGGGAGAAGGAAAACCTATCTGGGAAAAGGCCAGAATTTAGCTCTAAAATCTACATCTGAATTTAGATTCAGAGTTGAAATTTGGGGAGCAGATGTCTACAAGTTTAGGAAGAGGGTTCACATAGTATCAACACGAAATCCACACTGATCAAGTCTTACAGATTAAAAAATTAAGTGCTGCCTTTAAGATCTACAAATCCCATTATGTTAAAAAATCACTGAATTTCATCCAAGAGTTAAAATATGATGATGAACAATGTCAGACTCTCAACGCAGCACACTGGAAGCTTGACAGAGTGGGTCAAGGCTGCTCTTGGAGTTATTTAGTCTTAGGACTTGCATCAAAGTGCGGGAGGAGAGAGGTAGAGATGGTAACATTCAAGCTATTTTCAACCCCCTCCCGAACTCCCCACTGCCCCGAACTACGAACTACGTGAGCACTGGCTGAGCTCTCCTCGCCACGGCTGTTGCTGGGCTGGCTCTCTTCCCCGTCTGCCAGGCATCTCTCCTCAGTGTCTGTTACGGTCTGTTGTTTCTCTGTTCACCTCAGGCATTGTGCTGTGCCCCCAGGCTGTCTTCAGCTCTATTCTCACTTCCTTGTACCTTGTCTCCCTGACAAAAGTCCCCAACTTTCATCTATGTGACGCCGAGACCTAAATTTTAATCTCCAAACAGATTTCTTTCTTGAGCTCCAATAGCTTCCTGACCATCAATTCCCAGACAACCCACAGGCTCAGTCTGTCCAGAAGTGCTCCCTCATCATCACACAAAACTTTTTAAGCTGGTCTCAGTAGACTTTTCTAGACTCATCTCTCTTCTCTTCACACCTTTCCTCCTGGCTAATGTGCTCTGTGTTCCAGGCATAACCGGACATGTCTCCGGTTCTAAAACATGCAATGCTCTTTCACACCTCAAAGACTCTTCACATGTTCCTCTCTTTGCCTGGGATATTCGTTTTCTGCTACAAGCCCAGCTCAGATGTCCCCTCTCTGAGGCAAAACTGGTTCTCCAAAATTTATTCTTTCGAGGCAGCAGTAGCAGCTGGCACATGGTCCAACTGCTGTCGCAATTAAAACATACTATGAAGAATGTTATTTGCTTAGAAATTCATGACTCTACACTGCTGTTCCCAAAAGAAGCAGCATTTGGTAGTGCAAAGGGCACTGTGTTAATAACAGAAACAGGATTTGAGATCTAAAAATAAAAATAGGAACTTCCTAGGTACCCAATTGGTCTAATGCTGGGTTCCTACATCTGTAAAAATAGGGATAATAAATAGGATTTTTGTAAATGTCGAATGACCTAATATACACAAAGCATTGATACACTGGAAATATGGTTCCCATGAAGGATGACATGATAAAGTGGGAGGTGTTCAATATGTCTCATTGGATGAATGCACGAGTTCTTGCAATTCCTGCTGAATTCAGGGTTTGCCCGGGGAAGGTGGCAGCAGTTCCAAGGACCAGTTCTTGTCCTGTGTCCTGAAGGCCTTATGTTCTGTTATCCTCCCCACTGAAGGTCCAGTAAGACAAGATGCCCATGACACAATTCTTTTTAATTATAGTACACATATGTGTCATGGTGCTTTATTGACTATGCCAAAGTGTTTGACTTGGATTGTGGATTGTTCATTGTGGATCACAATAAACTGTGCAAAATTCTGAAAGAGATGGGAATACCAGACCGCCTGACCTGCCTCTTGAGAAACCTGTATGCAGGTCAGGAAGCAAGAGTTAGAACTGGACATGGAACAACAGACTGGTTCCAAATAGGAAAAGGAGTACGTCAAGGCTTTATATTGTCACCCTGCTTATTTAACTTATAAGCAGAGTACATCATGAGAAACGCTGGGCTGGAGGAAGCACAAGCTGGAATCAAGATTGCCGGGAGAAATATCAATAACCTTAGATATGCAGATGACACCAATCTTATGGCAGAAAGTGAAAAACGAAAGAGCCTCTTGATGAAAGTGAAAGAAGAGAGTGAAAAAGTTGGCTTAAAGCTCAACATTCAGAAAACTAAGATCATGGCATCTGGTCTCATCACTTCATGGCAAATAGATGGGGAAACAGTGGCTGACTTTATTTTTCTGGGTTCCAAAATCACTACAGATGGTGACTGCAGCCATGAAATTAAAAGACGCTTACTCCTTGGAAGGAAAGTTATGACCAACCTAGACAGCATGTTAAAGAGCACAGACATTACTTTGTCTACAAAGGTCCGTCTAGTCAAGGCTATGGTTTTTCCAGTGGTCATGTATGGATGTGCGAGTTGGACTACAAAGAAAGCTGAGCACTGAAGAATTGATGCTTTTGAACTGTGGTGTTGGAGAAGACTCTTGAGAGTCCCTTGGACTGCAAGGAGATCCAACCAGTCCATCCTAAAGCAGATCAGTACTGGATGTTCATTGGAAGGACTTATGTTGAAGCTGAAACTCCAATACTTTGGCCACCTCACGCGAAGAGCTGACTCATTGGAAAAGACCCTAATGCTGGGAAGGATTGAGGGCAGGAGGAGAAGGGGACAACAGAGGATGAGATGGTTGGATGGCATCACCGACTCGATGAACATGGGTTTGGGTGGACTCCGGGAGTTGGTGATGGACAGAGAGGCCTGGCGTGCAGCAGTTCATGGGGTAGCAAAGAGTCGGACACGACTGAGCAACTGAACTGAAGTGAACCAGTTAATTATTAATGGAGGAAGGAGACAGGATGAAAATGTTGGACCTGACCTCTTACTCCAAATCCCCTTCAAAAATAGAAAAGACAGATTTTTTTTGGTAGGATTATAAATTTACTCATCCAGTTTTAAAAAATTATCAGCTAAAGCTATCCCGTCTAAGTCAAGTTCAGTGGGGGCCTAAACAGAGATGACTATCAAAAACCAAGCAGCACCTGTTGGACTGGATCCTTGTTTTGATCAGAATTTTGTCTGCCATGCTAAACATATAATAGGAAAGATGTTTTAAAATCCAAAACAGCACTGAAAATAAGTCACGCCACCGTGACAAACCATAAAATAGTACTGTCAGCAAGATTGGCGTGTTTCGGGACTTCTTGGGTGATGGGAAGCAGATGGGGACAGAATGGCTGAGAGAGGCCTGGAGGCAGACACAGCTCTGCACTCACAGAAGGAAACCAGCACAGAAGGAAGACAGCACTGCTGATACAACAAGGGCAGGAGAAGGTCCCAGGGGGTCATCAAAACACTGCCCCACTCAGGGCAGGGGCCAGCGAGCAGCAGACTGCCCAGGCTCCAACTTGAGAACTGCCAAGACAAATGTCCAGGAGGGGCCTGAGAAGGAAGCGGAGCCCTGGGCCCTCCTGCCAGACACAGAGGACAGGGAGAAGTGGGAGCTCGTCCAGGAGGGACTTCCTGGGAAGGGCTCTATTCCTGGGAGAGCCTCCTGAGTGTGGCAGCTGGTGGGAGGACCGGAGGGAGGGGTTCAGCCTGCCTGCTCCCCATGTGCCTCTCATAGAAAGTGAGGCCTGTCCCGAAGCACAGCCTCCACTGCCTTCAGGGGTGGAGGTGCTGTTGGCCAATCTGCAGAGACCCACATGGAATTCATTCTACCCCTGGTCCTCCATTCATCAGTAACCAGAACCAAGAAATAAAGACTTCATGGGGCTTGCTGGATGTCCTGGAGAAACCCATGACAGCCATGTGAAACCAAATGGAACAAAGTCTAGAAACAGTTTAGTCTCTGAGTCCTAAATAACATTGTGAATGAAAGGGGGAAAAAAACACACAAGCCTGTGGTCTACAGTGGTCAGTGTCATCACAGGGCAGGCCACTCTCACTGGGTGATCCACCCAGACAGCAACCGTCTTTTCGGTCCTGTTTACAGCACATGTTTTAATGAGGTGAGAGAAGTCAGGACGGCAAGGTGAGCAGAGACTGGCTTTAGAAAATGAGCACCTTTACAGCTGACAAAGCAACAAAAGCATTCATGAGAGGTGTGTCGTGAGGGGTTTCCATCAACATGTTGTTAGGGTTGAAGGTTGAGGGAGGTCCCAGGGAGGAGGCCAGATGGAGCCGAAGTCAGTGTGGCCATCCCGTGTCCACGAGTGGGAGTCAGATGGGAGCCCCTCCGCCAGCCCAGCGGCCCTAGAGCTTGTGGCTGCAGCAACAGAACAGGCTGAGCCTTGGCCGGGATGCCGGTGCAGAGCTGCTGTGCCATCTGGTGTCTCAGAAAAGGCCTCTCTGCTCTGGCCTCAGATGAAGCTTCTCCCCTCCGTGTGCCCCACCTACTTCCCCACCATCATCCCTGAACAAAGTCGCGTTTTACAAGCAGGTTTCTTGTGGCAGACAATGGCATTGAGTACCTCTCATGCTTTGGTCTTTGTGGGGGCAGACAGGAAAGAAAAATGGAGAAGGGATCCTGCAAACCAGCCCCCAGCCTGTTCAAAGAGTCATGAAAGGGTCCCCAGGGCTGAAGGTAATCTGGCTTTCAAGAGCTAAGGGAATACTGTGCCCCGAGCGAGCAGGAGGAGGGACCTCGCATGTTACCGTCACAGAGGACCTGCGAGGCCAGGGAAGTGAATTGGCTCTCCGGCTGCTCTGAATGGCAGCACGTGAATGTACCTGGTCTTTACTTGTCCTTCTCCAGATGTCACAGGGAGAGGCATTAGGCATCCCTGCTTCTTTACAAACCTGCGTGGTGCCACATTGATGGGGATTTGTAGGATCCTGCTGGGGAAAGGCCTAGTTTCTGCAGGGGACGCTTTCTGGCGGCAATGTCTAGTTACAGACAAGATAATAAATGGGGTTGGAGGGAGAGGCATTTTCTACATTAAAGGATGGAAAGGTTCAGGTGATATTGGAAGCTGCTGGTAAATACAGTTTTATCAAGGAATTTATCAAGGTCAGAGACGGGGCTCCTCAGTTATTGGAACGTGGATAAAATGAGGGATTCGCCCAGGCACCAAGCAGGCGCGCTGGCATGGCCAGTGGTAACCTGGGCAGGTGAAAGACAAATAACCCGGTTCTTTTAGACTTGCCACCCAGTAGACCTATTCCCTGGTACATGGTAAAAATACCCAGAAAAGTCAGTGTTATAAATATGTAAGACCTGGTCAAGCACCAAAAAAAAAGGAAATGCTTTACTATTTCTTTCTTGGGGCTAGAATGCTTTATTTTGGTGGTAATGCTCCACCTCAGTCCACCTGATTCTCCTGCTTTCAAGTAATTTCTCAAGCATGGGTCATTTTCCAATGCTCTTAAAAGATTTTCTTGAGATTCAACTCTTCCACTTCCCTTAAAGGAAAGTTTGGTGCGGTTTCCCACCCCCTTGTCTAACAAACCAGCACAATATGTTTGTGTCTTTTCTTCACCTCCCAGGACACTTGCTTCTTAAGAGTTAGCTCTAAGTATTTGAGACATTCCCGGAGCCTGGTGATGGGCCATTTAAGGTATCCTGCCCAGCTCTGTCGGCTCATTTCCCTGCCACACCACAACCCTCTCACCTGACCCTTAACCCAGAAAAAGACATTTTAAGCTTATCAGATACATTTTCTCCATTCTGTTTTCAAGGTTTTGATCATCTTTACTATCATTATTCTGAATTCTTTTTCAGGTAGTTTGCCTATTTCCTCTTCATTTATTTGGACTTCTGTGTTTCTAGTCTATTCCTTCATTTGTGCAGAATTTCTTTGCCTTTTCATTATTTTTTTTTTAAACTTATTGTGTTTGAGGTCTCCTCTTCCCAGGTTTCAAGGCTGAATTCTTTCTTCCTTTTGGTTTCTATCCTCCTAAGGTTGGTCCAGTGGTTTGTGTAAGTTTCATATAGGGTGAGATTTGTGCTGAGTTTTTTTTTTTCCCCCTCTGATGGGCAGGGCTGAGTGAGGTGATAATCCTGTCTGCTGATGACTGAGTTTGTATTTTTGTCTTGTTTGTTGTTTGGATGAGGCGTCCTGCACAGAGTGCTACTGGTGGTTGGGTGATGCCCGGTCTTGTATTCAAGCGGTTTCCTTCGTGGAAGTTCTTACTGTTTGGTACTCCCTAAGGTTAGTTCTCTGGTAGTCTAGGGTCTTGGAGTCAGTGCTCCCACTCCAAAAGCTCAGGGCTTGATCTCGAGTTTTGCGTGGTTCTATATATTCTTTTCCAGTGGTCAGGTACTCTGGTCTGCTCTCAGCTGGTGTTCTGCAAGCATTTCTGTATCTGAAGGTGTATTCCTGATATATCCGTGGAAAGAGATGTACTCCACATCTACCTACTCCTCTGCCATCTTGTTTTTCCCTTTTAAGCTTATCAGATACAATTAGACATTTTCTAGTTCTGACAGCAAACCCTGTATACATGGGAATTCTTCCCTTCTTTGTGAAGTCAGAAATGAATGCAGTTTAGAACTGCTGTTAAGGGTAAAAGCCTCGAGAATAATTGGGAGAAATGAGGTCATCCCCATCAGGACATGGGGTAAAGGTTCCATAATCCAGTGCCTCTGAGGCCTAAGTGTTTGGGGACATTGTGATTTGAGGTTTTTCAAGTTCAGAAGCTGAATATGCCAGAAATTCTCCCAGCAAAAGTGTTTACTATCAGAGCACACTAGAAGTGTACCATTAAACCTTTTCAAAGGTACAGCCACAAATATTTTCCTTTAAAATACCTAAGCAGCAAGTTGAGAAAAAAATTTGGATGGAAGCAGATAGTTATAGCTACCTGCCTTTGTGTATGAGACATATATATCAGATAGAAAAGAAAATGCAAACATTTTTTGAGGAGATGCTATGTGGGTGCATTTATTTTTCCTTTATAAAAATTAATTCTTAATGAATCAGGGAGAGAAAAATATTTCTTTGCATTCCACTGTTTGTTCAGTAAATCCACCAGAGAAGAACTTGAGGCTATCTGTTAGAGATGAAATATTATTATTCACAAAAAAAAGAAGAATGAAATTGGATTTGGAGTAAGCAGACTTGGGCTCTGTCCCTGGTTCAGCTACATATACTACTGTGTGATGAAGAAGACACTCAGAATCCACTAAGCTCAGTTTCTCCATCTGTAAGTTGAGGGTAATAACATTAGCACTACTCTGTTCACACAGGTAGTCTGAGGTTCAAAGAGGGGATGTAAATGAGGTCACTATATAAAAGGTACAGTGCAAATCATATTTAATTATTACGTTTTGTCTATGATCCTGACTTGTATGTTGATATGAATTTTTCCTACAGTAGATGATATATTTGAACTTCATTCAGGTCTATATGTGCTTCCCTGGTGGCTTAGATGGTAAAGAATCCGCCTGCAGTGCAAGAGACCTGGGCTCGATCCCTGGGTTGGGAAGATTCCTTGGAGGAGGAAATGGCAACCCGCTCCAGTATTCTTGCCTGGAGAAACCCATGGACAGAGGAGCCTGCTGGATTACAGTCCATGGGGTTCACAAAGAGTTGTACATGACTGAGCAACTAAGCACAGAACAGCATAGGCCTATATAGTCATCATTTAATGAACTGAGACTAGTCTGTAGTAACTATTTTAAAATCAGGTTTCCATGACATGTTTCCTCAACAATGCTCAAAGAACAAAGCCAAGAGACTGTTTTGAAGCCTTTTTGGCCTGGGACAGGTGGTAGACCGCAGAACAGAACACAGGCTCAAGTCAGAAAGACCTGGACCAAATCCCAAGTCCCCATCTTTAAGGATAAACAACAAGTGATTTAACATAAGCCTCATTTTCCTTATTCATAAAATAGGGATAATATTACTAACTACCTCAAAGATCTGTTGAAAGAATAGAATTAGACAATTGTTGAGCACAGTGCCTAGCACACATGTGCTCAATAAACGTTGGCTGTAATTAAATGCTATTGTATTTGTTTTTCCATTTACAATCCCTTGTGAAACTGGGAGAGAGTAAGAAAGATAGCGTTAAGTCATGTCCGACTCTTACGATCCCACAAACTGTAGCCCCCCAGGCTCCTCTGCCCATGGGATTCTCCAGGCAAGAATACAGGAGTGGGTTGCCATTTCCTTCTCCAGGGGATGAGAGTAAGCAGGTATTAAACTCATGTTATAGTTTAAGAGACTTATAATCTGAAGATGTTGGGGGACCTACTGGTAACTTGGTAAGACCAGAATCCAGGGCTCTTGTGCTTAGTAGGGCTTACACTTTATTTAGCAGACTCTTAGGTCAAATGCATGTGTCTCAAAAGCTGTCATTAAATTCTCAATACCATTAATTCTCCTCTCAAAAAACTCAGTATCCGGCATTCTATCTTTAGTCTCGGGCCCTTGAATCCATTCTCTGCAGATGGCAGAGAAACCTACCTACTGCAAAACTGGCCATGCCACCCCTCCCTTTAAACTAGTCAACAGTGCTCCAAATGGCTATAAAATAATATACGAGACTCAGAGAGAAGCAGACCCCCTTCAACCTGACCTCGGCCTAACTCTCCAGCCACATTTACCACATGCCTGCTCTGGGGGCACTCCTTCGGTTCCTTACTGGAACTTTCTTGACCTTTTTCTGGCCCCACTCACCCCTGCACCCCTGCTAGGCTAGGAATTCTTTCTTTGCTCTGAGAAGAAGAGCACTTCTTATTCTCTGCTGTGGTTAAAAAGAAAGGGTTTGAGAATCAACCTAAACACCCAACAATGACAAACTGATCGCACTAAGGAGTATTCAAAGGATAGACTACTATGCACCTATTAAAAATCCCACCTTCAAAAAATATTTATGGTTAAGGGAGAATGCCATGCTATATTATTAAGTGTAAAAAGTGAGGAACTGAAAAACAATCAAAGGATAGGTACCGAAATGTTAATGATAATAATCTCGGGAAGATGTGATTGGCAGATGTTATTTATTCTTCTTTGACTCTTTATAGTACTTTCCAAAGTTTCTATGCAATGAACAGATCAACTTGAACAGTAAAAAGTCATAAAAATCTTCGGGCAATCTAATAATGATGCCTAAACTGTAATCGGCAGCTATATCCATCTTTTTCTCTCCCAAATCTGGATCCTAATGGCATCAATCCAAAGGTTGGTTCTTGGGCATGTAAATACGAGGAACAAGGAGGAAACTGCTTTCATAGGGGAAAGGCAAATCTAAACTCTAGAAACAGCCCACTTAATGCTCTCATTTCTTCCGGTAAATTCCACAAGCTTACACTTAGGGCACAGCCGTCTTTTCAGGAAAAACAAAGGCAAAGTTCATCATGCAGTGAAGGAAAAGACTCCACAGTGAATTTTTTTTATTTCCTAAAGATCAGTTCTTTTAGTCATGCTTCTGTTTTCATTTGATTTGCATCTAAGGATGGACTTTTTTTTTGACTCTGAACATTCTCTTGGCATATCCCAACAGAAATCACAAGCCTAAGCACTAATGGTTTTAGGCTTGCTAATCTGGGTTCCACTGAAGAAACAAATTTTCCTATAACTATCAGGATTGCAAATATCACACCCTCCAAAAATAGCTTGGACAGGTAAAGACTATTAAAACAGGCTCTGCTAATGGAGAGAAAACACACAACCTCCGGCGTGCCCTCTGGAGCACGTGTGTAGAACAGCAGGTGGTGGCTGTCTAAACAACTCTTTCTTCCTTCTGGTATTTTCTCAGATCACTTGATTATCTTAAATTGTTTCCTTTCAATCTTATGCCCCTCGGTATATGTTAGAAAATATTACTCAAGCACATGAAATAAATGAATTTAAGATTATGAGTTTCTGACCATTTGGTAGACTCCAGAACCTGCCAGCAATTCAAATATACATACATAGTTTATATAAATATATATATTTGTATATATTTAATGGTGATTGCAGCTATGAAATTAAAAGATGCTTGCTCCTTGAAAGAAAAGCTATGACAAACCTAGACAGCATGTTATAAAGCAGATACATTACTCTGCCAACAAAGGTCCATATAAACAAAGCTACAGTTTTCCCAGTAGTCATGTATGGATGTGAGAGCTAGATCATAAAGAAGGCTGAATGCTGATTGATGTTTTTTGGAAGAAAAGTTATGACAAACCTAAATGGTATATTGTAAAGCAGAGACATTACTCTGCAGACAAAGGTCTGCATAGACAAATCTACAGTTTTTCCAGTAGTTGTTTTTGTGAAAGTTGGAATAAAAAAGAACTGATTATTTGATCAAAAGAAGGCTGAATGCTAAAATGGTGTTTTTTGGAAGAAAAGTTATTGTAAATGCATATTGTAAAGCAGAGACATTACTCTGCAGACAAAGGTCTGCATAGACAAATCTACAGTTTTTCCAGTAGTTGTGTATAGATGTGAAAGTTGGATCATAAAGAAGGGTTAGGGCCAAAGAACTGATGTTTTTGAACCGTGGTGTTGGAGAAGACTCTTGAGAGTCCCTTGCACTGCAAGGAGATCAAACCAGTCAATCATAAAGGAAATAAATTCTGAATATTCACTGGAAGGACTGATGTTGAAGTTGAAGCTCCAATACTTTGGTCACCTGATATGAAGAGCCAACTCATTAGAAAAGACCCCAATGCTGGGAAAGATTGAAGGTAGGAGGAGAAGGAGATGACAGAGGACAAGACGGTATGGCATCACTGACTCAATGAACATGGGTTTGGGCAAGCTCCAGGAGATGGTGAAGGACAGGGAAGCCTGGTGTGCTGCAGTCAATGGGGTTGCAAAGAGTCAGACACAACTGAGCGACTGAACAACAACAACAAATATAAATTTATGTGGGCTTCCCCAGTGGCTCAGTGGTAAAGAATCCACCTGCAATGCATAAGACTTAAGAGACACAGGTTTGATCCCTGGGTCGGGAGGATCCCATGGAGGAGAGCATGGCAACCCACTCCAGTATTCTTGCCTGGACAATTCCGTGGACAGAGAAGCCTGGCAGGCCACAGTCCCTAGGATCGCAAAGAGTTGGACATGACTGAAGTGACTGAGTACACATAAATTTATATATAATTTATAAAATATGTATAAAATTCAAATATATATACATATATAATTTCATTTTCCCCCCCTTCTGCTCAGGCCCAATTGACAAGCTTCTAGGCTTTTAGGGAATTTCAAAATTTCAGACAGACCTAGAATTAGATTCGGGAAATGGCATCTACTTCATTTCCCTCCTGCCTTTAGGCTGTTTTCTGATAGACAGTTTCTAAACAGTGGAGCGCTAGGTCTCACTTTACTCGGGAGAGGAAGTTAGGAGCCTTGTATGGCAAGGGCCTTCTTTGTCTCCTTAAAGCCTCTTTTTGTCCAGCCGGCCTCAAGCTTATAACATTCTGTTTACCTGCTCACTCCACATCTCTTTGCCCACA
The DNA here is from genome assembly GCA_024291935.2 of Okapia johnstoni. Lineage (NCBI taxonomy): Eukaryota > Metazoa > Chordata > Mammalia > Artiodactyla > Giraffidae > Okapia > Okapia johnstoni. The sequence goes on along the minus strand of CM044308.1, from coordinate 127,409,406 downwards.
GTCCCTCTCCCAAGTATTTGCTCAAAGGTAGCCAGAATGTATGATTCTGCTGGTAAGGGTCTCTACTGTATCTATTCGCTGTAGGGTGACCTCTTGTTTTTAGACTTATAAACAAAGCAAAATCAAAACAATAAGCTCCAGAAGCTCATTTTAGGTTTGTTGGCCCTGTCTGGAAGCTGCAACAACAGCGCCATCAAACTGTCACTGTTGTACAGCACTTGCCCCCAAAAGCCACCCAGGCCTGCACCTGCGATGTTGGGTGGGCATTGTGAGTCACTCTGCCTGCCATTGCACAAAAATCTAATTTCACATTCAGAATATATGTTTTTTTTCAATACCAATAGCAACAAGAGTGTGCCAAAAAATTTCCCCTGAAGCTCTATTCTGTTTTTTAAACTACAGAACATTCTTTCATAGTTTGACAGTTAAAATGCCGCAGTTAATGTAATAAACAGAGAATTTTTCTAAGTAGCCTGTCAAAACAAGTGACACTTTTTTTTTTTTTGCTAGCGAGTCTCAGATACAGAACAATAGGAAGTACCTTTCAAAGCAACATCTTCATTATACAATCAAATTCTCAAAGTAATCTTCTCATCAAAGAATATTGTGTTATTTCTTTACCAGTAATTATCAGAGTTCTGCAACCTCCCTGGCAGTGGTGACTATTATGAAATGCAGCTGTGCTGAGTTACAATATTGGGGGTCCTGCCCCGGTCAATATGGATCCAATGCAGCTCATGCCTCCACATTTCCTAATGACTTGGCAGTTTGGGCAGTCAAAAGTCACCATTTCCAGGACCTGTGAATATACCGTCAAGTTCCCAGGAGCAAAGGGCTCAGCTGCTCTCTGCAAGGACAGCAGAGACACCAATAATTCTTGATGAACTCAGCTTATTTTCTTTCCACTTAAAGTACAGTAGAAGTTCCAAAGGTTATTATCTGATAAAAAATGGTGTGTGTGTGTGTGTGTGTAGAGTCGGAAGTCTGTCTCATAAAATTAGATTCCTTCTTTTTTCACTCTTTCATCTCTTAGGGACGGTCATTTGCATAGAAATAAAAGCTAAGAGTATTGAGTCACAAGAAGAACTAGCAGTTTAATTCCGATGTTTGAAGTTTCATAAAGCCTGAAAAGATGGGACAATCCTAAGGGCACTCAAGATGATGTATCTTGGGATACTGGTGAAACCTGTGTTCTATAGCCAGAGATGGGCTGGAAATGTCCAAACTTTGTAATGTAACTTTCTCTGAAGGATCTCTGAGTTAGTGCTGTATGGAAGGAAAAGACATACAGGCTACTCTTTCTAAGGGAGACTCATGACATCAGCTCTCAGGCTCTTGCAAGGGTGAATCAAACAATTAGCACGAATATTCCTAGCATGCTGTCTTCCTTCCACACAGCGGGCGCTCAATATGTCTGTGGCGTCCAAATCTAATTTGGGAGTGCCTAATCCCCACCAGGTGGCGCTAGTGGTAAAGACCCCCCCTCCCCCGCCTGCCAATACTGGAGACAGAAGAAATATGGGTTCTGGATAAGGAGATCCCTTGGAGAAGTGTATGCAACCTACTCTAGTATTCTTGTCTGGAGAATCCCATGGACAGAGGGTCCTGGGGGGCTACAGTCCATAGGGTCGCAGTCAGACATGACTGAAGCAACTTAACATGCTGTTAGCATGCACATTCCACTGGATTACAAACTCTCCAAAGGCAGGAACCATTTCACTACTTTCAAAAAACCTCTTTGGCAGACGCTCAAAAATATATGTGGATTGAATGGCATTTCTGTCTCCCTTGAAGCAACTGAGAGCTGAGGGAACATCAGAGCTGGGGCTTTATATTCATTTGTTCATTCAATCACTCAGCAAAGGTTTGCTGATAGCCTGCTTGGTATAAGGCATAGAGCTTGGGATATGCCCTTTTCTAACTTCCACATCAAGTTCAATTTCCCTCTTCAGATTATGTTCTATCGATATACACTACATTTTCCTTTGTAGCATGCAATGCAGCTGTTATTAAATGATTATTTGCATAACTAGTTGTTATTGGTCTGGCTCCTGCCCTAGACAGAAAGCTTCAGGCTGGGGGTGTGTGACCCTCTAGTTTAATGCTGCAGCCTTTGCAATTAACATAGTATCTAGGACAAAACAGATGTTCAGTAAATATTGGTTAAATGACTAAATGAATGAAGGAAAATGAGCTATGCCTTCGCCTTTAAGAAACTCAGTTCACAATGTTTCTCAACAGAGGCTTTCTGTTCAAGGCAGCTTCTTATTTTGTAGGGTTCTAGGTAGTGGAGTGTGTTCAACATCCCTAGGTCCTGCCACTGCCCAGCAAATGCCAGCAGTGTGGCAACCAAAAGCCCCTTCCACAATTTCTGATCCCTGCCCCTCGGGGATGGCCAGCATCTGTTTCAGAACCACTGTGTGATATGGGCTTCAATGAAGGTGGCAGCAAGAAGGGACAGAGCCAGGACATGAAGAGGAGGTAAACAAGGGACAGTGAGACACGGGACCATAGGGAAGAGGGAAGAGAAGCAGTCTAAGAGGCAAGAGCACAGTTTAGAGTGAGGGCTGTCATCTGAGCTCCCCAAATCCAGGGGATTCTCCCGTCTCTCCACCCCTCGCCCCCACTGCCCCACCTCATGGTCCTTCAGGGCTCAGAGAACATAAATTGCTGGGCAGGTTTCTTGAGTACAAGTCATGGTGAGATCAGTGAAGCTCTGGCCTTTCTGTTTGGTAATTTTGGATTTTCCAGCAAAATTTTTGTTTGAAGAAAGGGTTTTGAAGCCAAACGAACTGAGAACCATGGTTATGGAGTTAAGGATGATGATGCTAATTGGGTAGAGGGAAGGCCTCTGAAACACATGGTGGGCGATTAAGAGAAAGTTGTGACAAAAAATGAGCTATGCTGAAGAGCTTCCTTGCAGCTCAGAGTGAGGGCAAGGGAAAGGGAAGAATCCTGGGGAAAGGGAAGGAGGGTGCAGTGAGAGGCTGCTGGGAGGTGGGGCCCACCCCAGGAAGCTGGTCTGAGGGACACGGGAGAGGTGTTAAAGTGCAATGCTTCTGTCGAGACCCACTGATGAATGGAGGTTGGCCAAGCCGGTGACTCAGAGTCGACACTCACAGCTGGCTGGCACCAGTTGCCAGGTGGAGTGGGATTTCATTTCCAGCAGAAAAACATAAGCCCTGTGTGCAGTGGTTGCAGGACCATGTGCCAAGTCACCCTTTAGTGAGAAGGTTTCCCTGAGACTAGAACTGAGGCATATGCTTCTTCATATGCCCCACAGGGATAGTGGAGTGCCCAAACAGCTGAGCCCCGAAGAACTGATGCTTTTGAACTGCGGTGCTGGAGAAGACTCTTGAGAGTCCCTTGGACTGCAAGAAGATCCAAGCAGTCCATTCTAAAGGAAGTCAACCCTGAATATTCATTGGAAGGACTGATGCTGAAGCTCTAATACTTTGGCCACCTGATGCAAAGAACTGACTCATTGAAAAAGACCTGATGCTGGGAAAGAGTGAAGGCAGGATAAGGGGATGACAGAGGATGAGATGGCTGGATGGCATCACTGATTCAATGGACCCGAGTTTGAGCAAGCTCCAGGAGGTGGTGACGGACAGGGAAGCCTGGTGTGCTACAGCCCATAGGGTCACAAAGAGTCAGACACGACTGAGCAACTGAACTGACTGACTGACTGAAACAGAGGAAGGGCTCAATGGAGTCTTTCTGGATTGATCCGATTAAACACTTGAGGGTCCTCAACTTTAGCGAGCAGGTTGCTACTGGTGGTCAGGTAGGTTTCCACTGAGCTGGATGGGAGGGAGCACCTCACTGGACGAATGGAGGCCCTGAAGAGTTAACAGAGCAGTGGTGTCGTCTTGTGTCTTTAAGATGAAAACCCTGATTCTAAAAGATACATACACCCCTGTGTTCATCGCAGCCCTATTTACAATAGCCAAGACATGGAAGCAACCTAAATGCCCATCAACAGATAAATGGATAAAGAGGTGGTACATATATATATATTGATACAATGGACTATTACTCAGCCATAAAAAGAATGAAATGATGCCATTTGCAGCAACATAGATGGACCTAGAGATTTTCATACTAAGTGAAGTAAGGCAGGCAAAGACAAAGGTTATATGGTGTCACTTATATGTTGAATCTAAAAAGTAATACAAATGAATCTATATATAAAACAGAAAGACTCACAGACATAGAAAGCAAATTTATGATTACCAAAGGGGAAAGGGAGGGGGGAGGATAAATTAGGAGTTTGTTTTTAATAGATGGAAACTGCTATACATAAAATAGATAAACAACAAGAATTAACTATATAACACAGAGAACTACAGCCAATATCTTGCAATAACCTATAATGAAAATAATCTGAAAAAATATATAGAACTGAATCACTTTGTTGTGTGCCGGAAACTAACACAATATTGTAAATCAACTGTACTTCAATTTTTTAAAAAAGAATGTGTCTTCAAGCTAAGTAGAGAAGGCTCTGTATGGGGCAAAAGAGTGCTGAATGAATGAATGTGGCATAGGAGAACTGGCATGAAGTCTATAGTCCTGACATCCTCTGTCCTACTGCATTAGAAAGGAGGAGGCTGCCACAGTCTGGCACAGAAGCAGAGCAGTTTCTGTTTGTCATGGACCAAAGGTTGTTTAATACGTGGACTCCGTTTTGACATCCTGAGCCAATTGCCAAAAGTCTCTAGGGTTTTAACTCATGCAATAAGGAAAATGGAACTATCTGGCTCAAACACAGAAGAAAATAACAAGAAGCAAACACTGCTGCATCGCCCCTTTGTAGTGTCTCCTTTGGCCCTGGGTGAAGTCAGGCTGGGACTTTTGAAGTCAGCCTCATTTCCCTCCGCACAGGTGTAAGCCTTGTACAGGGCAGCCCCAACGACCAGCTAAGGGCTCTCACTCACGGTTTGCGAAGGACCATCCTCATGTGGGCGTCTGGGCCCATCTGTGACAGCAGCAGCATGGTGTCCTGCAGCTCTTCATCACACTCTTTTTTTTCCTCCTCCGTAGGCAAAGGGGCGTCCTCATGCTCATCATCCAGAAATCGATAAAATAAATATTTGTCTTGGAAGTGATGCTCCTGATCCACTATGGGAAACATGGGGGCAAGCGTCAGCTGTGGGCACCTCTGCCTCACAGCCCGTTTACCAGAAACGAGTGGATGGTGTTGGGCAAGACAGCCAAGTGGCAGCAAGGCGGTAGGACTCCTCACCCTTTTCCCGTGGCCTCACCCAGGGCGGTGCAACTGGAAGATGGGACCTCCGGGCTGCAGTCATGCACCTCACAGCTCTCTCTGACCCGCCCATCTCCTGAGCTGCCCTAGGACTCTCCTATGGGAACCTGCCAACTTCCCTGAGATGAGCCCTCTGACCAGTGAAATTGCCTTGATGACATTTTCTAGCGTGTGGGTTATACATCCCAAAGAGGAAAATGACCAACTGCCAGATCGTGCTCTATAGTGGTTTTTTCAAAGTACAGACTTAAAAAGACCTGACTTTATCAGCATCAGAATTGATTTTTTTTCTTTTTATATGTACTGTTTATAACCATGTCTGCAATTTAAAAATGAAAATAGAATTGTTTGAACAAAGCTGACAAGACCAACCATCTAGGTCATATACCCCTAGTATCTAACAATAATTTCCTTCTAGTTCAAGTATTAAAGAGGTTTGTTTTTTTTTTTAAATCATATTCTCTTTAAACCGGAAGATTTAGATCTCTGAAAGACAAAGTCATGGACTTGGTTTATAATCTGTCATCTATGTGTCTTAAAGTTTTAAGCCCCTTTTCAGGAGGAAGCATCAACACCATGCAAAGATAAGGAGTGGTAGATCCTTGCTGCTCAAAAATATGAATCAGCATCATCTGGGAGCTTGTTGGAAATGCAGACTCTCTGAATCAGAGTCTGCATTTTAACAAGAGTTCCAGGTGATCTGTATACACAGTAAAGTCGGTGAAACACTGGCAAGACTATCATTACATTCCCAGGTATTAAAGGAAAGATTTTAGTAGTTTGTCTGTTTGGAAAAGTGATCTTTAAACAAATGGCATGAGGAGTTAAACCACAGTCCCACCCCTGTCCTGAATAGTTACTCTGCTTAGATATCGGGGGCTACAACCACAGAGCACACATGATTCCACATATGGTCATTGTGTGGGTACACAAATTGGCTCTCCCAGAAAACGCAGGTTCTGAATTCATTACTCTTTCACGCCATCAGCCCGGCCACACACTTCATTGCTCTCATTTGGCCGCTGCATCAGGATTGCTGTGCGATGCTCAGGGTATAATCATGCTGTCAATGAACCGTGAATGCAAACTAATAAACATAATTGGAACTGATGCACTCGGGTTGCAATTTCATTTTCCCTTCATACGTTCTCCCAAGTTAGGAAGGTACAATGGTGGAACACTGCAATCAACGGCATCCATTCAAAGCATTTGTATTGCTAAATGAAGACGCCAGCTCTGCGGGTCCCTAAAGAGATCATAATTCTTTCTGGCCCATGTGGGAGTTCAGCCACAACCAACCCAGGGAAACACACTTAGCATTTCTTGAGGGTTTTCCAGGGACCACGTGTCACCTTACCATGGTTGAGAACGCTGTCTTCTACCAGGACTTGCCACATGCCCACAGCTTGCGTTCGGGAGTGAACACATGGAGTCTGCTGCAGCATCCAGTCCACCAGCTCGGTGCCCACACAGCATTGTCTGAAGAGTGGCGGAACACAAAGGAGGGGAGGTCACCCCCTGGCAGGTGAAGGATGGGAGAGGAGCCCCTCCTGAAGGGCTTGGTGCCCTTCTACCGTTTGGCAAACAAAGCACCACGTGATAGGGCCACAGGTTCTCAAACTATTGTACAAACCAACAAGACCACTCAACTCATAGGCAACCTTCTAGGCAAGGCTGGCTAAACATCAAAAGAGCATCATAAGGTGCAGCCCCAGGGGAGACAGAAGGGCTACTAGGCAAGAAGCATGATCCAGCAAGTGAATCTCAGGGCCAGAAACTCTTAAGCTGGTCCCAGAAAATTTCAGGGTCAAATGAAGTGTTAGTCTCTCTGTCGTGTCTCTTTTCGACCCTATGAGCTGTACCTTGCCAGGCTCCTCTGCTGATGGAATTCTCCAAGGAAGAATACTGGAGTGGGTAGTCATTCCCTCCTCCAGGGGATAGTCCCAACCCAGGGATCGAACTTGGGTCTCCTGCATTGCAGGCAGATTCTTTACCATCTGAGCTACCAGTGAAGTCAAATGAAGGCAAAGCATAATTCTGACTTCTTTCCCCTGAGCTTTGTGAGGAATGAGTTAAGGTTTGTGAGGCCCTAGGAGGTGCTCTGTGACAGGCTCTGGATAAGTGCAAAATTATATACCACTTTCTATTTTCAAGTAATACTACTGAGCTTCCTCAGAGGGGTGTTGGGAGAAACAAGTAATTAGTGATGCAAATCTCTTTGAAAAAAAAGTTTGATGTAATAAACATCAGCACTTCGACAGAGCCCATCATCTGAAGAGCTCTAAATGCTTTCTGTACAGACAGGCACATACTCATCACTATGATGCCCCTTGGGGGTAAGGTGGTCAGGATGGGTAAACTGTTAATATGTGCATTAGTTAGGAAATACAGAATCGCACACATACACACATGTTAGGAAAGCTTCTGGTGGGGAGAAAAGTGTTTGTGGAATGACTACTCAGTGGAGGAAATGGGATGATGTAGTCTGAGGGAGGAACCCTAAGGGACAGAGAAACAAGCAGGGAGTTACAAGCAGCTGGCTGCCTACAGTGGGGTCTAGGTCACTGGTGGCCTCACCTCCTGTGCTGAGGATGCTACCATCTTTGAGGCACTGAGGCTGGTTCCAGCCCAGGGAGTTCCTCTCTAGCTGAACTGGAGGGGATTCCTGGTGCTGGTCCATTCCAGGAAGAGCGTAGCCTGGAAGGAGTCATGAGATCCAGCACCAGGTCTGCTACGTATTAGCTGCATGGCTCTGTCTATATCGCTTCAAATTTCTGGTTCTTAATTTTTTTCATCTATAAAAGAAAAGAGGAAGAAAAGATGGCCTCGAAGGCCATGTCTGTTTCTAAGATTCTAGGAACTCTGAAATCTATCAGAGATCCTGGGATGTTCTGATTTGGATCTGCCCCACCACACAAGGAAGATGTCCTGAGAAGGCTATTAGATTTCCAGGACTTCTCTGATTACAGACTATTACACATTAGAGCCTCAATAGGCAAAGAGGCACCTAGTTACTCTTCATCCTGAACCAAATGTATGATCTGTTGTGTTCCTCTTCTAATTTGAGAATTTATTAATGGGAAAAGTCATGTAAAAGTATAAAAACTCAATTTAATGTGGCTTTTAAGTCAATGATTACTTTGACTAAAAAGAGCACATGGAATTGAGATGATCCCAGGGCTCTGGGGCCCTGGGACAGGGTATAAGGATCCTAATAGTCAGAACACAGAACAAAGACACACAGCTGTGCCACTTGTAGCTGATGGAATCATGGGCTTCCTCTCTATTAATGACATTGAGTTATTTTAAGATTCACAGCTGACCTCTGGTGTGGTGATCACTGGAGATGACACTGCATCTGGGGACACTTTGACCCCTAATGCTGCTGTAATGATAGAAGTGGGGAGAAGCAGGAGTGGGGGAGGGGATAAAACTGGACCCAAGATCTGGGACCAGGCACTCGAAATGTCCTGCAGGAAAAAGAAATCATGCCTCATGGGTCATTATCAACAGATCATTAATTTGTGTCATAGGGTGTGGAACAGACTTAACACCTATGTTTCAGGGGTTTAAAATCTTACTACTATGGAGCAAGAAAGAGATTATGGTTTCTGACTTCTAGTTTCCAATATTTGTCACCAAAGATGACATCTTTAATGGAATTTCCCTAGCGCAAGTCAACACTTGGGAAAGCATAATAACATTTTAAATTAAGGAAAAGAAATTAAAAACTAAAAGGTCCTTCAGCTGTATGAGACTTTGAGAGTCACTTGATTAGTTAAAGATGTTGAGCTCTCTCCCTGAAGCCACAGACAGGCATTTTAACCTTTACTCCCCTCAAAATTATAGCAGTGTGTAGGAACTACAGACTTCAAAAAAAAAAAAAAAAAAAAAGGATGAACTTCCAGAGTTGAAGGAAAAGGCTTCCAAATGTAATCATCCAAAATGGTAGCTGGTAAATATCCATATTTTAAGGGCAAGAGGAGCAATCTGTCCTTAGAGATGGAACATGTCCTAAGAGGAACATGCTACTGATTAAAGTGTTTCTCAAATCCCATCAAGCAGAATTCCAGAATTCTATTAAGAAGAGGCCATTCTAAATGTAACAAATAGGGCTTTCCATAGTGGTCCAGTGGGGAAGACTCTGTGCTTCCAATGCAGTGGGCGTGGGTTCACTCCCTGGTTGGGGAACTAAGATGCTACATGCCCTGCAAGTGTGGCCAGCAAATTAAAAAAAAATAAATGTAACAAATCGTTTTGGTCTTATAAACATATTCATCACAAATTCAAGAAGAGTGTTAGTTTGCATGGAAAGCATAAAAAGTGATCCTAAGAGGAAGAATTTGCCACGCATTTCCAGCTTTCCTTGGGAAGAGACTGGATTTTGAGGCAATATACTCAAACATTCACTGTAGGGTGAGTCAGGAATAATTTTATAGGTTCTGTCATGGTTGACAGTCGCTAGAAAGATATATATATCCTTTGTGGTAACTTTAAAATTTGTATTCTAGCTTTTCGCTGTCTTATGAATTCGGTTCATGTGAATCAAACAGGTTTTGACTCATGCTAAGCCTAATGGGTTCTGAGATCATGTCTAAGCTAAATGAGAAAGAGGGCCCGATGACTGCTGAAAGAGGACTGTGAGTCTGAATCATAGGTGCAGGGAGAGCGAGTGAAGGCTTATGTGCCATCAACAGGCCATTCTAGTTCCTGAATCCTTTTTGAATTGATAAAATCAGAAGTTAAAGATGAGACATGAATCCTTCACGGATCCACTATGGTTCAATCATCTCAGAAGGTCAACTAAATCACATGGCCCCAGTCTTCATCATTTCTTAACTCCAGTGGCAGCCATAATGAGTCTTTATTCTGGACAATTAGAAGTGTGAAAGAGTTGAATATCTTACTATATTCATACTACAATGAAATCCTACATTAGAAAGTAAATTACATAAAGGGCATTTTATATTTTTTTCCCCCCTATATCCTTAGGGTTTGAAACACAATAATGCTTGATGCCCAGTAGGTACTTAACAAATGTGTAGAATGAATGAAAGAAACTTAGAAGTCAGTCAACCTTGGTTTAAATCCTGGCTCTGCCACTCACTAGATTTGTGAATTAATCAAGGAAAACTATTTAATCTCTCCCAGTCTCAGATTTATCATCTGAAAAATGGCCCTGTACCTACCTTACAGGTTGTGATGAGGATGAAATGAGATAATATATGGAGAGTGGTCTTTCCTGTTCAGGGCTTCAAGTATAAACGAACACTCAGTAAATGTCAGTTGAGTCTCATCTAAATCTAGTAGTTTTCCTAAAATATACTGGCAAACAGAAATAAAGATTTTCTTATCTTTGTTCATCACACTTAAACCAATGTCTAAGCAAATTAGTTTAGGAGTAATTCCTGGGAATATTAAGGCTAATTAGAGTTAAGTGAGGATCCAAGGCAAGCTCAGAAATTCTAGAACCTGGAGGATTATAAAACATGCTGCCTGTAGATGAAAAACAGGGGAATGCAACTTTGTTGTAATTTTACTATTTATATCACACATACCTGTATGTCTTTAGGTGGTATTTTCTATCTCTTATCATGTGAGGTGCTCGAGAGAGAATGGCATTTCGTAAAATTTTTCCAGCCCTGAGGATCTTCTCTGAAGGAACCTGAATTTTCATCAAGTGAGAGGAGGGGGGAGAAAAAGGAGGAGAGATTATAGACGGAAAACAAACCAGATAAATCTTTAAATCACTTTTCAGTCTGACTCTGTGCTTGAAAAATACAATTCATTCATACATATGCATTGTTCACTTGTGTGACATGTCACTGTTTTATACTGAGAACTGAGACACACTGATATGTATTGTTTCTAGAAAGTGTATTTGCAGTTTCCTGATGTGCTGCTCTGACATATGGACCACTTCTCATAGTTACTTAAGAAACTAGCTCTGATGGCTCATCAACCCACCTACATCCCATTACCTTGGTAATGGTGTTAGCAGGACGAAGAGGAACGTGAGGTTCAATGAGAGGTGTCTGAAAAATAAAATGTTAAAGCAAAAGAAAATTAAACAAAAGTGCACTAAAGAAAATTATGGGTTGGGGTTAATAAGAAACATCTATTTTTATAAAACTCAAAATAGAATTAAAAAAACGAGATAAAATCTGCCTAAAGAACTTGAATGCACAGGCATTCAAAGGGCAAGGTTAGACCACTGTATTTGCCAAAATTTAAATATAAATTATTAAAAATGAAAAAACCAAACAGGAATGATTAGATGTTTGTAGGCTTAATGAGAAGGGAATCAATATCTACTCAAAGCATAACAAACATCAGGGCAGAAGAAAAAGCAAAACAAGATAAACATGAAAAGAGATTAAAATGATCTATCTCAGAGGATAGGGAGAAAGGATTGTTTAAGAATGGAAATGAATGATTTCATCCTCTCTTATATAGTTAAGATTCTTTTCCTGCAATCTGTATTTTGAGAAAGTTTTAATTTTTAAATGATGCTTCTTGCTGGTTTAACACACTCACATTCCTTGAACCCACTGGGGCAGCTAGGCTACCATCTCTTCCATTTGCAAAGTGGTATACAAAGTTTTCAGCATTCTGTGACTGTCAGAACAGCTCTAGGATTTAGAGAAAGCGCTTATAATTATTCACATTCTTCAGATGAAAGTGCCGAATTGAAATTCCAGGGAAATGACTTGCTATACAGCTACACAGCTGAGTCCCCTAGTCCTACTTAATCTTCTTTGCTCTGTTCTTCTGAAATATCTGGTAATGGCGTTTCCAAACAGAGGAGAAAGACATATTCCGTCAAAGACTGGTAGAACCATCAATACATTGCTGTTTATGCTACTTCCAAAAGGTAAGAGAAGATAGCAGATTTACGTACGAGATTGTTGTTGGCAGAATAATAGCCCTCAAAGATGTTCATATCCTCATCCTCAGAACCTATGAATATATTAGATTACATGGCAAAAAGGACTCTGTGGATGTGATTAAGTTAAGGATTAAAATAAGAAGATTATCCTGATGTTTCTAGGTAGGTCCAATGTAATTGTAAGGTCTTAAAAGATGGACAAGGGAGGCAGAAGGGTTAGAACCAGAGAGGTAACAGTGGGAGTAGACTCAGCCTGATTTTGCTGGCTCTGATGGTGGAGGTGGCCAAGGGCCAAGGAACGAGGGCAGCCTCTGGAACGTGGAAAAGGCAAAACAACATATAATCATGAGCCTCCTCTGGAGGCTTCAGAAGGCCTGGGCCTGATTTTAGCCCAGAGACTAATTTCAGACTTATAAACTACAGCACCATAAGGTTATTCATTTCTGGTTTTTTAAGCTTGTGGAAATTTGTTACAGCAGCCACAGAAAAATAACAGATTATTATACCTTACACTAATAACCCTTACTTTTTGCAAATAGAAGACATTACATTGAAAATAAATTAGTAGGTTTTGCCTTTGTCCCAATTAAAAAATATAATCAATGGGGAAAATAAAAATCAATATTAATTTTAAATATGGACGTAAACGTATTCACGTCATGCATGTATAAACAGACACCTTTTTTATCAACAGTAAATTTCAGATGTGTTGCTGCTTTTAATATTATAATAGAATTAAGAAAAAAAAGGGAAAAGAATTCTATATTTTAAGAAAACCATAGATGAGAAAGATTTGTTTAGAATGAAATTGCACTGAATTTAAACATTTTCATCATCTTGCTGGCATCTAGTAGACATTTTTTCCCTCTTGAAATCACTAGAGCTCAAATGTCAAACAATATTATAGTATTTTAGAAGCATTCTGTTTGCAACCAGCATAGACCAAGGAATGTCAATCTGGTCCAATTCAACAGCAGCTTTGAACAGAGCCTGACTTTGTTCTGACATAGCCCACAGTCTTTTATGGAAGACCTTTCATAGGAAAGGAACCATGAGTTCAGAGTCCCGTGTTTGTACAACCTCCTCAAAAAGGACAGGAGAGAATTCTGTGATGCCAAATCACCTGGAAACATGTTCAAAAGTGGGAGACCAGCATGTATGAGTGCCCTGGAAATGTGTGCAATCAAAACTCTTGGTTATTTCTGGGCCGTGAGTTTCCAATATTCATGTATTTTGCCTCTTTACATTACATAGGTTGGCTTATACGTCTAGGTTATATGTGCCTGGTTATATACCCAAACTGTAGAAGCCTCTGGTTCTTCTTGAAAATAATAGCAGAAACCCATTTCTTCTTCCTGTCTTGAAAGAGAAGTGCAGGTATATGTGGTCTAGAGTAGACAGGTGTAGGATCAGCTTCTTTTCTATGGGAAAAAAAAAATCTATTTTCCTTTGCAGTGGTCTTTGAGAGGCTGGCTGAGCCAGAGGTCAAGAAGATGCCCACGCTCGAGAGTTAATGATGAGTGTTTATTCTTTGGTAGGCACTATGAAACATTTGAAGACTGCATCTTTTTGTTTCTATAGAAATGACTACATTTAAACAAAATGCTATTAAGTAGTCCCTAGGTAGTCTATTTGGTTGGACAGTTCCCTTTTTGCTTTCCTGGAACTCTGAAAAGAAACTATTGGTAGTAGCTGGGGAAACATCGGACTTCAACCAATATTGTTCCTTTGATGTGCAACTTCTAACCGGGCAAAACATACACAAGACTGCCTTTTAGGAAGCTAATCCTAGTGCCAGTTCCAGGACCAAGAGGCTGTTTAATCTGTTGAAAGGCAGCATTCTCAGAACCTTCCCTGGCTCAGAGATTTCAGGTTTGGAGGCAACATAATGAATAGATGCTTTGAGAGGGGAACAGTCTCTTTATGTGAATGAAACCTCCAAGGAACAAATGCAGCATGAAAGCAGAGAAAGTTTTATTTGGGTGGTGGGGGGAGATAAAAACTCATATTTGAAAGGGACTCTGTATTCAGTTAGGCAAGCCTCTAGGTCCTAAGAGCTATGTTGGTGCCTAGCAGCTCTGTGCTGTGAGGTAGGGGGCATTTGTGACAGGTAGGCTGGGTCCCTGGGGCACAAAGTCACTGCCAATGCCTGTTCAGGGGTCCCTTCCACAGTGACTGTGACTTTATTACTTTTGTATCTACTTACTTGTTTCCTTGTTGGTTTCCCTTCACTTTCAAGCAAAGTTTTTATTTCTGAGAATTCCACTTTTGTGTGCATGCTAAGTCTCTTCAGTCATGTCTGACTTTGTGACCCTATGGACTGTAGCCTGCCAGGCTCCTCTGTCCATGGGATTCTCCAGGCATGAATACTGGAATGGGCTGCCATGCCCTCCTCCAGGGGATATTCCCGACTCAGGGATGGAACCCATGTCTCTTACATCTACCTGAATTGGCAGGTGGGTTCTATACCACTGGGAAGCCCTCACTTTAGCTGAGCTTTAGCAAAATGAGGACAGGAATTTCCGTTTATAAATAGTGAAGGCCAACAGGAGAGGGAAAGAAGCAGGAATGTGGAGATTAGTGAGAATCCAAACAAGAAAAGCAGCCCCAAAAGCCAGATCAAGGATTTCCTGTGTCAGCCTTTTACACATGTTATCTTCTTATTATGCCCATATTTTATGGACAGAACGAAGGCCAGCAACATAATGGGCCTGAGCTCACACAGCTAACACCTGGAAGAGCTGGGAGGTGAATCCATGTCAGTTTTATCCCAGTGTCTACGCTGCAAGAACCCATCCCACCTGCTCTTTCCTCCTACAGACATCATGGCTCACACTGTAGGAGAGGTAATATTCTGTTGAATTAAAGTTCACTGAGAAAAATGCTTCTATGCCCTTCTTGGTTGTCAGGAACCAGACTCAATCTTATGTATTTCCAGAAATAAGTGTTCACAATGTCCTACTGAGATGACACGTTAGCATCACGTACCATGCTTAGTCTGAACTGACATTTTAAAAAGCAGCTTTGTGAAAATGAAACATTTGGCATCTAGGAACTGCCCTTCCAGGGCTGAGACAAATATATAAGGAACACAGGTAGCAGTCAAAGTCCAAGCAGGTAAATGGAGAGCAGTCTATTCCCGTGGAGGGAATTTAACCCTAGGAACTAGCTCCACAGGTGGTGGAAGAGTTAAGAAGCTAAAGAGATGATAAGGAAGTCACCTGGATGATAGCCAAGCAGGGAGCCCTCAGGAGTGGGGACAGAAGGAGGAGGAGGCATTACTAGAGCCAGAGTCAGATGTCTGGTGGGAGCTGGATCTCCGAGGGTCATCCGTTCCTAGAGGACCAGGCACACGAGTGCAAGACTCTCCTGCATTCAATCTCCCTCCAACCATAAACCAGAGAAATAAGGAAAAGAATTTCATTTTATAAATGATTAAACATAAGAGAGAAAGAAGGAGGCTGTTGAGATGATAAAAGCTAGAAAACCAACGCTAAAGGCAAAACCAAGGACCTGCAGAGGTCAGCCTCCTTGTGATGCACAATGGAGCACAGAGAGGGCAAAGTATTGCTTGGAGGACAAACAGCCTAGGACCCCCACAGAGGGTGTTTGCTGTGACCTCAGAGTGGGCGTAGGGCTGCCCCCTGTTCCACTCCAGCTCTCTCACCCTCTCTTATTCCATATCTTCCCAGCCACACTTCCTGTTGGGCTCAGGCAAGGACAGTGGGTAGCACAGAGTGGACCTTCATTGATGCTTCCCGGGCTGGTTCCCAGGACTGCTCTATAGTTTGATTTAAAGCCAGAAAATGTATATCACAAATGAACCCTAGAAGAAACAGACCCCTTCTCCCATTAAATGTCATATGTTTTAATACATCAATCATGTTCTGAGGACAAAAATTCTTCCTCCCTAGCTGGGTATGAAAGAATCCGAATTGGGCTGTGAAAACATGATCCTCAAAAGCTAGGCAGAGAGGACAGATAAAGGCAGAGGTATTCAGCTTTCTCTCTGCTTTTCTTGGCTTTCTCCCCTGAAGACTTCCCTCAGGAGTGACCATAATTGGTTTTTGTTTGTTTCTGGAGAGGAGATGCATTCTACTGCTTTTTATTATGTTTATATTACTACTGAAAAGGAGAGGCAGTAAGGGAAAATATTCCTTTTGGCACCAGAGCCAATTCAGAAATACTAATCAGGTGATGAAAATACGAATTTAGCCTCTATTACAAGATGCACAATAACTCCCCAGTAGATCATAATGAGGTATAAGGCACTGTAATAGGCCTCATGAAAAACCATATTCAGGCCCTTTTCAAAGGGTGTAATCCTTTTTACTCCAGTATTTGCTCATAGAAGCCTTTTGCAAGGCACAGCATTTTAAGCCAAGAGATAAGAATAACAAGGTAGATTGGGACACAAAGCTCATGGCAGAGCTCTGGCAACCCAGCGTAATAAAAAGTCATATAAGCCCACATCCAATTCACGTATTTAATGAAGGCATATTGTGTGCAGAGCAATGTGCTCGGCTAAAGGATAGATTTTGATAAAGTACCTGGTCTAAATGTGCCCTAGATCTTTGGGGGAAAGTAGAACTTCTTATGAGTTAAACAATTACTGAGAATCTGAGTCAATGAATAAATGGATTTTAAATTCATCTTTTCTCAGTTCAGGTGAGAAAATCTTTAGGAAGTAGGAAGAAACATATTTAACTTTTTAGTGAAATGATATGCTTCTTAGGAGTTACATTCCTTTATTTTGGCATTGTGGAAAAATACAACTGAAATCTTAGAAATTCATGTCTCTAAATCGCAGGAAGATACTCTATGACCCACCTCCTAGATTAATGGAAATAAAAACAAAAATAAATGAGTGGGACCTAATAAAACTTAAAAGCTTTTGCACAGCAAAGGAAATTATAAACAAGATGAAAAGACAACCCTCAGGATGGGAGAAAATAATTGCAAATGAAGCAACTGACAAAGGGTTAATTTCCAAAATATATAAGAAGCTCATATAGCTCAATATCAGAAAAACAATCTAATCAAAAAATAGGCAGAAGACCTAAACAGACTTTTCTCCAAAGAAAACTTACAGATGGCCAATAAACATATGAAAAGATGTTCAACACATTCACTATTAGAGAAATGCAAATCAAAACTACAATGAGGTATCACCTCACACCAGTTAGAACGACCATCATCAAAAAATCTACACACAATAATAAAAGCTGGAGGGGAAACAGAGAAAAAGGAACCCTCCTGCTCTGTTGGTGGGAATGTAAATGGTAATAGCCACTATGGAAAACAGTATGGAGATTCCTTACAAAACTAGGAATAAATATACCACATGAGCCAGCAATCCCATTACTGGGCATATACCCTGAGAAAATCACAACTCTAAAAGGGACATGTACCCTAGTATTCATTGAAGCAATATTTACAATAGCCAAGACATGGAAGCAACATAGATGTCCACTGACAGATGAATGGATAGAAAAGTTGTGGTACATTTACACAAGGGAATATTACTCAGCCATAAAAAGGAACAAATTTGAGTCAGTTGTAGTGAGGCAGATGAATCTACAGCCTCTTGTACAGAGTAAGGTAAGTCAGAAAGAGAAAAACAAGTATCATATATTAATACATATATATGGAATCTAGAAAAGCACTACTCATGAACCTAGTAGAGGACGGACTTGCGGACAGAGTAGGGGAAGGTGAGGATGGGACAAACTGAGAAAGTTGCACTGACATATATACACCATCATGTGTAAAATCAGGCTTCCCTAGTAGCTCAGATGGTAAAGAATCTGCCTGCACCGCAGGAGATCTGAGTTTGATCCCTGGGTCGGGAAGATCCCCTGGAGGAGGGAAGAGCTACCCACTCCAGTATTCTTGCCTGGAGAATCCCATGGACAGAGGAGCCTAGCAGGCTACAGTCTATGGGGTCACAAAGAGTTGGGTACAACTGAGCAATGAACACTTTCACATGTGTAAAATAGTTAGAGGGAAGTTGCTAAACAACACAGCAGCCCAGCCTGGTGCTCTCTGATGACCTAGAGCCTAGAGTTGGGGGATGTGGGGAGGAGAGGGAGGCTCAGGAAGGAAGGGATATATATAATTATGACTAAATATAATTGTCATATGGCAGAAACCAACACAAAATTGTAAAGCAATTTTTGACCAATTAAAAATAAATAAAAAAGAAATGTTTGTCTCACAATAATTACGATGAGTACCAATTTTTGGTTGACCAGATGAACTTAAAAGAACTAAATCAGACTCATACCAATGTCATCACTCTGAAATAACTAAGTTTTCCATTTGTTAAACAACAGAAAATTCATCTATAGACCTCTTTGGCGTCTATCGACAGGTTTTGTTGTTTTTTGGTTGTTGTTGTTGTTTTGAAGTTTTTCCTAACTCAAAATTGACTTGTAGATTTCCAGTTTCAGCTTCAACCTGTAAAAACTGTCACTTACGCTGTTACGAGAAAAAGCTGAACAAGTGAAAAATAACAACTTCTCACAGGTTCATCAGAGTACTGACCATGTCAAGAAAACTGTCACCCTGAAATCTGGCAAAATAGGAGAATCCAGTCATGGCTGACATTTGTCTGCCTAGATTGGGAGCCACATATAGGTAGGAATACTTAAACAGTGTTAAATTAATTAAACCAGGAGGCCACTAGATTGAGGTGGTTCTAACGCCTAGAGGCCTGCGTAAGCAAACCAAAATCTCACCCTGTAACTGCCTCAGGGTTCTAAGGTTGAAACTCAAGGACAACCAACCATAGCCAAGCAGCTTTACACTATGGCCAATCAGTAATTTCCTAATTTTGCCTTCCTTTCCTCTATAAAATTACTCCTCAAGCTCCCACTGGTAGAGTGCATCTAACAACTTTCAGTTTGGTGCTGCCAGATTTGAATCAATTTTTGCTCAAATAAACTCTTAACATTTTTTTATGCCTCAGTTTATCTTTTAATTATGGTAATTTTAATGAAACTTGCTGGAGGTTGAATGTAGCATAGCTTGAGACTGAGAAACTTCTGGGGGGTGATCTTAGGCGGGCACCACAAGTTTGTGGGTTTTACCCCTAGGAATGCCACAAGAGTCTTATGGTGACAATTCTCAGGGCTCTGGCAGGGGGAGGAGAAGAGTGAGCATTATGATATATATCCAGATAAATATAACATAGCCAAGCCTATTCTCCAAGGACTTTGAGAGTTTTATCCTACCTGGGGGAAGGGCATTTCTTTGTCTCTAGCCTCTTGCAGCCTTCCTGTCTCACCTAAGGGAAGAAAAAGCAGCTAAGAAACAGTTGTGAAAGTCCCATTGCAGGGACACAGGCCTACCAAATGACTGAGATTTAACCGTAAGATTATAGGACTGCCCTTCCCACAAATACCACTCACCATGCCAATATAAACATAGTGGATTACAGCTGAAAGAGATTCCTATTCAGACTCTATCTAAGGAGGAGATCTTAGGGAAGCCCGAACACAGCAGAGAAGACAGAAACAAGGACATTAGAGGAATCAGAAGACTCTGGAATCTATATAGCTATAGCAAATATTAAACACAGCCCAACTCCTAGCCAGATTAACATAAAACCTCACTCTGAAGGCTTATTTATCTCAGTTTCTATTACCCAATACATCAGGCCTGGCTTTCAACCAAAAATTACAAGGCATGCTAGAAGGCAAGGAAAAACAGAGTCTGAAGAGACAAAGAAAGTAAGCATCAGAGCCAGACTCAGACATGACACAAATTTTGGAATTGTCAGATGGGAAATTCAAATGAACTGTGATTAATATGTTAACTATGGGGTAGTCTTCCATTAATAATACTAATAAAAAGTAGGCAATATGCAAAAATACATTGTGTAACATAAGCAGAGAAAGAAAAACTTAAGAAAGAAATATCTTCCTTCCTTCTCCTTCCTCCATAGACCAACCTCAGAGAAGGAAGAGCAGAAAGAGGATGGGAATTGGAGAAGGCAGACCATACCCCTCTAACAGTGCTGGAACCACCAGCCCAGTCTCTTCAGAGACTCAACCCCACCGAAAGCTAAAAGTCCAAAAAAAATGGACCTAGCAAGTTACCGTGGATATTAACAAACTTATTCTAAAGATTATATAGACAAGCAAAACACCCAGAATAGCCAACACATTTTTGAAGGAGAAGAACAAAGTTGAACTGATGCTACTCCACTTTAAGACTTACTATAAAGCTACTGGAACCAAACAGTGTGGTATTAGCAGAAGAGAAATATTGAGTTGGCCGAAAAGTTCGTTCAGGTTTTTCTGTACGATGTTATGGAAAAACCCAAACATTTTTGCCATCCCTATAGATCAACAGAACAAAAAGCCTAGAAATAAACCTACATACATACAGTCAACTGATCTTTGACAAAGGAGCAAAGACGAAACAATGGAACAAAGATAGTCTTTTCAATAATGGTGCTAGGACAACTGATGTCCACACGTAAAAAATAATGAATCTACACACAGACATTATATTTTTCACAAAAATTAACTCAAGATAAACATCTATTAACATAAAATACAAAGCTAAAATAAAACTCCTAGAAGGTGACATAGGAGAATACCTACACGGCCTTGGATATGGCAATGACCCTTCTTTTTGAGGTTGGGTCAGCCAATCTAGAGTGTCTATCATCTATTGATTATTTTCTATATACTAGACAGATCACCCAAGGATCCTACCATGTAGGAAAGTGAGAGTTAGAGTAAGTGGGTGCCCACAGCCTCAGTGTTGTGAAGAGGGGGACAGGATTGAAGCCCAAGACTGTCTGGTCTCAGAGCGCCTGTCTTCCCACCGTGCCCTGGGATCTCTACGTTACCAGTTAATTATGAAAGGAGATAACTCAGCAACAGCCAGGCAAAAAAGGTTCATAGAGCAAGGTATGAGGGAAGTGGTGAAGAGTTTCCACACCCTCTCCAGGTGCACCACTGTCTTGGAATCTCTACGTGGTCACCAACCTGGAAGTCTGGCAGTGACTTTTTAGATACGATACCAAAGGCACATAAGCCATGAAAGAAATAATTGATAAACTGAACTTTCATTAAAACAAAAATCTTCTGCTCTGTGAAAGACAATGTCCAGAGAATGAGAAAACAAGCCACAGACTGGCAGAAAATATTTGCAAGAAACACCTATAATAAAAGACTGTCACCCAAATTATATACAGAACTCTCAACCTGAAAAAGAAAACCTGTTTTAAAAAGTGGGCCACAGACCTTAACACACACCTCACCAAAGAAGGTATACAGATGGCAAATGAGCAAAAGAGCAAATGAAAAGATGCTCCCCATCACATGTTACCAGGGAAACGTGAATTAAAACAAGATACCACTACACACCTATCAGAATGGCCAATATCCAGGACACTGACAAGCCCAAATGCTGACAAGTCTGTACCGCAACAGGGACTCTCATTCATTGTTGATGGGAACGCAAAATTCTGTAGCCACTTTCGAAGACAGTTTGGCAGTTCCTTACAAAACTAAATATGTTCTTATCACATACGATTTAGCTATCAAACTCCTTGGTATTCACCCAGATAAGTTGAAAGTATATGCCCTCACAAAACCCTGCATGCAGTATGTACAGCAGTTTTATTCATAACTGCCAAAACTTAGAAGCAATCAAGATGTCCTTCAATGGGTGAATGTATCAATAAACTGTGGTACATCTTTATTCAACACAAAAGGAAATAAGTTATCCAGCCATGAAAAGACAGGAGAAATGCATGCATATTTCTAAGTGAAAGCGGTCAATCTGAAAAGGCTACAAACTATGAGTCCATCTATATGACATTTTTGAAAAGGCAAAACTAAGGGAACTATGAAAAGATGAGTAGCTGTTAGGGGTTGGGGGCACGGATGAACAGGCAGCGCACAGAGGATTTTTAGAGCAGTGAAAATACTCTGTATGATACCACAATGATGAATGCATGTCATTACACATTCGTCCAAAGCCAGGGTGAACATTAATGTAAGCTATGGACTTTGGGTGATAATGATGTGTCAGTGTAGGTTCATCAATTGTAACAAAAGTGTCCTCTGGTGGGAAATGCTAATAGGAGATGATATGCATGTGCAGGGGCAGAGGGTATAAGGGACATTTCTGTGCCTTCCCCTCAATTTTGCTGTGAATCTTAAGTTGCTCTAAAAAAAGGTCTTAATTTAAAAATGGACATGACTAATCCTTAACAAATGAAGTAATATTTTTTAGGGCCTAAAGTGACAAAAAATTTATGGATTAAGACTGAATGTTGTTGTGGTTGCTAAGTACCAGTGGGAAAGAACATATTCAACTCAACACAGTTAAGAGTGATTACTTGGGAGATGGGATTATTTCAACCATAATTTTCATGTGTATATGTCACTGAGTTGAGACTCCTCAATCCAACCAAATAAATATACATGTTCATATTTTTTTAAGTTGTGGGAACTGAAGTCTATAGTTTAGTCTCAGGCCGAGTCTGACTATTAGGCCAAGCTTACAGAGCAGAAGAAACTTAAGTGTACTAAAGGCTGCTTGGTGAGTCCATAAAACTGGAACAAAGAGGTCAGGACAAGAAAAGTGCTGCCCAGATGCTTCTGCTGAGTGGGCTGGGAGTACTATTCTCTAGCTGCTGCTAAGTGGCTTCAGTCGTGTCCAACTCTGTGCAACCCCATAGACGGCAGCCCACTAGGCTCTCCTGTCCCTGGGATTCTCCAGGCAAGAACACTGGAGTGGGTTGCCATTTCCTTCTCCAATGCATGAAAGTGAAAAGTGAAAGTGAAGTCACTCAGTCATGTCCGACTCTTCGTGACCCATGAACTGCAGCCTACCAGGCTCTTCTGTCCATGGGATTTTCCAGGCAAGAGTACTGGAGTGGGTTGCCATTGCCTTCTCCGCAGATGTTAGCAAATGGTTCAAGTTCCTCCCCAGCATTTCCTAATGCGATGCTGGAAGATGGTATGTTTGTAGGATGATCAAGCCTTATTCTACAGTAAAGATTGCTTCTGGTGGTGGGTAAAATCCTCTGTTAGATACTAATCTTTCTTCTAATATATGGGATCTACTGAGCGTTCACTTCCTAGGAGGCATGTCTACATATCTACTCGACATGCCTAAGCCAGATATTCGGTGGCAAAAACTAAAACGCTAATTTTTTGGAGAGGCACCCATTCTTACCAGTTGGAGTCTTCTCTTTGAATTCTTACACAAAGTGGTTCATTTTTTCTTTATGAATTGGCCTGATTAGGCACAGATTTTCTCTTAATGGTAATACCAACATATTACTATTAAATTTTCATTTCCGTTATAGGAGCTAAGGGATGTAAAATAAGCCAACCATATTATTCCACAGAGGCCACTGTCCACTGTGGTATATCTACCCTAACCAACCATAATTTTCATGGAAATATAAACTCTGTGATAGATTAGTAAACCCCCTTTCCCCCCTCTGCTTACAAATCTAAGCCTTGGCCTCATCATTCATCCCTTCTTCCATTACAAAAAATTCTGTCCACAAAGTCCAGAGTTGGACCAACAGCTCATATAACTCAACACCCCCCCCCAAAAAAAAACCAACCTAATCGAAAAATGGGCAGAAGATCTATATAGACATTCTTCAAAGAAGATACACAGATGGCTGGTAAGCACATGAAAAGATGCTCAACATCACTAATTACTGGAGAAATGCAAATTAAAACTACATTGAGGTATCACCTCATACCAGTCAGACTGGCCATCATTAAAAAGTCTACACATGACGAATGTTGGAGAGGGTATAGAGAACAGGCAGCCCTCCTACACTGCTGGTGAGAATGTAAGTTGATGCAGTCACTATGGAAAACACTATTGTGGTTCCTCAAAAAAGTAAAAATAGAATTACCATATGATCCAGCAATCTTCCTCCTGGGAATATACCTGATGAAATCATAATTTAAAAAGATACATGTACCTGTATGTCCATAGCAGCACTGTTCATAATAGCCAAAACATGGAAACAACCTAAGTGCCCATGGATAGATGAATGGATAAAGAAGGTGTTGTGTATATGTGTATATGTGCATACACACAGTGGAGTACTTCTCAGCCACAAAAAATAACAAAATAATGCCATCTGAAGCAACATGATCAAACTAGAGATTATCATACTAAGTAAAGTAAATCAGAAAGAGAAAGACAAGTATCATGTAACTTGTATGTGGAATTTTAAATATGGCACAAATGAACCTATCTGAACAGAAACAGAGATCAGATTTGTGGTTGCCAGGGCGTAGGGTGAGGGATGGACTGGGAATTTGGGGTTGGTAGATGCAAATTATTACATTTAGAATGGATAAATAGCAAGGTCCTACTGTATGGCACAAGGAAAAATATCCAATCTCCTGGGATAAACCATATTGGAAAAGAATATCAAAAAAGTACATATGTGTAAAACTGAGTCACTCTGCTGTGCAGCAGAGATTGGCACACCATTGTAAATCAACTATACTTGAATAAAAAAGCAAAGTCCAGAATTAAGCACTGCCTCTTTTCCCATTCCAAATTTGGCGACAGTGTGTTGAGCACTTCTGGGAAACAAAGTGAATATGATTCAGAGACATGGTTCAGGTCTTGAAACTTTAGTGAATTGGTGCTTATTAATATACAAAGCTAATAAAAACCATCACATTTCCTTTTAGAATCTCCAATTTCAATTTGGACATGGTGGATTCTGGAAGATAACATTTATTTAATACTTAAAAATAGGATGATTATAGAAAAGCTATGGTTGAAACTCGACTTTCCTGGAAGCCAGGGAACAGGGCTCCTGCTGGGTCCACTCCAAAGGCAGATAAGTGGTTTACATGATGTGCTTCAGAAAAAGCTTTTGTACTGAAGATGCTAATTGGCATATACAAGCCAATATCAACATATTCTGTCCCTTACTCCTCTCCCCTTCACTAATGGTATGTACGTACATTTGCTTGACCATGCTTCTCTTACTTAATATCTCTTACAGAGCTTTTCATATTAGAACATAAAAAACGACCTCATCCTTTTTTCTGTTGCTACATGCACTTTCGGGTAACTGCATGGTATGCTCTTGTATGGTTATGCTATAATTTCTTCACAATCATTTATTGATAAATATGTAGTATTGTTAATCTGAGTCTACTGTATGTGTGTGCGTACTAAGTCACTTCAGTCGTGTCCGACTCTTTGTGACCCTATGTACTGTAGCCCACCCAGCATCTCTGTCCATGGGATTCTCCAGGCAAAAATACTGGAGTAGGTTGCCATTTCCTCCTCCAGAGGACCTTCCCATCCAAGGATGGAACCCATGTCTGTTATATCTACCTGCATTGGCAGATGGGTTATTTACCACTAGCACCACCTGGGAAGCCCAGATGAGAAATTATGGGATACCCTATTTCTATCATCTCTGTGTTCTTGAAAACCCAGGATTCTCATTGTGGAAGAAAGAAACACATATATGTAAAGCTTTGAAATAATGACCAACCAGTAGCAATGAACATCTTGAATTTTGAAATCAAGTCTTCTTAAGAGAAATGGCTGATTCCAGGGACAAGAAATGTATAAGATGAGCCTGGACTATCTTGTCATGAAAGCTAGGAAGAAAGCTATCAAAAATTACAAGCGTGATGTCAAAAATGACCCAGAGCTACCTCAGGTACACAGAATCATAGATATTTTAAGGCAAAAAGGGCAGAGAAATGATCTCATCATTAATCCACCTATTATCTGTCCAACAGGGCACCAATTTTGCTGAGGAAATAAAAGACACGGCAGTATTATCTATTATTTCTCTGCCTGTGCTGTCAATATATTAGTCACTAGTCACATGCAGTCACTTCCATTTCAATTAATTAAAATAAAAAATATTTATTTCTCAGTCTCATTAGCGATGTTTCACGTACTCAACAGCATACATGCCTTGTCTCAGCCATGGTCAGCTCCTATCTAGGACCATGAGAGTATCCTAAGAGGTCTATAAGCTTCCATCCCTACCATTTTCAATTTCATATCCAGAATGACCCTACAGCTAATATGGGTCAGATGTCACTCTGCCTAAACCCCTGCAATGGCTTCTCCTCTCACTCGGAGTGAAAGCCAAATTCCATACAATATACAGTCAATTTGGCTCTTTGTCACCTCTCTGATCTTACGCCACTCTCTCTTCCCCTGCTCAGTCCACTCCTCACTCTACTTCCTGCTTGGATACGTTCTTCCCCGAACCCCCACGGCTCACACTCTCCCCTCCTCCAGGTCTCTGTGCCTTCTTAGGGAGGCCTGTTCTGCCCACCCTAGAGCATAAGGTATCACTGCCCCCAGTCTGGCATTCTCTATCCCTCTTCCTCTAGTGCTTACCATACTTGACATTTTATATATTTGTTTCTTACCTGTTTTCTCCACTGAAATGTTAGCTCTGTGAAGGCAAGAACTTGGTTTTGCTCACTGTTCTACCCCCTCTCGTGACATGCAGCTGCTACTCAAGTGTTTACTGAATGAATGAAGGAATTTCTTCATGGGTTCATTTGCTCTAGCAGGCCATCAGTGTTTGAGTGAAGAGAAAACTTCCTATGAGAGCTGGTGAGGGGTAACTTATACGAAAGGATATTGAGAAGGAAATGACTGCTGGTTTCCATTGCCATGAAGAAATGATTTCAAGGGCTTGCAACTGAGTATAAGCTTTTTAAGAGAGAGGACCATTAAATAATGCCTTGCTTCCTGCCTTTTTTTTAAAAAAGGACTGGCATTTGTATTTGATAAAATGAGGAATATAATGAGTACTTTTCAAATTTTAATATCTGTATGAATAACATGGGGATCTCATTAAAATGCAGATTTTTACTCCATTGGTCTAGAGCGTGACCTGAGATTCTCCATTCCTGTCTAGTAATGTTGATGCTACTTGGTCTGTGAACCACACTTTGAGCATCAAGGAATTAGATAACTATGAGTAGCATCCTCTGGATCTGTAATTTCATAGCTCCTTCCTTACTAATGGAAGAAAGAAAAATGAAAGAAAAATGTCAGTGTTTCCTAAAAATTGAGTCTAGTTGATACAGTGATAAGGTCATCACCTAACAAGATTAATATTACCCAAATAAACCAGTATGTTTTCTGGTTAAATGAATCATTTTCCAACCACTTTTATTTTTATTTTCTGAATACTCAAGTACTTCACAGGAAAATGAAATATTTATGATTTATTAAAGAAAATTAATTTGGCCTGTAAGAGTTATTTGAATGCTATACTTAATATTCACAAATAACATACTTCACAATTTCTAAATTACAAATAACTTATCTCAACCAAATTCATTATATAAATATTTAATAAAGCCTCTCAAGCATAGGTATAACACAACATAATCCTTTTATTACTTTCCTCAGGGAGTAAGGTGAAAAAGTCACAGTCAATATTTATGAAATTAGTATTCAAAAATGAAGGAGTGTTTAAAATGAGAATCTGAATATCAGTAGCATAAAGTATTTTCAGAATTTGCTGGGTGTCTCAATCTGCATTCTTATTCTACCCAGTGGAGGCAGAATAGGGATTTCTTAATAAAGAAAAAACTCTGGAAGAGCCACAGAGACAGGGGAAGGGATGAGTCAGGTGGGGACAAGGCTCAAACCACACTGCAGGTTCCCTCAAGCCAAGCCTCATGGCCTCTGCCACGGTGCATCACTGCTGCTCACACAGTACACAGGATGGATCCCAGAAACTATCACTGCTCACCCCCAAACCCAACCTCTCCCTGCTACCCTCACCAAAGAAATGGACTCTGCAAAGAGAGGCAGTTTGGGTCACATACATGGGTTTTAACTGTAGGATTGGACTTCTAAAAACCAGACTTTGAAAAACCCTAAAGTTCACATTCCCGCCCTACCCAAAAAAAGGGAGAAATGGCTACCAACCGGGGTTGTTAGAAAATCTAAGTGTAGGGAACAGATTTGTAAATATAAACGTGCACATTTATATAACATATAATCAAGATCACAGCTATCTTATATATTATGAAAGAAAGGCAAAGTTCTCGTCTCTTAAAATTTGGAAGTATTTTCAAAAATAACTCTTTGCAAGCCCATTTGGTAGAGATTAATCCTCAAAATTATGTAACATAATCATACACTTATAATAACATACATATACACAGTAACCTATAATATAATGAACTATCATGTTATGTAATTCTAGTTTGAATAAAAACATGTGTAAATATCAACTTATTGCACAGACATTTGAGAATGTCCTCTGCGCTGTGATAAGCTGATTCATTAAAATTCAAAGGGGATTAGTCTGGTAAACGATGTTAAGTGTGGATAAGAGTGTTAGGTTTGGGCTACAAAATGTTTAAAAATGAGATTGACCCAATTAGAGAGACACCCTCTGATACAATCTGGGAAATTATAAAGACTAGTTGAATCAGTCCACTACAGGTGATATTTTTCATCCTGGTGCTTTAAAGATTCATAATCGGAACATTAAATTAAATGATTTAAAGAACCATTAGGGCCCTTCCCTGGCTGTACAGTGGATAAGAATCCGCCTTTGAACGCAGGGGACATGGGTTCAACCCCTGATCTGGGAAGATTCCAGATGCCGTGGAGTAACTAAGTTTGTGTACTACAACTACTGAGCCCATGCTCCACAACAAAAGAAGCCCCCCTTCCCCATTCCTCACAACTAGACTGTGAACAGCAATGAAGACCCAATGCAGCCAAAAATAAATAAGTAAAAAAGAACCATTTGGGGAGATCAGTGATCAGGTAAGGGTATTTCTAAATTTCTTGGTTTAAGAGATCTATGGCTCACATTCCCTGCAGACATCAATTATGTTCTGAGTTGACCTTTGGGCCCCTCTGCATCTCCTAAATTCTCATTACAGTAAATTTTTCACTGCTTGTACCACAGTTATTTATATTATGTTTCCCTAAGTACAAGCAAGCTCCTTAAAATAAAAAATTGTTTTCTTGTTATCTCAGAATCCCCATAGTGCTTTGTTCACAGAGATTATGCATTACATATTTATTTATTATGTGGAGAAATCTCTGAGGTGCTTTTACTTGGCTGTGAAATGAAAAGAATGGGAAGAATTTTCCCCTTTTCATTTCTGAAATTTCAGTTTTACTCTTCATGGTTAGATACAGAAAGGCTACGTTTATTGGATGTTAGCCGATAATTTGTGGTCGTTTTTACTTTTCCTTCTTCCTTCCCAGGAATAACAATTCTTTTCAGTTCATATCTGTAAAACTGTATTTTAAGATCGGAAGGGAAAAACATTAATTTAAAATTGACACCTTCGTATTTCCTTTAGATCAAGGAAATTCTTGAAAGCAAATTGTCCTAGACACATGAAACCATCCTTCTTTGTCATCTTGGCTTCCTCTTATTTTTCTCCTGATAGACACAAGATCAGTTTTGAGTTTTCTCTGTATTGTTAAGTATTTCTGAATGTTTTTAGGCACTTATGAAAACTTCATACAAGTGATGGAACCTCCAAGATCCACATACATACATCCAAAATTCTACATTCAGTTAGCAGACTTTCAGAAGTCCACTCACATATCCTAAATATAAAAATGTGTATTCCTAACACTCCAGAAATCCACTGCAAGACAAAAGCCCAAAATAAATATGTACATATACTCACCAAGAGGCATACACTAAATGTTCAGAGCACAGCCATTCACAATAGCTTACCAACCACAGAATAGACAATAGATTGTGGTACATTCCCGTAATGGAATGAGAAGAAACAATTTACAACTGCATACAATAATGTGGATAAACCTCACAAAGTAAAGAAAGTGGAGTCGCTCAGTTGTGTCTGACTCTGCAACCCCATGGACTGTAGCCTGCCAGGCTCCTCCATCCATGGGATTTTCCAGGCAAGAGTACTGGAGTGGGTTGTCACTTCCTCCTCCAGGGGATCTTCCCAATGCAGGGACTGAATCTGGGTCTCCTGCACTGCAGGTGGACAAACCTCACAAACACAACATTAAATGAAAGAAGCTGGATACGGAAGGTATTACCAGGTGATTTAATCTACTTAAAGTATAAAGACAGATTATCTTTCGTTGGAGGAGTGGCTAGAAGGAAACAGGAGCTTCCTTCTGGAGCGGTGGTGATGTTCTGTTTCTTGAGCACTACTTAACCTGGGTGTGTTTGTGAAAATGTATTGAATTAAATGACATGCATTTAAAAAACAAATGTATATGCTAACTTTCAAAAAAAATTAGAAGAAAACACCTGTTTCAGAGTAAGAAAATAACTTAATTTCATTAAAAAAAAAAATAGGGGCTTCCCTGGTGGCTCACTGGTAAAGAATCCACCTGCCAATACAGAAGACACAGGTTTGATTCATGGTTTGGGAAGATTCCACATGCTGCGGGGCAACTGAGCCTGTGCACCACAACTATTGAACCTGTGCTCCAGCGTCCATAAACCTCAACTACTGAATCCCACTCACTCTAGAGCCCATGCTCCACAACAAGAGAAGCCATCACAGTGAGAAGCCCGCACAACAACCAGAGAAGAGCCCCTGTTCATCATAACTGGAGAAAAGCCCACACAGCAACAAACCCCAGCACAGCCAAAAGATAGATAAAAATAAAATTATTTAAAAAATCAGGAAAATATTTACCAACCTTCCATTATACATAGAAAAAAAGTAAAGGAGATCTTGGAATTTTGAAATAGCATTTCAGTGGCATCTAGTCCTTTATGATCCTGACACAGAGCAATCTGTAACCCATAAATCTCCTGTGAGGCTGACTCAAAGGAAAAAAGAGAATGCATAATATGTTTGTACACGTGGAAAGCACCTGGCAAAAATGTTAGCACCAGCAACCTCTAGCGAAGGTTGCCTTCAAGACACTTGGCTAGAGTGAGCCTAGACCACCTAGCACCTTTAGACATATTCATTCATTTAGTGATTCTGGAACAGTCTGGAATACTGACTACAAATGTCAAGTCTCTACTACTTCAGACACCATTATTGCCTCAAAGGTATGTAAATTCATGAAAAATCAAAACAAAGAGAGTATTATAGTAAGTCAGCATAAAATTAATGTTTTTACAGCTATTTGATTTAAATACTAGCTATATCAGGCAAAGCATATCTTTTCTTGGGAGATCATTCTAAGTAGTAATAAAATGTTAGTGTTTTATTTATTCATATTTTCAATAATAAACACAAAATGATCTCATTCTTCTCAGTTATGACACTTAAGATGTCCAACAAGCAGACTCTTGAGAGAATGACAAGTGGTTATTGATAACCAACTATAGGTTTCTGAAAGTATCAGTTGATTCTGTCAAAAGTCTCAGAAAAATTCTCACAAATTTTTTGAGGTAATGTATTTAATTCAAAGTGACACACATTTACTGTTACATGCTGTAGAAACTATGATGCACTTTTTTTCTAGTTTTTTTTAATTGAAGTGTAGGTGATACACAATATTATATAAGTTACAGATGTACAATATAGTGATTCACAATTTTTAAAGGTTATATTCCATTTATAGTTAAAAATATTGGCTATATTCCCGGTGTCATACAATACATCTGGAGAAGGAAATGGCAACCCACTCCAGTACTCTTGCGTGGAAAATTCCATGGATGGAGGAGCCTGGTAGGCTACAGTGCATGGGGTCGCAAAGAGTCGGACACGACTGAGCGACTTCACTTTCTTTCTCTCTATAGTTCCTTTTGGAGAAGGAAATGGCAACCCACTCCAGTGTCCTTGCCTGGAGAGTCCCATGGATGGAGGGGCCTGATGGGCTGCAGTCTATAGGGTTGCAAAGAGTCAGATACGACTAAGCAGCTAACACACACACACACACATACAATACATCCTTGTAGCTTATTCTATACATAGTAGTTTGTACCTCCAAATCCCCTCCCCTATACTGTCCCTCCCACTTTCCCTTTCTCTATTGGTAACCACCAGTTTGGTCTCTGTATCAGTGAGTCTGTTTTTGTTGTTACCGTATTCACTAGTTAGATGTATTCTTTAGATTCCACATATAACTGATATCATACAGTGTTTGTCTTTGTCTCTGACCTACGTCACTTAGCATAATGCCTTCTAAGTCCATCCCATTGTTGCAGATGGCAAAACTGCATTCATTTTACGGTTGAGTAGTATTCCATTGTATAAAAATACCACACCTTCTTTTATCCATTCATCTGTTGATGGACACTTAGGTTGCCTTCCATATCTTGGTAATTGTAAATAATGATGCTATGAACATAAGCGTACATGTATCTTTTGGAGTTAGTATTTTGTTTTTTGGATATATACACAGGAACGGAATTGCTGGGTCATACGGTAGTTCTATTTGTAGTTTTCTGAGATGCCTCCAGAGTGTTTCCCCAGTTGTCACGCTAATTTCCATTCCTACGGGCAGCGTACACCAGGGTCCCCTTTTCTCCACACCCTTACCAACATGCTGTTTGTGCTCTTTTTGACGATAGCCATTTTGACAGCTGTGAGGTTATACTTCACAGAGGTTTTGGTTTGCATTTTTCGGATGGTTAGTGATGTTGAGTACCTTTTCATGTGCCTCCTGGCCATCTGTACCCGAGAAACCTGTACGCGGGTCAAGAAACAACATTTAGAACCGGACATTGAACAACAGACTGGTTCCAAATAGGGAAAGGAGTACGTCAAGGCTGTATATTGTCATCCTGCTTATTTAACTTATATGCAGAGTACATCATGAGAAATGCCAGGCTGGAGGAAGCATGGGCTGGAGGAAGCACAAGCTAGAATCAAGATTGCTGGGAGAAATATCAATAACCTCAGATATGCAGATCACACCACCCTTATGGCAGAAAGTGAAGAAGAACTAAAGAGTCTCTTGATGAAAGTGAAAGAGGAGAGTGAAAAAGTTGGCTTACAGCTCAACATTCAGAAAACTAAGATCATGGCATCCTGTCCCATCACTTCATGGCAAATTGATGGGGAAACAATGGAAACAGTGGCAGACTTTTTGGGTGGGGCACCAAAATCACTGCAGATAGTGACTGCAGCCATGAAATTAAAAGACGCTTGCTCCTTGGAAGGAAAGTTATGACCAACCTAGATAGCATATTAAAAAGCAGAGACATTATGTTGCCAACAAAGGTCGTCTAGTTAAGGCTATGGTCTCTCCAGTAGTCACGTATGGATGTGACAGTTGGACTATAAAGAAAGCTGAGTGTCGAAGAATTGATGCTTTTGAACTGTGGTGTTGGAGAAGACTCTTGAGAATCCCTTGGACTGCAAGGAGATCCAACCAGTCCATGCTAAAGGAAATCAGTCCTGAATATTCATTGGAAAGACTGATGTTGAAGCTGAAACTCCAACACTTTGGCCACCTGATGCGAAGAACGGACTCAATGGAAAAGACACTGATGCTGGGAAAGATTGAAGGTGGGAGGAGAAGGGGACAACAGAGGACGAGATGGTTGGATGGCATCACCGACTTGATGGACATGAGTTTGAGTAAACTCCGGGAATTGCTGATGGACAGGGAGGCCTGGTGTGCTGCAGTCCATGTGGTCACAAAGAGTCAGACACAACTGAGCGACTGAACTGAACTAACTGAATTGAACTTGGCCATCTGCATGTCTTCTTTGCAAAAAACATCTATTCAGGTCTTCTGCTCATTTTTTAATTGAGTTGTTTGCTTTCTGATATTGAGTTATATGAGTTATCTATACATACTGGATATTAACCCATTATTGGTCATATCATATTTTCTCCCATTCAGTAGGTTGTCTTTTCGTTTTGTCAAGGAAACCTTTGCTGTGCAAAAGTTTTTAAGTTTAGCTAGGTCCCTTTTGTACAATGGATTTTCCTTAAGTTAACAGTCAGGATACACATATACTTTCCCAGGTCATCCTTACCCATGTGTCACAGGCCAGTGCCAGCACTAAGAAATCAGCAGGTGGGATTCACAAAGTCAGAGGGATGCCTGGTGGAATCCTCAAGGGGCACAAATGGATGAAAGTCAGATTTAGCTGAACCCCATTTGCATAGGTATTTTATAGAGACAGAGGGCCACAGCTGCCCTGGGTGACTCAGGGAAGCCTCTCCAAAGGCAGAGGGATTTGAATGAAGTTTTTAGGAGGATTTGGTGGGTAGCGAGGGAGCAGAATGGCACTGTAGGCTGAAGCCAAAAATCACCGAGCAGAATTCAAGGTATTCTTGAATGCCTGAGTGCCCTAACCAGGCTGCAGCAGAAAACTGGAGTTGGAGAAGGTGGAAGAAAGTGCAGCAAGATGCTACATGTGAAGATACTACATATTTAGGTAAAGACATCAAAACATCAGATTATCAACTGCAGTAAAATCATACACTGAGTTAATGGTTTTTACCTTTTTCATCTTTTTTTAAATTTTAAAATAACACAAGTTCACTGGACTGTATAAAAATGTTAATCATACAAACCACTACTCAAAGATAACTATGAGTAGCATTTTAGAATATTCATATTAATCCCTTTTGTTTAAGTGTGGGTTTGCTTTTATTTTTAACTCAAGTGTGATCATACTCTAGATAAAATTCTGTATCTTCTAACATAATATTAAACCAAAACAACTTCACGTCTTACTGCAAACTCTTTGTAACTATTATGGAAACATTCCATTAAATGTATATAGCATAATTTAATGGTTCTCCTGTCATTTCATCTTTATATTGTTTTTAGTAAGATTCTAATATAAATATGCTATGAATTTAGGTAAAAAGTTCCCCTCATTCATATTTATTTTCTCAGAATCAGCTCCCAGAAGTAGAATACCTAGGTCACAGATTCTGGTTCCTGCCACAAACTGATAAATTATGAAGCTTGCATTGAAGGTAACTTTGAATAGGACATTTTTTCTGGATAAACTCTTAGAAAAGTAATCTATCTTTGGCCTCTTGAATGTAGCCACTGGCTTCTGTCTTAAGACTAATAAATATTAATGTAGAACAAATTAATCAGTTAAGACAAAGAATTTCCAACAGGAAAACACAAATACATTTTCTCAGGTGCCTTAAGCCATCATTTTAATAACATAGCAACTCCCAGTTGGGAAAGGTAAGATAATTACCATGAGAAAAATAGTTCTTTGTCCTACTCCTTGAAATGGAAATTGTGCACTCAATTGACTTTTATACAGTCTTCTGTGTGTAGGTGTATTTATCTATATTGATTGGAAATTTTAAAAGTTTTTTTTTTTTTTTAAACCTCAAACAACCTAGTACGCTAAAGCTACAAAATACACAGTCTTAGTACCAGTACAGGGCATGAGCATACCCTTTAGAGACTAGCACCCTGAGAGTGGCAATATAGTTAGTCTTTGTTATGCAAAACTCCTATAACAGCAAACACCTATTAATGTTTTTAATAAGTCTGTTAAGCCTTTACAAAGTTCATCAAAACAAAAATAATCAAAGGCCTAAAAGGCATATCATGTAAAATATGAAAACAAGGCAGAAAAGTAACATAGTATATAAGATACCCAACTCGTTTCACATCTGGCTCATAAACCAGGTTCCTCAAACACAGCCTTTTTTTTAAATCAAGTTGCTCTAATGCAGATGATGTTTTTAATTAGATATGCAAACTTGTGTATCTTAAAAGGTCAACGAAATAAGTAGCATGATATATTAAACTTTAAAAAATTTGCACTTACATTTTTCTTTCTTCCCCTTTCTGTATTTTTCTGATTTTCTAGAGTGTGCATAAGAAGAAGAAAAAAAAAAACTCAAATTTTAAAACCTTACTATTACTGGAGGTATAATAAGCCAATGGAGGCTTAAGCATACTTTAGAAACCTGGCATTTCTACCTCAGGGTTATGGTTTTTTATTCAAAGTAATTTGAAAGGCTTTAGAAATACTTGAACCATCTGCAAATACAAGGAGAAGGAATCAAATGTTATTGTGTTCTTTTACTGACTAGAAACTTAAACTGTGGACATAATTTTGGGGGGGAAGTAATAAGATGAGGATTACTGCTCACCCTCAGGACAGATTTTCACAATATCTCTCCAAGAAAGCAGAAACATTTGGCTGCATATCACAAAGCTCCAACAGCTCCTTGATTAAAGCTTTCAGCTGGACTGGGGTTAATCATTATAAGATTTAGTGATTAACTGGCTGTTTTCAGAGAAAGCACCAAGTATTTTGCTCCCATCTGCTTCAACTACATGAGGTTCCAGATTCTAGAAAGGCTGGGTTTGCAGCCATGAAACAGCCTAAGTGTGGGCAGGTAGTCACGACCTGATATAGTGGTGACACAGCCTGCTTTGGGCACCCACCGAAGACAAACTCCGCTGCTTCCCGCTTTTGTTGTTGCTATCTCTATCCGGCACTGGAAACGCTACAAACCTCTGTCTTGTGCAGCTTAAAAACTAAAGAAAAGATACGCTGCATTTTAAAGTAAATTGCCTTTCCAAATTGAGCAAACTTTAATATGCTAGTGTCTTACAGTTTAAAATCCGAAAGAGATTTTAAGAACCAAAAGTTTTATTCTTTTTACACAATGGGGTTCCCTGCAGGATGCAGATGAGGGTTTCACACTCCTTGTGACCCCATGCACAGTAGCCCACCAGGCTCCTCTGTCCATGGGATTCTTCAGGCAAGAATACTGGAGTGGGTTGCCATGCCCTCCTCCAGGGGATCTTCCCAACCCAGGGATCAAGCCCACATCTCTTATGTCTCCTGCATTGGCAAGTGGATTCTTTCTCACCAGCACCACCTGTGAAGCCCCAGATGTAGGTGTAGTACCAGCAACAGAGAAGAAGAGGAAGGGGACAGCTTCAGATGTTCATATGTTTGGGCCAAAAGTGAGGGAAATACTTCTCCATGTGATTTATTCTTTGTATTAAATTATCTTATTTCAAAACTTTGCAAGTAAAATGCTCTGAATGATTCACTATGCCTGAAAACACCATAAATAAATGGTCTGTTCCCAACTGGTAACATCACTGCTTTTTCTGATTTAAGTAGCCACTTTGAGAACTATTTTATCATTAGGAGTTTAAACCTCAGAAATCTTAGCATGTTTTTAAAGAAGGAGCACATGGGGAACTTTATGGAGATAAAGAGCACAGAAAACCTTGAGACTACATAGTTCATATAAAAACTGTTCTCAGGATATACAGGCACACACATACTGGAGTGAAGGAAAAGCTGGTGAAAGTGGTTTTCCTGTCTTGGGTTGCTGGATGGGAGAAATTGTTCTCTTCTCTCCTCATCTCATAGGTTAAAGGTGTTTCAGAATAGGATTCCAGAAGAGAAGAGGAGGAAGGAAGCTTTGCAGATTCCCCCTATAAGGGATTATTTTGGGCTCAGGAGAAGATAAGAACAAATATTTATTAAGTGTGATATGACTTCCTTGGTAGCTCAGATGGTAAAGAATCTGCCTGCAATGCAGGAGACCAAGGTTCAATCCCTGGGCTGGAAAGATCCCTTGGAGAAGGAAATGGCAACCCCGTTCAATATTCTTGCCTGAAAAGCTTCATGGACAGAGGAGCTGGGTGGGCTATAGTCCATGGGGTCGCGAAGAGTTGGACACAACTAAGCGAACACTCACTCACTCACTCACATGGATTATCTTACCAAATACAATAAGTATTTGTCGTATTTGATGAGGATAGGATGTTACTGCTTTGATGAGGTACTTGTATTATTCCCATTATTATATTGTCACCCTGCTTATTAAACTTATATGCAGAGTACATCATGAGAAACGCTGGACTGGATGAAGTACAAGCTGCAATCAAGATTGCTGGGAGAAATATCAATAACCTCAGATATGCAGATGACACCACCCTTATGGCAGAAAGAGAAGAAGAACTAAAGAGTCTCTTGATGAAAGTGAAAGAGGAGAGTGAAAAAGTTGGCTTAAAACTCAACATTCAGAAAACTAAGATCATGGCATCCTGTCCCATCACTTCATGGCAAATTGATGGGGAAACAATGGAAACAGTGGCAGACTTTATCTTTTTTGGGCA
Source organism: Okapia johnstoni (assembly GCA_024291935.2). Taxonomy (NCBI): domain Eukaryota; kingdom Metazoa; phylum Chordata; class Mammalia; order Artiodactyla; family Giraffidae; genus Okapia; species Okapia johnstoni. Next base: position 127,371,220 of record CM044308.1, on the reverse strand, counting down.
CCAAAATCATTGCAGATGGTGACTGCAGCCATGAAATTAAAAGACGCTTGCTCCTTGGAAGGAAAGTTATGACCAACCTAGACAGCATATTAAAAAGCAGAGACGTTATGTTGCCAACAAAGGTTGTCTAGTCAACACTATGGTTTTTCCAGTAGTCATGTATGGATGCGACAGTTAGACCATAAAGAAAGCTGAGTGTCGAAGAATTGATGCTTTTGAACTGTGGTGTTTTGAGAAGACTCTTGAGAGTCCCTTGGACTGCAAGGAGATCCAACCAGTCCATGCTAAAGGAAATCAGTCCTGAATATTCATTGGAAGGACTGATGTTGAAGCTGAAACTCCAATACTTCGGCCACCTGATGTGAAGAACTGACTCATTTGAAAAGACCCTGATGCTGGGAAAGATTGAAGGCAGGAGGAGAAGGGGACGACAGAGGATGAGATGGTTGGATGGCATCACCAACTCAATGGACATGAGTTTGAGTAAACTCTGGGAACTGGTGATGGACAGGGAAGCCTGGCATGCTGCAGTCCATGTGGTTGCAAAGAGTCAGACACAACTGAGTGACTGAACTGAACTGATTATTTCCATTTCACAGGTGAGGAAATTGAGGCTTACAGAAGGTTAAGCCTCTTATCTTGGGTCACATGGCTGGCAGGTGGCAGCTTTGGTACCGGAATCCTCCAGTTAACCACCATTCTATCCTGCCTTCTATGGGTAATGTCCTTGTCCTTCTTCCCTCTGAAGTAAGACTGATTTTTTTTACAAAGTCAATCTGATCATGTTGCTTTTCTACGTAAAACCCTTCAACAGTCTCCCATTCTTTCTGGAATGAAGCCAAACTTCTTAACATTATTTTAAAGGCTCTTCATAATTTCACCCCTGCCTACCTCTCCAGCCTCATTTTCCGTTCTCCTTCTTGCTCAGAATGTTCTCCCCTCAAAAATGTCAAAATCTTTTTACAGGTTTTGCTGCATCTATTCTTTCTTCTTATAACATGGATTACTCTCCCTTTTCCTGACTTCCTTATCCTTCAATGGGAAGTCCCAGCAAAATGTACCAGGCCCTCCATCATATGCTGCTAGAGGTATGATGTCCAATACGGTAGCCACTAGCCAGATGTGATCATGGAGCACTTGAAATGTGGCTAATCTGAGATGAAATATAGGAAATACATACCGGAGTTTGAAAACGAAATACAAGGACAAAAAGTAAACTATGTTAGTAATGGTTTCCCTGGTAGCTCAAAGATAAAGAATCTGCCTGCGAATGCAGGAGAGGCAGTTTCGATCCCTGGGTTGGGACAATGCCCTAGAGAAGGAAATGGCAACCCACTCCAGTATTCTCTCCCAGAGAATTCCATGGACAGAGGAGCCTGGCAGGCTACAGTCCATGGGGTCACAAGAGTCGGACACGACTTAGTCACTAAACAACAAGGACAAATAATGGTGAAATGTTGAAATGGGAATATTTTAGATACACTGGGCTATATAAAGTACATTATTAAAAATAGTCTTACTTTTTCCTTTTTAAAATGCAGAGCATTTGAGGATTACATACGTGACTCATATGTCTATGGGACGGTGCTGCTTTAGGGCATCCAGCACCTTCTTTAGTAACAACACATGGCACAGCTGTAATTATTTGTTTACTATCTGACATTTTGAGCAGACCATGAGGTCTGAGAGGGTGGGCTGTGTCTGTTTCGTTCCCCCTGGTGCTCCAGTGCTGACCACAGCAGTTGGCATAGTGTACTTAAATTCAACTGCTGAAATAGCAAAGGCTAAAACAAGAAAATGGCCATCCACACCAGTATTCTTGCCTGGGAAATTCCGTGGACAGAAAAGCCTGAAGGGCTACAGTCCATGGGGTTGCAAAAGAGCCAGAAACAATTTAGCAACTAAACAACAACAACAAAACTATGACTTAGGAGGTTAGGGATTCCAGGAGGGAATGCAGACCTTGACAAAAGAATCTGACTTTATTACAAATGTATAAAATAAAGGGAGTAGAGGGAGGGAGGGAGGGAAGGTGCTGCTTAGATAATTTAAGAAATGAATACAGTTTGTAAGACTAAAAGCAAAAACACTATACATAAGCACTCTATTCCAGTTGATAAAGTTTGCTTCTCATATGGGTACAGGTAATCAAAACCACTACACATGTATGCTGGAATTAGAAAATTAAATAGATGGCAAATGGTACAGAGCTTTTCTGACAGCTCAGTTAGTAAAGAATCTGCCTGCAATGCAGGAGACCATGGTTTGATTCCTGGGTCAGGAAGACCCACTGGAAAAGGGATAGGCTACCCTCTCCAGTATTCTTGGGCTTCCCTTGTGGCTCAGCAGGTAAAGAATCTGCCTGCAATGTGGGAAACCTGGGTTCAATCCCCGGGTTGGGAAGATCCCCTGGAGAAGGGAATTTCTACCCACTCCAGTATCATGGCCTGGAGAATTCCATGGACTACAGTCCATGGGGTCACAAATAGTCGGACATAACCGAGCAACTTTCACTTTTAGATGGTACAAGTCAAATTTATCACTATTAGAGTGGGATCTTTCAGACAAGCAAGGAGAAAAGGCTATAATGATCCATTTAGTAATGGATTAACAATTAGATAAATCAGTATGAATTCATACTTAGCTAAGTATAGATACAGATAGGTGTGTGTGTGCGTGTGTATATATTTATAGATATGGATTATGCATGGTCTGGTACACTCACATGTATTTCCTTGCTCTTTCAGCTGAGAAGGCTTGGAAGCAATGTGTGTGTGCTCAGGAGCTCAGCTGTGTCCATTCTTTGTGACCCCATGGACTGTAGCCTGCCAGGCTCCTCTGTCCATGGAATCTTCCAGGTAAGAATACTGGAGTGGGTTGCCATTTCCTCCTCCAGGGGATCTTCCTGATCCAAGGATCAAACCTCAGTCTCTTGAGTCTCATGCACTGGCAGGCAGATTTTTTACCACTGTGTCACTTGGGAAGCCCGCCTTAGAAGCAGTAACATCCCAATAATCCCAGTAGTAACAAGGACATCTACCACGCAAATCTTGGTTTCTAATACTAGTCTTCAATAAAAGGAACCAAGGATCCTTGGCAAAACAGCTCTTGCTAAGATGTGGACAGGGAATATAAAAGCATCTAGTTGTGTCAGAAAGTGTCCCAAAACATAAAATACAATGATGGAATATGTCAAAGAAACACAGGAACCAACTTAAAGAGCTACTAGTGTGGCACCCCACTCCACTACTCTCACCTGGAAAATCCCACGGACGGAGGAGCCTGGTAGGCTGCAGTCCGTGGAGTCGCTAAGAGTCGGACACGACTGAGCGACTTCACTTTCACTTTTCACTCTCATGCATGGGAGAAGGCAATGGCAACCCACTCCAGTATTCTTGCCTGGAGAATCCCGGGGACGGCGGAGCCTGGTGGGCTGCCGTCTATGGGTTCGCACAGAGTCGGACATGACTGAAGCGACTTAGCAGCAGCAGCAGCAGTGGTCAATGCTGGAACAATTTGACCAATAAAATAAATATAGTGATACTGGGTTATAACCCAAAATATAAATACCCATGAGTTCACGCTGATGTGAAAAATAATTGAATAAATAAATAAATGTGGTAGAAGAGAGAATACTTTGAGAATACTTCACATGGAAGAATTCCAAGTGATGTACATTGATACCTGCTATCAAGGAGGTAGAGCATAACTCCCTTCTCAAGTGTGGTCTGTGCATAGTGACTTTCTCCCAAAGAGTTCAGTATGGAAAAGGGATGACTTTATAGTGGAGAAATGTGGAAAATACTACCTTAACCAGATAATCAAAGTCAACATTAACAATGACAAATTGCCTTAATAGTATGTATTCTTGACATGGTGTGATAAAAATGATCTATCTCTGGTCTTTTCCCTGAAAACCTATGATCTGAGCTTGATTTTGAAAAAATTAATCAGACAAATCACAACTGAGGAATATCCTTCTAAATAATTGACCAGTATGCTTTAAACCTGCCAGTGCTTCAATGACTTTTCTGAGAAATTGGAACACCCAAGGAGCCTAAGGAAGCAGGACCACTAAAGATGAAGTGATATCCTAGAAGCGATGGATGTAGGAACAGAAAAGGGTACTACATAAAAACAAAGGGAGTTTGAATAAACAATGGACTTTCATTAATGATAATGAACCAATATTGGTTCATAAAAAATGCTAAAAGATAGAAGCTGTCAAGTCATAATTCTCTATCCTTTAAAATATCCTTTAGGAATGAAGGTAATGGAAAGACATTCTCAAATGAAGGAAAATGTTAGCAAATTTGTAGCCAGCAGATCTGTTTTACAAGAATTTCTAGAGGAAGTTCTTCAGTCAGAAAGGAAATGATACCAGTCAGAAACTTAGAACATCAGAAATGAAGAACAGCAATGTAACCAAAAATAATTCCAAAAAATGGGAAGGGGATGACGTGAATACTAACTTTTACAAGATATAGATAGCTGTTAGAAAAAACAATATTGCAGAGGAAATTCATTCACTAATATTGTTGAGACAGTATTAAAGTCCTTTAAAAAACTTCACTGAAAAAAGTAAGACATGCAACTATATATACAGTGTAAACAAAATTTTGTTACTATGTATTAAATATAGAAACGCTCAGAGCTCTGGGTGGTGGCATTTATAGGAGATTTTAAAAAACAGTTTTATGTTTCCAAATATTCAAAATAAGCACTATTACATTCATGATCAGGGAAAGATAATCATGATTTTAAAAATTCACTGTCTTGCTAGACTTCATCTTAGACTCTTGGCATAAACATTTCCTTTTAGGCACACAATATAAGCTTCAATGACTCATCTGAATGTAAATTTGGCTCATAGACTCTAAAGACTTAGAATGAAATAGATAAAAAAGAAGAATTCCTGTAATATCCTAGGACAAATAGGATTGCCGCTATCATCTACTGGCTCAGAACCCACACCCAAGTATCTCAAAAGACTTAACAAGATCAAATCCTGTTAATTTCCACATCATACATGTTAAGAAGACAGTGAAAAAGAAATTACGATTTTGACTGAATGGAATGCATGGAATTTCTAAAGCACAATGCTTCTTGCAATCAAAGCTATTGCAAAATGTAATGTCAACATTATTCTCATAACTGCTCTGTCCTATTTCTTCATAAACAAGGGATGAAGACTAACCCTCAAATGAGATATTGATTGCATTATGATGTTATCTGAGTACGCCAGAGGAAAGGGGCTGATTTTTTCCTAGCAGTCAGATGAATGCGCTCACTTGGGCGGAATAGTGAACAGCTACTATTTCCTGTCCCCCGTTCTTTCAGGCACAGACATCCCCATGGTCAGAGCTGAGCCCACAGTGGTATCTCACCCACACCGACTCAATATTGGGGTAGAGGGGTCACATGACCCACAGTGGATCAGTCCGTGTCCTTCCCCGAGGTTTTCTAACAGCAACTGCTGGGGAAAACCCAGAAATTGTTGATGGCCATGTTTCCAGGCTTGAGGAGAAGTGGAAGCAGTCTCTGGGTTCTGTTATCCTGAGGTCAGCACCACACCTGCTTTTCCTGTGGATTTTACTTTTGCTGCTGCTAAGTCGCTTCACTCGGGTCCGACTCTGTGTGACCCCATAGAGAGCAGCCCACCAGGCTCCGCCGTCCCCGGGATTCTCCAGGCAAGAATACTGGAGTGGGTTGCCATTTCCTTCTCCAGTGCATGAAAGGGAAAGTGAAAGTGAAGTCGCTCAGTCGTGTCCGACTCTTAGTGACCCCATGGACTGTAGCCTACCAGGCTCCTCCGTCCATGGGATTTTCCAGGCAAGAGTACTGGAGTGGGGTGCCATTGCCTTCTCCAGACTTTACTTTTAAAGTGGCTTAAAATGGCTTTCTACCACCTGTATCCTCCATAGTCTCAAGTTATACAGTAACTTAGTAACTGTATTCTATTAGGAAGGAAAACATTCATAGTGGTAAATAATGAAACTTTCTCAGAAATCCTTGGGTTCAAGGGACACGGCTCTTACAACCTGTGCATTATTTTGGCACTTAACTCCAATCTCTCTCAGTACTACACTCTGATATAATCATTCCTTTACTCATCTCTGTCTCAGGCAGTTTAAACTGTTAGGCGGTTTGCTCTTTGAAGTCAAGAAATGGTTTTATTGGACTTTATCTTCAGAATCAAAGTATGTATATGCATGGCACATAGTAGGCACTTAATAAGTGTTAGTTGATTTTAAAAGAATTAAGTATGATCACTTTGCTCCTATTACAGAATTACTTCACTCCCTCAAATTTAATTGGAAATTTGTGGCTAGGCTGGAAAAATTAATTTAGTTAAGAAAAAGGGGGCTGTTAACCCATTTGGAAATATAAGAAACTATAAAGAGAATGATTAAACTAATTAACAAATTGTTTCAAGCAGGTCACAGTCATTTAAATCATATAGAAATAATTTATGGGCTAAGTTACAAATAATATCCCTCTACCTATTCATTAAAGTAGGTCCCTGAGGATGTCAATTAAGTCACACTTTGTTAGCTTGATTCATTTACTATTTCTACTTGAAAATATTCCATAAATCAATCTGTTATTAACCTTCTGTTTGAAAGGTGACACCTGCAGTTATACACAAAATTTGCTCACAAACACAAATTCTCTTAAAAATCTACAAAATATAACAGGGGTGGGGAGAGCCAAATCTAATACAATTCTTGCTTATTTTTGTCTTATTTTTCATTCTTCAGATACATTCTAACTTTATTCATGTCCCGGGCATATGCAACTCAGTATAAATACCCAAAATCAAATCTGATTATCACTCTCTAATATTTATTATCATTAACTGTTGACTGGATAGGGGTATAGTACAAAAGTCTAATAACATCTCATTCCTGCATACTGTCTAATATAATGACCTTCAAACTAGGTCTCCAAATTCATTTCATCTTCAGTCTTCCCTTTCTTAGCTGTTTGAGCTGCATCCTTCTGCAAGGTGGGGCTAAGAACCCTGAAGTCATCCCTGACTTCTCCCCTCCTCTCTCACCTCACATTTAACTCATTAGAAAATCTGACTCCATTTTCAAAATCTGCCCAGAATGCCACACTTGCCACAACCTCCAGTGTAACCACAATATCTCTCTTTCTCCATGAGGTACCACACTAGCTGCCTAGGAGTCAAAGAATTTAGTGACACTGCTATTTAAAACTATTTCCATTCCCATCTGCTTATTTATGTGAACAAGCTTTTCCACTGTTTACATATCTAAAAACCAAGAAGTGGAGTAGAATTGATGTTAACCCCTTGCTGCATATAGATAACAAATTCATTTTTAAGAAGCGCCCATCATTCAATGATGCATCTCCAGTTATAATTTACTTTAATATTTAATAATGATTTCTAAAAATATATAAAATATTTATTTTGTTTTAGCAATTGTATACTACTGTTATTACTAAATTGAAAAGAAAAATTTTAAAGGAAACTTATGGTCATTAGAAATTTTAAAACACTATGATTGAAACTTATATACTTATTTTTGATACATCAAAGTATAGAGGACGATCAATAGAGACTTTCAATCACAAAAGTACATTACAACATGGAGGTGCAACATGAATCCTGGACAGCTCACATTTTGACACTTAACAAGAAGGAAAATTACCTTCTATTTTAGACACTGTTATGTTTGGGTCTTTGTTAGTGTAGCTAAATCTGTTTATTGACTAATATATTGGCATAATTAAAAAGCAAACAGGCCTGGACAAAGATTGATTACAATAGGATAAAATTCTATGGGGTAAACAGAATGGGTATATGATTGAAAGGAGAAGAAGAAATAGTACGACACTGATAACTGTTAAAGAAGAGTTTATTCATATATTTTTAAAGTAAGCAATAAAATCTTTCTCACAATACTCAACTCTGAGTTAAAAGACAGTAAGCATTCTATAAAACATGCTAGTCAATATAATCACTTCTTGGGAAACTCTGTTTGACTTACAGAATTGCAACTCAATATCTTTCTATGGACTTGCAGACCAGATACCCCTTCATTTAGAAAAGTGAAACTATCAACAACATATTAGACTGGAAGACATGAGTGAATGAATGGATGAAGGAATGAGTTGGATATTTTGGCTAATTGGAGGTTCCCAAGTTCCAAGTCAAAAAGAAAATAATATTTACTATTAATATTTCCGCTTTCATCCAAACATTTTGTGCCATGGTAACTAAAACTTCAGCTGTCAAGTTAAACATGTAGAAACATTGGAACGGCCACCAGAGGGAGCCCAAGTGTTTTTCTGAATGTACCAGAGAGCAAAGAGAAAAAGACAGAAAATACACAAAATATAAACCTGGGGGAGCCGGGGACAGGTGCATATGGGGGGGAAGGGATCATTACCTGTTTCAGTAAAAAGAATATCTTGTTGAATGATAGTGCCAGTTTTGCAATATGTTACAAATTCCTTTTCTAGGTGGTTGTACATTGTTATGTTTTGACACTTTAAATAGAAGAATTGGCTAAACATAATATTAAAAAAGCTCACATACCCTAAAACTAGAAGGTGCTGGGTAGACCGCCATGATGACATCCATAATTCTCTTTGGGCCCCAAAACAATCCAGGCGCCTTCTTCAGCTTATCGTCTTACTCTCTACTCTCTTACAGTGCTTACTCTCTCCCTATTCATCTTTGTAGTCAACTGCGGGTGTGGTTTCCTCACTTTGTTTGGGATTGGGCTATCAAATTACAGCACTAAATCAGTGCTTGGTGTGACTTGGGAATTGTTCCTTCTCTCGGCTGAGCCAAGTTACACGGACATTAAGATGAATGACTTTTCATCTGGCATCCTGCTGTCTTCCCAGAATTAAGCACTGGACCAAGTCCTACCAGAATGCAAGAGCACCTTTATAAGGCTTCCCAGACCCAGTCTCCTCCCAAACTAGAACCCACTGGACAACCTCAGTGGGGATCAGTGATCCCCACGCTAGGATAATATCCCTGGGCTGAGGTTACAAACAAGGGTATTATCTCGTTTAGAATGAAGCTCCAGGAAAGCTTAATGTAATGTTTTATATTTGCAGGCAGTGGTAAAGTTTGGGAATTCTCCCCGAGTTATCTTATTTGATCTCCCAACAATCCTTTTGCTGTGGGTGTCAGGGAATCACCATTTTATCGATGAGGAAACTGAGGGTCGTGGACCTGAGACTTGTTCAGTGTTGCTGGTTATTAAGCATCAGGGACAGAAGTCAGTATACCTCTGAGGGCACAGATTATAACAATGAACAAGTATTGAATCTGGTCATACTAGTGTCTTCTGAGACACAAATAAAATTCTCCCCTTCCTTTTCTGTCAAACTACAAGTAAGTAGAAAGCAAGACGCAAGCGAATTTAATGACTTCGAACTTGTTTTACTAGTTATTTTCATGGTATGCTTTCCTAAGTTTCTTTTTCATGTCCAGATGGGGTAATTTTATAATGTATGCAAATAAATTAGCAGAAACCAAATTAAATTCCACAAGGTTAGGTCCTCTGCTGAATGCTGCTAGATTTAACATGTTGATTAATGCCTTGAATATGGAATCAAAAGCATTCTTATTAAACTTGACAGTGATACCCAATTGGGTGGGGGTGGCTGGCACTTAGGAAAACTGGAATGAAATTTAAAATGACCTTGACAATTGGAAAAGGAAAAAGAGGTCAAAATTCAATAGAAAGCTTTGTAGAGTGATTCATTCAAGAGAAGAGGGAGAAAAAAAAAACAAAGGAGAACCACAGAAATCAGAGAGCACTGACTGGGCAATTATAGCAAAAATGGAGCTGGAGATCAGAGTGAACAATAGGCTTCAAAGGCATCAGCTCTAGATCTGTCATTTTTAAAAGGAAAGCATGATATTGGGAGGGACAAATAGGGGGGAATTCAAGCTGATTCCCCAACTACATTCAAAAGAGATCAACCTTTAGGGGAAAAAATATGGTGCTTTGTTGGAACCCCGAAATGCCTGAAGCTTAGAAGCCAGATACTGACAACTTTGCAAGGTCTCCTAGCAAATGAGAGTCCAAAATAATGAAAAGTTTTTGATTTTAAAAGATTCTGAAAAGTTCTGGTACTCTCTTTCTTTGTTCATGCAACGTTCTCCTTTCCCTTCCACCTGGGTAACATCTACTTTCCATCAAGAGGGCATGAAGGCTTTTCCTCCTCCTCCAGGAGGCCTGCCCTGAGCCCTCCCCTTCTGGGAACCCCACTGACCCCTCGTGTCTGAGAGAACTTACTGGCAGAGTGCTTCACGTGTGTCATTTCACTAGTCTTCCAGGAAGCCCCCTTGCCTTCCACCTCGATGCTACTACTCCTACATTACTATAACTCCTCCTCTGTAAATGGGGAAACAGAGGAGTAAAAGCTTATGAACTAACTTCGCCACCTTCACTTGATTAGTAGGCAGCAGAGCTGGACTTGACTCAAGCCTCTGAGGCCACGCCCTCACGCCACACCCGCCCAACCACGTGTGCCACAGCAGGGCATTGTGCTGGCTGCGTTCCCATGCCGCCTCACTGAGGTGTCACGCTTTATTTCATAGCCCCACGTGGGGCTTGGGATGGATCAATCCATATGCATTCAATGAAAGGTGTTCAAACAATTATATGGCATTCTGTGGGAATTTCTGAATCATTCTTTGACTGAAGGAAAATAGAAAATAAAACAAAGTTGAAGAGAATCTACACATTTATAGAAACTGGAAATAAGAATTATGAACAAAGCCAGATCATATTGCTAAAAGTGGTGTTACAATTTTCTTTTCAAGGAATTCTAAAGAATGCAAATTGTTAAGCATAAGTTTATAATACCTCTGTACGTGTCTGTAAATGTACATATGTGTGTATATGTACATCTACCTATAACATAATTTCATCTAAAGGTAAGGAGAACTATGACCCTCATAACATGACCCTCAGTTTCCTCATACATAAAATGGTGATTTCCAGACACCCAGAGCAAAAGGATTGTTGGGAGATCAAAGAAATAGAGGAAAACAGCAGAATGGGAAAGACTAGAGATCTCTTCAAGAAAATCAGAGACACCAAGGGAACATTTCATGCAAAGATGGGCACAATAAAGGACAGAAACGGTATGGACCTAACAGAAGCAGAAGATATTAAGAAGAGGTGGCAAGAATACACAGAAGAACTGTACAAAAAAGATCTTCATGACCCAGATAATTATGATGGTGTGATCCCTCACCTAGAGCCAGACACCCTGGAATGTGAAGTCAAGTGGGCCTTAGGAAGCATCACCATGAACAAAGCTAGTGGAGGTGATGGAATTCCAGATGAGCTATTTCAAATCATAAGAGGTGATGCTGTGAAAGTGCTGCACTCAGTATGCCAGCAAACCTGGAAAACTCAGCAGTGGCCACAGGACTGGAAAAGGTCAGTTTTCATTCCAATCCCAAAGAAAGGCAATGTCAAAGAATGTTCACACTATCGCAATTTGCGCTCATCTCACACACCAGCAAAGTAATGCTCAAAATTCTCCAAGCCAGGCTTCAACAGTACGTGAACCATGAACTTCCAGATGTTCAAGCTGGATTTAGAAAAGGCAGAGGAACCAGAGATCATATTGCCAACATCTGTTGGATCATAGAAAAACCAAGAAAGTTCCAGAAAATCATCTATTTCTGCTTTATTGATTATGCCAAAGCCTGTGACTGTGTGGATCACAACAAATGGTGGAAAATTCTTCACGAGATAGGAATACCAGACCACCTTACCTGCCTCCTGAGAAATCTGTATGCAGGTCAAGAAGCAACAGTTAGAACCGGACATGGAACAACAGACTGGTTCCAAATTGGGATAGGAGTATGTCAAGGCTGTATACTGTCACCCTGTTTATTTAACTTATATGCAGAGTACATCATGAGAAACTCTGGGCTGGATGAAGCACAAGCTGGAATCAAGACTTCTGGGAGAAATATCAATAACCTCAGATATGCAGATGACACCATCCTTATGGCAGAAAGTGAAGAAGAACTCAAGAGCCTCTTGATGAAAGTGAAAGAGGAGAGTGAAAAAGTTGGCTTAAAACTCAACATTCAAAAAACTAAGATCATGGCATCCGGCCCCATCACTCCATGGCAAATAGATGGAGAAACAATGGAAACAGTAATAGACTTTATTTTCTTAGGTTCCAAAATCACTGCAGATGGTGACTGCAGCCATGAAATTAAAAGACGCTTACTACTTGGAAGAAAAGTTATGACCAACCTAGACAGCATATTAGAAAGCAATGACACTACTTAGCCAACAAAGGTCTGTCTAGTCAAGGCTATTGTTTTTCCGGTAGTCATGTATGGATGTGAGAGCTGGACTACAAGGAAAGCTGAACACTGTAGAATTGATGCTTTTGAACTGTGGTGTTGGAGAAGACTCTTGAGAGTCCCTTGGACAGCAAGGAGATCCAACCAGTCCATGCTAAAGGAAATCAGTCCTGAATATTCATTGAAAGGACTGATGCTGATGCTGAAACTCAACTGATGCCCCACCTGATGCGAAGAACTGACTCATTTGAAAAGACCCTGATGCTAGGAAAGATTGAAGGCAGGAGGAGAAGGGGATGACAGAGGATGAGATGGTTGGATGGCATCACCAACTCGATGGACATCAGTTTGAGTAAGCTCCAGGAGTTGGTGATGGACAGGGAAGCCTGGCGTGCTGCAGTCCATGGGGTCGCAAAGAGTTGGACATAACTGGGCAACTGAACTGAACTAACTGAAAGAGAACTATAGATTATTTTAATATTATCAACTCAGGGGAACATGTTTGACACCAAATTATTATTAGAAAAGAATCCAAATTCTAAATGATCTGCAATCGTTAATTACGTTATCCAATCTGATAACACTACAATTTTCTCTCCTAAACCTAAGACATATTTTGCAAATAATTTGATTTCAGTTTGTCAAAACAAGAACAATAAAAATTCAAGTACACCAAACAAACAATACTATATATATTTTAGTCTCACAGTCGATTGAGATAACAAGCTATTAGCACCCAGTTACTAGGGTAAAGCGTCTGCCTACAATGTGGGAGACTGGGGTTTGATCCCTGGGTCGGGAAGATCCCCTGGAGAAGGAAATGGCAATCCACTCCAGTATTCTTGCCTGGAAAATCCCATGGATGGAGGAGCCTGGTAGGCTACAGTCCATGGGGTCACAAAGAGTTGGACATGAGTGAGCGATTTCACTTCACTTGACTGGTGACGAATATAATTGCTTGCAGCACAGGATAAAATATTTGTGAAGACAGTGATGTACTCACCCATAACTCTGGAATCAGCAGTGTCGTGTCTTACTATCAACATGACAGCACGTTCCTTGCCCGGCAGAGAGTGGAACTAATTCTCAGCAGCACAGCCAACACCGAGTGGCCTCCCCTCAAGGCCATGCCATTTGTTAAAGGGAGAGCAGGCAGGGGCTGGTGGCTGGAGAGGTTGGCGAATATCATTTCTTTTATGATATTTATTTATTCTTTAATGATTATTACTTTCAACCATTAAACACTTCTCAGGTTCTCTGTGATACCTTGATCAAGTCAAATTCTGATTACAGAAAAGACTGAGATCATATTCAAAGCAGGGTTACAAGGTATAACTCAGTGGCAGCCCTAGGAAACCATGAGCATGACTGCAGCATTCAAAAGTTCTACTCCATAAAAATGTAGGCACACTAAGATGAGAGCACTGAATCAGTCACCAAATATCATTCATAATATTATAAAAGTAAGTCTAAAATATATTAAGGAACCATCACCTCAATACACCCTAAAAGATATCCTTTTATCAAGCAAACTCACAGCAAGCCAGTCCTGTGACCACTGGTGAGAACATTCAAAAGTTACAAACACATGCCTTAACTGACAGCAGAAGATCAGATCATCAGAGAGTTCCCTGCATTAACTATTTACTATGCAGAGGAAGGACAACTATGCATCATCTTAAAAATTCAATCAGAAATAGAAACAGACTTACAAATATCAAAAACAAACTTATGCTTACCAATAGGAAAACATGGTGGGGGAGGGATAAACCAGGAGCTAGGGATAAACACACACACAACAACTGCATATAAGATAGATAACCAACAAGGACCTACTCTACAGCACACTGAATAGCTCCCGGTATACAGGGAACTCTATATTGTGTGATAACCTCTAAGAGAAAAGAATCTGAGAAGAATGAATACATGTATAACTGAATCACTTTGATGTACACCTGAAACTAACACAACATTGTAAATCAACTCTATTCCAATAAAATTAAAATAAAAAAGAGAAAAACATTCAATCAGGATACCACTGCAGAAGCTAGACAGAGAGAGAGAGAGAGAGAGAGAGAATAGCATGGACCAGCTTTTATATGAGGAGAGGAAGAGATGAAATAAGCAGCAGAAAGAAATTGAGCAATGGCCTCCTGCCCCATAAAATACATAACTCACAAACACAAAGACAAACATTTCGTCAGAGACCAAGAGCTGAAGTTGTCCTTGGCACCTTGGACATTAAGAGGCTGTTTTTCCCAGGAGGTGTTGCAAAGTCAGTCTTTGCTCACTGAGCTCTGCTTTCTAATAGGCTAGCTAAGGAATGAGTGTATACACACTGCACAATGCATAGTTTGGGGCCAGCAACGCTGCTAAATCTAATCTTCACTTTGGTGATAAGCAACTTGTCCTTCAGAATGAAAATGAGCAGCTTGGGATTTCCTGCTTTCAGCATTTGGTTGGTTTGCTCTCCTGTGTAGAGCGTCACACCCTCAGCTAGTCACATATGTATAGTTTCAGTGTGTGACAGCGCTGGTTAAACCATTCTCACCCTAGAACAGAGGGACATGGCTCCTAGGGCAAAGCTGTGAACTCTGGCCAAGGTGTCCTGATAAGCTCTGGATGCCTACTAGTCATGTTTTAAAGTAGGATTTTAAAACTGTGTTCCACCATAATACCGTTGGTTTGAATTCAGTTTGAAAGCTGGAGTTGAAAAGTCTTGGACAAAAAAAAAAAAAAAAGAAAAGAAAAGTCTTGGACAACAAGGAGATCAAACCAGTCAATCCTAAAAAAAAATCAACCTGAACATTCATTGGAAGGACTGGTGCTGAAGCTGAAGCTCCAATACTTTGGTCCCCTGTTGTGAAGAACTGACTCATTGGAAAAGACCCTGATGCTGGAAAAGACTGAAGGCAGGAGGAGAAGGGGACTGAGGATGAGATGGTTGGATGACATCACTGACTCAATGGACATGAGTTTGAGCAACCTCCGGGAGATGGTGAAGGACAGGGAAGCCTGGCATGCTGCAGTCCATGGGTTCACAGAGAGTCAGACATGACTTAGCAATTGAGTAACAACAACAACATGGGATCGTCTTTATTTTTTAAAGATTTTTTTAAAAAATGTGACCATTTTTAAAGTCTTTATTGAATTTGTTACAATACTGTTCATTTTATGTTTTGATTTTTGGCTGTAAGACATGGGGGATCTCAGCTCCCTGAACAGGGACCTAACCTATACCCCTGCATTGGAACATGAAGTCTTAACCACTGGACCACCTGGGAATTCTCTATGGAGTTTAAAAAAATTATTTTTAATATGTTTTAAGTTTGTATAAGAATACACAATTTCCTTTTTCTTCATCTGGCCTAGAATCACAACCAATCTATAATGCTAAAATAAGATGCTGTCATTTAATTGGTGGAAAACACTCTGATTTGCTTTCTCTAATCTTGAAGAAGAGCAACAACAGAGATGTTATTACAGTCCCTAAAAATTCCTAAACTTGCTAACCTATTGACCCTAATAGTTACTTGATATTTATTCTTCTACTGCCCTCTCCTTAATGAGAATTTTCACAAAGCACGTAAACTATGTCCTTACCATTTGCCATTTAAAAGCTTACGTCTTTATAATAATTTCTAAAATTATTCTTCATATAAATAACCCACGATCTTTTTTTAAGTTTGGGAAGCTTAAGTAATCTTCTTAAAAAGAGACCTACCAAATAGTTTTGCAAGACCCCCAGGCTTGCTTGTTATTAACTGCTGGCATCATTTCTTCCAGGGCTTGGGAAATCATTGAGCTCTGAGCTGATAGTGCTTTGTATTGGGCAAGTATCCTTGCATACTTCACAAGAAGCTTGCTAATCACACTGTCAATGCTATCACTGCCTAAAAAATCTAGATCTCAAATGATCCTTTTAGAAACAAGATGTTTGTAAATCAGAAAATGGGATTTTTTCTTAACATCCTCCTGAGTCTATTTTCTGGCTCCTTCCATACTGAGGAAGAAATATATAACTTTCTAAAACTACAAAACTCCTTAGCAGCTGCCTCTCAAAAGAATGGAGCACAATAAGCAACAAAGTCTGTCTAAGCAGAAAATATTATAGACAAGCTCGTTTCTTCAAAGGGCAACCCTAACATTCAACCAGAAAGCTTTCTTTTCATTGTGATTAGTTTTACCTTCTGTGTTAAACATGGTCAGTCAGGTACGGCACTTACAGGCGACAGAAAAAAGAAAACTTAAACAGATCAAAGAATCTATAAAACCAAAGGCCTCAAACAACTGCAACCACGCCAAAATGGTTTCCTTGCTTTATCAGTTCAATAGTCATTTTTCTAATACTGTTATCAATTATTTTACAGGTTCCAGTATCTGGTGTGATCTAAAGTTGAATGATGTTCCTATCAGTTACAGTAAGTAGTAAACAAAAAATCCAGCAAGTTAGCTGTCAGTCTATTTGTTTCTATGAAAAGTGCAACTTATGAAAACACAGTTCTTTTTATGAAATGTAAGCCTGGGTATGAAAATAAAATATAGCTGGCAGGGCAGCTAAAAACACCACTTACTGATGTCTGATGTTGGATTAAAAGTTAAACATGGTGATTAACAAAATCAAGAGTAGGAGCTAGAAAAAAGGATATATTCTTTATACAAAGAATCTGTTTGGACACTGAGACAATAGCTTAAGTGCTTTTGTTTCAGTCCACAGGCATATTATTGCTATTAGAGAAACATAAAGGGTCTATAATATTGCCCCACATGTAAAGAAGGTAAAGGATAAAAGAAATCATACAACATAACTTGTCTCTTATAAAGGAAGTAATTCAATTAACACCACTTTAAGGCTCCTTTTATCTTTCTAGAGCTTCAACCCTACTCATGAATGTCTTTCATCTTATTTGCTTTATTTTGACTGATGGCATTGGAGAGCTTTCTGAATAACAAGCAGTGACATTGTATCCACTCTACTTACTGATAGAGAAAAAGTATGCTTCCTTTTACTAGAGAATTTGGCATAGAATGACCCAAACAAATACAAATAAGCATGTATGATGACTAATTACTGGGCAGATAGCCTGGCCAGCCCCCTAAATCTTTGAAGGCAAGATGTTGTTAAAGTCCTTGTATCTGACTTTCTGTGAACTTCACATTCTTCTTTTGTCATGAAGTGAGCTACATGACAGCTGGTAGGCTCGCTACTTAGAACGCTGTGTCTGTTGTTCCACTGCAGGGAGGTCCAACCTAAAGGTCACTGGGTGTCTAAGAGAGACTGAGCTTCCTTTTGAAGTTTAGAACATTTGAGGCCTCCTAGGGCCTGGCCATTCTGGGTGTGCTCTCCACACCACTTAATGTTCCTTGATGGGGAAGCACCAGATGCCCTTTTAACATCTTTATTTAGCTCATGATCCACATATTATTTGTTACAGTGTGCTTCGGAATATCCATGTCCAAAGTGATGCCAAGTTCGATTAGAGTCTAAAGGCTCTTTTTTAGACTCTCCATGAACCTACAGCTTTACTCAACATACAAAGATACACTTTTAATAGCAAAATACCATTACAAAGGTTCACTGAACAAATTTTAAGAAGGTGTAGGAGACATTTATGTCAAAAATGTCCTTTGGACACTTGGTCCACATCAAAAAGTCCTTGAAATTTGGTTATATCCAAAAAAGCACATAAGCATATTTGGTCCATGACAAGTGCTTTTGGAAAGGACAAATAACAAAGTCTTTTTGGCATGGACCAAATGTCTCCATGGATGCTTTCAACAGGACCAAATGTCTTTCAAGGTTAAGAAGAGCCATAAGATGTAAAAGGATAATTACTTTATAAAGGGTAGGATATTTTTCAGAGGAGAAGAAATAGGTAGTAAATGATATAAGACTTGATAAAACAATTATTATAACAGTCTTCACATTTACTGAGCTCTACTGTATGAATCTCTATACTTGCCACAAATTATTGTATTTAATATTCATGATGGCCTCTTAGGATAGTCACAACCAACATCCACATTTTAAAGACGAGGCAAGGATATTTAGAGAAGTCAAGAGGCTTGTACAAAGCCCCTCAACTAGGAACTGAAGTCCTCTGCTGAACCCAACCAATGAGGATTTGATGTGACATTTGAAGTGATATTGCTAGGTCTTGAACCCAAGTTTGTGGTGGTCCAGCAGTGGGTCAGAATTCCCCACCAGCCCTTTAAAACCAACATTATGAAAACAGGAAGACCTAAAGAAAGCTAGAGTCAGACCTCTGAAAAGGAGTACAGAAATAGTCTGAAATTACTACAGACACAGGACCAAAAGCAGGGAAAAAAATAGAAAAGGGTGATAGTTCTGTAACACTGCCACTGGGTACAGCCACTGAGGTACACAGTAAGTTGATACATCCCAGAACCACCAAGCACCACTTCATAGTAATCCTTACACACCTCCACATTAACCCTTCCACGTTGTTGTCTCAATTTAGAGTCCAGTTAATAGCATTACTATTATTATTTGCATGCAAAGACAAGGCCACTATGCCACTACCAGCCTTAGAAGGAGTACTTGGCACTGGTTCTTGGTAAAAGGTTTATCCTAAACCACCTAGTCTCTTACCTGTTTTCCCTAACCAATTAGATAATTCATGATTTTCGACTTCCAAAGAGAAACATTTAACTCTAATGTATTCGGGTGCATTTATAAAATCAACTGGCCTCAAATTTCCTATTTTATATTCCTATTAAGGAAAAACAGTTTATTTTCTATGTGCCGTTAAACTAATGATTTGCTCTACTGCCACGTATGCATCATGGGAGAAAGAAAACACTTAGCAACATTTGTCCCTAGTGATAACCTTTCTTCATACTAGTTAATATCAAGGACATGTGATGACCATGTCAAAGCCATTGACCTTCTCCCCTTCATATTTCACAGTGACTCACCCAAAGATGCCAGAATAAGATTAGAAAAATATTTATGACTCTGTTGAATATGGATAAAGAGTTCTCTTTGTTGATAGTGTTACCACAATTATTTTTTTTTCACAATTATTTTTTACCTTATGACAGTTTTTAGAAATTAGGCAGAGAGAGTAGTTACTCACGTTCTCCTTGTCAGGAATCCCTAGAAGAGAAAAGAGAGACAGAACATGAGTTAGAAGATCAGCTTGTAAAATGGAAATTAAATCCCTTGCCATTTAATTTAAGTAAAAATTTGATGTTTTCAACTTGTCTTTCCATAAAAATGTACATAATGCTGCTTGGAAAAATAGCAGCACCTACCAAAATCTGTAACATAAACAAATCAATGAATCAGAGTAGGGCTATGTGCCAGACAACAAAATTTCGTGCTTATTTTGGTTTTCTACCATATGCTTTACTCTCCTAGAGGTAAAAATTCATCCCTGCTTATTTTACACCATGTGAGCAACTAATTCCTCTGTCTTGAGCAACAGAATACTCAGAATTTTAGAAAAACACGTCAAACTCTTAAGTTGCAATTGTTATATTTTTACAAGGCAAACTACCTCACACCATTCCAGGGATCTGAACTTGGGGGCAAGTTGCACATAAAAACCGCTAGCACACAATTTTTATTTTGGGCACAGCCAACTCTTGCTACTTTCAAGTCAGGTGTGAGCACAGCAATGGCTGTTTCCAGGGATGTCTCAATCTTCTTAGCAAATAAGTTAATCATTCATCCATTCACTCATTTACAAACACTGGCTCAGAGGGTAAAGAATCTGCCTGCAAGGTGGGAGACCTGGGTTTGATCCCTGGGTTGGGAAGATCCCCTGCAGATGGGAACAGCTACCCACTCCAGTATTCTGGCCTGGAAAATTCCATGGACAGAGGAGCCTGGTGGGCTACAGTCCATGGGGCCGCAAGAAGTTGGACAGAACTGAGCAACTAACACTTACTCACTCAATGTTTTTAACAAGGAGCTACACAGGACTTAAAATATTGGCATTAAAAGCACCAAGCGCCCATCCTAATAGGCAGCAGTAAGCAGGAGAGGGAAGAAAGGAATAGATCACTAGGAAACATATCCTAATTAAACTTTGACCCCCATAGTATCAGGACATTAAGGCTCTGACAGAAAACAAGGGGATGGAGAGGGTTGTCCTCTCAAGCATGGAGTATTAATGAACATATTTGCCATCGCGTCCCAGATCTCTCAGAAGGAGTAAGGGTATCCCAATGTCAGCACTCAGAAATTCATCTTGAATCCATACAGCCATTTATCCCTCCCCCCATCCAACAACCACTTAAAAAGACTAGATTTCACAGAATGAGGAGATACAGGGTTGTAACAGAAGCTTACTTCCTAGGAGTTTTAATAAGACAAATGCAGTTGTACAAATCATCATATTGGACTGGATAGAAATTAGGGTATCTGTAGAGAAATAATATTGAAAAGGTGATCTCAGGCCATGTATAAACCTGCAAGTTGGGCTAAGGCATTAGCAGTCTTCGAATTTCACTTTCTATGACTGGCAGTGGACCATCATTAAAGGTTTGGAGCAACAGAGTGATATGAACAATAAAAAGAAAGGAAGGGACTTTTCAAAATTAAAAGACATTTAAGATATAGCAACTGGAGACAATGACATGGGTCCCTGATTGAAGTCCAAAGACATTCAGTTGGGGAAACCTGGACTTGGATTCAGTGGGGGCTGTTATTAAGGAAAATCATACTAGCAATTGGGTGTGATAATTGTGTGGTTTTTGCATGGAAAAGTCTACATTTTCAAAAATATCTGCTGAAATATATATATGACTAGAAGAAGAAAATATGGCAAAATGATTATATGATTAAATGAAATATGATTATATTAACCTATCAAGTTAATAATAATCACATTCAAGTATTAAAGTTTAATATTAATTAAATCAAAGAGATGAAAATACAGGTGCTAACTATATCATCCTGTATGTTTGAAATTTGTCATAATAAAAAGTAAATTGAAAAAGTTCTGTGTAAGTCAGGTGTAGGGTAAACCAAGGGTGAAATAATGAAGATTCACAGCCATTGAGCCATCTTTGCTCTCAGCTCAAGGGTGATGAGGCCCTCAGCCAGGGGGCTGCAGCAGGGAGAGAAAGGAAACAGTATGAGCACTATAGAGGAAGGAGCAAGGGATGGACCAGTGATTAACCTCAGTGGGTGGAGGTGAGAGAAGGAAGGGCTCCAAAACAGTGGAGGCCTAGCACCTGGTATGGGAGGACAGTGAAGTTATGAATGGAAATAGGCTTTCAGCAGGATGGTTTGCGGGAATCACCGTGTGCTCCATTATCGACACTGTGAGTGCATGAGACCAGCAGGACGACCGGGTGGAAAGAAAACCAGCAGTCATTTGGAAAGTTAGGCTGCCTTTTGTAAGACTCAAATGGAGATACTGGTTTCAGGAAGGATCTGTATCAGTTGCAAGAAAGGATGCAACAATCGAGGGGAGAGTATAGAGAAATAAAGAAAAACAGCCAAGGCTGGACTCGAGTAGTGACTGAATTTCCACATGAGGGGAAGAAGTACCCATGAAAGAGACCAGAATACAAGTGGCCAGAGAGACGTGAGAAAACCAGGATAACTCAGTGGAGCATGGGACCCAAGGGAAAATGGAGACTGAACGTGGAAACTCTTAGTCATAGAGAATGCATAGTAATGACTGAGTCTGGTTATTGGTTGGTCACTGGAGAATTTAGATGGTTCGAGTTGGAAGTCAGACTTTGAAGGGTTAAAGAGTCACTGGTGTTGAGAAAATAGTAGCTCACATCATTTGGGTTCTGATTATACTCCCAGTGCCCTTCTAAATGGAGATTCCCAGGTGGGGCGGTGTTAAGAAATCTGCCTGCTGAAACAGGAGATGTGGGTTTGATCCCTGGGTCAGGAAGATCCCCTGGAGGAGGAAATAGCAACCCACTCCTGTATTCTTGCTGGGAAAATCCCACGGATGGAGGAGCCTGGTGGGCTACAAACCATGGGGTTGCAAAGACTTGGAAATGACTGAGCACACACGCATGCACCCTTCTAAACATTTGATGCATGTGCTTCTTTCAGTCTTCAAAACAATCCTATGAGGAAATGAGGCACAGAGACATTAAGTGCCTTGCCAATAGCCACACAGCTAGGAAACAGCACAACTGGGATTTCCAACTTGGCTCCTGATCATCCCTAGATCAGCCAGAAAAGAAAAATCAAGAACAGGAGAAGAAATGAAAGGAAAGAAAGACCTGTCCTCCAACATCCACCTCTCCAAGGACAGAAGAGAAACTAAAGAGAATGCACAGCCTGCCCAGAAACATGAAACAGAGGGAAAGGGAGCTCACTTCAGATCCTGATCAAGTGAGAAGACGGGTCACCTGTAGAGAGTGATCCGTTTGAGCGAGAGAGTGGGAATTCAATGAGGTATTCAAGACGACATGAAGGGCGACTTTGGCTCTGAGATGCTTGGAGTGGAAGCACTGCTTGATCCATCAGTGTGTCAGTGTTGAAGTGCTACCACATCAGAAACCCCAGGGCTTGCTGCCTTGTCACACATACATGGACAAGAGCCAAGTCAAGGGACCCAGAGCCTCAACGAGCAACTCTCAGGGATAGTACTGAGTGCTAAAAAGATGTTTCCAACATGCATGAACAGATAGACTCAGGACACAAAATTACTTTGAGTCTAGTGGGCACCCATTAGGAAAGAGTATCACAGAGAAAAACTTCCTTTCTTTTATGAGCAGCCAGAGACCGGTCCCCTACAAAAGGCTCGGAATTTGAAGAGAGCACGATTTAAGAAGAATAAAGAATGATTCATGCTGCTGCTTTCCTTAACAGCATCAAAATAAGCAAGCAGTGGGGCACTCAGGTGTCTACATGTGACTGAGATAAACACAGTTTATGAACCCCATCTTTAAAAGAGCCCCAAAACCATACTTTAAGATGAAGGTCCTTTGAGAAAGCATGCTGAAGTTCCAACTAGCACCAGAGCATACCTCCCTCTATCAGCTAAGGCAACATAATTATGCCGTAGGAACAATTTTTTAAAATAACCCAAGAGTGGGCTGGCGGGTCTGTTTATCCACAAAAGAGTCTGGAGACTTATTCTGTCAAGCTGGTGTTGGACATATTTTTTTTGTCACATGAAAACACATACCACACGGCAAATTTTTAGATACAAGTGTTCATATTTTTCACTTACTGTCATTGTTAGATCCCGTTTCCATAACACCATAAGGAGGAGCCAGAAGTCCTGCCATGTACTGTCGATATTTCTGAAAGACAAGATTGTAAACTCAGTGCACAGATTATTTACTCACTTTGAGCATTCATATGTTTACATGTTAAAAAGAAGAAAAGCTGGATGTTAGTAAGCATCTGAGTCTTATATTTATAGAGCCACGAAGCATGCTGTCTGGGCTCTGTGGCCTAAAATAAAAATGCTGTGTTCTAAAGAGGTCTTCCCTGATGAGACTGAAAGTGCCCCTGCCTGGGGAGGGGGTTCTATTGCAGCCCACTCCTTAACATGTTTGTGATTGATTAACCAAACAGCGTGGGCTTTTACCCTCTCCTCCACCTCCTGCCTGGCTTCTCACTCTCTCAAACACGAGCTCAGGTTTTTGTGGAGGAAAAAGACATTTGGTTTTTTATAGATGCAGATACAAATGAAAGTGCCACCTTCCTAACAGATGAATGGCACTCAATCGGCCGTCTTTCAAAGCAAGAAGAAATGCATCTCTAGAAAGTGTCTGATGTGAAAGAAGCTGATTCACTACCATTTGCCAGCTTCCTTTTCCACTGTACACCTGCCCGTTATGTGACCTCCAAAGAACCTGTGGTATGTTGTCAAATAGAATAGTTTGGCTTCATTTAGAACTGTTTGGATCCTTCTGAATTTTCTCCCTCTAACTTTTGGTCCAGACATGCTTTAAAACCTGAGGCTCAGCGATATATATTAGCGCCAGGAGTCTGTGCTGTTTTGAATGAATAAGGCTTGGTGAGCATACAGCAAGCAGATCGAGCATCTAGTGAGAGAGAAGTGACATTTACGAAGAATGGAATATGAATGCGAGACATCCTCTTCTCAGGTAATAAATACAGTCTCCTCCCCTTGCAGAATGAAAGCTGGGCAATTTTATTTGTTGTGTGGTGTCATGTATATTTATGGTTTATAATTATGATGGCACATAAATGTTAAACAGCATCAAAAGAATCAACACTTCATAATGTGCTTGTGGGTTACACAAACGTCAGCGGAAAAGACTTCATCTGTAGCAATGGGCAGCTGGCAGCATGCAGTATTTGAGCAGCCATCTGGCCCATTTGGTAGATTTGAATGGTGTTTGTAATGTAACATTGATGAGTTCTCAAAAGAGCCTTCTTCTAGTCAAGATGTGTGACTAGCTTTTTTTTTTTTAATCCTTTTTTCTTCTCCTTCTGAGGCAACTATACTACCACCTGCATGCAGACATTCAAAATCATGATTTTTCTCTGCCTCTGAGTTAACTAATCACTCAAACATACCCATGGGACCAATCCATCACCCTGAATTCCTGACATTTCCTTTTGATAATTTCCTCATTCTGCTTTTCCTTTTTCTTATCATACCATATACTCTTCTTCCTCATGAGAAAGCACTGAGCAAAGCACATTTCTGGGCATAATGTTATGCTGGACTCTGAAAAAAACAGGCTCAGAGAGGGCAGATGGGGGCTAGGTTATGTTCTAAGAAGGTTCTATGACCCCCTACAACCTTTTGAGGTATTCCTCTCACTGTTAGCAACTCCATTAACAGGCTCCTGAAAGAAATAATTCATGTTAAATTAAAGGAGCAATTTTGCTTTGCTTAGAAATGTTGTTTTGGATGCAGCGAATGCATTTATCTTGGGCACTTCAAAATCAATTTCCATGAACTCCACAGAAGCACCTTCCTGACTCCTAAGTGAACAGGACTCTGCTTTCCTTCAGCTCCATAGCATGGGGTCTAGGGTTTGCTCATGGAGCGTGTTACCAGAGCTGTCACTCCTGGGAAGGGAAAACAGAGCAGCCATTCAGGGAGCAGAGTGTGGGCTGAATTTCAGCTTGTAGATGCACTGAGCACCTACTGTGTCCTCACTGTGCCCTAGACACTGGGCTCACTGCAGAGAACGGGCAGACAAGGCCCTTTGCACTTATAAAGCATCAATCTCCTACAACAGTACAGGAGTACTATTGTACTCAGTACAGGGTACTCTGTCTTGTACATAATAGAAAATTAATATATATCTGTTGACTTTTGGAATGTGAGTGGAAATTTTCACACATACATAAAAAGAGAATATCACACCACATACTTAACATACAGCCTCAATAGCTGTTAACTCATGACTAATGTTATTTCATCTACAATCCTATCCACTTGCCCCTTCCAGGGTTATTTTGAAGTAATTCCAGATATCATATCATTTAATCCACATATATTTCAATAGGAATCTCTAAAAGGTAAGGATTCTTTTTTCCCCCAAAACAAAACCATAATACCACTATCTCAACTAAGAAATGTAACATCTCCATAATATCCGGTCAGGTTCAAATGTCTAATTGCTTTATATATGTCATTCCTGAATTGAATTTATAAATAACTTATTAGATACATAGATGAATGGAACAGAAAAAAGTGCCCCAAAATAAACCCAGGCATACATACATGGCCACTTAATTTGCAACAATGAGCCAAGAATATACCATGGGGAAAGGACAGACTCCTCAATAAATGATGTCGGGCAAACTGGACCACAATCTTACACAAAAATTAACTCAAAGTGGATGAAAGTCTCAAACACAAGACCTGAAACCATAAAACTCCTGGAAGAAATCATAGGCCATAGGCTCCTTGACATTGGTCTTGGCAACGTTTTTTTGGATTTAACACCAAATGCAAAGGCAACCAAAGCAAAAATCAGTAAGTGGGACTACATCAAACTGAAAAATATTTGCACGGCAAAGGAAACAATCAACAAATGAAAAGGCAAGCTATTAAATGGTAGAAAATGTTTACAAATCATATATCTGATAAGGGGTTAATACCCAAAATATATGAATATAAAAAATGCAAACTCATAGATACAGAGACTAGACTGGTGACTGCCAGAGGTGGAGGGTGAAGTGTAGGCGAAAAGGGGTTTAAAACCTATTTCTTCAGAACCCTGAGCTCCTGGAGGATCCTCAGGTAAGGCAGCACATAAGCAGAGCCTTCAGCTCGTATGGCAACTTGAGTGTCTTCACTTTTAGCTGATATAGAATTTAGAGTTCCAAGAGTAATTTCAAAAAAAAAAAAAAGAGTAATTTCATTTGAAAGATGACTTTTGCTTCTGAAAAGTAAAAGTCTACAAACCACAAGATTAAATAATCTTTAAACTCCTAGCCAGAAAGATGCCGTTTAGAGAAGGCATTTGTTCTTCCATGAAGAAATCAACAAAGACCAAATTAGGATTTGCCTATGAAGTGTTGGCAGGGGAGAGGAATAAATTGGGAGATTTGGGACTGACACATACGTACCACTATATATAAAACAGATCACTAATAAGGACTTACTGTAGAGCCCAGGGAATGCTACTCAATACTCCGTAATGGCCTATATGGGATAAGAATCAAAAAAAGAGTGGATATATGTATAATGGATTCACTTTTCTGCACAGCATAAACTCATACAACGTTGTAAATCAACTATACTCCAAATTTAAAAAAAGAAAAAAAGAGATTCTATTCTCTGTTAGACATCTATGGTTATAGACTGGCCAAAGGACAAGTTACCAACAGAACCGGAAGAATTTAGAATTTAACTAAGATGCATCATAGTGCAATGCTGACCTTCTCCAAGTGAGGTATATAGACCCCCAGTGTAGCACCCAGCAGGACAAGAGGGGATGTGACAGGGGTTAACAGAAGCTCTTCCTAGAGCTTAAATTTTATTTTATGTCAAGTAGTTGAAAGGACTACTTTTATATTATGGAGCAGAAAACTAAATTTGCATACATTTTAAAGATTAAAGCATGCAACTTCAAAGAAATTTGAGCTTGCTGCTGGCTGCTTCTAGCTACAAAGCGTCTAGACCTGGGGCATTATGTATTGATTTCCTCTGCATTCAGAGAACTTCAGTGGAAAAACCCAAGTGCCTCTAATGTAATGGAAAGCGTGAAGATGCTGGAATCACACAAGAACGGAGTCAATTCTGATTCTGCCACATGCTACCTACGTGAACTTAAGTAAGTTACCTCAGTTTCCTGGATAAGGAACTTGGGATAATATTAGCTGTCTTTCAGGGCCACTGTGAGGATGAGAAATAAACTCTAAAGAAGTGCCCAGCATATATTAGGGACTTAATAAATGATTGCTGATGATAATAAAAATAATAATGATAATAATAATAATGAGGAGGAGGAGGAGAAGAAACAATAAACAATCAAGAATTGATCAAACAAACCCCAATATATTTGATGATATATCCCAGGCAGAGTCTCCAGCTTTAGGGAAAAATACTCTCCAGGTGCCTTCTTATTACTGAGGCCACTGATACACACACAACATAAAGACCCATAATACATCCACTGACCTGTCTACTAAAAGGAGTTGTAAAAATAACATCTTAAAGAGTAGATGTTCTTAGGTGATTTTATAATATACTGCCTATTTTCATACCCACATGATAAAATAGTCCAAGGAGAAAGAAAATGCACAAGAGAGTAAACCCAGAAATAACTGAACAGAAATCAGTAAAACCTTGTAGCCATCAGAACTGTTTTTGGTTTACAAAATCTTAAAAAAAATTCTCTAAATTACAATTGGCCAGTTTATAAGGCAAAGTCAGTGCACGGAAGAAGTCCTCAGGCTAGAGAGGCCAGAAACCTGTCCTAGATGGAGGGGAGAGATGTGCCACTGGCTATCTTAATGTTTTCTGAGAAAACTGAGAAAAGATAAAGTATGACAGTCTTAGGAAAGTTAAAACCTGGTCCATCTCTCAGCTCCTTCACTACCCCGTCAAGGCCACTGAGCAACGATGGCTGGAAGGCTGTCAGAGCAGCCACCAGGCCAAGGGAGGCTGGGGGTAACCCAACTCTGCTCCAGAGTCTGGAGCCCCAGCCTGGGCCGCTCCCTCCCAGAGTAGGAAACACTTCTCTACATAGTGGCTCCACATGGTCCAGCTATAGCCCAGCAGCCAGATACAAAAGTTGGGTGGCATGTACTGGAGGAGCAGGTATAGTAGAGATATGTCACATTCTAAAGGCCAGTCTCAATTTGCCAAGCAGGGGACTTCCCTGGAGATTGGTGGTTAAGACTTCACCTTCCAATGCAGGGGGTGCACGTTGCAACCCAGGTCAGGGAGTTAAGATCCTACAGGCAGGCCTTGTGGCCAAAAAAAAACCAAAAACATAAAACAGAAGCAATATTGTCACAAATTCTATAAAGTCTTTAAAAATGGTTCACATTAAAAAAAAAAAAAATCTTAAAAAAAAAAAAACTTGCCAAACAGGACTCACAGAGAATAAAGGCAGGCAGGCAGCTTGAACCCTGGCTGAATCCTCTGTGACAAGAGAAGGGATCCCTGTAGGGCAGAACTCCCCACCCTGGAGGTCGAGACCTTCCTGACACACTGAGGCCTTTCCTAGATGTTCCCCGAGCTGCCCCCACTGCCAAGGCATCCAGGCTGCTGGCATGCCACTGTCACACATTCCCAGCAGCCAGGCAGAGACCTCGGCTTCCAATACAGGCCTTCCCAGCAACTGTCCCCTTTCGCCGCCAAGTCCATCTACCTAGGAGTTCATCAAGTGGTAGGAAAAACATAAATACCATCCTTAGGTTGGGATATCAGCACTAGAAAAACATGACAAACAGGAAGTCATGAGGATTATGGACAGGCCTTGCTGTAAACACCTGAGGGTAGGAAGGATGCACATGTGCTCAGAACAGGGACACACTCATGACAACCCATGGTGGGCAGTGTCCAGGGTTGGGGAAGAACAGAGGGGACTGCATCGGTGGTGTGGGGATATGTCCTTCATCACGTACCATTCATTACATCTGTACTGCTGCTGCTGCTGCTAAGTCACGTCAGTTGTGTCCAACTCTGTGCGACCCCATAGACAGCAGCCCACCAGGCCCCTCCGTCCCTGGGATTCTCCAGGCAAGAACACTGGAGTGGGTTGCCATTTTCTTCTCCAATGCATGAAAGTGAAAAGTGAAAGTGAAGTCGCTCAGTCGTGTCCGACTCTTTGCTACCCCATGGTCTGCAGCCTACCAGGCTCTTCCGTCTATGGGGTTTCCCAGGCAAGAGTACTGGAGTGGGGTGCCATTGCCTTCTCCATCTAGATTCCCCCAAAGTATTAAAGCTGAGTTCATGAAATGTAATGACAAACAGGTCACCGGGACTTTATCTGAAAATATCCTGAGTATGCGGTAGAATAACTTAGAACAGGGATACAAAGTTAGGCTCCCCCCTTTTTGCCTGTTTCTTGGCAATAGTTATTTCTTTACAACTTCCATATGGTATGTAAGGTATGGTGGGGAAATGGACATAGCACATGGCTCTAAAGTCCCAGAGATCTGGAGAATGTTTAAATGTGTGAAGCATAGTTGAGAAGGGAGAAACACAAAGCAGTTGTAAAGGGAAATCCTCCAGGAGAATTTTCCTGTTTATCCTTTTAGAGCCATACGGACTGCTTCTCTCACAACAGGTCACTGGCTGGACCAGTTCACCTCTTACGCCAACGTATTTTGTTTCCTTGTTTCTTGATTCCTATAGCATTGACCTCACAGGGCACAAAGAACTTTCATTGCCTCTTCTTCAGTGATGTTTAATTCATACTTTGGCTCTACTACAGCTATTTCTAAATGGAGGCAAAATTCTGCTTGCCAACTCCTGGCCATTTTAAATTCATGAGCAACCTGCAAAGAGCTATAGTTTGGAGGGTGGTAATGACAACAATAGCTCTAATGGAGGAAGTTTTCCAAACCTGAATCACTTAGGAATCCTAGAGTAAAGCCTGAGTAAGATGATACCGCAAGTGAGCAAATACAGTCTCCCTCCAAAATCTGTTTGAAATTCTCTTTCCTGCTGGCCTGTGAAGGTGCAGAGATCCCAACCAAGAGGTGGAGGGACCTCGAGTACTCTCAGGTGATATCAGGACTGCAAAGAATATAGTTAGGCAGCCCTCGTTCAATCACAGAGATGAAGTCAGATTAGCCCTGAAGGAAGGGAAGGGAAAAATGCATTCACTTAATCAGTCAAGGGGATGAGAGAGGCACAGTGGGGTCCTCATAGAGGGGTCCTCATGGGCTTTGCATCTAGTGAGAGGACGGCCATTCTCATCTGATCATACAGTCATCTCAGTGCAGGAGCTAGAAGGAAAAAAGTACACTGAAAATGTGGCTGGGTGGTGGAGTGTGGGGCAAGTTCAAATATGGGGCTCAGGGCAAGGACATGGAATATGAGACTGAGGAGGCTTGGAGGTTAGAGCCAGGGGGCCTTCCAGGTAGAGAGGGAACAGGGATGGTGTGGAGGCAAAGAAGTGTGTCTGGCAAGAGAGGGGAAGTCACTGTGGACAGAGCAGTGCTCGGGCCAAACGGCGAGGCTTGGAGGCCATTATGGAGGTTTGGAACATCATCCTAGTACAGCTGGAAGTGATTTAAGTGGAGAAGTAACAAGGACAGATATGTATTTTTAAAAGATCATTCTGGTTGCTGTGTGGAGAATGGTTTTGATGGGAAAACAGAAAGGCATTAAGCCCTTTAGGAGAGGACAGGCCTGGATGTGGCCCCTCAGAGGGGCCTGAGTCTGGGGGAGAAGGAAGAGAGAGGAACGTGGACAGAGGGTGGTAAAGACCCTTTGTTCCTCAAGGCCAAACAATTTCCAACTACTTAGACTTACTGATAATAAAGACGCAGATTTCTTGCTGGAGCATGCTCAACACACATTCACTTTTAATATGACTAAAAAGTTGGGGGATTTCAGGGGGCTCACTGGAATGATTATATTAATAATTATAAGTTAGTGCACACCCTGCATCTTTGAGTATTATTTAGTTAGCCACGTGATTCAGTTAGCTACTCAACTTTGACTGAGTTAGCCATAAGCTTCTCTTAGAAACATTCAAATTGAGAGGAAGACACACACAGGAGGTCAATGCTACTTAATTTAGTCATAAAATAAATGGTTCTGGAGCTGTTACTACACAGGAAATCCTCCTCACCTCTCTTTTTGCTAAGCCTGAATTTACCACAGTCCATCTAATGTATAAAGGAGATTATGAGCACTGTCTCTACATAGCTGCTGCCTCCTTGTTCATAGAAAAACCTACTGATTGACATTTTATTTAACCATATTTGTCTTCAAAGTGATGGATATATAGTCATTCTCAATTAAAATGATCAAGCCCAGTGCTTATGAAACTAACAAGAATATTGTAAAACATATCATGGGAACAAGCAAATTTCAAGTAAGTGTTTAAATGTTGACACAGAATTAGGATGCATCAGTCATTTAAAAACCTAAAATAAAGGATCATTTCACATAAAGTATTAGCCTGAGACTGTCATAAGAACACAGAAGAAGCTACCAACATTTGCTTTCTTGCTCTACAATGTACTTTATGAAGGGCAGCAGGCAGAGCAGGAGGCGGATAGTGAGGAGTGATTCGGGAGGTGCTATGGCCTGAATGCGTCCCCTCAAATTCTTACGCTGAAATTCTAACACCCAACGTAATGTTAGGAGGCAGGACCTGTGGGAGGTGCTTAAGTGTGAGAATGAAGGATCAGTGCTCTTCTAAGAGCTCCCTTGCCCCTCCTGCCAGTGAGGATACAAGGAGTGTGCATCCTGAGAGAGGGCCCTCAGCAGAGGGCCAGCACCCTGACCTCAGACTGCCAGCCTCCACAACCGGGAAGAATAATTTTCTGTTGTTGAAAAGCCACCCCATCTGTGCTATTTTTCTATAGCAGCCCGAACAGACTAAGACAGTGGGGTAAGAGGACTTTTCCTGGCCCAAACAGATACCTGAGCTTCCCAATTGAGAGGCACTTCTTTAGTTTTTGACTTTGTCCCTCAAAACTTGAAACCACTGGGTCACAGCTACTATGCATTTCTGTGCTTATTTCCTCTAGAAGCATCCACCAGCTTCCCAGCTGTCCTATCTCCTTAATCCCAATCCTATCCTGAAAGCCCAGGGCGCATACAGGATTCCAGTTTTTGCCACATTCATGAATGGACAACAGCAGTGCCTTTTTCCTCTTTCAGATGTTGACGGAGCTCCATAGCCTGGAGTCAGCCACTTCTCAGCTTCAAATATGCTAGACCTTTGGAGCCTTGGTACTTGAACTTACTTCTAACTCCTGCAGCGTTCTGCTCACACACATGGTGCCTTACTTTCTCCGTCTCCCTTCATGGGTACCACTTCTATTCTGCTCCAAGTTGTGGTAAACAACCTTGAGACATCCTTGTCAATCCAACATACACTGACTGCCTATATCTGGGGAATCATGGTAATGCAGCCCTGTGTGGTTCTCGAAGCTTCCGTCTATAATGGGATATTGTACTCCTTGAATCCCTTGAGTGGTTCCTGGTTCCTGTCATCTCTCCATGTTAGATCATCCTGAACTTTTTGCTTTTAAAGAAGGGACAGGAGAAGCATGAAGATCAGTTGATGCTGATAAAACAAGACCTAAACTCAACTCATCAAAAATCTCTAAATACTAATCAATTTTGTTATTTAAAAGAATGTACAGTGGGATAGAGCAGCCGGTCTGCTCTACCAGAATTAGCACCAAAATGCACTCGTTAGTGAAAATTTAGTTTTAAGAGACCCATGTATGAATCTAGCTGGAAAAAACTGGCAGCCATATATAAATAGATGATGGTAGAAAATGATTCATTTTATATATCCAACTTATTTTTTCATAATGCTGCCTATTGCTGTTGCTTTCTAAGCCACATTTTTAAATAAGTTTGCCTTTTGATTTTGTTCTAACTACCATCTCTATCTCCCACTCTTCCTCTCTAGTATAAAAATTATTACTATAAAATTTATAAAAGCATGTGCTAAAAAATTTAAACTACGTGGTTTGTAAAATGAAAAAAATGATTCTCCCCTTTCACTCCCCTCCACCTACTGACCTACCCCGCTACTGCTGAGTCAACCACTGCTGACACTCATTTCTTCTGTGGATCATATGGTACATTACCGTTTGTCCTTTTTTTCCCTCTCCAATAATATACTTTGGATAGCTTTTGCTATCAGAACACATTTTACTATTGCTTTCTTGTTAGACACCTCATTTTTTTGGCTACACTCCCATTTAGCCCAATTGGGGGAAATCTGGAAAATATATTGAGTCTGCATTGTCAACAGATCTTCTCTGAGTTTAAGGCAAAAAGATAAAGATCATATACACAGATCTTACCAAGTGGTGATTTCAGTTGTATTCTTGAAAATGAGATAGAACTGTAAAAATTTAATTCCAAGGCCAACAAATATGCAAGCATATCACTCAGAAAATGTCTTTGATCTCTCTGATGGCTTTATCTAATTGGTGTCATTATGTTGTAACTCCATTGACTGCCAACTGCATTTTTTTGTAAACTTGGCAAAGGCTTCCCATGTCATACATTTGATGAAAAAACACTGCCTGTGCTCTCTCCCCCAAGACTGTCAGAAGAAAAGAAGAAATTTAATTAAATTTCAATCTCTGACAGTTTAAAATAATAGAACAGAAATTATAAAACATTATGGATGGTGGCTGAATATTATTAGTGTTAAAAGGAACCAGATTTACTGATTTTGATAACAGTGTTATGGGTTATATAAGAAAATGTCCTTGTTCTATTGGAACATACCCTGAAATATTTAATATTTAGGAATAAAGGGAGTACAATGTCTCAACTTACAAATGATTCAGAAAAAAATAAAAAAGAGACAAAGAATGATAAAGCAAATGGGGCAAAATGTAAATAATTGCAGATTTAGGGGAATACTTCATATTATTCTGAGTATATTTAAAATAATAATAAAATTAAAAGTTTCCAAGAAACGACAAGACATCAGATTTGAAACTATAAATGATTACTCTCAGAGCATTTGGGGGCTTCCCTGGTGACTCAGATGGTAAAGAATCTGCCTGCAATGCAGGGTTCAATCCCTGGGTCTGGAAGATCCCCTGGAGCAGGGAATGGCTACCCACTCCACTGTTCTTGTCTGGAGAATGCCATCTGGCGGGTTACAGTCCCTGGGGCCACAGAGTCGGACACAACTAAGCAGACACACTTGGTGCATTTATTCTGTCAACATCAGCCTTCCCCAACTCAGCTCAATTACAGGCTCTGCCCCCAATTTGTAGGTCTAGCGGCCTTTGCCTCTCCTGCGGGTGGTTACCAAAGTGGAAGCTCTGTCCCTACAGTCTGGGAAGATCCAGAGCGGTCTAGGTATCTAGCATGTGGGGCGGAGGGGTGAGGGGGTGGAAAGAGCTACAGAATCACAGCCTTCCCCAAATCCCACCCGCTGTGCTTGGTCCCATTGCTCGGCTTTGACCCTGACTTCGTATGTGTCCATTCCTTTGCTGGGACTCAAGTCCGACTCTCAGTGAAGTCCACAGCCTGCTTGTCCTTGTCTGTCCCTTCCCTGGAAGGTATTTCTTGTCCCTTGTATCTCTAATTCTAGGCTGGAATACTGCCCAACCTTGACAGACGACCCCAAACTGCAAAGCAATCTCTTGGTCCAGTTTTTGTTTGTTCTTCCTCTGCTGGCAAACTTTTCTCCAGGCCCCAGCCACCAGACCAGAGGACCCTCTTGGTCTCAATGCCATCTTGGATCAAGGGGGACTTTTCTGGGCTCTTTGAGTAGTCATTTTGATTGCTGGCCACAACCCTCAGGGGTCAGCCTTACAGCTTCTGGACCCAGGTTTTCTGGGAAGTGCCTTCTGTTTTCCTTGTATTCTCCACACTGGGCTGTCTTGAGGCCCGAGGACACCAGCTGTTCCATCTCCAATGCAGGCAGAGCTGAGGAGTCCAACTGTCCTACACAGAGTAACCTCTGATCACACACAAACACAGGCTGATTTCTGCTGCAATCTAGAAACTCAACTTCAAATGTCAACTCTCAGAAAATAGCTACATTGGGCTTTCCTATAAATTCTCTCTAGCACTACAAGGAAAGAAACAACCTTTCCACCAGTCAACACAAAATCTAAACAATGATACAAGTGTGCTGTGCTTATGAAAACCCAAAGTATAAAACATGAATTTGTGTTTCCCAACACTTGTAATATGTTAATATTCTTGATTTTATTACAGGTTTAAATAAAATTCTTGATGATTTAAAAATATCATATTTTGCCCCAATCTATATGGGGTTTCCCTGGTAGCTCAGATAAGTAAAGAATCCGCCTACAATGCGGGAGACCTGGGTTTGATCCCTGGATCAGGAAGATCCCCTGGAGGGGAGCATGGCAATCCACTCCAGTATTCTTGCCTGGCGAATCCCCACGGACAGAGGAGCCTGCTGGGCTACAGTCCATGGAGTCACAAAGAGTCAGGCACGACTGAGTGACTAAGCACAGCACATATGGACATGGTTTTTGGCTCAGACAGTAAAGACTCTTCATGCAATGCAGGAAACCCCGGGTCTGACTCCTGGGTCAGGAAGATCCCTTGGAGAAGGGAATGGCTACCCACTCCAGTATTCTTGCCTGGAGAATTCCATGGACAGAGAAGCCTGGCGGGCTACAGTCCATGGGGCCACAATGAGTCAGACATGACTGAGTAACTAATACTTTCACACTACTTTCATTGAATACACTGAGGTATATTTAGGTTGGGAGGGAAAAAATTAAAGCACATCGCATCAGCGATTTAGAACGATTTGGAAAGAAAACTTCAGGGGGTGGAGGGGCACCTTATTAAATATTCCTTATAAGCCTCAAAGGGAGAGGAGATATTGCCAACTACTTTTCCACACAGCACACAGCTGATGTGGACAAAAAAGGATTCTTCTTCCCATAGTGAAAATATCAAGCTGAAAATGGCACCTTTAAGGAGAGATGTGGGGACAGCCCATGAGGAGGGCAGCCAAGTGAGGGACCCTGAATCTGGACCCCAGGACCCATAAAGAGTCTTGTCTGAACCTTCTCTGCCCATCTTCAACCCCCCACCAAATGATGACATTCTGGCTCATCTCTGCTCTTTCCTCCAAGCAGAGATGGGTCAGTTCAGCCTGTTTACATCTCAAAGAGCTGGGACTCCTGCCCAGGTGCCTCTTCATTGCACATATGGGTATAGGGAGCTGGTCAAAGGGAAGGAAATTAATCTAAAAGAAAATGCTGACAGGAGGGGGCCTGTCCAAATGGGCCCACGAGCAATGGGGGCCTGGTGAAAGGTATGGAGTTGTTGGGGAGGGTGGAGAGAAGAAAGTACCAACAGAGTTACTCAGAGCCAAGTGATGTGGAGTGTGAGGGGGGGTGCTGGGTGGCTGGTGGGGTGCACTCACAGGTACAGGACTCAGCAACCATGCTGGACTTGCTGGCTTTCCTACGCTGACTCCAGCTCCTCCCTTCTCAAGTGTGGCCCTCCTCCCCATCTGTTTATCTATGGTGATCTCCATCTCCCTTTCAGATCTTTGTCATGATCTTGTTCTGACATTCTTCCATCCTGATGTTTGACCTCTAAACCCCCAATCTCCTACATGGAAATCCTCTTGGCACCTACATCCCTGTTCTCAGCTTGGATCCACTTCCTGCCACTGGTTCTCCTGCTGTCCCCATCCCAAACCAGACTCCACACAGTTGGGCTCAGGTTGCTCCAATGCCCGGCTTCCAGTCTGCAGGCCCACCCCTCTGATGCTGCCAAATAACATGGTTCCTCCGAACATCTCAGCCCCAAACTTGTCACGCTGCCATTTATGCTTCTCAGCTGCAGTTGACAAGAGAGTTCTCTGCACACTGTAAAGTGCCGTGCAGATGCTATTTCTGAGTACTAAATACAGCTGCTATGCCATGAAGCTAAGATACAAACTGGAGAAGGCAACTCCAAAGATGAGAATTTCTATTTAAAAGCGTCCTAGAGAATGTCCAACTTCACTTCATTAGTTTACCCAAAGCTGAGTCTGCAGAGAACACTAACTGTGGTGCAGTTTGTCTTTTTGGAGTGGCAAAAATGTTCTAAAATTGATTGTGGTAATAGTACTACAACATACTAAAAGCTATTGAATTGTACACTGTAAGTGGACAAATGGTATGGTCTGTGTATTGTGTCACAATCAGTTCAGTTCAGTTGCTCAATCGTGTCTGACTCTTTGTGACCCCATGAACCGCAGCACGCCAGGCCTCCCTGTCCATCACCAGCTCCCTGAGTCCACCTAAACGCATGTCCATTGAGTCAGTGATGCCATCCAGCCATCTCATCCTCTGTCGTCCCCTTCTCCTCCTGCTCTCAATCTTTCCCAGCATCAGGGTCTTTTCAAATGAGTCAGCTCTTCGCATCAAGTGGCCAAAGTATTGGAGTTTCAGCTTCAACATCAGTCCTTCCAATGAACACCCAGGACTGACCTCCTTTAGGATGGACTGGTTGGATCTCCTTGCAGTTCAAGGGACTCTCAAGAGTCTTCTCCAACACCACAGTTCAAAAGCATCAATTCTTCAGTGCTCAGCTTTCTTTATAGTGCAACTTTCACATCCATACATGACTACTGGAAAAATCATAGCCTTGACTAGACAGACCTTTGTTGGCAAAGTAATGTCTCTGCTTTTTAATATGCTGTCTAGGTTGGTCATAATTTTCCTTCCAAGGAGTAAGCATCTTTTAATTTCATTGCTGCAATGACCATCTGCAATGATCTTGGAGCTCAGAAAAATAAAGTCAGCCACTGTTTCCACTGTTTCCCCATCTGTCACAATAAGGATGCTTAAAAGAAAGAAAACCCTAAATGGTCTACAGGATGTGACCCTAACTTACCCACTATATCCACCTGGCTGTCGGAGGGAGGGGTCACACAAAGATGTCATTTTCCAGAAATCCTGGGTGGGCTCTGCTGAAGCATATACTCTGATTTTACCTGCATGAAGCCCCAGTCTGACCATCCCTCCTGCAGGCAGCTCCCCACACAGGAACACTGCACACCAAAAGAATTGGCATGTGTAGGTTTCTTGATGCCTATAGCATGCAGAGCTATGCCTACTTTTTTTAGCATTTGATTTTTCCAAACAAAAGGAGAAACCAAGCACATAAAACCCAACAGTGAATTGATGAGCAACTTTGCATATATATAGAATTTCCAGGCAATAAAGCATGCTCTCCAACAAGCTTGTCTTTGTTTAGAGGAAAATTATGCTTTGCTTTCACACAATGCCCTCTGCCAAGCCCAGTGTGCCCTCCTAATTTAAATTAGTCTTTCAATTGTATGATCGTTTCAGAAGAAACTAATTTTCAATACACTCATTCAGGGAACTTAACCAAAACTTGAATTTTTGTTGGGGGAGGTGGCAAATCCACACAGTGAAGTTTTCTGCTTTGCCACAGTTTTAAGATTAATCATTTTTTGAATATCTATAAATATTATTTTGATTATGTGAATAGCTTTAAATAGCTGTTTATGAAAAACTCACAATACTGTAAGTCTGCAAAGAAATAAGCCTAATATAAAATGTGAGCAAGAGAATGATACCCATATTGCACGATTATATTCTAATTTGTAGATTATAATTCAGTGTGCCATAAAGATTTATCCTGAAAATTATGTTATCTCAAAAAGAAAGATTAAAAAACTGATTAAGATAACTTTTCTCACAAATCCTAAAACACTTCATTCCCTGGGTAATTTCATTCTGTCCTACCTCAATAAGGACATTTCAAATCAAAGACCTGAGATGGAAGGTTAATAAATCTTGACAGCTTCAATAGGCTGCTTTCTTATTGTATGTTAAATTCTGTGTGAAGTTCAGCAGTTCATATAATCTGGTATAAAATGGAGGGTTTTAAAAAAAAGTTTAGAACTTGGCTATTCAAAAAATGTCTTAATGGTATCTATTCCTCACTACTGGGATATTTCCCAGAAAGGGCTCCATTTCATTATAATTTTTTCTAAATAGAGCTATGATAGAAGGGAATACCACGACCCTGGGGAGCATGAGAAATCTGATCAACAGTGGCTTAATTTTTTTTAATTGTCATAAATATACAGCTCATTCTATAAATTCAAAATCTGGACAAGTCAATCATTCTAAATGGCTTTGGGGCAAATTCAGTTTGTTTGGTTTTTTTGGAAAAAGTGTTATTCTTATCCTCCGCCTTTCTAACTCCCTCCTTCCCTATACAGAACAAGATATTCATCTCTGAATGCCCTTGGTAGCCTAAGTATATATATCTTGGGGACAAATTACGTCAGCATAAAATTCAGAATTGGCAGTCTCAGAGAACAGAGTCAGAAGTAGGTCTGCTATTCAGAAAATTAAACCATTTTAGTGATAATTAAAATCACAGAAAATTATGAACAGGAACTCAGGAAATACACCTTTTGGCAAGTTCATTTAAGTCACAAATCAATACATACAGTTTAATCTCAGGTAGAACAGGCATTGTAAAGTTTCACCAAAGCAAGGAGTAAGTGAACACTCAACTGTTGGGTAGGGGAGGCTGCAAAGGTGGAAAAAAGGTCTCAGATGCCTTAAAAAATATTCCCTGCCTCTGTTTTCTAGCAGTTGCCTGTGTCAAGTTCCAAAGAGCCGAAGTTTTAATTAAATACTATGGAAAAGTAGGATGCCACATCCCTTAAAAAAAATCAGAGTGGCTCACAACAGGACAGGGAATCAAGAGTAAGTACTAAAAGCAGAATCCAGCTGTTGTCTCAAAAAGATTAAAAACAAAGAAGAACTGAAAACATTAAAGCAAAATGGTCGCAGGGATGCTGCCAAGGGAGCATTTAAAACAGACCCAGAAAGTAACAACAAATCGCTCCCCTCTCTGCCACCTTCCCTCACATACCAGAAGCCATAGGGAGCGCTCGAAAGGAAATTCAAAAAACACTTCTTCTGTTTGGTATACTTTGAAGATGCTCAGAGGACAAAGCATCAGTCAGTCAATGAACACATAGAAAGTTTAAGACAGTTCAAGTCCAATTTTGTGATAATTATTATATAATGTTCATTGCCCACTTCAGAGGCCAAAATAGTGTGTGCAAGCACCTAAGTAAGTAGAAGCTTCTTTCAAAAAGTTGGCACACACTGGTATAAGAAAACAGATGGCAAGACATCTATGCCATTATTTTGGGCTTCTCTGAAATGCCCCCTCGGAGCAAAGATTTCAGCACCCACCTCTCACAATGTCACAGATGAGCTTTCTCTTCTCATTAAATTTTTATTCTTGCAGTCAGTCTCAAAGCTAATGGCAGACTAAATTCCTATTCAGACTGAAATGAATGTATCATTTTTTTCCCTACTTCTCCAGAGTCACTTATATGCACTTCCAAAATAAATCTTCAGCTTTTTACAAAGTGACTCTTCTATTCTCTCTCACTGAATCCTTTTCCCTAGATGGAAGGGAAGTGGGAGGGGGGTGCAGAAGAAAAGGAAGGCAAGGAAGAAAAACGTAAGAACCAGAATTATAACCAGTATAAAGCTTAGCCCCGATTTTCTACTATAAACCTTACAGTAAAAGGTAGTTTAAAATTTGGATTCAATACCAGCAAGTTAACTGATGTAATACACCACATTAACAAAATGAAGAGTAAAAATCATACTCACATCTCAACAAATGTAGAAAGAGCATTTGACAAAACTCATTATCCTTTCAAAATAAAAAACTCTCAACAAAGTGGGTATAGAGGGAACACACCTCAATGTAAAGGCCATATACGACAAGCCCACAGCTAATATCATATTCAACATAAAAAGCTGAAATCTTTTCCTCTAAGATCAGAATGCCCATTCTCACCACTTTTATTAAACATGGTATTGGAAGTCCTAGTCAAAGCAATTATGCAAGAAAAAAAATAAAAGAAGTATTCATACCCTAAAAGATAAGTAAAACTGTTATTATTTGCATATGACATACTACATTTATATACATATATAACCTTAAAGGTTATATATGCCACCAAAAAACTGTTAGAATAAATATATTCAGTAAAGTTGCAGGATACAAAATCAATATACAGAAATTTGTGGCATTTCTGTACACTAATAAGGAACTACCAGAAAGAAAAACTAAGAAAACAATCACATTTACAATTGTACCTAAAATATCTAGGAATAAATTTAACCAAAGAGCTGAAAGATCTATATATTGAAAACTACTAGACAATAATGAAAGAAATTGAAGAAGACACAAATAAATGGAAAGACAGTCCAAGCTCATGGATTGGAAGAATTAATATTGTTAAAATGTTCATACTACCCTAAGTAATATATAGATTCAATGCAATCCCTACCAAAATTCCAATGACATTTTCCACAGAAACAGAACAAACCTAAAATATGTCTGAAACCATAGAGACTCTGACTAGCCAAAGCAATTTTGAGAAAGAACAAAGCTGTAGGTATCATATTCTGTCAAACTATATTAAAAAGCTATGTAATTTAAACAGTCTGGTATTGGCATAAAAACAGACAATGGAACACAACAGAGAACCCAGAAATAAACCCACATGTATATGGTCAATTAATTTATGACACAGGAGCCAAGAATACACAATGGAGAAAGGATAGTCTTCTCAGAAAAATGGTGCTGGGAAAATTGGACAGCATTATGCGAAAGAATGAAACTATATCACTATCTTATACCATATACAAAAATTAACTCAAAATGGATTAAAGACTTGAATGTAAGACATGAAACCACAGAACTCTTAGAAGAAAATATAGGCAGTAAGCTCCTTGACACTGGTCATGGTGATAATTTTTGGAATTAATATCAAAAGCTAAGGCAAAAGTCAAAGCAAAAGCAAAGTAAAAATCAACATGTGGTACTATAGCAAACTGAAAAGCTGCACAGGAAAGGAAATCATCAACAAAATGAAAAGGCAACCTACAGACTGGGAGAAAATATCCACAAATACTATATCTGATGAGTTAACACCCAAAATTTATAAAGAACTCATGCAACTCAATACAAAACAACCAAACAACTCAATTAAGTCATGGGCAGAGGGTTTGGACATTTTTCCAAAGAAGACATCTGGATGCCAACAGGTACATGAAAAGGTGCTCAACATCATTGAGGATGTGGGGAAAGGGAACCCTTGTGCACTCCCACTCTTGGTGGGAAGGTAAGTTGAGGCAGTCACTATGGAAAACAGCACAGAGTTTCCTCAAAAAAATTAAAAGTAGAATTATGATATGATCTAGCAATTCTACTTTTTGTATTTATCCAAAAGAGATAAAAATTCTCACTCAAGTTATCTGCATGCCCATGTTCATTGCAGCATTAGTTACATTAGCCAAGTCATGGAAACAATGTGTCCATCAGTGAGTGAATGGATAATGAAAATGTGGTGTTGTGTGTGCACACTTGTATACATATGGTTGTATGTCAATTATATTGCAATTAAATAAAGGATCTGGAAGTCAATTTAATAGGAAAGCTATATTACACAGTACAAAACGCCTAAAACCTCTCATCAGAGGTGTACTATTGTCAAGTGCCTATTTTTCATCCATGAGGAAGTCATGAATGAACTTAAAAGGTCTCTCCACAGACCCATATATAGAATTCATCAGACTCTAATGTTCTCTGTAGATCACTCCACACCAAACAGGCAGTAAGCATGTTCCCTGAACAGCAGAAGAAGAAGCAAGAAGGTAGCAC
Source organism: Okapia johnstoni (assembly GCA_024291935.2). Taxonomy (NCBI): domain Eukaryota; kingdom Metazoa; phylum Chordata; class Mammalia; order Artiodactyla; family Giraffidae; genus Okapia; species Okapia johnstoni. The sequence continues at coordinate 127,328,095 of CM044308.1, read as the reverse complement.
AGTAGTTTACGGGGACTAGGCTATGGATCACCCTAAAAACTATGTACAACTGACAACTGTGACGAGTCTTGCCCATGATGTGTCCTATGGATGCACAGATAAGCAGCATTGTTACCAAGCACTTGAGCAGAATTTTCTCTGCCTTGGACCTCAAGGATCAGACTGTAGCATTGTGAATGCAATATTCCATTGAGGAAGGTGAAGACTGGAGGTGCACTTGGAAGTGAAAACCATACTGGTGGTAGCAGGGAATCTAGCCATGATGAAAGGAATCAAGTTTCAATAAAGGTACTTTAGAGGCATATTTCTTCAAGTCTTTGAGGCATTCTTGGAATGCTTTCTTCTGAAAAAGACAAGGATGTTAAGATTTGCCCCAAAGAAATGCATTATATTGAATATGACAGTGGCTAATATGCCCTCTGAGACCTTAGCTAAATGAAAAGACATTTTTAAAAAATAGAAATAAAGTTGTCTTAACATTAAAAAGAAAAAGAGTCTATAATCTTGAGTCAAAAGTCTTGTGGTCACCTCCCATGGTTTGGGGGCACCAATCTGTGGATCTGCTTTGTAAGATGCAGAGGGCAGCAGGAATGCAGGTGCTCTTGTTACAAGGTTTCAGGAATGTTTTCTTAGTCCCCCACCAGCTTCCACTGTCTTTAAAAGGGGTGTCAGGGGAGTGCTCTCATCTTCTGATACTGCACCCCCAATCCTTGCAGTTCTCCCCCAGGGCTAAGCTGTTGGTGCCTGTGCTCTGGCTTCCTCCTGCCTGGCCATGCCCTTGCTTGGTCTCTCCTGCTGGGTCTCACCCATTCATCCGTCACAGCTTCTAATCACAGAAGTACGATCAACCATCACCACTGGGTCCTATTATACTCTGGGCAGATTTCTAGCATCATCTCTGAGAGGTCATACATTCCCATTAAGCAGCATAGTGCCTTATTTCTCTTTCTGACACCACCCTGCAGCATGGCACCTGACAAAAGCTGGGACCTCAGTAAAGTTGATTACATCAAGTGTTAGCTCAGTCGTGTCCGACTCTTTGTGACCCCATGGATTGTAGCCAACCAGGCTCCTTTGTCCATGGGGTTTTCCAGGCAAGAGTACTAGAGTAGGTTGTATTCCCTTCTCCAGGGAATCTTTCTGAATCAGGGATCGAACCCCAGTCTCTTGCATTGCAGGCAGATCTTTACCATCTGAGTCACCAATTGCATAGATGAATCTATAATGAATTGCCATCAATACATGGGAAGATGTTCATCATGAGAATATTTTTAATTTTCCAATTTTCTCTTTTAGTTATCAGTTCACAGTTGTACTCCAAAGAATGCCACAGCTGAACCAAGCCATATGGAATGTTGGCATACATGCATGCTAGCCTGGCCAATGCCACATCCTACTCATTCATTCTATGTACCTCTTTAATTTGTATTCCTTTGAAAGCAGAGCCTGAAATGAGGACTTGGATGCAGCTCATTTGGGAAGTGATCCCAGGAAGCAGGAGGAAAGAGCAGGAAAAAAGACAAGGAAGGAGGAAAAGGCAATACAGGCTGTGTAACTGGGTTGGTTATCCCCTTGGGGACCCATGTAGAATGCTTCTCAGAATTCTACCTCCAAAAGACAGGTCTGGGGAATTTATCTGCAGATTCCCATCCCCATTAATTGAGAGCTACTTCCAGAGGCACTCTGTGTCCCCAAACTTCCGAACTATCCAGAGGTTAGTTTGTACAAACTCTTGTGGTTTAGAAAGAAGTGGCGAGGCAGGGAATAGTTGAGGTGGGGCACAGATGTGCACAGGAACTGTTCATCACAGCTGCAGCTGACATGGAAGGTGGGCCACAGCACACAGTTAATCATGGCTAGGGGAAGGGCAGCGTAAGTAAATAGTTAGGGTCTTCTATCATGTATTTCTGGATGATGAAGCTAAATTAAAAACTTGACTCCAAAATACAATTCATTAACTCCCTGGTGGCTCAGCTGGTAAAGAATCCTCCAGCAATGCAAGAGACCTGGGTTCGATCCCTGGATTGGGAAGATCACCTGGAGAAGGGATGGCTACCCACTCCAGTATTCTGGCCTGGAGAACTCCATGGACAGTGGAGCCTGGTGGGCTACAGTCCATGGGGTTGCAAAGAGTCGGACACGACTGAGCAACTTTAACTGATAAAAAGAAAATGCTTAATGGGGCTATGAAGATGTCCCAGCTGGGCCTTGGGGACAGAGTTCCCAGGAAAATAGATAATCTTCCAGCTGATGCTTAGTAATATCCAAGATTTCTAATCTCCCCCCACCCCAACCAGGCCTGACTCTCACCCTCCACATTTCCTTTCAGCCCCAGTCATTCACGGGGCCAAGGGCTGAGAATTGCCCTACATTCCTCTCACTCATTGTGACTTCTTTTCACCTTGTAAACTGGTCTCCATGACTATTTTATAAGGAGAAGTGAAGGGAGAGGCAAAGGAGAGAGGGGGAGGGGCTTGCTGATCGGACTAAATTCAACCATTTAAAGATCGCTTTCCCTTTCCTCTCTTGGGCTCTGATAGTTGATTAGAAAGAATTTCCATCTACCTTATATGTGCAAACGACAGTAAACGTATACTGCTTAGCTTTTCTGCAAGCATGTCTGATAAAGCTTCTTGTAGTCACTGTCATCAGAATTTTCTATGCCAGTTAGAAAAAGGACAGACCAACTGCAGCGCCTTTGTTATTTTTTACCTGAACCTCTGAGCAGTTTCTTTATTTAGTAAAGGTGACGTCAGGCACCCAGCCATCCCTCCCCAGCGCACGTGCACCCTCCATTGATGCAGCCCATCTGCTTCTGCTCCCACCACGCAGAACAACTGTCAATGAATTTGGCCCTTTGTTTCTTGCAATCAGTCTCACTTTTCCAACATGAGCCTCTTAGCTTAATACTGGCCCAGAATTTTGAGATAAACAGATGTCATGGCAGTGAGATGAGGAAAAGGGATATAAAACCAGAAATTGAAGCTGGCTTCTAAAGAAAATGTCTTCTAAGCGGCAGCAGCACAAAGAGGGCTTGGGGCAGTGAAAAATACTCTATCTATCATAATGTATACATGTTGATACATTTGTCCAAGTTTATGGAATGGACAACACCAAGAGTGAACCATAATGTGCTGAGCGATGGACTCTCAGTGATTAGGATATGTCCCTGAAGGTTCATCAACTGAAACAAATGTAACACTCTGGTGCAGATGTTGATAATGCGGAAGCCATGCGTGTGGGGAGGGCAGTGGATACACAGGAAATCTCTGCACCTTCTGTTCAATTTTGCTGTAGAGCTACTAAAACTGTTCTAAAAAAAATCTATTTTACAAAAATAAATAAATAGAAAAAAAGAGGAAGGGAGAAAATAGGGGGAAGAAAAGGAGAAAAATATAAATCAAGAATGAGAGAAATCAGAAAAGACCAGGGACACATGCCTGAAATTTAATATCTGTCAGATGTCACAGGGCAGTATTTGTTGAGGTCATGGAAAGTAACAAAGGACAGAAAATCAGGGCTGATTTCTTGGAATTCCTACCATTGTTGTCACACAGGGCCAGTGTTGAGAGAGGCTCTGCCCTTGGTTTGATGCTCTGCTGTTTCCATCCCGAAATTGTAAATTTTTAAACAAAGGTCCTATGTTTTCTCTTTGCACTGGATCACCAATAATTATGTATCTAGTCCTGAGTAAAATAATAGGACTTGTGAGACAAAATCTTTCCTTCGTGGGCTAAAGCACAGCACAAAAATATTTGCAGGAACATTCTCAAAGCACTCCCTCCCTTCTTATGGATCCACATTAAACTGTCTTGGTTTAAAGACAGGAGGAATTTCAGACCTCCATGTGCCTTGTCACAGGCATCCAGTAGACTGGTGCAGAGATGCAGGAGCGAATTGGCACTCTGGTTGATTCGTGCTGAGAGCAGGAAGCCTTAATGGACAGAGTTCTAAATGAATGAGATTCTAAATGGGTGAGATTCTAAACCCCCTTCCCTGGCTTCCTTATTTGCAGAAGTGGGAAAATAATACTCCCCCAAATAACTGATTACCCTTCAAAATGAGGTTTACTCGCCTACAGCCTAACTTCACCTTGAGGAAAATGCCTTAAAAGTCATCTGTACTACTGCCTGATTAAAAATCTACTTTCCTTAAAAAAAAAAAAAAAAAAGAGCAAAAGAGGCAACAAATCTCCCACTGGTCCCCAGGGACCACTGTGGAAATGGCTGTCGCCAGGCTTCCAATTCCTGACTCTGAGCCTTGACTCTTATCAGTCACCAAACTTCCTCTCCTTAAATAGAGCCACTACAAATGTCACCACCAGCTTTCTTGGATAAATCCAGGAGTCTGGCGTCAGAACTCCAGCTGCCAAAATAAAAACTCTCTAAATGACTGTCGGTTCATGCTGGACCTTCCTTCCTCCCGTGTTTCTCAAGTCACTGTTTACCACCAGGTTGTGTCTTCAAGTCTTGCTTCCAGTCTTCAGGAGTTCACCCTAGTGGCTTTTTAGCTTGACAGCTGTAAAACACTGAGACATAATTCCTTTTTTTCTCCTAGGGCTAAAGAAAAATGCCCAGTGCCCCTTGGGGGCATTCCCCCCAAAATGCACAGATGCACAGTCCAACTGAAATGGTTTTGCACACTGTAGGAAGTTTCCTTCTCAAAATCTGCTAAGAGAAGACACATTATCTACAAGTTTAAATAAATGGCTTAGTTCTGAATCTTACAAAATGTTTATCCATACTTTTTAATTTTTCCTTGCTGATTAATATTAAAAAGTAAGGCAGATACAAACAGAGATACACTGGTTAGCCTGAATATATGCATATTCATGTCCATTTGATTAAAGTTCATCCTTGTGTATAGATGTGTCCTCTTGTGAAACCTTGTTCTGTCAGTGGAAATTGCAAGTGGAAATGACCTCCACGGGAGAAGAGGCACTTGTTATCTGGACGCGATCCTAATTACAAAGTAGCTGGATGAACAGAGACCAAATACTGCCCATGTTTCTAGCAACAGGACATAATTTGGTCTCTCAACAATTGAAATCTGTTTGTAAGCAAACAAGACCTCTTTACTGACATTATTACTATGCATAAGTATTATTGCCAAAACCCGAACAATGGAAGTCCAGTACAAATGGACTTCTTTCGTTATAAAACATGCTCAAAAAATGTTAAAAGCCCATTAACTTGAAAGTAGACAGTGTTATATGATCTCTTCCAGCTAAGTAGTAAGGCGAAAAAAATCAGTGCCACAACCCTTAAAATGTAACTTTATAAATATTAAAGGAGAAATTCTAGTTTGTGAGTTCTCATTCAAATAGACCTTTGACATGATACATATGATTTTCCTGGTATTTAAAACTAGGTACAAATTGCCTATCAATCTCAAAACGGCTCGTCAGCACTCACTCTTTCTTTTCCTCTTCTCTCCTTCCCCTCAGTGAGAAGGCATCTAGGAAGTGGATGAATGCTCATCCTTATTACCCCATAAGTGGTTACCAGCCCCAGGAAGATGGACAGCTAGGCTCTTCGCCAGATCAAATTTCCCCCATCAGGCAGCTGGAGAATATGAAGCAGCTAGCAGTTAGCTGCTCTAGCAACATGAAATCACTATCTCTTAGATACATATGGGAAACTCTTGAAAAAGGCTGTTTTCCATTTTTAATTTGCTCTTTCGTAGAAAAGGGGGAAAATATCAAGCTGATCATAACAAGTCAGATCATTAAATTGATATTACAAAGGCCATTATGGATTCAGAACAGCTCTAACAACATTCACATTTTACAGATAAGATAGAGGCAACATCAAGGACTGAGAATTATCCTCATTTTCCAAAAGGAAAAATTGAAGAGAGAATCTACTTATTTGTGTGCAAATGAAAGGTGGAGCTAATATTAAAATTCTCTAATCTGCTCCCTCCTGCTGGATGCCAGTTCACCAAACAGCCTTCTTGTTTCACCATGGAAATAAATATTAATGATTTTTACTAAGCATTTAACTCTCCAATTTACACATGGTGTCTAGTCAGCCTACCCTGGAGGGTCTCTGTAAGGTGGTGCTGCACAGTTGAAGAATCAGTGCACTGAGATTTGGGAGAGCTCAGTTAACTTGGAATAGGCCTCAAACTCTACAGCTCATACTCTAGTAGGAGATTAACATAAAGCTAGGAATTATGATACATGTAGCAATAATATGTGCTTTAAGGCGTTTCTCTACAAAGTGCTCTGGGAGCTCAGAAAAGCAAAAAAATGGGGGAAAATTTAGAAGCTTTACAAACGAGATAAAAACCAGGTGGGGCTTGATAGCTTGTGTGAGTTTTCTAAGCACAAAAGAGGAGAGTGGTCTCCGAGGCAGAGGGAAAGGTATGTGCAAAGGCTCAGAGGCATGACAAAACCTGGTAAGCAGAAGAAATGATGAGAGCAGATGGTTAATGTAAGTTTTCAAGAACAAAGATCAGCAGAAACAAATTTTTTTCCATGAAGAGACAGAGAAAAAATATCTTAGGCTCTGCAGCCCATACAGTGTCCTTTGCAATTACTTCTCTACCACTATAACATGAAATCGGCCGTAAACAATACGTGAATAAATGAATGTGGCTGTTGCTGCTGCTGCTGCTGCTAAGTCGCTTCAGTCGTGTCCGACTCTGTGCGACCCCATGGACTGTAGCCCACCAGGCTCCTCTGTCCATGGGATTTTCCAGGCAAGAGTACTGGAGTGGGTTGCCATTTCCTTCTCCAGTGTATGAAAGTGAAAAGGGAAAGTGAAGTCACTCAGTCGTTTCCCACTCTTAGCGACCCCAAGGTCTGCAGCCTACCAGGCTCCTCTGTCCATGGGATTTTCCAGGCAAGAGTACTGGAGTGGGGTGCCATTGCCTTCTCCGAATGTGGCTCTGTTCCAATAAAACTTTATAAAAACTGGCAGCAGCATGGCTTTGGCCCAGAGGCCATAGTTTTACAACCCCTATCGTAGAGCATAACAGGAGATATGAATACAAAGACAAGTTGGAAACCAGACTGGAGAAGTTCCAATGGGCATTACAGAGATGCTTGAGAAATATCATTTTTACTTTTATTTTTAGTAAAAGAATGAGATGACAACATTTGTATGCTAAAAACAATAATAGCATCGTGGTGTATGGACATTTTCATATCTTGTGTTATTAAAATAAAACCTATTAACTTTCTTTACTTCACTATACTTTGACATCCTCAAATTAAACCTAGCTGTGTGCTTAGTTGCTCAGTTGTGTCTGACTCTTGCCACCCCGTAGACTGTAGCCCTGCCAGGCTCCTCTGTCCATGGGATTTTCCACGTAAGAATACTGGAGTGGGTTGCCATTTCCTTCTCCAGGGGATCTTCCCAACCCAGGAATTGAACCCAGGTTCCCTGCATTGCAGGCAGACTCGACTGACAGAGCTACGAGGGAAGCCCTAAATCTAGCTGGGACATGCTTTCCCAAGAACATATAGAAATGGGATTCTTTTCAACCAAGTAAGCATCTGGAAAACACTTACATAGCACATTATGTCCCACTTGGTCTGAAACACCTGGCCAAAAAAAAGTAACAGCTTTACCTCTTTAGTAAAAGCATTGCTAGTAAATATTACAGTGGAGAGGAATCCAGCTTCTGTCTGATAAAGAGCTATAAGAAAGTGGTACTATATACCTACATAGGAAATGTTTTATTTAGTATGCAAAGCACTGTCCCTCCCCCACCCTCCCCCCAAATTCACAAGGGCAAATAATAAGGAAGTAAGAAAGGCAAAATTTGCACAAACTTTGTTTCAAGTCATACAGTTAAAAAAAAACACACATCTATTATTATGGCTTTTTTCTGTCAGAGACTGCTGGGCGCCAGGTCACAAAAGTGAAAGAGAGATTAGCTGTCAAGAGAGTTCACAGTCTAGAACAGGGGTCAGCAGACGTTTTGTAAAGGTCTAGATGGTAAATATATTAGACTGTGAGCCTTGTGGTCTCTGTGGCAAACACTTAACTTCTATGGTTATAGCATGGAAAGAAGCCATAGATAACATGTAAACAAATGGCTGTGGCTGTTCCAATAAAGCTGTAATTGTTTACACATCCCTAGTTTAGAAAAAGAGAGGCATCATTGAAAATATGTTACATTGTTGCAAACATGCAAAGCCCTACAAAGGAGAGGCACAGGGTTCTCTAGAAACGCAGGTTAGATGGACAGGTCCAAGAAGGCTCCTGTGAGGAGGAGTGGGTAAACAAGAGAACGCATGCTAAGTGGTTTCAGTGGTATCCGACTCTCTGCGACCCTGTGGACTGTAGCCCACCAGGTTCCTCTGTCCATGGGATTCTCCAGGCAAGAATACTGGAGTGGGTTGCCATTTCCTCCTCCAGGAGATCTTTTCTCCCCACCCAGGGATTGAACGCGTGTCTCTTATGTCTCCTGCATTGGCAGGCAGGTTCTTTACCACTAGCGCCACCTGGGAAGCCCAAACAAGAGAGTAGGGACGAACAACCCAGATAGAGGAATAGCATGCAGGGAAGCAGAGTTGAGTGGGGAATGACCGATACAGAGAAGCCCTGGGTCAGGGGTGGGGAACATCTGGAAAACGCTTTACAAGGTACATCTCAGATGCAGCTGAAGTGCAAAAGCAGCCAGGCTGTCAGGGATCTTGGATTCTATCTAAGGCAAGAGGAAACCACCAAAGGTTTGGAACTCAGGCAGAACTTGATCAGTCTGCATTTCCAACAGATTCAGAGGTGTTGGTGGCAAGAGGCCACGCCTGGAGACCAGCTGCTGCTGCTGCTGCTGCTGCTGCTAAGTCATATCAGTCGTGTCCGACTCTGCGCGACCCCATAGACAGCAGCCCACCAGGTTCCTCTGTCCCTAGGATTCTCCAGGCAGGGACACTAGAGTGGGTTGCCATTTCCTTCTCCAATCTGGAGACCAGCTGGGAGCCTAAATCACTAGGTCAGGCTTAGTTTGGCTTCCACCAAAAACAGACCCTGAGAAAGGTCTTGGCTTCAGGAATGTATTTGGGAGGTGATCTCAGGAAGTGCATGTCAGAGAGTGGGGAAAGTGAGCCAGGGAGGCAGGTGGGGCAGAAAAGCCAATAGTGGGTGTATTGGTGAGTGAATTACTGCTGGGGGCCCATTGAGGAAGTGAGCTGAACACAGGTCAACACTGTCCCATGGAGGATTGTAGAAGCTGGGGTATTTGTCACCAGTACTTGCCCCTGGGAGCATCAGATCCCTGACACTTTTGAGCTGGCTTGTCAGCTGTGAAGATTCCTCAGCAGTCTGGGGGGGATGAGGGTGGGTGGGGGCAGGGGGTAGGGAGCGGGGGAGACAGGCCACTGCAGCTGCAGATGAATTCAGAAATGGGCCAAGGGTATATGGAGTAAGTTTTCCGTTTCATCAGAGTAGGTAAGAAAAATACAAATGATTTTCAAATTCTGTCAACATTTCTTAAATAAATCTCTCCCTTTCTATCAAAGACTGAAGGATGCTAAACTGAAGTGTGTTTCATATGTATTTTACCTGACAAAATGAATGCCATGTCACAGGGGCCATGTTCAGAATATTTAACAACTGAAGAGCAAAGGCTCTTACCATTTAGAATGGACCTTGACCTTAAAAACACACACAGGTGGACTAGCTGAATACCAGTCCTGCCAGATTTTCTAAAGATGCTTCTGTTGGTAGGAATAGAGTGGGCATGGCTCAAAAGCAAGCACAGAATTTCCATGTAAGGGGGAAAGCTTCTGGGTCTCCAGTTAGATAATGGATAAGAAATGTATGAATTTTTCTTAAGGAGGATTCAAATATCTTTTGGTTAAAAGTTTCACCAGGTATTTACCTGGTAGACTTTTTCTTTTTTTTATGTATTTATTTTTTAATTGAAGGATAATTGCTTTACAGAATTTTGCTGTTTTCTTGGCAGACTTTTTCTTAATGTCTAGTTCTATTTTCCTTCTATTATATGTTTGACCAATGAGCTGGTCTTTCAAGAGTCTTCATCCATCTCTGATATGAATGTTTTGGGTCTCTTGGCAGAGGAAATATATCTTTAAGATTGGGTTAGCTTCTTTATATACATATTGAACATATTATTTACACATATTAAACATACTGCTTTAAAACTGGCCTCCTCCATGTGTTTGGTCATCTGCTACCCTGCCCCAACTCCATCCTTCCAAGTCATCAAATAATTGGCAGTTAACAAATTCAAGGTTTAATGATATAACATGAGTAAGTACAACAGTTGGACACAGAGCAACTAAAGGCAGGAAAACAGTCTGGTGCTACAAGCAGGCAGCACTTCAGAACTCTTGGATCTAGTTTATGGCTCCTAACAACAGTTACCATGATGATGATGGAGATGGTGATAGTGGTGATGACAATGAGGTTAATGTTTGCTAGAACCTTACAATCTGTAAAGCACTTTCACATGTTACCTCATTTAAACTTTACTCAACCTTACAATACAGTTATTAACAGAACAGATATCCTCATTTTTGCCAATGAAAAATGCATCTCAGAGAGGAAGGGACCTGCCCATTGTTGAGTGACTCACACAGTTATAAACCAGAGAATGAAGATATAAGCACAGACCTTGAGATTCTAGATTCTTCCCTCATATCATGTGGCCTCCCACTTCCTCCTCCTCTGGCAACTTCTCAGAGTGCACTTGTTAATTTCCTTGTGGTTGAAATTAAACCTTATCTTTCAGATTCACGAATTTTACCCTTAGAATCACTCCAAAGTCCTGCACGCCACTAAACAGCAGTTAAAGAGGCCCTGAGCCAGGCTCATTAACTATATAAAGGAGGCAAAACTGGGTCCATATTCAAGGCATCCACGGGTTTAGCTAGCCCCAGAGGACACAGGGGGCTTCCCAGGTGGCACTAGTGGTAAAGAACACACCTGCCAACTCAGGAGACATAAGAGATGCAGGTTCAATCCCTGGGTCGGGAAGATCTCCCGGAGGAGGGCATGGCAACCCACTTCAGTATTCTTGCCTGTAGAATCCCATGGACAGAGGAGCCTGGCAGGCTACAGTTTATAAGGTTGAAAAGTGTTGGCATGACTGAAGCGACTCGGCACACATGCAGAGGACACAGGAATGCAAAGAGGAATTCATTTCAGGTGGATACCCAAAAAGGTTGAAAGAGATTAAGAAGTAAATATGAGAGAGAGAAGAAAAGTGTCAGCTAAAACAAGTCTGAAATAGAGGAAAAAAAGAACATTAGCTAAATAATCTCTAAGCATTTCACACTGTGCACACCATGGCAGAAATCAATCTAATAAATCTAATTTGAGAAATTTAATATACATTTAGAAGAAAAATACTAGATCTACTTAATTATCAATAGCCCCTTGTTAAAACCCATGAACACACCACAAATGTATTTTTAACACTTTCCCATCTGTATACACCAAAGAGCTTATTGGCAAAATCTACTGGAATAAGGAATTCTCCCCCTCTTCTCAGTTCACTTACCACCACAGGGTGGCAATTTTCATTACCTTTTTGCCCACCGTTCTCCGTGATCCATTAGACGGCAGCTTCACAAAGTTTCATAAAATATTTTAAATGAAGGTACTTCACTGAGAGGCCACTGATGAATTTCTCTGATAAGGCACGCACAGTATTCTCTCTTAATCCAGATCCACAGAAGTACAATTAAAAAAAAAAAAATCCTGCAAATGTTTTGAAGTAATAGCAATGCTAACTCTAAAATTTCAGCAATTTATAATAACAAAGCCCTTTCACTTATATTTACACAAAGTATCTCATGTAAACCCTACTGACAACTGAGAGCAAGTCTTATGCTCCTTCTCAGAAAAGGAGAAACTGAGCAGCCGATTCAGGACATGAACCCAGGAGCACAGGCTGTTTCCTTCTGTTTGGAGGAAGTGCTAAGAGCTCTAGTCCAGTTCAAGGGCATTATGTTGCATTCCAGCTAAAATTGTAGAATAGGATAGAGAATAAAACGTTGTCATGGATGGTAAGGACTTCATCTGTCTTAAATCTATTAATTATTCATGTCAAATAGGAGATAACCAGATAACAGAAGTTACAAAAGTCACTCAATTTAGTCATTAAAGAGCTCAATAAGCCTCATCGAGTCACTCTTATACAATTAAAACATGCTTGGTTGTCTGATTCCCAAGAACACATCATATTAGAAAAGAAAATTATAAAGGTGAGAGAAAAGGCTAAAAGCAGGCCACCGCAAGTAGTAAGAATTGACAGCTGACCATTTAGGAAGGTCAGACAGAAGAACTCAAAGAGCAGAGCAGCTGGGAGCCGTGACACCCACACACCCGTCCACCAGCTCCCAGTACTTCTGTGCTACACACAGGACAATACTGCCTGCTGAGGATCACGCCCTCCAGGTAAACATCAAGATGCTCATCACTGTGTTTTGGGAAATAGAATCCACTTTTAAAATATATGTTTAAAAATTAGTAACATAAGAAACACCTGAGTATTTAGAGGCGGTATTCGGAAAATGTGACCAACTAGAATGACTCATGTCTCAAAGGATCTGGACAATAACAATTGCTACAGATGAACAATGCATGAATCTGTCTGTGTGCCCAGGCTTTGCTGTTGAAGTTCTGCATTAGCTGTCTCACTGAATCCTAACAACCAGAGCACAAGGTAGATTATTTTGGTCTCTTGATTTCACCGATGAGAAAACTGAGACACAGGGGAGTTTAAGGAACTTGCCCAAGTCACCAGCTTGTTAGGGGTGGTTTCAGGATTTGAACATAGGCTGTTCAGTCCAAAGTCAACACGTGGAGCCCAGGGGCCATTTGGCTAAGAGTCCACTGTGCCGGTCTCTAACTGTTGGCCTCGTACAGCCATCCAGAGGAAACCACACTCTTCCAAAGTTTACTTATCAATTAGTCATTTGGAATTCAGGCTTTCCATCATTCATTCCACCAACATTTCTTGAGCATCAGCTGTGTGTCAAGACACTGTACAGGGTGCTGGGGACACAGAGATGAACAAACACAACTCCTGCACCGAAGAAGCTAATGGGGGAGGAGGAAGACAGACTTATAAACAGTGAATTACTGCCCAATGTGCACTTATGGAGGGAAACTCTGGTGTCAAGGAAGATGCAATGTTATGCCTGGTAGTTAGCAGCCTAGAACCGTACTTTTTAAAGAGTGTGAGTGCTACTGAAACTAATAATAGCCTTGACCCCTGAGCCTCCCTAAGCTTCCTGAGCCCTAAGTCCAGCAAAGCTCTGGGAGCAGCAGGCAGGGAGGTAGATAGTACAGTGTGAGTAACCCTTAGGTTTCCAGTCTCTAATGATGGGAGTCTCTGGTTCTGGTCAGCAAGGGAATATGAGATTCGCACACTCTCTTCAATCTACTGGTATGTAGCTGCCTTGACCAGCTGTGTATAATGCCTTTCCCCCACCTGCAGGCTATGCAGGTATGTTTCCCAAAAAAGTACATGGAAAAAAACCCTCTCTCGTTTCATTATATAAATAAACCAACCACTACCAAAATAAAAAGGGAAAAACTTCCATTACACCCACCTTTGGTTTCCTGAACAGCCTCTTTGGGAAGCAATTCAGTGTACTTTTCCCAGAAAACTTAGTTGCAACCTCCCTATTTTTACGTATGTTTGATTGAGTTATACAAATAATACATTCTCATTATTTAAAAAATCAAATGACCAGAAGTATGCAGAGTAAAAAGTAATAGTATCACTTTACCTCCTCACCCCAACCCCTCTGGCTAGCTCCACTGTTGATAGTCTAGTATATATTATTCCATTATTCCAGAACTTCGTACATTTGCTTACATATCTAAGTATCCATACCAATTCATGGCTTTAGGTTCATTTTTAAAGTACATGGAATCGCATCAGTATGTACTGTCCTGCAGCTCCCTGTTTTTGAATTAACAATATGGCCTGAAGACCCTTCTATATCACTAAATACAGATCTTTAGCTTCTGAAACTGCTCCAAAGTATTTCAAGTTATGGATAATTGTAATACTAAATTACAATTACAATTAACCAATCCTCTACTGGTGGACACTTAGGGCTTTCCCAGTGATGCACTATTACAAACAATACTGAAAAAAGACTCAAATATCTTTGTGAATATGTGTAAGTAAAGGGTATTTTTGTTTTTCTTTTACTGAATTATATCTAACCTACAATACTATTTTAGCTTCATGTTTAGAACACAGTGATTCAATATTTTGTTTTTATTTTTATTTCTATACACTTGATAGAAAGTTACTGTAAAATATTGGCTCTATTCCCTGTACTATACATTATATCCTTGTATCTTATTTTATACCTAGTAGCTTGAACTTCTTAACCCCCTACTTTTGTCTCATAGCTCTTCACTTGTAACCACTGGTTTGTTCTCTGTATCTGTGGGTCTGTTTCTGTTTTGTTATATTCATTCATCTTTTATTTTTAGATTCCCCATGTAAGTGAAAACATACAGTATTTGTTTGTCTCTGTCTGACTTAACTTCACTAATCATAATACCCTCCAAGTCCTTCCCTGTTGTTGTAAATGGCACAATTTCATTCTTTTTTATGGCTGAGTATCCATCATGTGAAAGTATTTTTGGAGGAAAATATCTAGACCTGGAAACAGTTCTCCTAAATGGTTTTATTTTAAATTTTATAGATACTGCCAACTCAGCCACAAATTTTGATTCATACTTGCAACCCTGCCAACAGAATATGAGAATACCTGCTTCCTCACAACCTCCTCAACCCTCGATATTTATCAATTATTTCCTTTTTTTAAAACAAATCTGTTGGGTAAAGAAAGCATATTTAATTGCTGTTTTATGTTTTCCTAATTGTGCTGTGCTGTGTGCTCTGCTAAGTCGCTTCAGTCGTGTCTGACTCTTTGCAACCCCACAGACTGTAGCCCGCCAGGCCTCTCTGTCCGTGGGGATTCTCCAGGCAAGAATACTGGAACAGGTTGCCATTCCCTTCTCCAGGTGGTCTTTCCAACCCAGGGATCAAACTCCTATGACATATATCTCCTGCATCAGCAGGCGGGTTCTTTACCTCCAGCGCCACTTGACTACTAGTGGTATTTTCATATTTGCATGCATGTGTGCTGAGTCATGTGCAACTCTTTGCAACCTTATGAACTGTAGCCCATCAGGCTGCTCTGTCCATGGGATTTTCCAAGCAAGAATACTAGAGTCAGTTGCTATTTCCTCCTCCAGGGAATCTTCCTGACCCAGGGATCGAACACACGTCTCCTGTGGCTCCTGCCATGGCAGGTGGATTCTTTTACCACTGGGCCATCTGGGAAACCCTTTACATATTTACTGGCCATTTACATTTCTTTGTTTTGAACTGCCTGTACATTTTGGTTACCTATTTTTCTAGCTAGTGGCCTTTCCTTGTTGACTGGTAAGGTACTTGATTTCTTTATTTTAGAGGGGAATATAATGCGTAAGCTTTCTCATCTAGGTGATGCAAACTTGAATGTCAACCACAGAAGTAATCAAACTGCAATCTGGAAAGTTACCATATACACCAGCTGTAATTTCAGTCCTTCCTAGAAATGAACAGATTAAAAATAGATTCCCTGCAGTCAGCACACACAGAATCCTTCTGGATACAACCTCACGTGGACATTAGAATGCCCTGAAGTAAGGGAACAGATGAGAATGTGAATGGGTCTGTCAGTACCACTCAGCATCCATTCAGCATTACTTTGTGAGTGAGTGGGACCAGGGAAAGGAAAATCATTGGGGGAGAAAATGTTGTTGATAAACTTTGTGCTTCTGCTCAGTCCTGTCCCACTCTTTGCAACCCTGTGAACTATAGCCCGCCAGGCTCCTCTGTCCACGGAATTCTCCAGGCAAGAATACTGGAGTGGGTTGCCATTTCCTCCTCCAGGGGATCTTCCCGACCCAGGGATTGAACCTGCATCTCCTGTGTCTCCTGCAATGGCAGGCAGATTCTTTACCACTGCAGCACTAAGAGGTTGGGCAAAAAGCACCCAGACAAATATGATGGAGGCAAAATCACCACAGTCACTTTTCTGCCTCTAGTTGTGTGACCACCTCTCTAACCTTACACTTTGTTTTTCACATGAGGTGGTGCATAATTAATTCACTCTAAGTGCAGATTCTAACGCAGACAGTACCAACTTGAGTAATTTGTTCTAACAGATTCAAAGCCTAACTCCCACAGCAAATTATTTATGCTGGCTGAGTCACGGAGTGGCCACAGACAAAGTTTCTTCAAGTCTATCTGCCTCTATTCTTAGTAATCATCTTAGAGTGAGAGCACAATAAATAACAAGGATCTATTCATATCTCAGACTTCTAGTATGTATGGTATCACACAGCACCATCTTTGCAACAGGTCGAAGACTCACTGCTCTCAAATCAAGGTGGAAGTTCCCTCGGGGCTAATGCTCTCCAGGGATGAAAAGGAGCAATGAAGACAAGGCTGAAGACCAGCGCTTGGTGGCGTGTTTCCCAGGGTGCAGGCAGCCAGGAAAGAGGGAGACTCTGAGCTGAGAGGTCCATCCCAGGTGGGTGAGCAGTTTGTGTCTGGATTTGCTATAGCCCAGCAAGGTGAACAACGAAGCCTGGAAGAGCAAGGCTCAGCTGGAGTAAAGAGCAGCTCATAGTCCAGGTCTTGAATTTTTTTCTTTAAACTCAATGGTGATGATAAGGAAGACTTTAAACCATTGCATCTGTACATATCTTTACTCTGTGCTGAATGACTGCATGTTATTGGTGGATTAGGAAAGAGAAGGTAGCAGCTCAAGGGCCAAGGGGAAAGACTTGTAGGTACTCTTATAGTTTCTACAAAGTACAGTCTCAAAATTCTGCCAAGGTTGTAACAGATGGATGACAGTGGAAATGTCTTGGCTTCCTAAGTATCCTCTAATAAATTCTCTCAAATTTTACTTGTAATCTTAAATGTAATTTTAAATATACTTGTACGCACACACATAGCAACATTACTCTCAATTCAAAGTTCTAGCAGAAAACATGAGACTATTTCAAGACAAGATGAAAAACAGGATCATTCTTAGAGTTCTGAGGAATCTCCCAAAGCCTACTCATGAATATCAGCCATCTATCTCTCTGTTGTCTGGCTGCACTGAGGATTCAATCATAGACACATTGAATTTACTGTGAAAAAATTACTGGACTTTGTATTCAATGATTTACACTCTGTCCTCTAAAGTAGCATCTTCAATTAAAGAGCCCAATTACCTCGCCTGAGCTGGTGGTGTATTAGAACAATCAATTGCATTTGACTAATGCACCCAAGTAATGGCCATTCAATAAACGTGCTCCAGTCAGTCTGAACTGTTGTTAGACAAAGAGAGCCTGGGTGAGAGGGTTTACATCACTGCTGCTTGTGAAGCTGGAAGGAAAAGCAAGGACAGCCTTAGCACTTCATGCCCTCAGACAAGATTTCAAAAATGTGACATCTAACTTACAACAACGGGAGGGCATGTTTGGTGATATAATAATTTGTGGGGGACAATATAACTGCAACAGAACCCCCATTAAGCATTAAATAATATACCGTAAGTATATGCAACCTGGGCTTGGCAACTAGAAGGCCGTCCAGCTGGCCTGAAATACTCCTTAACCTAAAAGTTGTAAATTATTAAAATAGGCATAACAAAGATTACTCACTAGAAGTCAGGCAGTCACATATTTTAAAAAAGAATAAAAATATTGTCCACATAAGTCCCTGAAGAGTTTTGTTAACAGATGCTTAAAAGTACCAGTAAAACTCTTAACAATTAACAAATGCATTTGATAGAAACAATAAGGTTGAAACAGTATGATAATCTACACATTGAAGAAAAGTTGCCTTCAGCAGAGAATGAAGCAAATTTGGAAGCAGATACAATTTAGAAATTAAATACAGGTACTTGAGTTATTTTTTCTCAGAAATGGGATTTATTTTAGATAGATAAATTCTGTTATTTTTTAATACTACACTAAAGACAGGGTATGCACAGAAGGATGCTGGACCCAACACTGGAAAACTTGATCTTGGGTTCTGCTACTTTCCAGTTGTGTGACTCAGAACAAATTGATTAACATCTCTGAGCCTCGGCTTCTTTATTCATAAAAATCGCAAACAGGACAATAACCAACTGCCATCCAGCACTATTGGGAGGATTAAGCAACCATGTAAGATTAACTGGAAAGGGTCTGGAATACAGAAGTTTCTCAGTGAAAGCTTTTTGGATCTGAAGGATTTATCCTAGTTTTAATACATACTTGCCTTGGATGTCCATTTCCTTATTTCAGTAACACGGTTATTTCAAAATTTTGTTGCAATTCTCCATTAAAATTGCCTTCAGTGCCAAAAGCAGTTTCTCCCTTTTGTCAAAATGTATAATACCCATTTTTATGGTCTTTGAAATGGGAAAATTATTACCATCTTACAATTGAAACCAGAGGCGCAGAGGGATTAAATGATTGGGTGAAGGGTATGAAACAGGTCAGAAGCGGAGATAAATCACCTAGATATTTTGCCCTTGCCCTCCACTACACCCCACCTAACTCTGGACTCTGTGAGGCATTTCTCCAAGTTCTGAAAAGAAATTTCCTATGACTGCCACATCTCCCCTGAGTCAGCTCTCTCACCAGCAGACAGGATGCCAATACCCATCAAAACACTCTGCTGACAGCCTTGACACCACAAAAATCAGGGGAAACGGAAGGCAGGTGAATTCACAGGTCTCTCTTTTGAGCAACATTCTGAATCTATTCAGAAGTCACCGAAGTAAGAAAGTCTTATTCATGCCTCTCATTCCTTTCTGATTAGCAGGGTTTCAGATAGCATACAGGCTGGTTTGAACATGATGGAGCCCTACAGAGAACAGTAACTGTCTCTTTTTTTCTCCTAGGAAATATGTGATTCTCTGTGAATTAAAAGCTACGAGCCACTACTAAAGTCACATATAAGTAGGTTACCTGAATCTTAAGCCAGCAAGTAATATATATTTTCCTTATTTCTAACTGAATTTTTCTTAATTTGAATAATATACAAGTTTTATACCAAATTTTTAAATTGAGTTAACGGTGCTATAGCTCTTTTCAAAACATTTCAAAAGTTTTTATCAAAACCTAAATATTTCCAAGTTGCTGATTCTGGTAGCACAATCCCTAGGCTACATTCAATTAGATGGCTTTCCATAGGATTTTTGATAAACTTAAATCTCAGCTTATAGAGAAGATAAAACCTGTAAAGTCATTTTAGGAATAAGAAATAGACGTAAAGAGAAATAACCTCACCCAGCTATATCCATGCGTGCAGCAGCAGATTGCTGGCGATATCTGTGGTTATTCTAAAACATTCCATAGCAACTGAAATGAGCCATTACCACCTAGAATTAATTATATGGTTTCAGAATTTCGTTACCGAAGCCATAGCCCCATCTTGGGGCTCATTTGCTAGGCTGTAGCCACTCCAGAACAGGAATAAGAAAACAAATCCTGTCATAAACCGATACAGACCACACAGCTGCTTAAGATGGATAAAAAGCTTAAAGATAGAGCTGGCATCGTTTTCCCTCTCTCCCATGAGGCACAAAAGTCTTCACAAGTTTAACTGGACCCTCATTTCAAAAAGGACATGATGGACAGCTTCTCAAAGCTGGAAACTGGCTTGGCAGTATATGTATATGATATAGATACACCTATATAGATATAGAATATATAATAGATTATAGCATACAGTGTCATGATATGAACTATATTCCTATTATGGGTTATCATATCATGGAATATGATTTTTAAAAGTCTGGAAAAGCAGTGCAGGAAGATATCCTAAATTCCTCTAATTAAGTAGCTCAGTTCAGTGGCTCAGTTGTGTCTGACTCTTTGCAACCTCATGGACTGCAGCACTCCAGGCTTCCCTGGCCCCTATCCATCACCAGCTTCTGGAGCTTGCTCAGACTCATCTCCATCGAGTTGGTAACACCATCCAACCATCTCATCCTCTGTCGTTCCCTTCTCCTCCTGCCCTCAATCTTTCCCAGCATCAGGGCCTTTTCAAATGAGTCAGTTCTTTGCATCAGGTGGCCAAAATATTGGAGCTTTAGCATCAGTCCTTCCAATGAATATTAAGGATTCATCTCCTTTAGGACTGACTTGTTTGATCTCCTGGCAGTCCAAGGGACTCTAAAGAGTCTTCTCCAACACCACAGTTCAAAAGCATCAATTCTTTGACAGCTCAGCTTCCTTTATGGTCCAACTCTCACATCCATACATGACTACTGGAAAAACCATAGCTTTGACTAGATGGACTTTTGTCGGCAAAGGAATGTCTCTGCTTTTTAATATGCCATCTAGGTTTGTCACAGCTTTCCTTCCAAGGAGCAAGTATCTTTTAATTTCATGGCCGCAGTTACCATCTGCAGTGATTTTGGAATCCAAGAAAATAAAGTCTGTCACTGCTTCCATTGTTTCCCCATCTATTTGCCATGAAGTGATGGGACCAGATGCCATGATCTTAGTTTTTTAATGTTTTAAGCCAGCTTTTTCCACTCTCCTCTTTCACTTTCATCAAGAGGCTCTTTAGTTCCTCTTCGCATTCTGACATAAGTGCGGTGTCAACTGCATATCTGAGGTTATTGATAATTCTCCCGTCAATCTTGATTCCAGCTTGTGCTTCATCCAGCACAGCATTTCTCATGATGTACTCTGCATATAAGTTAAATAAGCAGGGTGACAATATACAGCCAAATTAAGTAAGCTGCAGGCAAAATCATCACTTACTGCTCAGTGGTAACAACAGCAGAGGGAAATGAGGCCATAGGGAAGGAAGTGGAGTGAGGAATGAGGTGACCTGAGGGTGATGCAGCACACCCAGGGCACTGCAGTTTCTGGGACTCCCTTTAATTTGAGCTGAACATCCTCCTGGGAGTGAAGAGTTCACCCTTGGGAATCCCCAACTATTAAGCACCTGTGATTTCCTCTGTATTATCTCCATGAAGGGTGTCAGTGATGGCATCTGTAGCTCACATGGAAAGACACCTCACTTGTACATTTCATATCATACACTATCTGAGCTTAGACTTCCCTTTAGGTATGAGATACAACCTCTGCCCTCCAGATGCCTACATCAGACTAAGTGGATAAACAAGTGAGCGCCCATTCAATAACAGCAATAAAATTATATTAGGCTGGACATGCGAAATTACCATGTTTGGAAATCAGAAGTGATTGAACATCAGCCATTTTGTATGGTTTAACTTAATATAAATCACCAAAATGCAGTGAGGGGCCAAACAGCTTAGACACTGGGCTGAGAACCTGAAGATTAAGGCAAATTGTTTCAAATACATCCCCTAACCCTATATTCCACCCACAACAACATGGGTGCTAAGTTGCTTCAGTCGTGTCTGACTCTTTGCAATCCCATAGACTGTAGCCTGCCATGCTCCTCTGTCCATGGGGTTCTCCAGGCAAGAATACTGGAGTGGGTTGCCATGCCCTCCTCCAGGGGATCTTACTGACCCAGGGATCAAACCTTAATCTCTTATGTCTCCTGCATTGGCAGGCAGGTTCTCTACCACTAGTGCTACCTAGTAAAGATGGGTGAAGATATCTAAACATTAGAAATCAATTTTTCATGATTTTCAACACAAAATCCAACATTAAGTTTGTTCAAGAGTTTGGACTTCCTTTGCTTTCTACCACTTTCCTCAAAATAAGCAAGTATAAAATTAGCCACAGGGAAAGAAATTTTAACAAAAAGGTTTCCAATATGTTGATTCTGAGGGGTTCAAAATAGTACCTACTAGTGTTTATTTTTAAACTCATCACTTTTCAACAAGAACACAATATAGAAGAATTTATCGAGGCCTCCAGCTCATCTTCTTTTCCATGATAAACTTTCTATGTGACGAGAACGTGACTGTTGCTGAAGAACTTTCCTGCGTTATCTTATTTAGGCTTCTAAAAACATCATGAGGTGAGGATTAGCATTCATACTTTACCGAAAAGGAAATGAATTGTTCTAGAGGCTTGCTTAGAGGAGAGGAAACCCAGTTCTGTTTTTCAACCTAACCTTTGGCTTCTGATGGAGACTCTGACTGGCTTCAGATTCTGATGTGCAAGCACCTAATTAAGCACATACAAGATCCCAGGCCCTTGATTAAGGGGTTTTTCTTGTGGTACTGTTCATCTTCTGGCAAACACTTGACCAGGAAGTCAAGCCTTTCTTTAAGCGTGCAAAAACTCAGAAGTCACAATACTCAGTTGCGTCAAAAGAATACAGCTCAGCTTTTAGAAAACATTCTCTGGAGAGAAGCTCTTCTCCATGTAGGCTCCTTCAATTGTTGTTCATATTAAAGGAGGAGAAACAAGAATGAGACCTGGGCTGTGTCACTTAAGTGTCCTTGTGTAGCCTCAAGTTGAAGAAACATTTCTGGGATTTTTTTTAAACAAAGGACCCCAACCTCCTGGTTCCCTCTATGCTATGTGACTCAGATGAAGAAAAATTTCCTTGTCCACAAAAGCTAAGGACAATATAAAATGGTGATATAGAGTTCTTTGTTAATAAATGTGCCTTTTGAAGAGGCTTTTCCAGGTGGACACTTCACCATCATCACAAGTCTGTCTCACCCACTGCTCTAAAGATATGCCTAGAATAAGGCCTGCCAAACAGTAGGAGTTAATGGATGAATGGGAACAAGCAAAGGAACAGCTTACAGAGACACGGGTAACCAAGGCCAGTCCCTCCAAGACTGAGGAGTGTCTCAAAGAACAAAGATGCCATAGCCTCTCCTCACACCTGAAAGAAGTTAGTTGGCTAATACTAATTAGCTGAGGACTGTTGTGCCTGTTATGCTTGAAAATGACACAATTAAAGATCTTTGCTTTATGCTATGAACTATGGTTGATAATGTGGCCGCTCTCTCATTCAGACTTAGGACCAGCTCTCAACTGTTGTACGGATTTGGAAAAACACTTCTCCAATCAGCTACCAACCAATTTCTGAACAAATATCAAAATCTCCTGGAGGAACACAGGTCTAAAGGCAGAATGACACGTGTGAATAATTATTGTTGTTGTTTAGTCGCTATGTCTTTGTGACCCCATGGACTCTTGCCTGCCAGGCTCCTCTGTCCATGGGATTTCCCAGGCAAGAATACTGGAATGGGTTGCCATTTCCTTCTCCAGAGGATCTTCCCAACCCAGGGCTCAAGCTCATGTCTCTTATATCTCCTATCTCCTGCATTAGTAGGCGGGTTCTTTATCACTGAGCCACCAGGGAAACCCTGTGAATGATTATACAATTGCTCAAGTCTTTGGAAGAACTCCCATCCATAGGATGGTCTGAAGACCACAGGACTCATTTTGAAACCCTGCTAAATTTAGCTGAAAACAGTAAGAAATGGAGAAGAGTTGCCTGTCTTTGTAGCTCAACACACCACTTTGCTGCAGAGAGAGCTGAGGCTGCTGATAGATTTGTCCTGACACTAGTATTTTGGGAAAATCTTTCCTTTTGCAGGGCTCCAAATGTGGCTCAACAGACACTCACAGTTTTTACCACCATTGATTTTTAAAATTTGTATTTTTTGCTTTTGTTTTTGAGTTCAAAGCTCTTCCTGTGTTCCCCTTCTGCAACAGGAAAACTATAGAACCCCGCTTAGTCAAGATGAAACTGGAACTATAAACTTAGTCCTCAGAATTAACAGCAAGGGTCAGCTTCAAACTAATAGCTGCCTCCATGGTTTGGATCTCTGTATAAGTGGCACACCTTTAAAGAAAGCAGGAGCACAATTAATGGGGCAGAATTATACACATGACTCCTACCTCCACCCCAAAGGTTCCTTCCCCTCTGTAGGCATGTATTATTAGGCAGTCTGCTCTAATTTTGCAAAATGAAATGCAAGACTCGTATTTTCCAGAAGCACTGGGATGTCAAAAAAAATGTATCGAGTTTTCTGTAGATTGCAAATGAACCTTGTAGCACAGGTCTTTCTTTCAGTTAAGTATTATCATTAAGGATATGAGTTTTGTGAATAATATTGATCACAGAATATTTAATTCATGCTTTTATTATTTCAGGGATTGATTCCCGGGATGTTGTTCTGTTAGGTGGTCCAATAATCTGTTCATTTGTTCACAATGCAATTGCAAGCTGGAGGACAAGAGTCCAACCACTGAAGCATGGCACACCCCCTCCGGTTTCTCTCTCATTGATTGACACTTAAAATTTGGATTAGCTTAGGTATGACATGATATGAATTTATGAAACATATTCCACTTTCTTCCTTCTCATGAAGTTCAAATATATTCTAGATTCTTCAACCAAAAATGGCTTTAAAGATATTTAATAAAAACGTAAAAAATTTTCTGACCCAAGTTATTCCATGTCATATGAACCTTTCCCAAATGTAGTCAGAGCTTAAAGGTTCAATACAATTTCTTAAATGTTACCCCCTTTACCTTTATAGATTGGCAGGGATGGACATTAGTCTGTGCCAATTTAATAAAGACAAAACTGGAAAAGGCCAAGGGATTTAGTTCCCTCTCTCACCACAATTTATTATAAAGACCCAACACATAGCTATATCCTCAGTCATAAATCCATTTTACTCACAAAGTGCTGAAAAGTTAGAATTTTCCAATCATTTCTGGTTTTAAAGTAATATATGTACATGTGGATGGTGAGAAATCTGTTGAGATAAAGCAAAGGGGTATGTTCTTGGACCTCTGCATTTAGGTTCGAGTCTTTTCTCTTGAATGAGTCCTCAGGCTACAAGTAAAATCAACTTGTTTTACTTTTACTTTCCAGTTGTAGGTTAAAATATTAAAGAGTGTGTATCTTATTGCTGCTGTGACATTCTGCCCCCTTCCCTTGCTGAAGTGCCTCAGAATCAGTCAGTGTTTCCCCAAGGACACAGGAAGACCTGGGGGAAACAAAAAAAGCCAACTAAGTGTCTAAATAAAAAAAATTTAAATCCAAAGCACAGAAAGTCAAAGCAGTTTTTGTTTTCCTAACCATTTTGGGGACAGAAAAGGCTTTTGAGTTCCAAAACTTTGGTTTAATTTGAAGGACAAATTCTATGAGGTTTACACTATAAACAGTAGAGTAGGGAAGAATGTATGATTTCAGAGTTAGTGTTCCATCCCCAAAGGAGATCAATACAACAGAACTGATGGTGGTGGCAAGGCATGTTTGAGGGAGGTGTTTGGGGAGAGAAGAACAATTCAGAAAATTATTGGTGTGGGTCAGGGAAAGAAAGAGGCCCACCCCCTGACCACTCCATTATGGGGTCAAATCCCAATTGAGTGAGGGGGCATCTCTAAGCACAAATCTCCATCTCGCTTCCTGAGTTGAGGGTTAGGGTAACCCCAGCATGGAAGTCAAGAGCATGCAAATACTCACAGAAGGCTCATGAATGGATAGAAACCCCTCCCTATTCCTTCCAAAGTCAGAAAGAACAGTGATCCCAAACACCACCTATATTTAACAGCACATAAAGAAAGATTATCCCACAGAGACCAAGAAATAGGAGAGCACGAAGAAGGCAACGGAAAGCTCTCTTTCAAAAAGAAGATGATGATCTTCAAAGCCAAATGCTGTACAAAGATTAAGAAATGAGAATCTCCTTCACATTCAGAACAAGTAGGCTCTGGATGGCTTTACCTAGAGGGATTTCCATGAAGTGGTTGGAGTAGAATATAAATCACAGTGGGTTCAGGAGTGTTAAGAAAGGGAAGAAATGGACCCAATAAATGTAGACAATCTTTTTAAGAAGTTTGGCTATAAAGGGGGAGAAAAGGATGAGAATAGATAAATAAAAGAGTATGTGGCAAAGATAAAGGTTTTGTCTTTTTTTTTTTTTAAGATGGGACTGGCCGAAGTCCCTCTACACTCTAATAAGAAGGATCCCCTAGACATGAAAATCTTGAAGATATAGCAAATAGAGGAAATTGTACACATGTGGAGGAAAGAGAAGAGGAAAACCTCTTCTCTTCTAACTGGAGGAAAGGTAGGATGTATGAATACAGATGGGCAATTTTAATTAATATATATTAGAATACATATGGATAAAAGGATAATTTGCTGAACTATGATTTGTGCTGACTGAGGTGAGAGGTGGGAGGAAAGTGACCAACACCACAGAGACTAGTTGCTCCACTTATGAAGGGATGTGAGAGGACAGAAAGGAGTAAGAAGATGAGGTGAATTCGTGTGAAGCTGGGGAGAACAGAGGAAGAGAATAAACTGACAGCTGCCATGGGGGGCCAGACTTTGCAGGGCAAGAGTTGTAAAAACAATTGGTAGAAAATCTAGCTACATGTTCTAAGATTAGTTATCCTCTTCATCTTGGTTAACTCCTTAAGAACCTTTCAGTAAAGACCTTCATTGTCTTCCAAGGCTTTCTGGGTCATGTTGTACTTTTACCATGTTGAACTGTCCTCAAAGCAATTGGCTTTACTCCAGGTTATGTAGGTAATAAGATTTGGTGGTAGGAAATTAAGATCTTGCATAGTAAGAGGTGAGACTGTCTGCTGAATGTGAGGTAGGGAAGTGGTTTGGTCAAAGATTGGGAGAAAGTAGAGAAGTTTTCACATGAGTGTTGGGGAGAATCGCAGGAGTGTATTAGGGAAACCTAAGAATCAGTGAGCTATACTGAGGAGTCCAGTTGAGATTGGAGGTCCAAACTTTACCATAGCAACCATCTGGACAGTGGTATGATTTTCTCTGGCAGTGCTTAGCAGTATGGTTGGAAGCAGGAGAAAGCATTCAACTGGATTAAGCATTGGTATCCAGCAGTGTAGGTGTTAAGATTTTAACTTCCCAGTACTAGAAAGGTTCATGTCTAAGTATGCAATACTATAATGCCTGACAAATAGGAATTGCTCAATAGATCTTTATTGACTGGATGAACAGGAAAACTGAAAATACTGGTAAGAAGGTGTTGAAATAACAGGCCATGGTGTCCACAATTAATACGAAAGGAAGTGGAGACAAGAGAGGGCTAAAAGGGGAAAAGGCAAGGGGACCAAAGGTTCCTAGGAGATTTCTCAGGTCTACCAGTCACATGAGCAGTATCACCACTCAAGAAACTTTGAGTCTTAAACCAGCCCCTAGCAGCTGATCCAAGAAGCTATTAGGCCCAGTATTGGCCTTTAGTTCTTACCAAGAGCAACAAGCACATCCTTATATACTATCATCCCTCAGTATCCATGGGGGATTGATTCCAGGACACTCCCAACCTTCTGCAGATTCCAAAATGCACAGATGCTTTAAATTCCTTATATAAAATGGTGAAGTAGAATCAGCCTTCCAAATCTGCAGATAAGGAACCTGTATTGGAGGGCTGAGCATATTCCTGTTTTCAATGTTCAAAACTCCCTTAATACAGTCAAAACTAACACAACACTGTAAAGCAACTATATGCCGATAAAAACTAATTTAAAAAGAAAAAAATTTCCCTGCATGTAATATCTTTCTCATTCATTCTTTAAACCTGCTATTTCTCTTTGTTTATGAACTTTTGCCCTAGCTACTGTAGGTTTCTTTCTTTCTCCTTTATCTCTCATCCTCATTCACTTTCCATTTTCAATTGGTGAAAATAACCCAGGCCATAGCAGATATCATTAAAGATGAAATTCATGATATGTCTGCAATGAAGACAAGGAAATCCTTACATTTCAAAACTAAAGAAGTCAAAGTCTCTTACAGTCAGTGAAAATGGATACATTTAAAAATAGTCACAGCCCATACCGTCTTATTATCAAACTGCATTTTCCCAAGTACTTTCATTCAAAACATTTTCCATTCTTAGAGTACTGCTTATATTTTAATTATTAACATAAGTCTTTCTGCTATTAATATTTTATTGCAAATGTACATGATTTCTACAGTAGGATGAGTTGGGTAGACTTGAAAAGGAGCCCAAAGATGTTTACAGTAGTGTTCTGATGAAGGATTTGAAAAGGAACTTTTGGACTACAACCTGTTTGCTGGGGTTTGGCATAGTCTTGATTCCTGCTTGAATTTCCTGAAAAATCACAATAAGTTATTTCAGGAAAAACAGTTGCCAAACTTTCTGACAAGTCACAATGAATGGTTAAATTCTGAAAGGTCAACCAGCCATCTTTTGGCTCCCATCTCCTCTTTAAAACCAAGCTATTTTGAGAATTTCCATTCCTCATGCTCTTTTTCTTCCCAACCCTGACACTATTTGTATCCCCTCAGTGGCATTTTTTTTTTTGACTCAGGAAAACTTAAATAAGTTCCAAGATTGCAGAAGAGCCTTATTATTTGATGATTATGGGTCTTGTCTGGGAAAAACTCCAAACATAGATTTGCCATTTTAAGCAATTCCTTTGAATTCTCACTCTATTGTCAGCAATAGTTTGGTATTATTGGTTTATTATTGATTTTTTCCTTCCCTTTACATAAGTTAACTAGGCACTCCAATTTTCTCTTCTCTCTTATGTTTTCTTAGTTTTTAAGTCCCTGAAGGACTATATTGTTTTAGCTTTTTGAGTTTTGGAGAACACACACAATACCTTGCCAGTATCACAAACCCATAATCTTTTCCCCTTCAGCACCATGACTATTTCTTCTTTATAATCTTCCTTCTTTCTCTTTACTCTACTTTAATATAATCAGCTGCCACATTCTGTCAATTTTCCCTTTAAAATATATTTCAGTTTCATCTTTTTCTCTGACTTCCCACTGGCACTATCCTGTCACAGGTCATCGAAGGTTCTTTACACTCTCCCAGCCAGCTTTACTGCACCCTCCTCCCCTCTCCACACCTGTCCCCATGCCCCACCACACACTCAGTCCATATGGTCCATTATCCTGCTTAAAATATCCTGTGAGGGCAGGAAAGCACCTCTTATGCATTTAGGCACACCTCTTAATTCTCACAGTCCTGTATGATAAATGTGAGTTTCCTCATGTCATAAATGAGGAAGCTGACTTGCCCAAAGTTTAAGCAGCTTGTCCCAAATCACCCAGCTTGTAAGTGTTCCAGTCACTGGCCCTTAAATTTGAAGAGGGAAGAGTTGTCTGTGTTGTAACAGAAAATAAAACATTAACAGAACGAAGATTTGATATTTACTCTCTTTAAAGTCAAGGAATTAGACATATGTACAATTATTACCTCATCAATGGCAATGACTATCAAGAGATGGGGTTTACACCAGACAAGTAGAAATCAGAGAGCCTGCTCTCAAAGAATTTATAATCTAATTGGTCAGAGTATGCATCTAGTACATGCTGGATACACAGCACATGCTAAATAAATACTTGCTCAAGCCAGGACCAAGGAATGGAAGGAGTTTGTTAGTCTCTTTCTGGCTTGTCATAGGATGCTTCTTAATATAAAGGGCTCTGACACTTCCTCCTAACCCAGTCCCAAAGAATATCAAAACAATACACTGTTGGGGAAAAAAAAAAGTCGTGGAGATTACTGGGCTGCCTTCCAGCCACAGACCTATTTATTTTTCCCTAACAACAAGATAACTATTGCTGGACATTATTATGGGATTTTTCCATATATCACTTAGTTAGGACAGTGACGACCCACTGCAGCCTTGTAAAGTGATCTGGTCTTCTGCCAGCTTACCTCACTCTACAATTTTATCTTTGCTTTTTGTTCTTACGATTATTCAAACTTCCCATTGCCTCACCAATCCCTCATTTGACCACTGCTGCTGTGGACTACATACCTCAACAAAGACCCCTTGGAAAGGGTCTTTTTCACTTGCGGTGGGCTCCTTTGAAACAAGTTCTTGCTACGTTCAACATTTTGGCAAAAAAGGACAAGTTCAAGGAAATTGGAGGCCAAACTCAACAGAGCACTGGGTGCAGCTGCTGGCCCAGCTGTGCAATGATTCTCAACTGGTCCATTACCTCCAAAACTCAACTATTCAGCACAGCCTTCCCTAGTCCAGCACTCCTGTTGGTCTAATATATTTGGCAACAGCCATTATTTCAGAAATGAATGCTCGTGTGTATTTATAGCAAATCACGTGCCTGCTCTATCAACAATTAAAGAGATTAGGATTCAGCAGACATATTCCTCTAATTAGGACAAGATGGAAGATACAGCATACAGAATGCTGCAGTTTGGTCAAGGTTTATTCTTTCCTAACAAGACTGCCATGTTGTCTCTCATCACTCAAACAGCCCCTCACTCCTAGAGCCACCCCATTCCCTGCATGACATTCACTGTGTCTGTCCCATAGAATTTTCAGGCAGGGGATTCTGTTTGCAACTGACACTTCCAGTTTCCCCTTCCTCCCTCCTTCAAACCACACCGGAGACTTGAATGGACTGTTTCAAGGCTTGTTTTGAAAATAATGTGGACAGCATCATGTGGCCACTAAGTTCATTCAGTTACACCCTTTCCCTGGAGCTTTGGTAGATGTTATAAGCTCACACTTATGTGGTCTCTCCTCTGAACAAAAGCCTGAACTCAGTGTCTGGGCCATAAATTCCATCTTGCCTTGCTCTTGCCCATGCATTATTTAAGCAATCTTCTTGGTGAAGCCGGCATGAGAATTTCCCTCTGAGTAACAATCAGCGAGTGCCTTCCGTGCTGTTCTAACGGAAAATGTAGGCTATCTGAGAGAGTTCCACCCATTCACAGTCTTGATAATGAAATATGATAATCTAATTTGGTAAAAATAAACTGTGAAATCAGAGATTTGAGGCAAAAACTTTAAAGATGCAATTCAGACGAGCAATCAATGCTTATTCAGTTTCTGTACTATCTCAGCTTTCTCCCTGTGCAGATGCTTAAGTGATGCTAAATTAAATAATTGACAAATTTTTAAAACTGCTGGAAATTGCCATCTGTACTTAATTTTGGAATATGAAAAGGTCCATAGAAAACACCCTTTATGATTATTTTGTCTAATAACAGATATGAAACAATACAAACATCCCAGTCATAAAAATATAATGCGTCTCAAGCAGTCTGGTTTACATATTCAAACAGTTTTTCAAAACAAAAGACCACAGGAGGAGTGAAAAGCTGGGTTACCAATCCGTCTTTTCAAATGAATGGCAAAAGAATTGAGTTTTCAGTTTAAAATCTATCCCTCCAGCCCTCACCTCCCCACAAAACCAAAACCAAAACCCCAAAAACTCACCCACAGGCTTCCTACAGACAGTAATGATCACATCACTTTTTCACATTTCTCTTCTGGATAAACCCTGGGCTAAACTGTTCTCTGTTAAGAACTTTATTAGGTTGGTATTCCATTTATACAAAATGAAGTCTAGGACTGTAAATAAACATGCTTGAGGCTTCCATGAAAACAGAGAAAGAGAAACAAGCTCCCTGCGTGGGAACACACTGGCAAATACGTGGATAAAACAAGCTGAAACTTACACCAGACTCTCCTCCCAGGTCCAGCTCGGCAGGAGCCCCTAAAGGTACATTCTAGATTTTTTTAATCCATGTTCTGCTCTTCTCACTGAGGGGACTACTCAGGCACATGGTCAAGTTGCAATCAGCTTCTCCCTCAGTGATGTATGAGAGCTGGGCTGATTTATCTCGTCTTTCTGCAGCATATTAGCACTAATGTTCCTGCGTCTGCATCCTACCTTTCTTTAGCTGTAGCCCGGGCTTTATCATTGGTAATCTAAATTAAAGAGCCAGTGAACAGAAAAGGGTTGTTGTCCCCCACCCCTCCCTGTTTTCCATGAAACAATTGCCAGGCAGTCATTCCCGGACAAGGATTCCACTGTTTATTCTACGGAGTCTCCTCTTCAGTATCCCATTGAGACTGGAAGACAATTGCGAAAGGAGAGGACCAGCGAGACTGTCTTGGTTCAGAGGTCTACTCATGACTTATTCTCTAAAACGGGGCAGATGGCCTCAGGAATTACTAGAGAAAGCTGTCACTTGCCCGTTTTTCAGTCTAGAATACAGAATTGACACTATTTACAACAACAGAGTAACTTGATCCTCTGCTTATTGCCCAGGGTGCAGCACACCTTTCAATGACTTTTTTTTTCTCCTGAGAAATCTCTTCCTTTCCCCACTGATGTTTATTTTATACATGCTTCAATTTTCAATTTAATGTGGAATATGAGTGTCATGATTTAGCAAGTTGCACACAAGAAGCATAAAGTCCTATAAAAAATGGAAGGGAAAAATCAAACAAATTATTAACCTTGTTATAACTTTCTATCAACAAACTAGCTGAAGCAGCAGCAAAATGTTCTATTTAATTCAGGAGTTGTCAGTTCCTGTAAGATACATTTAAAATTTTCTCGAGCTCCATAAATGTTTGGGAAGAGGAAACATATCAGTAAATTTTCATATGAAGGTTTCTGATCTCTTGAAAATGTTGCCATCTCAGCAGCACCTCAATGCTTTTAACTCAGGTTTCCAACGATTAGTGGAATACTACTAGGTTTGTTTTCACATTTGAAGCAACAAAACTTTTTTAACAGCTGTTAGGCAGCAGCATTTGTGGGTAACTATAGTAAGTTTCATCTTTATTTTTGTGTATTTTGTTAAAACATTGTTTTAATAATTTTAAACATGTATACTGCATTTTTAATTTTGCTTTTGAAAATTAATAAACTGACACAGACATATAATACAGACTTGCCACTTTTCATAGATTTAGAATATTAAATTCTCTAATTCCTTGATATTTGCATTGCTTTGATTTTTCATTATTAAAACTATGTCTCTTGTCAGAAACGCAAAATACTCACATTCCGGGCCCTTGTGTCCCCTCTAACCCCTTCAAAAAACTATTTAATATCGAACTTTCTGCTTCCCAGCTCTTCTCAGAATTGCAGTCAAGACAGCACACTCAGGAGGGTTCCTTGAAGACTATCCAGAGTATCAGTTCTAGATTGTATCTCTGGGTTAAATTTTTCACATTTATATGAATTTCTACACTCTAGAACTTGTTTATACTGAACTGCTCTGCAAACATCCAGGGTAATTATTTAAAACTTTAAATTTGGGCTTGTCACTCAGTTGGTTACAAACTCTGCATAGCTTGCCGTTATTCTTAGGATTAAAGCCAAAATCTTTATCACGGCCTTCAAGGACTCAGTTTTATTTCACTCGGAAGATAAGCCCACCTTCCCAGAACTGACTGGCTGGGATTCAGAACCATCAATCAATCAAGTATTGAACCCCTGCTCTTTACTGGCCAGTCAGCTCTGAGCATGGTATCTGAGCACCCGTATGGGATGCTGAGAGAATTCCAAAAGCAAACATATAGGCCTTTTCTTTTAGTTTGAAAGTAACATACTTGAATACGATCTCATTATTTCACATGTCAGCTTATAAACTATGACAAAATCAATATGAAGCAAGTCAGACTCAAAAATGCAAAGTGAAGATAAAATCAAGAGTAAAAAGAATAAGATGAAATTAAACGTTTGATGAATGTTAACTGAAACTGACTTAGGCTAGAGGAGAAAAGGGGAAACCATTAAGAAGAAGAAACTCCAAAATAAGTATTGCTCAAGCTTGGTATTCTTATGCTTCCAAGGTCGGTGGCTCACATGAGCTAAATTAGACTTACATTTTTTAAAATCAACTATTCCATGACTGTGGTTATGAGATTCTTCTGAAATAATACCTAGATTTTCATTACATTACTGTTGATATTATTCTCCTTCAAAAGTTCTCTTTATTTTAGTCATGAAAACAACTATATGATAAACTTCATCAGTTTCTAAATAAGATGGCCAAGGAGCCCAACAACACAGAGCCCTGAAAATATGGGCTTTTTCATAACCTAAAGATCTACTTTGCAGTTAACCAAGAGCAACATGATCCTTTCATGCAACTTGTATGTAAGTTCGTACATAAAATAAAGTCCCAAAGACATATGAAGCATCCACTAACAACACCTTGACATAGTCCAGTGTGTTAGGAATTGACACCCCAAGGCCCCATAAATCCCACAATATGTCCAATGCTTCTCGCCACTGTTCAAATAATTTATACTATTAAAACCTTCTCTTGGAAGAAATTCTAAGACTCTGAAACCAAACTACTGTGTTCAACTCATAGCTCTGCCATTTACCAGCTGTATGATCTTAGGTAAGATACTTAAACTTATTGTAGCATGGGTGTGTTAAATTCACCTGCAAAGTGGGATAATAAGAGTTCTGCTTCTGGTCATGAATGTAATACCTTCTCAGTTTATAACAATTACAAACTCCAAATAAAATATTAAAAACAACAAATAGAATATTAAAAACAACAACTATTTGAAGGTACTGGAGAGAGACCACAAGCAGGCAGAAACTCATGGGAAGTTGACACTTGGAAGAATGGTTCTCCATAAATTACCCATTTTTTAAAAACTGCTTTACAATTAAGGGCAGGCCCAGTTGGTCAGTTCTGCAGGGTGGCTATATCTCAGGTAGGAACTTGCCATCTTCTTGGTTGGGGAATCAGAGGATAGAGTTCAGAGAGAAGACAGAAGCAGACAAAATGAAGGAGGAAATACAGAGAGAAAAGGAAGCTCCAAATTCAATATATAAAATCTGATAAAATTTACAGCTGATGCCAATACTATACATATGTGGAACAGATTTCAAGCAGCCCAGCTAAGGTGAAAAGAACTAACCAGATTCTGCTGCTGTCTGTCACAGGGAAGACATATTTGGAATTTGGAATTCAAGTTCCATCAAGTTAATTACCTATTAAAATAAAAAAATTAAAACTCTTGATGGGCATCTAACCAAATTCAGAAGCTCTATAACATTCCACTCACAATGTCCACAATACATTCCAAAATTACTAGTTATGCAAATAATCAGAAAAATGTAACTCATCCTCAAAAGGAATGATAATTCATAGAGTCCAACTCTGAGATGATGAAGATATTGGAATCAGCAGAGTTTAAATCTGTTATTATAACCGTGCTAAAGGATATTGTTAAATTCACAGCGGAGAAAAGTAAAGTACAAAAAAAAGAACCAATTGGAAATTTGATAACTAAAAGATACAATATCTGAAAAAAATTTCACTGACTAGACCTAACAAACAGAGGAAAATAATAAGTATCAGTGAACTTGAAGACGGAAAAATATATACTATCTATTCTGAAAAGAAAAAAAAAAAACTTTAAAAATGAACAAAACCTCACGTTCTAACTGAAATTCCAGAAAAATTGGAGAGGAAAGAATGGGCAAGAAAAAAAATTGTGAAGAAATAATCCAATTTTGCCAAAACTCGGTTTAAAAACCAACATAAGTTTGCAAATTCAAAAATTCTTGTAACCTGCAAATAGAATAAATAAAAAACAGAACTAATTTTTCATCACAAGTAATGGAGGCTAGAAGATAACATAGTGAAACCTTTAAAGCACCAACAGGAAAAAAAACAACTGTCAAGCTAGAATTCTATATCGGGCAAAAAAATTCTTAGACAATGAAGGTTTCCACTGTTTGCAGATAACACAATTGTTTCTAGTCGTGTCCGATTGTTTGTGAGCCTTTGTAGCCCATCAGGCTCCTCTGTCCATGGGATTTCCCAGGCAAGAATCCTGGAGTGGGTTGCCATTTCCTCCTCAGGGGATCTTCCCGACCCAGGGTTCTTCCTGACCCAGGGATCGAACCCAAGTCTCCTGCGTCTCCTGCACTGCAGGTAGATTCTTTACCTGCTGAGCCACCAGGGAAGCCCTCATAGAAAAATCGTAAGAAATCTAAAATGGGCCTTTTACCTCGTTGCAGCCGAAAAAGCAACATGGGTCACTAGCAGCTCTACTGAAGCCAACCGAGAAAATTCGGCCAGGGTTCTCGCTCTTTCCGGGTCTGCTCAAACCAGCACGGTCTGATCTGGAAATACGGCCTCAATATGTGTCACCAGTGTTTCCGCCAGTATGCGAAGGACATTGGCTTCATTAAGTTGGACTAAATGAACTTCCTTAGATAGCTCATCCAGCACATCAACCTTAGGCGGAAATAATACTAGCTCTTTGTATATAAAATAAAAGTTTAAAAACTTCAAAAAATAAAAAAAAGAAATCTAAAATGGATTAATAGTTCCTATCTCATATAGTTGTTATAAGAATCAAATGAATTTAAATTTTAAATTCAGAACTGTGCCTAACACCTAGTAAGCACTATATATGCATTTAAAATAAAAAAAAAAAACATCTAAATATAAAATCTGCGAGTGTTACATATTAGCTTATTGACAGCAAGTGCAGATTTATTTGTCAGAATAGCTAAATGGTAGGCTACTTTAAGGAATAAGATTATCTTTGGTCAGTGTCCCAGGTTATGAAAATGTTAGTCACTCAGTAATGTTAGTCACTCAGTCGTATCCGACTCTTTGCGACCTCGTGGAGTGTAGCCCACCAGGCTCCTCGTCCATGGAGTTCTCCAGGCAAGAATACTGGAGTGGGTTACCATTTCCTTCTCCAAGGTTATGAAAGGGTTCAGGGCAAATAATACTTGGGAGGCCTAGAGAATGGTCAGTTCTGGCATTCCTAAAATAGGAAGATGAAGTTTGTTATGGAGGTCAAACTGTTTGTTTCAGTTTGTTACAGAGGGTTACAGTTTGTTACTGTCTACAGGGTTACAATTTTATATGTGATCTATTATGTGTATAAAATTATATAAACTAATCCAGTTGTGTCTAATAAGCAAATAACTTGCTGTGACCTATGTAAGTACTCTCCTGGCAGAATATCCATGAAAGACATGAAGTGAAAAAAAGACAGTTTGTATAATAGCATATTTACACTATAACTTAATTTTCAATGCAAAAAAGATATGCAAATAGGATAACTGCATTGCAATGTACATATAAAAATTTCTGGAAATACCCAAATAAAAGCGTTAATTAGTAGTAGAGAGCTCTAGATAGTGGGAGCAGAAAGGACTTTAATTTTTTACTTAATATCTTTGGCATAGTTTGAATTTTTTAAAATATTGACATTTTTACTTTGTAATTAAAAAAATTAAATCCCTTACAGAAGCAAAAAATGCATCAACATTTAAAAGTCACAATGCTTAGAGTATTTGTTTCCTAAGTCAAGTAAGATGAAAAGGAGCCTTCCTTTGTGTTCTTTAAACAAAGGTAGTTTTATTTTAGACATCAAGAGCATATTCCAGATGTTTTTGCCCCTAAAATCTCTCCCAGCATCCCACTTGATGGGGATGAATTAAAAACCCCAGTCAGGTCAAAGTTTCAGTCTGTCTTCGCAGGTAGACTTGTTAGAACAGAGAGCACTGAGACAATGAAGGTCCTGATGCCCCTGAGAGCCCACTCCACCCTAATTCACGCTTTCTGACTTCTGAACCAATCCAGGAACTGGTTTCCCCTACTCCTATTCCTGAATGCATGGAGATCACAGAGACGAATCCAGATCAGAGACAACCCATCACCTCAAGAGGCACAGAATTTTAAGGAGAATGACTTTAGAAAATGTTTAATTCATCCACAGACAACCAACCACTCTCCAGGTAAGGAAACAGAAGTCTACAGACATAATTTGCTCAAGATCGCAGGGTTACTAAGTGAATACAGCAGGTCTCTTGAGCCCCAGGGTAGCATCCTTTTTATGATGATGGAGAAAGGGTCTAAAAGGTCCTATTGGTGCTGGACCAGGGGCTGTGCCTTCATAAACAGAGTATATACTAGGATGTAGGTTTGACCAGGAGCGGAAGAGTGTCATCTTCCTGCCTTTATCACAGACCCTCAAACTGGACTGCAAACACCAAAAAGTGACTGTTATTCATTTACTCTCATTACTAGTGTTCCATAAGATGCATATACACTTTCTCTACAAATAATCCATTATTACAGAAGAGGGAAGATTTCCTATTTGAGATGTGCTTTCTGGCCACATCATTCAGAGATGCTTTTAGTATATAACTAACACTAATGAAGGTCTCTTGCTATGTTTTTCACATTTTTGTCAGGCAATAGGAAACCTGGAGATATTTAAATTAATGAAATGTGTACTACTATGACCTATAATATTGTTTTTTTTTCTCTATAGTGGGAGCTATAAGTCAGTTTCTAAAGTTTAAGAGGTAAACCAATGATTAGGTTCTGGAATTACTTAGAATCAATAAATCTGAGACTGATTTAATCAAACTGCCTTGTAAACCTGTCCAGAACCATAAAGGTATCCCTCATTCCTCTCCACTAAAAGAAAAAGAAAAACTCCCAAAGAATAGTCATGAGAGCACTCATAGCTTTTACACACATAAAAATCCATATGTAAGCTTTAAAATTATGGATAGGCTATAAGAAATCTTTCTTACTATTTATCAAGACAAGTTCTCTAAAACCTCTCCTAGAGGTGGTTATTTACTAACACTGATTTCTGGCTATAATAACCACAGAATAATAAAACTGTTGCCTGGATTCAACATCACATTTTTCCACTAATAGCAGACAAACTTTCCAACAAATTATCGTAAGTTCCTCAAATACATTAGGAACATGATTCCTTTAGGTATACCCTCACATCTGCAGGAATACATCTTGGGATTAAGGAGGTGAACACCTATGTGCATTGTAAGAAGCTAAATGAGGATACATACATAGCAGCCCCTGGCTAGACATGAATGCTACTCACATTTATTATATTGCCACCCACTCCCCTCCCAGACACTTCATTACTAATGATTTTCCAACACAAAAGCTTTTAAAAACTTTGGTCTTTTGTGAAAATTCAGTAGGATAATAAAAACCTTCCAGCTGAACAAACAGACTAGGGCAGAAAGATCGTCTCCTTAGCATTTGCCACAGAAAGTATCATCTGCCCTGACTCCACCCTGGTGTTTCATTAAAGTGGTGTCGTTCAAAATATGCAAATGACAGTAATAATCTGAACAAACAAATGGATTAGGTGAGCCTCTATAGGCAATTTACTTGGGGTAATTAAGAATGCTAAGTCAAACAAATTATTATTTTAAATGGCAAGTAAGCTTTAATTAAACTTGATTTCTATACTAAAATGAAACTACTAACCCAACAGAAGGCATCCTGTGTGAATTAAAAGGCAAAGTGCCAAGAAGGGAAAAAAACTAATGTATGCTCTGCTTTTTGATTCACCAGATTAGGACCAGGTATAACTGTATTCACATTGGAACGAGCTCACAGAGAAGTATTTCTGTGCATGAATTTAGTATTGATATAATGCATTGGGGCACCTCAAGGACTAATGTATTTTAAATGGTAAGGATGCTAAGCAAAATTAGAACCAACCCAAACCTAAGGTAATTTCTCTCCAACTAGCATCTCAAATTTTTTCTACCATTAAGGGAAACCAGCAGACTGTAGCTCACAGGGATTAAGATTCCTTCCTAGGGGTTAGGGGAACATGGTGACCCAGAGGAGAGCCTCCACAGCTATGCTAGCCACCAACCAAACATACATGTGTATGATGGAGCAAACCAATGGGCCCCAATCGATAAACATGGAAATAAAGATGCCCAGAGAGAGAGGAAAATCTCCAGAACTATCCTGAAATGGACAAGGCTAAAACATGATCCTATTAAAGTAGATTATACTTGTGTATTTGCTCCTACAGAACAATATAATAATTACAGACTACTTTGAAAGCTTCAAGTCTTCTCTGAGACTAGACATAAGAATGTCACTTCTCTCTTTAATGCTTTGTCCCAGTACCTGTAATGGAACTCTGATTAGACCCCAGCCACCAGCACTGGCAAGCAGAAAAGCCCTCACAGAACCACCTGTTTTCTTCTCCACATGAAGCACCTCTCCTGGTTTAGCCTTCTGGGTCTTCGCTCTTCCAGCCCAGTGTTCCTCAGGGACACACAAGCTGAGTCCTGTCCTCTCCGCTCCTGGCTTTCTGGTCAGGCCGGGTGACCCAGGGCAATTGTCAAGGAAGAAGCTACGAGTAGCAGTGGGTGGTGGCAGGAGACAGCAGGGAGGGGCCTGGAGAAGTCACTCTAAGTCACTACCTCTGGCACCTGGACCCAGTCACCTGCCACACAAGACTATTTTCACATGGTCTCCCTAAATAGTCTGCCCTCAGGGGGACCCTAGGTATACTATTATAACACTCATGACCATGGGAAGGAGTTGTTGTCAAGCCTGTGTTCCAAGGAGCAGAGAGAACTCCAGACTACTCCATTTTCTCTTCTGTACTTGTGCCTTCTCTCTGGAGAGGCAGCCATGAACTGACCTGAGGCCTCTCCTCCTGTCTAATCCTGCCCCTGGCCAAAACGGGATTCATTCACCCAATAATCACCAGCCACTGTCAACATGGCTTCCCTGGTGGCTCAGATGGTAAAGTGTCTGCCTGCAATGCGGGAGACCCGGGTTCGATCCCTGGGTCAGGAAGAACCCCTGGAGAAGGATATGGCAACCTACTCCAGTACTCTTGCCTGGAAATTTCCATAGACAGAGGAGCCTGGTAGGCTACAGTCCATGGGGTCTCAAAGAGTCGGACTTGACTGAGCGACTTCACTTTCTTTCTTTCACTGTCAACATGTTGGGCCCTACACTGTGCTCAGAGCATAGAGCAAGACATCATTGCTGTTCTCAAGCTGCCCACATTCCACAGACAGGTAAGACACGCAAACAAGAACTACAAAATGTGTGCTGGAAAGAGGATGGGATGCTTGCATCTGAGGAGCAAGACAGTCAGGGGAGGGAACCGCCTGTGACTGAACTTCAGTCCCATTGGAACATGTCCACCCCTCCAACCCACCAGAAGGAGAGCAGTGCATGACAAGAAAGAGCTTTGTCTCTCGAGTTAGAGCAGAAATTCCAAGAGTGCTGGGGGCTTGGTGTGCTGTGAGGGCTCAAGAAATGTTTGCTGAATAAATGAATGATCTAAGAATCTAGACCTGCCCCTGGGACATTTGGGGACAGAATCTTGGCTAGTGAGGATCTCAGAGGTCATCTGCTAATCCACCCCTCTAGAATTTGTAGATAAAAGACTTATTCTAAAATATCTGCACAGAGGAAGTGTGCTGGGCCCATACAATGTTTGCAGGTGGAATGGATAGATATGATGTGGTAGATCCAGTCAATGAAATATTATTTGGCAATAAAAAAGAACAACTGACACGTACTACACTCTGGATGAATTTTAAAAGCTTCACTCTCAAGGAAAGTAGCCAGACACAGAGGCCACATGGTATATGGTACCACTGATAAGAAACATCCAGAAAAGGCAATTTTAGAGAGACAGAAAGCAGACCAGTGGTGCCTGGGGCTGGGGGGTAGAATGAGATTAACTAGGTATGAGGATTCTTACCAGAAGGATAAAACTTCTAAAATTGGACTATGGTGATAGTTGTACCACCCTAGACACAGAATAACTGAATTATATACTTGAACTGGGTGGATTTTATGATATATAAAATACACCTCAAAATTGTTTAAAAGTTTTATAAGAGGAGTCATAAGTTGTACATTTATACTCATGCTGGTATGAAGGGGGCTGCTACATGTTTGAAAAAACAAAAAAGCCCAGATTTTAAAGAACCCCCACCTCATCTGCTCATTCCCACCCTCAGGGCCTTCCATCCCCCTTCCCAAAAAGTCTGCTTGTAGACACAAAGCAGATTAGTGGTTCCAGGACTGGAGGGAGTGGGGCTGGGAAGTGACTGCTTAATGGGAATGGTTTCCTTATGAGGTGTTGAATCAGTTCTGGAGCTAGATAGTGGTGATGGTTGCAAAATATTATAAATATACTTAATGCCACTGAATTGTACCCTTGAAATGGTTAAAGTGGTAAATTTCATGTTATGTGTATTTTACCAGAATTTTTTAATATCTACTTTTTTTTTTTTAAAGGCCATGTTTGAGGAACATTTTCACATTTCCTTTTCATCTGCCAAACGCATTCCCCAGTAGCCACAGAGGGGCCAGCTGCTGTCCCCAGCCACCTCGTGTCAGGATGTCTTAGTCCAGGTGACAACATAGCTCTCAGCAATTTGTTTGCTGCATGCTCTCCTCATTTTTTCCCCTGGTTGGCAAACATCAGACATTAATTAAAAAAAAAAAAAAAGAACCTGGGCTTGGTTTGCATTTTAATCCTGCCCACTTGAAACTGGCTGGCATCATTCAAAACAACATACGAAGGGACGTTCCCAGAGCTGTCAGACCATCTCATTAAGTGTTGTTACCGAGGGTTCCTGACTCCCTGAAAGTGTAGGAGGCAGTGACTCCTCCTGGCATGAATTTAACCATGGCGTATTATGAAATACCTGCTGCTCAGTCAAAAATTCTGCAGGTCCACAAGGCTCTAGGGCTGCCTGTTCCCACAGAACCCAAAAGCCAACCTCTCCTGGAATCACTTCCATGTGGTTCCTATGGCAAATGTCCTAGGTCGCTGGGATCAATGATAATTCCTGAATTACTTCTTTCACCAATATCATTGGCCTCAGTATTTCTATCAGACAATCTGAAGGGTGTGTTAAAACATTCTTTCCTTTTTCCCAAATGGGACGACAGTTGCTAAAGAATTTAGTCAGTTGCACAAGGATACCTACTGATTTAGAGCTAGAACCAGGGTCTGAACATGCTCAGGATTCATGTATTTGATTGCTGTACTTAGGAAGTAAGACTGTTCAGCTGTAAAATATTTTCTACCTCAAAGATGACATTAAACTCATACTCTCATTTTAGAATTGCTTAAAATATGCCTGGTATTGAATGAACTAGAAAAAAAAAACCTTTCAGGTTTCCAGTTGTGAAACAGTATTTGGAGAGCAAGTACTAAACGCCAAATGTCCAAAAGACCTCCTCAGAAGAAATCCTTACTGCCAGCCAAAAATCACAGGAACACAGTGTGGCTGAATGTTTAAATTGTGTTTTTTAGACACTGGATAATTTTCTGACCATTAAAGACAATCACAGCCAAACCCAACAATAAAAGTAATTGAATCTCATGCTTGAGAAGCACACAGCTGACTCATGGTGAGGAGGAGGAGATGAAGGAAGCACATGAGAGGAGGTCAGAAACCCAGGAGTAATTTTCCCTCCCACTTTGAGCAGAGCCTGCCCACACAGTGGACAAGCTGGCGATGGAAGCCTGTCCTCACTGCCTGAGTGCCCATCCCCACTAGGACCCACACTCCCAGGTGGCACCTGAAAACCATCTACAGGTGTAAGAGATTTAACCCAGCCTCTGCTCCAGGTCAGGTCATTAAGATGAGGTTTCCAGGAGAGGACAGAGCGAGGCCACCTCCACTCAGGCCTTGGTAGACTGTGCCTGCTCCGGGGCTCCCAGGGCACTGGGCACACACAGGGCACTTGACTTTCCCGGCAGTGCACAATGACCAACCATAAGATACAGCCTAACTTGAGAAGTGTGCATGAAAGTTTTTGCCTTACATTTATACCAACTGCATCAAATCTTAAAGATGCCACACTGACCCTGACTGAAAAGGATTTACAAGCTAATGGCAAAAATACTAGCAGCCATCGGAGATAAGCTAACCAACCAGTTGGTGTCAGAGCAAGGTCTATTTCTGCAAACATTTCATGTGTACCTATTTTGAGATCAAGTTGGTGGTCACAGAGAAGGTCTCAATGTTTTGGCCAGAAAAAAGAGATCCTCCTATGGGAGCCTTGGGTAACTTTCTGAGCATCAGTATTCTCATCTATAAAAGTGGGTATTCAGGGCCACAATCTCAAACACATGAAATGCCTGCAATAGAATCATGCTAAGTGGGATAAATAGAGACAAAAAATGACCTCCTGTCCTTGAGAGTTGAGTCTACATTTTTACTTAGCTCAAAAGAGTGACATGACCCCTGTCTTATTCTTTTCCCTTACTCCTCTTATCTAATTATAGTTTACATCCTATATTCCATGGCCATGCCTCTCATACCTGTCACCTTTTTCTAGTCTACAGTCACCCTAGTAAGGCCTTATCCTGGCATGAGAGACCACTGTCACAAATTCCCAATTCACAGACCACCTCCAGCCTCCCCCTCAAACTCTCCTGCACTTTTTAGTCAGATCCTTCTCATTCATAATCATTGTGTTGACATCAAAACTCTAAAGACTCATCAGTGTCCAAGGGATCAAGTCCAGATTCTAGACTCTGGCTTAGATTCTTGCCCATGTTCCTATCCACAAATTCTCTGCTCCACTCAAAATAACCCTCAAATGCCTTTAACTTAACCACCTCTGCAACTTTAGCCCTATATTGCCATGACCTGGGTGCAGACTATTCTACAAAACAGTCACCACAGTATCTCCATCCCATTTACTCTTCCCATATTGTGACTTTAATGTGTCAAAGGCTGAGTTTACTTTCCCTCCCCTTGAATCTAGGTGCACTTGTAACTATGACCAAAGTGGCAATGGATGACTTAACAACGTAGGTCATCAAACTGAAAGCACTTCTGCTTGGCTCTCTTGGGATACCAGCTCTTGTTACCCAGCCTTCATGCTAAGAGGGAGCCAAGCAGACATGTGGAAAGGCCATGTGTAGGTGCTCTGGTCATAAGCACTAGCTCATCCCAGCTGACAAATCAACATCAGCTCATAGACATGCAGCCTTCAGTTGATTCCAGCCCCCAACCATCCTCTGAACTG
The DNA here is from genome assembly GCA_024291935.2 of Okapia johnstoni. Lineage (NCBI taxonomy): Eukaryota > Metazoa > Chordata > Mammalia > Artiodactyla > Giraffidae > Okapia > Okapia johnstoni. The sequence continues at coordinate 127,283,577 of CM044308.1, read as the reverse complement.
CCCCGGATAATCCTACATGGAGCAGAAACAAACTGTTCTCTCCCATCCCCCTGCCCAGCTACACACTATGCTCCATCCAAGTTGCAGATTCATGAGCAAAAGAAAAGAGTATGATTGTTTTAAGTGACTATGTTGGGGTGGTTTGTTATGTAGCAATAGGTAACCAGAATAGACTAAAATGCCCTTCCCTTCTTTTTGGCTTTCTCAAATCCTACCTGGCTTTCAAAAGCCCAATACAGATCTCACCTTGTTCATGATCTTAAGCTCACCCCAAATGATCTCTTTCTCTCTCTTGCTTGAAGCCTGAACAGCACTCAATAAAGACCTACTATTATGGACCATAATCTCCTTGAAGGAGAAGACCATGCCTATGTTTATTGAGAACACTTTCCTATCACTTGCCAGAATACCTTACACATAACAGGAGGTCTCTCTCTCTCTCTCTCTCTCTCTCTCTCTCTCTCTCTCTCTCTCTATATATATATATATATATATATATATATATATATATATATATATATATATATATAACTCAATGGATAATTCATTTTCTAGTCTCCAGAGTAAAATGCACACAGTAGGTACTTACATGATATCACGACACATGTTTAATATTAAAAAATAGGAAAAAAAGACAATAAAAATTATCTTTAAATGGAGGATCAGGTAGCAGTAGGAAATTCAAACTTTTCAAGACTTTAAACTGCTTTTCTACTGAGTAAAGTAGATGCTTTTTAAATTAACAGTATAAGTTCAAGAGTGAGTATGTGTGTGTGTTTTCAGCCAAGTTGGTGTATATTTGTATGTAGATTTATATGTCTCTTTGGGAACTGTTCCTTTGTTAATAATTAAACTGTATATGGGAGTTTTGTGACATGGCAGTAACTATCCATGTTCTATGGTCGTGTAATTACTCAAGTGTAATTAGAATACAGGAGGGTTTAGAGATAAGCAGAATGTTTCCTGTCAAATATGATCTGTATCAGGACTTCTTAAACTGAGGATCATGTACCCTCCATGGTTGTCACTAGATGGGCTTCATGAAGTTCATGCCTAAAATCACATACAAAATTTTGTGTATATTTGTATTCTAAGGCAAGCAATGGGGAAATACCAAAGCAGGTTTGGCTATGCCACTGCCTAGCATGGTGGCCTTGGGGAAACCCTTATAAGCTCCTTGGACCTGCTTCTGGATCTACTCCACTGTAAAGACAGGGGGATGCACTAGAGCCATCAAGACATCTCAAGGCAGTTTCTCCGAGAAAGGCCCTAAAGTGGAAGGAGAGGGCTACCTCACTTGGTGTTTTTCCATTGCATTTTCTTTCCTATAAAAGAACAATGATATTTTGATTAAAATATGTATCTGTGTTTACAACTGTTTATTTAGTAAACTTTAAGGGCCTATGATGTGACAATCGTTGGTTATGAAATTCCCACTCAGTCTTTGATACTTGGAAATTACTGAATAGACCATTCCAACACTACACAGAATTCTAGAAGATAAAGTGGACAATAAAAATATCAAAAACAACACAGAAGACCTAAAAACTAAAGGATTCATCATTAAATGGGTAGAATAGGGATCATGCAAAAGATCAAGTAGACACAGGGTACTACGTACGAACCAGGCTGATTAGGCTAATCTGTACTACAAGGTGAGGGCCCACTTGCTCCTTTGCCTTCCAGAATTGCATGCTCAGTTAAGAGAACAGCTTTCCTCCCTAGAGGAAACTCTTTAAAGATACAGAAGTAGATACTGTCCTTCCCAGAACCTCTGAACCAGCTCTCATAGGAATAGAGAGTCAGAAACAAAAAGCAAGCAAACACAGATGCTTAATGGAACGGAAGACATATAATGAGTAATTTGGACTCAGGGATAATCTGAACATAATTCTTCTCATGCTCAATGATTTCAATAGGGGAAGTATAATTTTATAAAAGCTTTGAGTTACAGAAAAAACAAAACCCCCCAAAAAGTAGGTTTTCAGCACTTAAGAGGATGAAAATATGACTATTTCATCATTTCTTGGTCCATCAATTGTTTCCCTTAATGTTAGTATTTTTAAACTTTTAAATATGTATGTGTGTATGTATATAAGACTTAATATGTCATATTTTCTGGATATCATTTGAACGATGATGTGACCCTACTAAATATTCAATAATATTCTATGAATGAGTAAATAAAGTTTCCTACTAAAGCCCAAAATGTCAGTAAACCAAGGACCTGGCTTTATAAGGAAGCTGAACCATTTTTCTAAATTATCACTAATAATATCCACAGTATATTTCTTTCATTAAAAGTATAAATGGAGATTCTCAGTTTGTTGCTGCTAAGTTGAGGGTGGGGCATGGAGCTCTACACAAGGAAGGGACTTTTCTCTGCTTGGTGTGTGGGGATCAGGGTAGGGGTTAGGAGACAGTCTTGTTTACTGCCCACATTTGAGAGCTGTGGTTAATTTGTGCTTAAGAAAAAATAAGTGCAGTAAAGAACAACATAAGGTACAAGTAAATTGGGTTTGGTTTTCTCCAATACGTGCGTGTTTCATGCAATTCTTTCCCCTGGTTCTCCCCCATAACTGGGTGTTCGGTAAATGTGCCATACCTTTCTAGACTTGAGATAAATTTGTACAAGTGTGAACAAAATGCCTAGGGCAGAGAAAGTATTTGGGGTGTCCTGTATCTCCAAATTATATTAAAAAATGTATATATAAAGTCTTCTGGAATCACCTCCAGAATGAAGGCGACCCTATGATAAAATTTCAAAAGGCATACCTATGCAGTAAAAACTAAATATGGTACTCATCACCAGCATGTTTAGAAAGACCTTAAGTTTAAGATACTTACTTTATACTATGCATTAGATTCCTTAGACAAAGCTGCCTCAGGATTCTTCCTTTTGGTCATAAATCAAATAACCAAAAGCTGATATATAATGGTATATTACTTCATTTTCTCTAAGTCAGTCATTTTAGAATGAAAACACATTGCAGGCCAAACAAAGGTGGAAAATGGTAGATTATCTTCACTCTAAATTTCCAGTGCATTTAGAGGTTGGATTATTTGATCATCTTGATATGATGGACCAACCAGGACTTTGAGTGGGCTGAGGTTGAAATGAGGAAGACATTCCTGAGGCGGACGGTCTTTCACATCATGATTTGTACAGAGACATAAACATATCTCATCTCTCAGGAAAACAGAAGGAAGACCTTCCAATGATATGTATGTAGGAAATAACAGGAAGGGCTGAAGGTTATAACCAACCTAGATAGCATATTTAAAAGCAGAGACATTACTTTGCCAACAAAGGTTAGTCTAGTCAAGGCTATGGTTTTTCCAGTGGTCATGTATGGATGTGAGAGTTGCATGGTGAAGAAAGCTGAGGGCCGAAGAATTGATGCTTTTGAACTGTGGTGTTGGAGAAGACTCTTGAGAGTCCCTTGGACTGCAAGGAGATCCAACCAGTCCATCCTAAAGGAGATCAGTCCTGGTTGTTCATTGGAAGGACTGATGTTGAAGCTGAAACTCCAATACTTTGGCCACCTCATGCGAAGAGTTGACTCATTAGAAAAGACCCTAATGCTGGGAAGGATTGGGGGCGGGAGGAGAAGGGGACAACAGAGGATGAGATGGTTGGATGGCATCACCGACTCGACGGACATGGGTTTGGGTAAACTCCAGGAGTTGGTGATGGACAGGGAGGCCTGGCGTGCTGTGATTCATGGGGTCACAAAGAGTCGGACACGACTGAGTGACTGAACTGAACTGAAAATAAAAACAGATATCTTATACAAAGTATCTCTTGATTTTTCTTAAGTATCTCTTAAATTTTCACCTCAAGGTCTTATAAGAAGAATAACCAGCACAGTAGCCACTTCATATTTGTTGAATTTAACTTGATGTTATAGATTCCAGTTTCTTCATGAATGTTAGTCAGAATGAAACACTACACCATATTTAGGCCACTTTTGAGTAAATGTAAGTATTTTTCTTACATATATTGCATTCAACAGGGTTGAAATTGGGGGGTTTTGGGGGGCTGGTTTATTTGTTTATTGGTCTGTCTGTCTGGTTGGTTGGGTTGTTGATGACATTGTTAGATCACAGGACGGTAAGAGAGAAACAGTACAGCCCAAATCATGAGGTGGTGAAGTCAGATAAGACTAGCTTAAATCCTACCTTCTTCACTTTACTAGCCATTCAAGCTTGGGCAAGTTCCTTAATCTCTCCAAGTCTCAGATTTCTTACTTATAAAATGGATTAATAATCCCTACTGGCCAGGGTTATTAGGAGGATTAAATGAGACAATAATATATATGATGCCTACTTAGCATAATGACTCACAGTAAACATTAGGCATGTAGCTAACCTTATGTTTATTATTACCTCATTAAGTCAGAGTTAGGATTAGACAAAATAATACATAGAGGCACTTACCATGGTTCTTGACATATAATTAAGGCTAATGCTCAAGCTCTAGAAGGACACAGTTTAATACACATGAGCTATCTTCCTTACATAACCCAGGGAGTTCTCTCACATGACAGTTCTCCTGGCCACATGGTTTTTTGTGCCACAGGAGCTCATGCATAGGTCTATCTCAGGCATACATCAAACACCTGATGAGTCTCTCTCTCAGTGTTAACTCTAAAAATGTTCCCCAGTTGTCAGAAATCACAAGAAATAGAAAGAAGCATCAGCATCTTTGGATCTGCAGTGAGAATGCTAGGAAATATGACTGCTTTGATGTGACACTTGTGGATGTTGAAAGCACTAGCATCAAACTCGCCCGCATGTAACCATGAGCTATTTTCAGCCCTTTGTGCATTTCCTGGTTCTACCTGGATGAGATATGTGCACACAAAAGCAATTTGTCATACACGCCACTCAACTAATTATGGCCTGAGTGATCTCCTGTGTCACGTCCTCAAGCTCTTTGCATGACTCATCATTCAGATGGGAAGCAGGAAGCGCTCCACTGGGGATGGGGGTGGGGGAGGAAGTCAGAAGGATGCCACACCTCAGGACAATACCCTTCCTACCAAAGCAGTGTTGTTATTCTCAACTACCCAGAAACACACAAACAGAGCATGTTTGATCACCCCATCAGAGAGGAAGACCGAGGCTGTGAGTTTACCCTGGTGCCACATTTGAGACATCATGTGACAAACAGCTATTAATACAACCAAGGGTCCATTCCACTGACCCCTTGTCCAGGTGATATCTGGTCATTTCAAACCACCAAACCTCCAACCTCAAAGCACAGAGACTCATCCCCTTTCAGCTTATTCTGGCACATCTCCTGGAAGTGACAGTTACTGCTGGTGAAGAACTCAGTGTAGGTAGGCAGAAGTGGGTATATTTTGCACCTATTTATGCAGACATACATGTCCAAACATGAGCAGTTTTGGGCACCCAAAGAAAGCTACTAGGAAAAGTTTTGTTGCCAAGATTGTTTGCTATTTATCAATTCACATTTTTCAAATAAGTCAAGTCTACATCCAGGTGTGACATCTTTAATTGCACAGAGAGTGTATTTCCATAATATAAGTCAGGAGATACCCCACTTTTCACTTCTGTTCAGAAGGTCTGGAATGGCCAGAAAAATCACCCTCATTCAAGGTCCGAGAAAGTTGGAAGAAGGAAGCTCAATCTCATTCTCTTTCCAGCTGTAGACCCAACCCACACTCCAGTCTGAAATGGAAACCATAGAACAATGAAAACCTCACTACCCTTAGCTCTTTCATGACCCCACTCTTTCACTGCCACTGAGACTCTGACTTCAGAAGAAGAAATGGATAATGGTTAAGAGATATTATTATTATAGAATTGTGTAGTTTTTTAAAAAGCAATTTATCAATGTTTAATTTCTCACAAACACTGAGAATGTACTCTAATGATTTATGCTCATAAAACATAATTAAATCAAATTATATATCTAAAGTTAATGAAAATCTTTCGTTCAGTGTTTACCTATGCACTAGACACCACCCTTATGGCAGAAAGTGAAAAAGAACTAAAGAGCCTCTTAATGAAAGTGAAAGAGGAGAGTGAAAAAGTTGGCTTAAAGCTCAACATTCAGAAAACTAAGATCATGGCATCTGGTCCCATCACTTCATGGCAAACAGATGGGGAAACAGTGTCAGACTTTATTTTTGGGGGCTCCAAAATCACTGCTGATGGTGATTGCAGCCATGAAGTTAAAAGACGCTTACTCCTTGGAAGGAAGGTTATGGCCAACCTAGACAGCATATTTAAAAGCAGAGACATTACTTTGCCAACAAAAGTCCGTATAGTCAAGGCTATGGTTTTTCCAGTGGTCATGTATGGATGTGAGAGTTGGATGGTGAAGAAAGCTGAGCACCGCAGAATTGATGCTTTTGAACTGTGGTGTTGGAGAAGACTCTTGAGAGTCCCTTGGACTGCAAGGAGATCCAATCAATCCATCCTAAAGGAGATCAATCCTGGGTGTTCATTGGAAGGACTGATGTTGAAGCTGAAACTCCAATACTTTGGCCACCTCATGCGAAGAGTTGACTCAATGGAAAAGACCCTAATGCTGGGTAGGATTGGGGGCAGGATGAGAAGGGGATGACAGAGGATGAGATGGTTGGATGGCATCACCGACTCGATGGACATGGGTTTGGGTAGACTCCAGGAGTTGGTGATGGACAGACAGGCCTGGCGTGCTGCAATTCATGGGGTCGCAAAGAGTCAGACACAACTGAGCACTGAACTGAGACACTCAGACCCTCTTAACAATACAAGCTATGTTTTACCTCATTAATAGGTGAGAAAACTGGGGTGTAAACTCCTGGCTCAATATCACACAGCCAGGGAGTGATAAAATCTCATTTGACCCAAGTCTGTCTGACACCCAGGCCATGTGCTTTCCACCTGAAAAACTGTCCCCTCTATTCATTTATGAACTTGCATATTAGGATAGAATGTGATTGCAGCTTGAGGAACAATGTAGAAATGATATTCTATAAATCACTTTTTTTTTTTTGGCTGTGCTATGCAGCATGCAGGATCTCCGCTCCTCAACCAGGGATCTAACCCATACCTCCTGTAGTGGAAGCATGGAGTCTTAACCGCTGGAGCACCAGGGAAGTCCCCATACACCCTGTCTTAGATGCTCCTTCCTCTGAGGTTTCTGAAGCTGCCTCTGCTGTCTTCCACAGTTGGTTTGATCCTGTTTTTCTAGAATGACTAATGGGCAATGCACTAAGCACTTGTGAATGATCAGATCCTGGAACAAAAGTGGAATTACTTCAACCCTTTATCCAAAATTTTTAACTCCAACTCTACAATTCCACAAAAAGTATCAGATCTTTAAAGAGAACGAGAGACCTTGTACCAAATGCTGATTGTTGATCAGGCCAGGAAAAACAGCAGGTGATATAATTTTAAAATGCATTCTTCCCTATAGTTTCCCCCAAATAGATAAGGATGAATTATTGCTGGGAATTGTACTTTGCAGACAACAGATCCAGCAACCAACTAACTTGAGATTAGCTTCCTGAAGAAGTGTCTCCCCAGAAGCAAAATGATAAAAACATTAACTGTGTAAATTAAAATAATTTCCAGAAGGAGTGGTAAACAACAAAATGCATGAAAGTTTTGCTTTATAGTAATATGTCTTTACGGATGTGTAACTGGGGCATGGTTCAAGAGGGAGATTAGAGGAAAAAATTAATCAATGAAATAAATGTCTTGAGGAATAAAATCATAAAGCAAGTCAGGAAACGTTTTCCCAATCATAAATGCCTGGTCGCAAAATATATCTCAGACAAAAACCTGGAAAAGCGATTTCAACACATATGACAGTAGATTACCAGACAAAGGATATGAACCAATCATTCGGAGATTTTAAAAATATACAACATGCCAAGGGATATTTTAAAAGATGCTTTCTCACTGAGATGCCCATCAACAGATGAATGGATAAAGAAGCTATGGTACATACATATAATGGAATATTATTACTCAGCCATAAAAAGGAACACGTTTGAATTAGTTCTAATGAGGTGGATGAACCTACAGCCTATTATACAAAGTGAAGTAAGTTAGCAAGAGAAAAACAAATATGGAATCTAGCAAGATGGTACTGATGAATGTATTTTCAGAGCAGCAATGCAGACACAGACATAGAGAACAGACTTGTGAACACAAGGCAGGGGAGGAGAGGGTTTGACAAATGGAGAGAGTAGCATGGAACTATATACAGTACCATACGTAAAATAGATAGCCAGTGGGAATTTGCTGAATGACTCAGGGAGCTCAAACCTGGGCTCTGTGACGACCTAGAAGGGTGGGGTGGGAGGGAAGTTCAAGAGGGAGGGGACATATGTTATACCTATGGCTGATTCATGTTGATGTATGGCATAAACCAACACAATAATGTAAAGCAATTATCCATCAATTAAAAATAAATAAACTAAAATGTTAAAGAAGATGCTTTCCCTCACTCATGATTAAGGAAACAAAATATTAAGACTCCATCTTTTTCCCTGGCAAACTTTTCAAACTTTGAAATCAGTGTTGAAGAAATGGTAAAACAGTATGCTCATACACCGAGGAGAGTATAAACCAGGGTAGATTTTCTGCAGTGTAATTAGAAAATATTCACCAGATTTTAAATTTCACATAATGCCCATATAATTCCTCACGTAAGTATTTACTCCACAAAAGTACATCCAGATATATGTATAAGAATGTCCATACACACAGACATTGCAGCACTGCTTATGAGAACACAAACCAACATAACTGTCTGTCAACAGGGTAATAGGTTAAATAACTATAGTATCCAGCCAGTAGAAAACTCTGTAACATACTGTGGTTAATCTGAATGGACTGAGACAGAAGGGTCTCTCAATGGAAAAAAGCAAGCTATAGACACTGTGAATGATGTAATCCCATTTATGGAAGTAGGCAAATTTAAATGTTTTTAACGTACATATCATTATATCATTATTGCTCATTACAAACCACTGCAAAATTTAATGGCTTAAAACAATGACTTACTTCTTATAATTGTGTTGGGCTCTCTGGGTGGTTTTTCTGTTGGTATCACTGGAGCTTACTCAGGTAGTTGGAGTCAGCTGGGGTGGGGGAGAAGGGATGAGGTAAAATGGACTCACTTCTCTGGGGCCTCAGCTGGTGTGGCTGAAATGACTAGACTGGACAACATGGTTCTTCATCTTGGGCATCTCTGCACAGCGGAGGAAACACTCCCGGAGCACAAGCATGAAACTATAGGGCCTGTACAGGCCAACATGCGAAGTCAAATCACTCCCCTAGCATTCTATTGGTCAAAGCACATCTCAGTCCCAGTCTGGTTTCAAGAGGAGAAAAGCAAACTCCGGCTCTGATTGGAAAAGCGGCAAAGAATCTGTGGTCACATTTAATCTACCACTTCACATGCATGCATCTACCTATCTCTAGCTATGTCCAGCTTTAAGTATCTGAAATGTTCATGAAGAAACAAGATGATTTCCTCAAAACTACAATGAGATATCACCTCACACTAGTCAGAATGGCCATCATCAAAGAGTCTACAAACAATAAATGCTGGAGAGGGTGTGGAGAAAAGGGAACGCTTCTGCACTGTTAGTGTGAGTGTAAATTGATACAGCCACTATGGAAGATGGTATGGAGATTCCTTAAAAAACTAGGAATAAAACCACCACATGACCCAGCATTTCCAATCCTAGGCATATACCCTGAGGAAATCAAAATTGAAAAAGACACATGTATCCCATTGTTTGTTGCAGCACTATTTACAATAGCTAGAACATGGAAGCAACCTAGATGTCCATCGACAGATGAATGGATAAAGAAGTTGTGGTACAAAAACACAACAGAATATTACTCAGCCATAAAAAGGAACATCAGTTCCTTTTTTGAGTCAGTTCTGATGAGGTGGATGAGCATAGAACCCATGATACAGAGTGAAATGAGTCAGAAAGAGAAAGACAAATATCATATTCTAATGCATATATACGGAATCTAGAAAAATGGTACTGAAGAATTTATTTACAGGGCAGCAATGAAGAAACAGAGAACAGACTTATGGACATGGGGAGAGGGGAGGACAGGGTGAGATGTATGGAAAGAGTAACATAGAAATTTACATTACCATATGTAAAATAGATAGCCAACAGGAATTTGCTGTACGGCTCAGGAAACTCAAACAGGGGCTCTGTATCAATCTAGAGGGGTGGGATTGGGTGGGAGATGGGAGGGATGTTCAAAAGGGAGGGGATATATGTATACCCATGGCTGATTCATGTTGAGGCTTGACAGAAAACAACAAAATTCGTAAGGCAATTATCCTTCAATAAAAAAATAAATTATAAAAAAGAAAGTCAGTGAGGCAGAGGTGAATGTGGCACATTCCTGTAGGTTTCAAGGAGTTAGCAGCTTTATTTTGTTTACACTGAATATCTTAGTGGGCATTATGTCCTGACTATAGAAAAGCTGGAATTTTTTAATGCAGTGCTTAAAGGGTGACAGTGATAGTAATTTTACAAACTAAAAAAAAAAAAAAAGAAAGAAAGAAACAAGATGATTTCCTCTGGTAAGAAGAGCTGGGAATGTGAGTGGGGAAGGAAAAGAAAGAAACTTATTTTCTATTTCACGCCTTTCTATACTCAGGGCTGGCTCCATGAGCATGACAACGGTGAGGTAGTTGGCACAGGGCCCCACCCTCAGGCTCTGGAAAGTTTAAAGCTCTGCTGTCACCATCTTGAAGTTCTTAATAATTTTATCTTTGAACATGTGCTTTGTAAGTGAAGTCCAATGGGACAGCGGGGCATGTGTGTGAATGAAGGAGACAGTGCAGTATGCATGCCTACTGTTCCCTGATGCCCTGTTTACATATAGCATTCACGCCCCCTGAGGACAGAATTCAGGTGGACTTTTGGTGCCTGGGAGATCAACATAAGTCAAAGTACAGGGTAAGCATGTTACATCTTCCAATGAGCAAATCCTGGTGCTTCAGCCAGAGTCCCAGCTTTCTGGGATAACCAGAACTTGCTCTGAACACAGTAAGAATGCAAAAGCACTGACAAAGGAATGCTATCTTAGCCTTCCTTATTCATGTTATTTCCCTGGGTTAGCCAGCCACTTACACTGAAAATAACGAGGAGGAGAAAGGAAAGCTAGGACAACTCACAGTCCTTTTCCTTTCAGTCTTCCCTTACTTATCCGTAAGCTGAAGAGGGAGAATGGGGGCAGAAGGTGTGTGCATCAGCTAACGAAATAAAAACAGCTGAATCAGCTTTGTGCATGCTTTCCACTCTTCTGGTAAAAAAATGAAACACCTATGCATGTATGAGCTGGGAAACACTAACTGTGTAATGTCACTAATTCCACGTACAAGTTAAATATTCTTAGTGTCGCTTTTCTAGCACTGCGCTACAGGAAGATAAAGAGTAAATTTGTGCTAATAATTTAAATTTAAAATTTGTCTTTACTTAGAACGACATTATATGGCAAACAAGAAATATGATGAGTTCAGATTAAGAAGAAAGGAAAAAGCTTTATATTTTAGTATATTTTTTTCCTCTGGGGAAAGAGACCCTACATTTTTATTTTGCACTGGGCCCCACAAATTATGTAGTCAGCCTTGTTTATACTCTGACTTTGTATACATATGTCCTACTTCTGCATTTTAAAAGAACAGTTTTTCTAAAACCATACCACTCTCTTCTTTCACACTTTAGTTTTATGAGCTTTATGCTACCCCTTATTTCAAATCATCATCATAGACCTGTTTTAAAAAAACATGATAAGATTTGGCGGCTAGCAGCTGGGAAAAAAAAACAGGTACCCAAATGAAGAAACACTTTTAATAAAAACAAAGGCCATATTTCATATATTCCTACTCTCTCTTTCTTTTGTGGGCAAAACACTCATTGATTTATGGCACTCGAATCATAGTCAGCACAATGAAATTAAGCAACAATAATATGTCAGATTAAAAAACCCAAACCCAATTTTATGAACTCAATTCATGACAGCTGCACTCTCAACATAAATATTTATTCTCTCAAGGGCCACGGATGCAAGGTCATATACACCACAAGGGACACTTGCCTTCATTGGTACGCATACATCAACTCAGGAAATGCAAAAAATAGAGGTTATTTACAGAAATAACTTCTTATAAAATTAATACCAAAAGAATTCCATGTTTTATTTACTAGCAAGATATCAATGTTGATATCCCAGAGTCATAATAATTACACCTCTCTATTCAAATTGAAGGAAGTATTATTTTTACTCTTTTTATATTTTTAATATTGCCAAACATGTATATTAGTTTGAATTTTCAAACTTTCAGTTATCAATAATGAAAAACTAATATTCTACTACAAAGACTATTACATGCTTGGCTAGAATTTTTCGAGTTGAATCATAGTTACACTTTGCAATTAAGTTTTCAAATTTAAAAGATCAGATGATGCTGATAGGAGACTCAAGTTGTTGGGATTTAATGAAATAGTAAAGCAAACAGAGAAAGTAAACTAAAACCCTGGCAGGTATGCTAGGGTCAATTTGTATAAAGAATGTGATACAAAATATCTTGAAACTTTTAGAATTAAAAAAATTTTTTTTTTCTTTCTTTAAGGGGTTGAGAAAAAAGTAAATTATCAGCTTTAGAAGTCTTGCCCTGTAATCAATCAAAGAATATTCTGCATAAAATAGTCTACAGAAGATGCCCCAAAACAGGGGGTTGCTACTGCAGAAGACAGCTGTGGCTGGGAGCAGGGGTGAGAGAAAACTATACTTTCATTATAGATACCCTACCCTAATTTTAGAATTATTATTATTTTTTTACCAAATGCATGCATTCTCTAGTCTCAATAAATTAAATTTCTCTAAAATAAAAAAATAAGATAGTCTTTTTACTTTGCATAATGGGCTATGCTTTAGCTAATTTTTAAAAGTATCATTGCCTGACCATCAGAATGGAAGAAAATATTTGCAAATGAAGCAACTGACAGGCATTACTCTCCAAAATATACAAACAGCTTATGTAGCTTAATATCAAAGGAAAAAAAAAACCATAAAAAAAAATGGGCAGGAGATCTACATAGACGTTTCTCCAAAGAAGACATACACAGGGCCAAAAAGCACATGAAATGATGCTCAACATCAGTAATTAGAGAAATGAAAATCAAAACTCTAATGAGGTACCACATCCATCAGAATGGCCATCAAAAGATCTACAAACAATAAATGTTGGAGAGAAGAAAAGGGAAGACTCTGACACTGTTGATGGGATTGTAAATTGCTATACAGCCACTATGGAGAACAGCATGGAGGTTCCTAAAAAACTAAAAACAGAACTACCATATGACCTAGCAATCCGATTTCTTGGCATGTTCCTGGAGAAAACCACAACTGGAAAAGATACATGTACCCCAATGTTCACTGCAGCACTATTTAAAATAGCCAGAACGTGGAAGCAATCTAAATGTCCATCAACAGAGGAATGGATAAAGAATATCACTTAGCCACAAAAAAGAACGAAATGCTGTTTGCAGCAACATGGATGGACCTAGAGATTGTCCTACTAAGCGAAGTAAGTCAGACACAGAAAATTAAATATCATATGATATCGCTTTTATGTTGTATCTAAGAAAAGGGGGTACAAATTAACTTATTTACAAAATAGAAGTACAGATATAGAAAACAAGCTTGTGGTTACCAGGGGATAACCTATATGGCCTATATGGGACAGAATTTTAAGAAAAAAAAAAAAAAAACGGATATATGTATAACTGATTTAATTTGTTGTACACCTGAAACTTACACATTGTAAATCAACTATTCCCCAATAAAAATTTTTTTTAAAAAGAATGAGGAAAAGAAAAAAATAAAAGTACCATTGTCTAAAATTGTCCAGTTAGTTTTATGGGCATCATTAAATGTGGATGGGGGGGGGAGTAGTATGGAACTGAGAATTCAAAACCACACTTACATGAAAAATTATTAAAGTTCAATCATTTTGGAACTGAATACAAAATATTCAAATATGCTCTATTAGAGGGACAATGGATCCATAAGTTAGCATTTTTGTTTTGACCATAGAACTTGGCATTTTTTCTAACTATTTCTTTTTCACTACAAAAAGTTTCTAGATAACAATGGCAAAACCTTAGAGCCACAATGAAAATTATTTTTCTATCTCCAATTGCATCATCACTAAGTCTATAAAGATGCATTAAATTAAGAGTAAAGGTTCATTGCATTCTCCCACATAAACATGCTATCTAATCTGATCTGGATCATTTTGACTCTGTGGAAAGTGATCCTTAATTTCCTTGGAAGTAACAGAACTTTTCCAGGTTAGGATGGCCTTCTTTTCAGAAAAATGTACACACAAAAAAATACTAGGTTTGCAGATTTCTCAGTAACTGCTCCATAAACTCCCAGGGCTCACAAATTTCAGAGAAGAAGCACCTGCTCTGGACGATTCCTCTTTCCTGACTCTACCCACAGACCTTTGTGCCAATGGACTAAATAAAGTTATTCTACTACTTCAGGACAAAGCACAAACATTTGGGTCTAACCCTAAATTTTTCCTAAGCTAACAGAAAGCTCTTTTTAGGCCAGAATTCCCCACAGCTGAATTCAGAATACTTTAACTATATTCTTGAGACTAAGCTGGCACTAATTTAATGCTAAACAACTAATATGTAAAAAAGCTGAGAATGACTGCTGGCACTCAGTTGACAGTCAATAAAATTCACCTTTTATCATTAGTTACTATTCCCATAGAGAGACCCACCGTGCAAATGCAAAATACTAATAACCACGATGTTTTTCACTCAGATCTGCCCTTTTGACAGATGCCAAGGACACTTCAAAGAGGATGCTCTAGAGGGCTCACCTTCCTCCTACATGAGATGGGAGAAGACTCCCCCAAGTCCCGGAGAAACACATGGAGTGATGTGGAGCATCCTATGCCTCTGATAAAAGATGTTTTCACATGTTAAGATATAGGGGAGTCATTCTGGCTTACACACGAGTTATCTTGAATTTTATGCTAATTAAAATCGCCTGTTTGTGGACTATCAAAAACATCATATATCTGCTCTGATTATTAAAGAAAAAGGTGCATTAGCCAGAAGAGAATGTCCATGTTATAGACAAAGATTAAATGCATCCCTTCCTAGGGCGCTAATGCTGGTTCTCCTTCAGTGATAAGACTCCCTTCCCAGGTGCCAAGGCCACACCGACTGGCTGTACACGTGCTAGTCTGGTTTGCTTATTTTGAAACTTTGAAAAAGAAATATATCCCTGACTTGTTTAATGTTCTTTGCTCTGCCAAGAAAAAGTTGTGCTGCAAACCCTGCATTTCCAGAGCAGTATCTCAGAGTAACCTGGGAGCTGGCTTCTGGGCTGGTCCTTAGTTTGGTTCAAATAAAACTCTTCTATTCTTATTACTGACTGTTTATTATCTTCACTGCCACCTTCTGTGACCCAAGGACCCAGGCTTGATAGCCACTAGGCACCCTGGATGCACCAGGTTCTGCAGAGCCGCCACTGGAAGCCCTAACTGACGAAGCCCTGCAGGCCTCTAGACCCGGGAGAAGCCAAGTGGACCCCCTAAGCATGTCTATAATAGTCCTTAGTTCACTCTGGGTCAGTCTTGAAGCCACATTTGGCCTCTTGCTCTGGGGACTCTTGGTCCCAGCACCTCTCGGCTCCCAGGTTTCTTGGTCTGCTTGAAGAATGGTGGCGCTCTGGGCCTTCACTTCCCATGAACTTCAGCAAGCCCAGATGCTGGGCGTCCTGATGCCCAGCCCCTGATCTGATCTCAACCTGTCCTTCTCAGCATCCTTGTCTTTTGATCACCTGGATTCCCAGCTCCTCAGGAGGACACTCAGCCCCCTCCCAGCCATCCAGTCACAGACAAATCTGATTTAGAAAATTAACTGCCAAGAAGAAACACCTATGTGAAGGGGCTGCTGTCATTCCTTCTTGGTGCTGTTCACTTGATATAGAGGAGGGGTATGGGAAATGTCACAGGAGACATCGTCTGGGCTGGATCATGGGACAGGGAGAAACAGGTGGTTGGAAGCAAAGGGAACATTCAGCAAAGAGACTGGGAAGGCAGGATTGGAGAAGCAGTTAGCAAACCTGAAGTTGGGGTCTGTTAGGGGCTGTTTCACTGAAGATGTGACCTTCAGTCTCTGGGTTTGTTATGTGTTTTTGCTCCAGGGAGCAAACAGTTACACAGCTAGTCTCTGGGAAAGCTGGAGAAGGAGTTCAGGAAGGTGAGGAAAGAAATAAAAAACCATGTTCTGATATGCACCCTTATGTTCATAGCAGCACTATTCACAATAGCCAAGACATGGAAACAACCTAAATGTCCATCAACAGGTAGATGGACAAGGCAGATGTGGTACATATATTCAATGGAATACTACTCAGCCATAAAAAAGAATGAAATAATGCCACTTGCAGCAACAAGGATAGACCCAGAGATTATTATACTACATGAAGTAAATCGGAAAGAGAAAGACAAATACCATATGATATCACTTATATGTGGAATCTAAAATATGGCACAAATGAATTTATCTAGGAAACAGACTCACAGGTATAGAACAGACTTGTGGCTGTCAACAGGAGGAAGAGTTGGGGAGAGATGAATTGGCAGTTTGAGATTAGTACATGCAAACTATTATATATAGAAATGGATAAACAATGCAGTCCTACTGCATAGCACAGAGAACTATATTCAATATTCTATAATAAACCATAATGCAACAGTATGAAAAACAATGCATATATATATATAACTAACTCTGCTGTACAGCAGAAATCAATGACTCATTGTAAATCAACGATACTTACATGAAAAGAAAAAAGAAAACAATCCTGTTCTGTTCTCAGGAAAGGTCAGGAGGTTCTGACGGGCTCTTGTCTCCATGAAGAACTTGAGGATGAGAGAAGCTTGCCTTCTCACTGAGAGACCTGCTATGACCTACTTATGTCCCATCAGAACACAGGTGTGTTTCATCTGTGGCACCTGGATCCTTTGCCTGTGTCCGGCAGCATCTTTCTGTCAATCACACTGGTATCAGCCTCATGATGACAGCTCACAGAGGAGGTTTTATCTGGCAGCTCTCCAGCTGTCCCTGGCAGATACTCTGTTCTCCTCCCACCTCCAGCCCCTGCAGGAGCCTCTACTGGAGCTCGTGTCTATTCATATTGTAAGATTTATTTTCATATATTTCCCTTCATTAGACTGCAAGCTCCTTGAGGGCCACAGCCTGTTCAGATCTTTGTCCCAGTGCTTAGTGCAGCCCCTGGCATTTAGTGGATGCACAACTAATGCTTGCTGGCATGATTTAGGCTGATATGAATATGTATAAATTAGTAGAGGCAATATGGCTGGAAAAGGATGAATTCTCATCCTTCAAGTTTAGAGAACTTCAAATGCCAAGGTAAATAGTTTGAACCTCTCCCCAGGCAGCAGTGAGAGGAGCACCATGTGACTGAGCAGGCCCGCATGTCTGAACTCCTGCTCCATCTGTGTGCTCATCCTTCACTGCTTCCCAGGCCATTTACTGGATGCTTCTTTGGGGCTAACAGATAGATTACATCACATCATTTCTTCCTCCCAACCATTTGTGATAGGATTACTGTCTTCCTCACCATTTTTTTTTTTTTTTAATGAAGGAGGTTTAGGAAGATGGTGACATTCCTGAAGACACAGAATTGGTGGAAGCAAGGCCAGGACTTTCATCATGACCCAGTCAACTCTCAATTTTTCTGAATGTTTGAAAGTTTAAATAAAAAGTTGAAAGAGGAAAGAGACAAGCTTGACATTTCAGACCTAAAAGAAGTATGTAAAAGAGGCCAGGATGAGGAATAACAAAATATAAAGCAAAAGCAGAAAGCAAGAAAGAGAATCTGAAGGAGATTAATTCCCAACTGTGCTAAAACATCTCCAAAAAAATTATTAACAATACCAGGACTCACCAGGTAGTGCAATTATTATTAGGAATTCATGTAAGGATTTTATTTTATTAATTTTCAATTACTAATGGTCCTCTTGCTTAATATTTCATCTCCTATGATAAAACCTTTGGAATTTATGGAAAATTGTGGTAGATTTAATGGATTTAGAAGTTAGGTACATTAAATATTATGAAAAATGAAAACAGGCCAAGAAAAAATATTTGCAGGAATTACCAGAAAAGGTTAATGTCTTGATCAAATACAGCATTCACATAAATGGATAAATAAATGCCAATCTATGTATGAGTAACATGTCCTGAAAGAGGGTGTATGTATAATCAGTAAAGAAATACTGAAGAAAATCTCCACCATCTCAGCAGTAATCAAACACAATAACAATATGATAAAAATACACATGTGCTGTGCTGAGTTGCTCAGTTGTGTCTGACTCTGAGATGCCATGAACTGTAGCCCAGCACATTCCTCTGTCCATGAGGATTCTCCAGGCAAGAATATGGGAGTGGGTTGCCATGCTCTCCTCAAGGGATCTTCCCAACCCAGGGATCGAACTCAGGTTTCCTGCGTTGCAGGTGTCTTTACAAGCTGAACTGTGTGTGTGTGTGTGTGTGTGTGTGTGTGTGTGTGTGTGTGTGTGTGTGTAGTATGTGTATGTAAGTATATACACATATATATAAAAAAACATATATAAAATGGTCATTCTGACCCAGGGATCGAACTCAGGTTTCCTGCGTTGCAGGTGTCTTTACAAGCTGAACTGTGTGTGTGTGTGTGTGTGTGTGTGTGTGTGTGTGTGTGTGTGTGTGTGTGTGTGTGTGTGTGTGTGTGTAAGTATGTGTATGTAAGTATATACACATATATATAAAAAAACATATATAAAATGGTCATTCTGACCAAGGCTGGATGTAATAGGAATGCTCAAATACTCTTGGTGGCAGAATAAAAACCACTGAAAATAAATGTGATCATATTTATCAAGAGCCATGAAAGTTTTCATACCCTTCAACTAGTATTTCTTTTTCTGGGAATTTATCTTAAATGATTCTCAATGTATAGTCCAGGGACAGATCAGGGATCTAGGGGTTCATGAGTTCAAAACTATTTTCATAATAACACTAAGATACAATTTGCCTTTTTTACTCTTATCTCTTACAAGATCACAGTGAAATTTTCCAGGAGCTATGTGGTATATGAAGATATCATTATTCGGACAACTAAGAAAACATGTGCTTGTAGGATTGGAATTTGGTGGTGATTTTGCACCTTATTCTTGTACTTTTAATAACCAGATCATATAGGTAACGTCTAACCACAAAGCCTCAAACAAATGCCACTCACTTGGTCTCTAAAGTTCCGATGGCCGTTATCACTTAAATCTGGCAGAAACCTCAATTTGGAAGCAGAATGTCTGCATAAAGGAAGGAATAACAGCACTTGGAAAAGTTAACACAGACTAGTAAGGAACCAACATATCATTCAGTAGTAGAGCCTTAGCACAGGGCAAAGATGCCAGCCAGGGCCACACAGGACAGCGAGTGCAGAGCTGCAGAGTGGAAATCTGAGCCCGGTGCTGGAAGACAGGGGTTCTCGGTAGATCCAGCTGGGGAGTTTTAAGGAGCTCTGATGCCTAGCCCCTACCATCTAGAGGTCCTAGTTTCATTGGTCTAGAGATGGCCCATCATGGGAATTTTCTAACAACTCCCAGAAAATTCTGACATGGAACTAGTTTTACGAATTACAGTTATAAATGATGAAAGAAACCAAAAAGTTCTTGCTTTCCAAGTCACATATTCTGATACTATATCAACTGCTGCCTATACGTTATCCTTTCCATTCACATAATCTGTGGCTGTGCCACCCTGAATTTGCAAACCAAAAGACGAGTGGAAGGCATTAAATTGTTCAACTTATAAGGCACCTAACATTCAACATTAACTTGGACCACTGCTGTCAGCAAGGCAGGATTTCAGTAAAGGTACATTTATCTTACAAATAGGTGGCCCAGGAAGCTTTCCAAAAAGGCATTCAGCAAACTTGGGTGAAACCAGGAATAGTTCGGAATTTCAGGCCAGAACATTTGACCACATCAAGAGCCTTCAGAAGGTCTGTCTTGTATTTATTGGTTTGAGCTAGACAGCTCAAAACACTGAGGTCAGTGAGATCAACCGAAGCAAGACTGCAGGAATTCGGAGCTGCCGACTTTGGGGCAGGATTTCCTGCTGCTCCTTCCTTGGTGTCAGACACCCTGCCCTGGTGACTGGGCCCTAACCTCTCCACGGGGGCCTGCAGACTACACAAGAGTGGAATTCGGCCTGACGAGAGTGGGAAAGTCCCATGACCACAGGGCTCCTGACACATAAAGAGCTTAACATTATCCCCAGCCCACACCACGAGTTCCTTCTGAAAGTCTCAAGTTCTTAAAAGTTCTCCCAACTCACACTGCCTTTGCCTGGGGGACCCATTAAACTTCAGAACAGATTTCTCCAGTGATAACTGAACAACAAGCAAAACACAAAGCCAGATTTGGAAATAAAACGCATGACACCCTCAAGAGGGCAGGCAGACCCCTAAACCAGCTGGCGCAAGCGGTCCAGGACAGGAGAAGGCAGGCCAGCACCACACAAGTGAGGAAGCCCAGCCTCTTCTGAGTGGTCAGTCCCTTGGGACAAGGCTGCCTCAAACACTATAATTTGGTTAACTGCCCCCAGTCCTTCAGGGAAGCTGAAAAACGGCCTTGTTAGCCAAACAAGAATTCACCAGATCTCTTTGTCTTTGGATGAAATGATAGCCTGCATGGAAATGAATCTCTCCCCGTCCGCCCCAATATACCCTTCAGAACCCTGTATCTTTCCTGTAGTACCTTTCAGTTTGGTATCAGGGTGATTTGTGTTTATGTTTGTCTGCCTTCTATGCTAGATCCTAAACCAGAAAGACAGATACGGTGCATTTTGTATTTCCCCATGGTGGGAGCCAAGTCTGCTTGTTAAGTATGACAGAAGCTTCTAGAGATGAAATTTCCCGAGAGGCATCAATTAACATTGAGCTGAGCAGCTCTTTAGCAAGTATGCAGCCTGACAGGTGAGCTGAGAGAGAGAAGAGGGGTACTGCTGGGTTAAAGTGTAGCGAGAGGGTGGGGGAGTTGTCACAGGCATGCTGGCACGTGCACAACCAGAGGAAGGATTTCAAAGCCTCTACCAACAGCAACTCCTAGAAGACACGAATGTCCACTGCACACTTGTGAAATTAACAGCCAAAGGATCACCAGCTAAGAAGGAATGACACTGCTTACGGCACCCTGCCAACAGCCCTACCAGCAACATCTGGGCATTTCTGGCACCTGCCAGCCAAGCCTTGATCTGTTCAGACCCCCTGGTCATCATCTGAGAAACAGTGAGATCACAGCTTTCAGAGCTGGTGGGACTGCAAGTCATCAATAATGTAGCAGAGTTTCCCATAAACACTAAGGACTTCATATAGTCTGAGAGCTGCAGGCATTCAGAGGGTGAAATACCATCACTCTCAATCTGTTTCCTTGCCCCAAATTCATTTTTAATAGATGCCATTCACTAAATACATGTATTTAATATTAATGCAATAAATGTAACTCTGCCTAATTAAGAACAAATATCTTTATCTTCTAGAAACATTTAAGATCATCCGGCTAAATAAACAAATCCTTCACCATCAGAAAAACGAGTCACTACTCCCCCCTACCACTCTCTCCCCACAAATAAAGATGAAATCAAATTATGTTAGTGCCATGGTACATATTTAGGTCTGGTGAAACTTCATTAGAAAAGCCAGAGATGTTTTAGAGTATAAAACCAAACTGCAAGCTGTGACATGTAATTATTTCCCCACTAAAGAACAGATAAGAATCCATCCTGACCTTGCAGGGCATGCGTCCTTCTTTTCCTTTTTCTCAGTGTTCTCAGACATCCAGTGAAGAGCTGTCCTTTATGTGGACAGCAAAATGCACCTTCATCGCCGATAATTTCCTGTTAGGATCTGTTACTTTTAAGAGGATCTTGGTCCCGAGAGAGAACCGGGGCTGGTGCCTCTCTAGGAAAGCTCAGGAAGTCTTTTCTGATTGCCTCTGACTGTCTATGTGTATATAGATCTTTTTAACTTTGGTTACCTCCTAGTAACTTCACTCCCTTCCTCTCTGGATCTGAATCATTCTGCCACCCCGTGGAAAGGCTGGCGGACAGAGGAGTGAGAGCCTAGGGCAGACATGAAGTCCTAGTCAGCCGAGCAGGCTTCCGCTCAGTTTAAAAGCAGCAGAACTGTGAGCAGAGAGGCGGGAGAACCAGCCAACAGGATGTGTGTGGCTGGAGTTCCTGGCACGAAGTCTCGGCTTTCATGTTTATTTTTGGATGTATTTTTCTTAGTCCTTTGATGCAAATTTCTAGCCTGGGAAGTAACCCTACAGTACAAGCTCCAAAGTTGCCAAAAAGTCAGTACAGGCCTCTGACTTGGGAGAAAGCAGGTCACTTGGCTTTTAGGCTCTGGTTAATCCTCAGCTGGGGGTGGGGGAGACCCTGCATATTAACAGGCAGGCCAGGGGCGGCCTACCTGAGGGTGGGTCACAGAATTCAACAGCTATACCCAGAGTTCAACATCTACGCATTTATTTGAAATATCAGTCTACCTTGAAAGGCTACCATTAATGCAAAAGTAAAACAACCTGAATTTTTTTGCATGCTAAATAAAGTATTAAAACCCATACAAAGGGCTTCTGAGATTTTTATGTTCTAAGATAACTATGTTTTAAGTATTGGGCTTTAATTTTTCTGACAGCCCAAGACAGATAGGAACATCAAATCTATTCAAGCTGGAGCAGATGCCGCTGAGAGGTATATTATTCCAATATGGTTTTTAAAGTGCATCAGCAAAGACTAAGCTGCTGTTATTTCCATAATTCCTATTCTCATAGTGGCTTGAAAGATTACTAATGGAAAAGGGCTTTTTTCTCTGCATAGTCCAAAAGAGGCAGTAAACAGAAATGGCTAAAAAGCTTTTCAGTCCAACAACTGCCAATATATCTGGTAGAATCGAGAAATAAAACACTGAAAATTAGGAAACAGACGTAGAAATATTTCTTTGGCAATATTCATTACTCTTAGAAATATTCTTGTTTACAAACTGTATTCTTCTCCTAAGAAACATGCATGTATCTCGTTTTTACCATTCCATTTTATATCTCAGAAAGCATAAAAGATCATCAGCCAACAATATTTACTGAGGCCACAGACATGTATGGGGAATAAACTCTATTGGATCAATCACTGCATGTGAGCAACAGTTCTCTGTGATATTGTAGGTCTTGGTTAGAATAAAATCACAAGAGCTTCTGGGTAACTGTTACAGCCCAAAAGCCATTTTTACTGTGGCCCGGCTCAGACTACAAATTTAAAATACTGCTTTATTTTTAAAGACTTTGGTTTCATTGCTGTCTTCAAATTTCAAATAATTTATTCACTAGTATGTATTACTCTGAACATGTTCAAACATGGCTTACAACAAAGGAGAGTTTTTGGCCAGAATGAGGTTCATGCAATTGGAACACAGGTGATAGATCACTAGCGCAAGTCCCTCTCAGTGGCATCTTTTACGAGTCTGATGGAGAGTGACTCCCCAGTCTACTTCTCTGAACACACTGGACTCATATCCTCATTCAAGTCCATGTATTTGGAATACTTCATGTAAAGATGTCAAAATGCGCTGTAAACCTGAAAGCATCTTCATCCAAAACATCAGACAGAAAGTCAGGAAGAAAACCAAAAAAACCCTTTGTTATTGGTCTAACCACTGACAACCTTAGACTGTATGTGCTCAGAAGAAATTCATGGAATTGGACAGTAAATTGGTATTTATTTCAAGAGCCACCATCAGTCATAAATACTCATACTCTCGGATCAAGTATTATTAATGGCTTAGAACTCCCAAACCAACACTTTAACTGCTTTGCCGTTTAACTTCCTTACTGAGGATATACAATGCCTCTACAGTCAGAGTTTAAATTACAATTCTCAAGAACTAAAAAATGGTATTTCGACTTTTAAATTTTCTTCTGAAATCCAAAAACATAACTTTCTCCTTTCACTCTTATTCCCTCCCCCCCGGGATGCTATTAAAAAATGAAATGTTTTATAACCTAGTTAATATTTGTATTAAGTTCTATTATCAAAGAAGCATGAAAAAAGAGGGACGTATCATTGATCAACTCTGAATAAAGCTACTGTAATTCACTTAAGCTAAGAAAATATGACCTGACTTTGAGATGAGCAACCTAGCGCCCTCAGATATGACCATAAACTGGCAACTGAAACATGGAAAGGAAAGAGGAAAGAAAGTAGCTTTCATTAGGGAAGATTGAAAGATTTAAAGGTTTCATTAGGCAAGTAGCTATTAGGAAACATATAGGGTACAAAAAAAGCATCAAGCTGCTACCTCAGTTATATCTTGGGGAATATCTTTTTGATTTTATATATTTGTATAGATGATTGACAGGGAGATGATGATGGACAGGGAAACCTGGCGTGTTGCAGACCAAGGGGTTGCAAAGAGTCGGACACAACTCTGTCACTGAACTGAACTGATAGATGACTGAACGCTCTTGTCACATCTATGACAATTTTTTGATGTGAATTTTCTGATTTTTAAATTTTTTTTATTTTTTTAAACTTTTTATTTTGTGTTGGGGTTAGACGATTAACAATGTTGTGATAGTTTCTGGTGAACAGCAAAGGGACTCAGCCATACATATATATGTATCCCTTCTCCCACAAACTACCCCCCCATCTAGGCTGCCATATAACACTGAGCAGAGTTCCATGTGCTATACAGTAGGACCCTGTTGATTATCCATTTTAAAAACAGCAGTGTGTACACATCCATCCCAAACTCCCTAACTACTGCTCCCCCACAACATTCTCCCCACCGCCTAGCAACCATTAAGTTTTTTCTGAAAGTGTGACAATAATTTTTAAAAATACTCTGGGTGCTACCAATTTGACCTACAACATTAATGACAATATAAAGCAAGAGTATTTGATGAAATTAAATAGAATTTCAGTATCTCACATGTAGGTCTCTGAGTGTGCATTTGCTGAGAACTAAGAACACTTGCCTCTGATTAGGAAAAGAAGCAGGATTACCAAGCTCTCTGTTGCCATTAAAGTCCCAAGTGTAAGATTTAAAACAGATAATTCACTCAGCCTATTAAAGAGCTTCTTTAGACTGGGCTACCTGTTAGTGATTAGACACCATAATTTCCTAGTTAGAAGTACCTCAGACTCCTGGTCCTCGCCAATTACCTTGTTGTTCAGTCTCTCAGTCATGTCTGTTTGCGACCCCAAGGACAGCAACACGCCAGGCTTCCCTGTCCCTCACCATCTCCCGGAGTTTGCTCAAACTCATGTCCATTGAGTCAGTGATACCATCCAACCATCACTGCTTTAAGCGACGTCAAAGTTATAAACAAGGAGGGTAGTCTCTGAGACTGCTTGCCACACAATGGACCCGCTATGCCACTCCTCAGAAGCGAGCAGGCAGATGAGATGAACACGTGAATTTAGACCCATGATTCAGACAACCTAATTTTTACTGTGTGCGAACTAGAGCCTGACAGTGAGCGTCTTGCCACACTGACAGAAGCAGTGTCCAGCTGACCGTTCTACTGCCTTCTTCCTGCCATTTCATGGTTCAGTGAGGCTTCTCCCTGAACCCTGAAACTATGTCCTCCTTCACTTTTGATATTTGGCTATCAGATCTAACTCAGACTTCAGCTGGCACAATGAGCTTCGGTTTTAATGTTGCTTACAGGTATTATGTACCAGTGTAATGAATGGCTGAATTACCAACTCTGTTATCTGACATAATCAAGGAAAAGGTGTTCTGGTTATCCAATATTTTGCTAGCAGATTAATGTTACATATGCCATCAATAGATCACCCAAATTCAAATAATAGAAATAGATTTTACTTAATGATAATAATATATTATACTCTGAAATAATGTTATTGACTTGCTAGTTTATTTTCTGTCTCCTCCAAGCAGAACAGAAGCCCTGGCCCAGCAAGCAGCAGTTCTGTCAATCTCGTTCACTGCTCTTTCCAGACCTGACACACAGGAGATCCTTATTAAGTGTTTGCTGAATAAGTGAACAGTAGAATAAACAGAAGTTGATCTTTATTACTCAGAAGGTAATTTAGAATTTCACAATTTCTTAGGACGATCATACACTGTAAATGGACAAGTGTGCCCATTAATAAAGTTCTGATTCACACAAGCAGCTAGATAATGGAGTTCCCTGCACTCGCACTTCAGTCAGTTAAAATGCTGGAGAAGCACCTAATTTGTAATTTGCACTTGGTTGCATGAACAGGTAAGTAAAGTATCTCTTTAACTTCTTGCTCACTATGAGGTTCCAAATCCTGACCTGTAAAATAAGAGGTCAGACTAAATACTCCCTCCATCCTTTTCAGCTCACTGACAGGGGAGACCAGAATCATCCTCTGAGGTTACAGGTGAGGGGCTGGACGCACTGCATTACAAAATCACGTGGCAAGGTTTGGGATACTAAGGACCACCTTCTACATCAATACCCCCATTTAAC
The DNA here is from genome assembly GCA_024291935.2 of Okapia johnstoni. Classification (NCBI taxonomy): domain Eukaryota; kingdom Metazoa; phylum Chordata; class Mammalia; order Artiodactyla; family Giraffidae; genus Okapia; species Okapia johnstoni. The sequence goes on along the minus strand of CM044308.1, from coordinate 127,256,945 downwards.
AATCTTCCTTTAAGGGAAATCTCTGTGAAAAACAGCCCACCCTAAAATATACTCAAATACAATCCAACCAAGGGATCAAATGAGTCAAATCAACACATCACTAACAGTGAGGCATCCAGACATTAGGAGCACCCTAATGTATCCAGCATCACCTTTGGGTTCTCCTTGCCAAAACTGACTTGACCTAATCAAACCCTCAGCACTAACTTTCATTTTGAGGAAACCCTGGGATAGGGGTACAAAAAAGATACCATGAGAAAACAATCAGACAAACCTTGAATTTGGAGGAAACTAATCTGGCCTTTTTAACAAGTCAATGCCATAGAGAGACAGAGACAGAGGGAAGCAGTGAGGAGGAGGGAGACTGACTTAGATATAACAATCAAATGTAATGCATGGTTCTTTATTTGAGCTTAGTTTGAAATAAAACAGATATAAAAATACTCATGGAATAAATTTATGGATATTTATGGGGAAATTTCAGCTGGGTATCAGATTAGGATATTATCTTTAGTTTTGTAGGTGAAATAGCGGTCTTATGGGTATGCAGCAGGATATTCTGATTGTCTGGAGATACATGCTGATGTTTAGGATGAAATATCATGATGCCTACATTTACATTAAAGTGGTTCAGCAAAAAAAGATGAAGCAACTATGGCTATATGTTAACAACTGCTGAACTAAGTGAGAGTGCAGTCTTTCATTGTATTATCCTTTTTGATTTCCTGTATGTTTGAAAATGTTTTAAATAAATTTTGTAGAATGTTCACAGGTAGCAACTTCTCAGGAACTTTTCACAGCACTGGAGCCTCCTAATTAAAATAAAATTTTAATTATTGCCTGCTAACCATCCTCGACCAACAACTTGAATAAGTCATCACAGACGAAAGCAGTTATAATGACACACACCACAAGTAGGAGTCATTTTTTGTTCTTAAACCAGTCTTCCAAATTTTCTTTTGGAAAAGACTTTTTGGTTTACCTTTTAAAGATCCAAAAAGCAGCTTATTTGCCTCAAGCCTGGGCCCTTTTAATTGACAGAAAACCTTTCCGCACAAACCTCATGCAAACCTACTTTGGCTTTGCCTTCCTAAAACTCGCTTTTGTCTCTGAACTTTACAGAGCAGTTGGAGCTCTTTAATATTTTCTAAGAGGAACATTTCAAACAAGTAACCCTGCAATTTATTCACTACTGCCAAGAATAAAAGTAACAAGTTTCACCACCGGGGCCTTCCAAGGCTTGCAGGACTTTCAAGGCAAAGCATCACTCATTCACCTGCAGGTTTGCTCCCTTAATGCCTCTGGCATTTGTTTGGCTCTGGAGGAAGCAATTTGATTACACAAAATTCTTTTTAGATCAAGTTTAAAATCTTAGCCACACTGGGACAAGTGGTAAAGCCTGCCAGCTCGATGGGTTAACACTTGGACATACTGAGCCCAGGACAAAGATAGGGAACAACCACAAGTAAAAATCAGAAGCTTGAAGAACTGAAAAGGAATAAGCATAAAAGATGAGAGGACCTAAGTGCTCCATTTGCCATGACTGCATATAAGATGATTTATTCCCCGTCCTTGTAAATGAGCATGGTACCCTAAGGGATGCTGGTCAGCAGCAGGAAATGTACCAGCCACCAGGACTGGCTGCTCCAGCCACTGAGGTGACACCCGTGCATTTTAAGCTGGCAGGTAACCAGCCATCTTTATGTCCCTCGTTTCCCATACCTTATTACAGGGCACTTCATTTTTAAAAGCATTTAAATAAAGCTGATGTTAACCCCATTCATCCCACTTTTCCAGGGATCATGTCAATGATGATTTTTAAAATGCCAAAGAAAATGTCAAAGTATTTTGTTCCATGGTTAAGAATACATTTGTGGAATAGGAAGGAGGAAATACATAAAACACTCTATGGTCATTCAAGAAATAATTATCATGTGTATCAAACCACAGAAAAAATAAAAAATAAAAAAAAAGAAGGATGTCTTGTGTCAAAATGTCTTTTTCACTCACTCATTTCAAAAACAAGTTTTGAAAATTAAATTCCATTCACTGGCTGAGAACAGAACACATTAAGGCTTGACTAAATGCCATTATCCACGTGGCACTCCCTCTCTTTTCTGCAACCATGCTAATTGACAAAGCTGCCTTGAGGCTCACCTCCCATAGTGCCTTGAAGTCCTTCTGCTCGATGCGGAGCAGCTCGCTGCTCTCCCTGGTAACGATGGTCGCATGGCGTGGAGTGTTGTCCAGAATGGACTCTCCAAAGGCCGTCCCAATTCCCAGAGTGCAGATGGTCACTGCGTCCTGAGAACCCCAAAAACCAGTTGTTAGAAAAGTCGACATCTTATCAGTGGATGAGTTGTTTTTTTCTCAGCAGTAACCCTTGAACAACGCGGGGGTTAGGGGTGCCAACCCCCTCACATAGTAGAAAATCAGAGTATATCGTGGTTCCTACACATCAACAGATTCAACCAGCCACCGACTCTCTTATACTAGTGTTTTTTTTTTTTTCAGTAGTGTTTACTACTGAAAAAACTCTGCTATGAGTGGACCTGCACAGTACAAACACAGTTCAAAGGTCAACTAATTTCTATACAGTAAAACACTCAGTTCAATTGCACAGTTCAACAAGCTTTGACAAATATATACACCCTGTAATCATCACCCAAATCAAGACAGAACATTTCTATCACCACTGTAACTTCCCTCATGCCCTTTTCTAGTCAAGACCGTCCTTTCAGAGGCAATTGGTCTTCTGATTTCTATTACCATAAAGGAATTTTGCCAGTTTTAGATTTTATGTAAAAGTAATCAGACAATATGCCCTCTTTAGTGTCTGGCTTTTTTTGCTCAACATAATGTCTATAGATTCATCCATGTTGTTGTGTGGATCAGCTGTTTTTTCCTTGCCCTGTGGACCGCTGCATGGATATGCTCCAATTTGCTTATCCATTCTCCTCCTGGTGGACATTTGGGTTATTTCCGGTTTGGGCATATTATGAATAAAGCTGCTGCCAATCTTGTACATGTCTTTTTTGTGTGCGTGGTTATCTTTCTATATGACTACTATCTCTGGGTGTCCCAGGTGGCACTGGTAGTAAAGAATCTGCCTGCCAATACCTGAGGCACAAGAGACGTGGGTTCGATCCTTGGGTTGGGAAGATCCCTTGGAGCAGGAAATGCCCCCCCACTCCAGTATTCTAGCCTGGAAAATTTTATGGGCAGAGGAACCTGGTGGGCTACAGTCCATGGTGTTGCAAAGTCAGACATGACAGAGCAACTGAGCACTACTATCTCTAAGAAAATGTGGGAAATTTTTTGAAGATGAACTTGCTTTTTTCCTCAAGTGAGAGAGTTCAATTACAATATTTAAATAAAAAATCAGAATAGGGATACTGTTATGTCGGTCTGTCTTAAAGAGATGAGGAAAATGAAGGTGACCATGGTTGGTTCATGAGGCCCTAGTACACAGATAGCAAATAATGCACAGCCAGATTCTAGTTGTGACTCTCCGACTACAGATTCCAAGCTTTTTGTATTATGCTGCCTCCCGCAGCCACAACAGAGTAAAAACAGCATCCAATGAAGTACAGTGCGGGAAGCTTATCAAATGTTCTTATAAAGCTGATAAAATGTTATATGAATGTTCATATCAATGATTTAAAAGTTTAAGGTGTGCTAAACAAGTAATTTCCTCTCTGCAGGCACCATATGTGATAATACTTGGGTTTAATCCTAACTAGTCTCAAGCAGTGCAAATCCTTGAAATCACCTGGCTATTCATTTTGCAAAGAATGATCAACTAAGGTACATACATATAGGCAATCCTGAGCTAGAAAGCACAGTTTTCCTTTCACACATCTAATACATGATAACAGGCAAATGTTATTAAGATCAAGTTAGTGACTTTATAATCACATTAGTAGGACAAATGCCCCTATGAATCCAGTTCCTTGAACCATAACAAATTGCTTCTGCACAGATATTACCATATAAAATTGTGTTCAGGAAAATAAAATCAATAATACCTCAGAGGAGAATGAGAGATCAAGGGGAAACATAAAAATGGCCTGCTAATAAATTTTCAAGAAAGGCAGTTACAAACAAACTCAGTCAGAAAAAGATCCCCAGGACTGAAATATTAATACCCAACAAGTCAGATACTTCTGAGTAATTTTCAAATTCTAGTAAAAACACAAGATGGATTATGATAAATCACAGACTTTCACAAATTCTCTAGATTATCAGGTTTGCTCGAAGATCCTACTAGCCTACTTCATTTTTAAAAAATGATCTGAATCTTTCAGAAAGAGCTCTTTTAGTCTAATTTATACTCTCCAGTGTAAATACCTATTTTAAAACCTGTCAGGGATGAACCATACCTATTACTCCTGCCACTATCCATGTAGTTTAATTATCTACGATTATCTACAATGTATAATGCAAAAGAACTATGAAGATCTGTTACTTGTGAGCTAGCTATAGATTTTTACAGACTAAGTTGTTTCCTCCATTTCTCACCTCCTATCCCTGACACATGTCATCCTGTGTCACCAAAACATATACAAAGACACAGGCTTTGAAAGTCCAATTGTGAAAATCAGTCACATGAGTCCATCTTCTTGCTAGCAAGCAGCTCTTGTAAGAAAGACAAAAGACTGGAAGTATTCTTGGACTCTCCCAGAGAGTTTAACATGACCCCGGCCTCCTCCTAAACGTAACGACATTTAGTGACGTTCCTGTTGCCAAGTGCCCTCCTCAGCAAAGCCTTGTGCGTTAGGACCTCTGTACAGAGGGGCACCGGCCGCCGTCATTCCATCCAGCACCTTTGCTCATTCCCAGTATCCCAGGCTCTCCCACCAGGGCTGAGTGTGGGAGCCCACCTGCCTTCATCTCCTCCTTCATACTCCACCCTCTCAAACATAAGGACAGGGAGTCACAAATACAAGACACGGTCTTGAAAGTAGGACTGTAAAACCTCACCTGAAACAAGTGAGACTTGCAAATTCAAACTTGACTTTCAGCAGACTAAGTATGCTCAGGACAAATTTACTTAGAAATCTGAATGGACTGGGGAAGTGTGAATTGGGCACTGGGATAACTGGGCACAGGCAAGAAGTCCTCAGAGGAACATTTTCACCCTAAAGATGAATCACTGTCTCTGCAGTCCCTGAGGGTCAGGCCTTGTTTACATCTGAATTCCAGGCAGGGACCTGCAATGTGCTTAGAAAATGATTATCAAATAAAGACATTTACATTCCATTGTTCTTTCATTCCAATGTTCTCAATGCAGCAGAACCGATATGCATTGCTCAGTATGTAAACTCAAAGGCAGGACAGATGAGAGCCAGGTGAATGTGAGTCAGCGAGGCAAACATACTCTTATTTTGGTCCACACTCTCAGCTCACCAGATCCCTGGAGGTCAGAGTTCCAAGCCTGAAACCCTGTAGAGAAGCTAAATGCATGCCTTTGCCTGCGGCTGCAAGTGTCCACTTCTGAACGAAACACTACCATTCCTTTAAATTCACACATCCTCTGGAGATCTGCTCATGTCTCTGTACTTACTAAATAGGGACTGTTGAGCCTTTTATTTTCTGCTCATTTGCAAATTAATGTTCATAAAGGTTACAGAAAGGAAATATTTACAGTGACAGAGACTGAAGAAAGCAATCAGCACAAACTGTGAAGCATCAACAGTGAAGAAATGTCCCATTTTATATTAAGATGGCAATTTATTTTGAGGATTTTCAAACATGAAATGAAGAGTTAAAAACTGGAGTGTTTTCAAGGATGAAGGTGGGTTTAGCAGATGCTGCTGGAGTCCTGCCAGATCCTCCCCACCCATTTCTCCCACCCAGCCCCACCCTCGGAAGCAATCATAGGTTTCTGGACAGTTTCCGCATATACTCGAAGTTTCCCTTTTCATCTGCATTGCTCTGCTTAAGGGCAGAGTGCTGGACAGTTAAAGCTTGTCAGGTGCATCTTCCAAAAAGGCATGACAGTAGGAACATAAATACTCCGGCTTCTACCAGACACAATTTGTTAGAGGGTTCCTGGAAGGAGTGAGCCCAGCTGCCCACAGCTGAACTCCTCATCTACACATTTTATTAGCATTCCTCATTCCTTGTCTCAATTCCCCTACTTCCTTACAACACTTCCTGGGGTGTCCTCCATAAAAAACACTGCAGGCAAAGCCTTGTCTCCAGATTGGCTTCTGAATAAACATGAGATTGGATTAGCTAAACCAATCTTGAGCTGTGAGTCCCAAGTTACACTGAGACCTCTGGAGAGGTACTGGGCCAAACCTACATTCCCAAAGAGATTCTGTAAGAGCAGCAGAGGCCAGCTTATCACTGACTACTTTGCATCAGACACACCCTAAGAGCAATATCCCTTGGGCGTCACCTGGGAAGACCTCATTGTGTTTCCATAGAGGATACAGGGTCTCTGAACCCAATCCTACTATGTAACTAGTGGTGATGGGCTCTCAGAAAAAGAATTAACTATGGCATGATACTGAGATGATACTTGGTTTCTTCCTCCGATCTGACCTAGCTCTCTCTCATCTATCAGTCCACTTGATCACTCCTTCTCCTACCTTCTAAACACTTAATGACCCACTCACCCGGAACAGTACTAATCTCCTGTGCATTCTGTATGCATGTGGATCTCCACGTGTGTGGGTGGAATACTACGCACCATGCACTGCGCCAGGCGTCTTGACTATGATGTCTCATTCATTCTCCACAACAGTTAAAGGAGATAATTTAAGTGCTCTGCACCATGCCTGATTCAAAAGAAATGCTTAATAAAGCTATTCTTACTGATGATACTATTAAATACTTCATAATACTGTAAAGCAATCAATCAATTAAAAATAAAAAAAGAACCTCTTTCCAAGGCTCAATAGGAAAATTGATTAATTTTGATTAAGTATTAACTTAAGCCATACAGGTTCTTTTTTCAACCAGCCAATTGATAATTTATTGACTACCTAATCATTCCAAATCACCAGGAAAATACAGAACATTTGGCATTGCTCCCCCTCTCACCTTCTGGTCCCAATATTGGGGCTCACTTGACCCTCTCCTAGAGGATGCAGTCCATTCAGTTCTTCTCTTCCTCATCAGGAGAAACAGAGGCAATCAAAGCCAGAAACTGAGAAGCGTGTCTGCATTACTGCTTTTCCCACTGATCATCATGTGCCCCATTCTAATGGAGTTCCTATTTCAGTTGGAGAAGATGGGTTTCTGTCTTTCTGCATCTGTCCTGACAGCCTACCTGGTATCCTAATTCTTCTCAAAGGGGCAGACTGCCTTGTTCTGACAGCCCTTCCTGGCATCCTTCCAACACCCGGCCTGTTTGTCAGCCTGCCTGGCCACCCACCCCCATCACAGAGCCTGCTCTGTGTCCAGCACCCAGCCCTATCCATCACGTTAAACCTGCCTCAATCCTTCACCATGCTGACCTGGGGGCTGTGCTGCTTCAATCGCTGGCTTCCTACCTCCTGATCAGCACTGCCTGCACATGCCTCTAGATGGTGCCCACCGTCATCTAGAAGAGGAGGTTCTACCCACTCCTGCCCAGCAAGGCACCAACTGAAGAAGTCATGAACAGTGTCTTGGACTAGTATGTGTTTCAGCCGGAGAAGGAAATGGCAACCCATTCCAGTGTTCTTGCCTAGAAAATCCTGTGGACAGATGAGCCTGGTGGGCTGCTGTCCATGGGGTCGCACAGAGTCAGACACGACTGAAGCGACTTAGCAGCAGCAGCATGTGTTTTAGCAGAATAGGTGGGGTCTGGTTATCTTCACTCATAAAAGCTGGTGTTAGGTGAGTTACCAAAGATGTCAACAATCTGGCCCTGGTGGAAGGCAGGGAGCATCAGGCATAGAAAGGGTTGGGTTGGGTGAGGGTAGGAATCCCTTGGAGGCAGCAGAGGGAGAAGACGGTGCACCTTGCAGACCTAGATTCAAAACTCACTTCCGTCGGTTACAAGTCCCGGGCTTCGGGCAGAATGCTCCCAGAAGCCTCAGTATTCTCATTTGTGAAATGGTGCAATCTTTCTCATGAGATTGTTCGTAGAATTCAATATACATAATAGATAGTCCTACATGGTTCCTGGCACACAGGTGCTCCACACACACAAAAAAAAGCGGAAAATATTTCTGACTTAACCTATACATGTATATACGTATGGCTATCTATATTTCTAAAAAGCAAGTTATGTTTTTCTACTACTGAAGTAACAGAGAATCTCTTATTCATTTTGTGTTAATCTCCAATTAATGATGGCTTTTTCAACGCTTAAATTCCAAGTTTCTCTGTCCCCTCCAGTCTGGATGTCAAGTGGTTTGAATGATCTGCAAAACACTTCAGCTCTCTAGGGGAGCATGTATTCAAAGGAATCCTTCTGACGAATCCTGCTGTAAATCAGAGAATCCTTTTGTATTGCAACTAATCACCCCTGTATTTATCTGCTTTGTACGTCTGGACGATGGTATACTGGGTTTTCTTAAAGCAGGCATTCTTGTATGAGGCATTTTGTTTGTTTCATTACAAACATAGCTACATAGCTACAGTATGAACATAGGAATGGTGTTAAGAAACACCATGGTTATGTGTCACTGGAATTCAAGCTAATACACATGGACCTTGCAAATGATATCTATAAGCAGCCACAGAAATTCAATTTACACAAGTTAGACATCCCGATGAAATTTAAAATAAAATAGAAGAATTCTCTGTGGTAAGTACATCGATTTTTGACTGTCCTGTAATTTTAAGGAGTATAAGTTATTTAATTATGTATGCATTGCATACATGCTCAGTTACTCAGTTGTGTCTGACCCTGTGCAACCCCATGGACTGTAGCTCACCAGGCTCCTCTGTCCATGAAATTTTCCAGGCAAGAATACTGGTGCAGGTTGCCCTTTCCTCCTTCAGGGATCTTACCAATGCAGGGCTTGAACCAAGTCTCCTACATTGGCAGGCAAATTCTTTACCACTGAGCCACCTAGGAAGCCCATTTTATTTTGTGTATTTAACCCAATTCCTTATTAATGGCTCAAGAAGAGTTAATTGTCTTACAACATGTTTATTGCTTTGGATACTTATTGGGTTCATGCCAAGGAACAAACTGGTCCTTAAAGTTTGTAGACCCTGAAATAAATTTTTACAAAGCAAATACTTTTACATATTTTAGACCTATAGACAATACTTGCCATTTAGTTTTGTTGTGCTGGGTTTGTTTCATGAGCTTGAATTTACTCTTGAATTTAAGGAGTGCTCCAAGTCCTTTTAGAAAATAAAAATTTAATGGAAACTAATCTCTGAATTTGTTAAGACATTAGGGTGTATGTGCAGTCTAAAGGATTTACTACCAAGCAGGAACGCAAAACACTTCTAAGACAAATGTGTTTTTCTTCTGACAAACAGCAAAGACAAGTTCTTCCCTGGAACCAGCATTAGACACAGCTTAACAAGATCAGGCAAGCTGGCTGCAGGAAGGTTCAATGAGACCGGACCAGTATTAGCATCTGATAACTGAATCAGGGAGGCCAGCCTCGACTCAGGGGGCAGCCAGTCTGTCTTGCACGCTGGCTCTCTCTTGCCTCTGCCTACACCAAGAATTACATGGCAACGAAACTCAATCCAGTACACAGAGGCCCCAGGCCGGATGATAAACAAACTCTAATCAAGTCCCAACAAAGAGAGTGACCTGAGCATAGACAAATATTAAGATTACAAGCAACCACTGAGGACAAGGCACCTTTCAGGTTTTACTGGCTTGAGACATAAGTTCAGAGAATGTTTCCTAATGATAGCGATGTCTGAAAATAACGGATCAAAATGAGAATGTATCAAGGAATCAGGCAAAAACAGAAAGAAGGGGAAAGATAAAGCAACAAGACAGAGAAGCATGCCTGCCCTCCATAGTTTACAAATATGTAACACCTAAAAACATCTTTAAGACAAAGAGGGTTTAAAAAGAAGACAAAACAAAAAAAAAACCCATTTTACTTTGGGGGGGAAATCAGTAAGAGATTATTTTCCAAAACTTGCCACAAAACTTTATAGATGGATGAGAGGACGAATAAAATGATAACCAAGGCAAATCACAGCCCCATTCTCTGATCCCATGAAATGGCTGAACAACACTGCTCAACTTCTTGCTATTTCAAAGACAATATGCATCTCCGGCTTTTTCTATTCTAGCACTGCCCTCCTGTGGTAAAATGGCAACATTGCAGCCTACAGCATTCCACTTGAGCCAATCATCCTTTCCTTAAAAATAGTAAGAAAAAATCATGGAACCCCTGCTCTTGGTCAAGCTTCACACTAAGTGCTTTATACACATTAACTTATTTAAGGTAGGAGCTAGTATCTCCAATTTACACATACTCCAACTTGCTTGTGGTCACATAGTAATTAAGTGACTCTGAGAATTTCAAAAGACTGACTTACATGATTCTGCATTGCATTAGGTAAATATTAACATTTTAAATAAACATCTATTACAGAAATATAGATAGGAGTTTTAAAGAATTACTAAACCATCCTATTCCCTATTTTGCAGTATATACTTCTATTTGCTCTGCAGCCATCAGAAATCTTTTCATGTGACTGGGGAAATGTTTTACTTTTTTGGTGTAAAGATTAGTTTAACCTTCTTTATGTTTAGATTTTAAATAGTTACCAAAGAAAGATTAAAATAGTTACTATACCACTTACAAAAGCTGCAGAAAAAAGCAGGACCTTGTCTCTCCTCTCCCCACTCACAGGAAGTGGATATTGTCTGAGATAATGAGCTTTATAAAACTATTGTTTTTAAGCTTAATATTTGTTTATAACCTGTTCTAATGCTCACTTCTAACCTGAAATCTACCTAAATATTAATGAGGAAAAGTCCACCCACAGTATTATTCATTCTAATAGGAATGTAAATCTCTGGCTTTTAGCCCATTAAGTTAAATAGGTACTGGAGACAGGCAGGCTGTTGAACACATGAGCTCAGCTGTGCATAATCCAAAGGCCCGCAGGTCCTGCTTAGACTTAGGTAAGAGATCAAGAGCAGGGGCAGGTCTTGCTGGGAACTGAAGGGTTCATCCTTGACAGAATCTGTGATGCTGAGTAGAAATCTACATGAGAACATGAGCCAAGTAGGGACACTCTGGTCTGGGATGGGGAAGTGGTCTGCAGGCAGGGCCCTTTGCTGGGCATTCTCAGTTTCATGGGGTAAGACAGAGTGACCAGGCAGGAGAATGTCTGGGAAGCTGGGAGAGATGCCACTGACAACTGCTCAGGGACACAGGGTAGAAGTACTTCCGAGGTAGGTTTTGTTTTATGGAGCAGTGGAGTCAATATAATTGATATCAACTGATATAGTTGATAGGAAAGCATTTCCAAGGATGGTTGACTCTAAAAAGTTCACCATAGTTATAGGAACAGGATAATCCATGTATTTCCCAAAGTTCTTACCCACATACAGCTTCACGGCTGTAACAAGAAATGAAAGCACCATGAGACCAGCTCCTCAGGGAGGGCCTCAGGGAGGGAGGGCTACATCCCTCTCCATATCCAGAGCTTTGGGTTTCTCCCCTGCAGTCCACGCTTGAGGCCTTGGACTGGGAGAAGGCAAGAAAGCAAAATCGAGCACTGGCCTTACTGCATGAGAGCAGAGAAGCTGGTTCCAATCAATTCTCGGCAGGATTCTGTACCCTCATCTGCCGGTCCCGAGCTAGGAGCGGACCCACAGGGTGAGGCTGCGGTCAGTAGACAAGGTCCTGCCTCCCCAGCTGGCAGGGAGTGTTTCTAAACTGACTGGCAAGTGTTTTGCTGGACTGACCCCAAGCAAAACTGGGAGGTGAGCCCAGTAGCTTTTTCACTCCACCCTCCCCTGCAAGGAAAGGGCCTGAAGTTTATCTTACTACTCACCAAACGTTTGTGTTTTCATCCTTCTCTCAAATGAGGAATCAGTGGCTTTCTTTGTTGTAATCCTGGCCATCGGTGTGATCCAGGGGGGTGGAGAAAGATCCACCACCCTGTGACCACCACGCATCCTGGCAGTATCTGGGAGCATGCGCCCTTTGTATCTGTAGCCCCTCCCCCACGCCCAGGTAGCTGGACGCAGCGCACGTGTGGTTTGTTAAGTGAGGTGCCAGCAGAGCACTGGATTGGGCAAGGAAGTCAGGTGATTTCCAGCTCCATGGGTTACTACTGTGTCGTCCTGGGTGGGCAACTCACTCACCTGTCTTAGCAAGATGCAGCACAGCTGGGTCAACCTAACAGGGCAGCTCAAATGAAAGAGGCAAGTGAAATGCTTTGCAAAGGATGAGACTTAATACTACTCTGCTTGGAGGGTATCGCCAATGAGAAGTAAGTATGACCCTCCATGTGGGGTCCAAAAAATTTAAGGAGGATCTGTCAAACCAATCATATGGAGAGCGAGACATATGTTTTCTTACCCTAGGGAGCAGAAAAGTTTAATATAAAGGGTGATGGGAAGGGAGAAAAAGTAATATATTGAGACAGGCAGGAAGGTAATACGAATTTATGAGCCAAAGATAATATATTTCTGCTCTGTGTGTTCTTGAAAGTTATATCTTCGTAGAAGATATAGATATAGGTCTTTGTAGAAGAAAAAGGGTGATTTTTTTTCAGAAAAGTTCAATCAATAATACCTAATAAATGTATAATATAAAAATACTGTACCAGAATCTGTGAAGGGTTTTCTTCCTTATTTCAATCAGTGGCATCACCACCCACCTCTTCATCCAAGTCAGGCTCCTCCCTTTCTCTCAATCTCACCCCCCCATCCATCAATACCAATTATACCCGTTTCACCTCTACTTTGTATTTGTATATACCACACCTAAATCTGCCCCCCGATCACCCCTACTTCTCAATCCCACCTTCCAACTTAGAAACCCTTTAAAGGGATGGGCCATGCTCATTTCACTGTGTGTCTGCAGGTCTAAAGCATGTTCCCCAACAGTAGGCCTTGTTGGGGGGGGCAGGGGTAGCGGGAGTGCAAACACTTGAAAGGAGGGGCTTGGAGGTGAGGCATGGAGCTCTGCACTGGAATCCAAAATGCAGGACGGTGGCTGCAGGGGCTTCAGGGGAAAAGCTGCTCCTCCCCACATCATTCCTAAATGGCTCAGCCCTCACTCCTTGCCTTCCCTCTCACATCCTCTGCATGGCACCTGTACAAGCACAATGGTCAAGAACTTGAGTCCTAGAATCACAGCAACCTAATGGAAGAAAAGCTATGACAAGCCTAGAAAGCGTATTAAAAAGGAGAAACATTACTTTGCCAACAAAGGTCAATATAGTCAAAGCTATGGTTTTTCCAGTAGTCATGAGAGTTGGACTAGAAAGAAATCTGAGCGCTGAAGAACCGATGCTTTTGAACTTGGTGTTGGAGAAGACTCTTGAGAGTCCCTTGGACTGCAAGGAGATCCAACCAGTCAATCCTAAAGGAAATCAGTCCTGACTATTCATTGGAAGGACTGATGCTGAAGACGAAATTCCAATACTTTGGCCAGCTGATGCAAAGAACGGACTCATTGGAAAAGACCCTGATGCTGGGAAAAACTGATGGCAGGAGGAGAAGGGGACGACAGAGGAAGAGATGGTTGGATGGCATCACCGACTCGATGGACGTGAGTTTGAGCAAGCTCTGGGAGTTGGTGATGAATAGGGAAGCCTGGCGTACTGCAGTCCATGGGGTCTCAAAGAGTCAGACACGACTACGACTGAGCGACTGAACTAAACTGAATGGCTGTGTGCCCTGGGGCAAGTTATTGAGCATCTGTGAAATAAGACTAATTATAGCACTGAATGGGGGAGGGCGATGTAGGGAGTAGCCAGTGAAATAAAGCTTGTAAAGTGCTTTGCATAAAGCCGCCCCTAGTGGGCGCTCTGCTACCATTAGCCATTCCGGCCCTCACCTCACCCTTCTGGCTCAGCTAAAACCCCACTGAGGAGCCGAAACTCAGAGGTTAAGTTTGGAAGTTTATCTCCATCATCTCCCCTGACTCCTGACTCTCAGATGAGAAGAGAGGCATGCAGGGCAGGGCGAGACTTGAGGAAAGTAAGTGGAGGGCAGGCTAGCAAGAAATGCTGCTCTACCCACTTTTAAAGATTTGAGTCTCTGCTGTTACCTCACTTCTCTTTCCTTAATTCTCTCTTAGTCTCTTTAAACTTTTCTTCTTTTTTGGCCCCCAGCCACCTTTTGTTTGTGTATGAGAAGCAAGAAGAACGTGAAATTGGGAGTGTGTCTGACAGAAATTCAAATCTTAATTTAGCCATGTAATTTGTGTGGCCCTGGGAATGTAATACTGAGCCTTGTTTTCAAGCCCCTTTAAAACAGGACATAAAAGATGAAGCCAGCGAATACCAGGGGCCCCCAACACAGTGTGACACATGAAGGCAATGGGAAGTGCTGGTGCTGGTCTCTGAGAATTCCAGGTCTTTTCTGGCTTCTCCCATGGCCCATTGCCCAAACCCATTTTGCCCCCCACGATAGGGGCATATGGTATGTGTCAACTTAGCTAGACTATGGTAACCAGTTGTTTAGTCAAATAGCCTAGATTCTGAGGTAAAAGTATTTTTTAGGTGTGATTAACATTTACAAGCAGCACTTTAAAACAGATTACCCTCCATAATATGGGTGGGCCTCACCCAATCAGTTGAAGGTCTTAAAAGCCAATGTCTCCCTTGAGGTTTCCCAAAGATGGAATTCTGCTTCCAGAATGCAACATAGAAATTCTATGTGAATTTCTAACTTTAAGATTAAAGTCTTTAAAGTCTGCATCATCTGCTTTCACCTGAATTTCAGCCTGCCAGCTTGCCCTGAGGATTTCAAACTTGGCAGTGCCGACAATCACATAAGCCAATTTATTAAAGGAAATGTCTACTATCTATATATCTATCTATCATCTGTTGATACTGGTTATCTGGAGAATCCTGACTTATACAGCGTACCACTCTGATTGGCTAACCCACTGCCTTGATTTGGCCACATCACTACTGGGAACAGACCCAGAGTTCATTACAAGGCCAGAGCAGATAGCAATGACCTTTTTGTTTCTCTCTTTTGAGTAACTTGCCATGAGAGAAGTTTCAGCCATCTCACTCATTCTGCTTAGCTCCTTCCTCTCATGTGGTTGGAATTCTATCTTGTCCATCAGAGCTGGCTGGAAGGCTGGGTCCTTTGTCTATTTCTCTGGAGGGTTGGAGGCTGTAGAGGTCAATGTGTCTTCTCTTCCTTATTTCTTAGGGACTCTACAAATCAATTCAGAAAACTCTGGCTGGGACTGTGGTTGGATTCTGTGAAGTACACAGAAGAAGAAGCAATAAGCCAGCTTTGATATAAAGCTAATATGAGAATATGAGAAGACTAAGCCCAGCTTCATGCCAAATAGAAGAGAAAAAAGTGGAACCAAAACTCTGGGAGATAATGAAGAACAAGGAAGCCTGATGTGCTACAGTCCATGGGCTCACAAAGAGTTGGACACAACTTAGTGACTGAACAACAACAAAGCCCAACTTAGGAAAGTTCTCTTCATTGGGGCTGCGGTCAAAGCCATAACTAGAATCTAAAGTTAAAGTTTACTAAAATTTTTTTTAAATCCACAGCTGTTGCTCAGCTATTCTTGGTGAGCACCCTATGCTGAGAGATAACTGGTCAAGGTCAAATACTATTTTAATACCATCAAAATCTCATGCCAGCTTTTAACATCTGAGGTGTCAGCACATCACTGCTGATATTTATCATCCCTTAAGAACACCTTCTCTGCCTTTTCAAATTCTTCTTTCCTCATCTCTCTTCCCTGTTTTTCTTCCCTTCTCACCTTTCTCCTTCCTAATTTTCATCTTCCTTCCTTTTCCTCTTTCCCTCACATTTCTTTATTCAGCTTTTCTGCGTCACCATCATTACTCATTAAGAACCATACAGAGGAGGAAGGAAGATCATCCTTTTCTAGGCCCTGTCCCCTCCACACATCCATGTAGGTAAGAGCAGATGAAGGCTAGCATCAGAAGCAACTCTGAGCAAAAAGTTCTGGAGGGGACCCACCTGGACAGCAGTCTGCAGGCAGAAAATATGCAGAGATACAGGGCATGAGAAGATCTGAAAGGATGAGAAACAGCCAAGAGAGACGGAATTGCTTGATCATATTTCTTCTGAGCCAAACAGTACAGAGTGCTGGCTAAGAGCATATGTTCAAGTGCCTAACTGCTTATTCATCTTGGTCCCCCTAATTTCTAGATATGTTAGTTGAAACTAGTTAGTTCACCACTCAAGGACTCGGTTTCCTCATCTGTAAAATGAAACAGTAATGTGACCCACCTTACAGGGTTAAAGGAGCAAGTAAATACAGTTAAGTGCTTAGAACATTGCCTAGTACATAACAAATATCCAAGAATTGCTAGCTGTTCTCAGTCCCACTGGAAAACTAAGGCAACTTTAAGAATCAAAACTCACCTCTCCCTTTGGGCCACTCTGAAATTCAAGAGGGAACTGGCCCTGCAAGAGAGGGCAGGAGGGCAGTACCATCGAGGCCGGCAGGCACAGATTCCAGGCAGTTCCTCATGGAACTTTTGATGCACTGATGCACTGAAAAGGTATACTGTCAGGTAAGGAGCACTTGGGTACTGGCCTGAGACCCTAACCCTCCATAACAATGGCTAGAACCCAGGCTACTATACTCCAAACTCCAAATGTCCACTAACCAACAGTCCACTCGTCAGATGGTAACTGCCCACAACTCCAATATACACACAAATTTATACCAAGTTAAACCTCAAATGGAGTATGTTATAGATGTTTCTCACAGCTGAAGTGTGCCATATGTGGAAAGGGCTTAGAAGCACTATCTTAAACATGGTATTTGGCTGGAGATTATTTGTCCGTTTAATTCCTTGACCTTTTTGATATTTCTTTCCAATTTTGTAGTTAGCTGATTCTCTTCCTTCAGTTTTTATCTGAATCCTGATATATGTGAATGTAAGACTCAGAACATTTTCATACCGAAGCTGGATGGCAGCTTCTAGAGGGGTGTCCTTTTGAGACGAGAGGTTCTTGGCTCTATATAGCAAGGTTCTGTACATGCAGGCCGTGTGGAATAATGATGGAGAAAGGGTCACTGCAGATGTGAAAGGAGAATCTAGGACCCATTCCAAACTCACAAATATGATGGAGGAGGCAGCAAGAATATGAGTTTTATCTACTAGGACACCATGCTCCTCAGAGGTGACTAATGAAGATAAAGTAAGCTCATGTTTCTTGGCCCTCCACATTCAACGAGATGAGGTAGAGAATTCGGGAGACTGCCTTGACCATGTTTCCCTGAATTGCTGGAGCTCATAAAAGGCTGGAAAGAGGGGTTTCCCTGGTGGCTCAGTGGTAAAGAATCTGCCTGCCAATGAAGTAGACACATGTTTAATCCCTGATCCAGAAAGATCCCTCACACCACAGAGCAATGAAGCCCGTGCCTCACAGATACTGAGCCTGTGCTCTAGAGCCCAGGAACTGCAACTACTGAGCCCGTGTGTCCTAGAGCCTGTGCTCTGCAACAAGAGAAGCCACTGCAATGAGAAGCCTGCACACCACAGCAAAGAGTAGCCCCTGCTTGCCACAACTAGAGAAAAGCCCACGCGGCAACGAAGACCCAGCACAGCCAAAAATAAATAAAAAAATTTTTAAAGCTGACAAGGGGGTCACTTCTAGGACAGAGAAAAGTCAGGAAATCAGATTCAGGAGGATCTAAGGAGGAACCTCAGAAGACTTGCTTCTCTTTCCCCTTTGCTCACATTTCACCTCACACGATAGCAGTTTCTCACTGCTGTGGACCTGTTTGCATTTTTCTAATAGACAGCAGGCTCCTGGAGGGCAGCCTGTGTGCTTCTGCATTTCATGTTCCCACACCTGGCGCCATACTTAAATCGTGGAAAACATTCACTATGTATGTTTCTTGAGTAACTTAATAAAGGAATTCAACACATACTTATGGGACTCTGTACTACGGGGAAGATGAAATGGGTTTGAAAATATAATTTTGATAGCATTCAAGACAGAGGGATAATGTATCATTAAAAATAACAATAATAAATCTTACTTTAAGAAGATAAAAAGAATATGGTATCTTACCTGGTGACTGCTGGTCTCAGAAACTTTAACATCCAAAGACCCTGCCAGGACAGCATACCAGTTGGTTCCAATATCACCTTGGCGAAATACTGGAAAAGAAACAGGCAGGTGAGTAGGCCAAGTGTAAGTTGGTTTTACCATGTAATCTGATAATTTCTCACTGACTGTTCTGAGCCTAACTTGGACCTAGATGAGATTCTTCTATCTATTCCCACCAGAACATACCATAATTTTCCTTCCCTCTTCCATCAACAAAGCAATATCCTATTTATTCAACATTCCATGAAGCAGAACTCTATTAAACTGAACTCTTTTATATTTAAGCAGTAGCAATAAGGGATGATAACCCTAAAGGCTATAAGATCCTTTGAATGTAAGAAGAATTTTCTGGTATTCTCTGTAATTTATCTTAAATACACTTCATTGTATTGTGATACTTGGAAAATCATTACTCTAGATGGGGTATGTGTTAAAAAGACTATGTGACTCAGCAAAACTGGATCATCACCCCAATTTCGCAAATCTATTTATATTAAAAAACAACATGTTTTCTAGAACAGAATATCTCATTTTAAGCTAACCAATGACTGATTAAGAAAACTAAAATCTGTTAAAAAAATTTTAACTACCATATTGTCATTGTCCATTTGCTAGTTTGTTGTATAAATTCACTGCTTTTAGGCATCAGGAGGTAACCACTCTTTGGAAATGATTCTCATCAGATATCTCTGAACTCAGTTTTGCTTTACTTTTGTTATCTCAGAGACAAAACATTTAGCTATTTATTTAGTGAGAATCTTAGTTCCCACGTCCTAGTTAAGACCAATAGTTTGGAAAGTCATTCTGAAACACTGGTTCAAAAATCTCATGCAAACCCAACTATCCTTTTAAATATTCTAGCTAAATAACTAGATGGAATGATCTAATATTTTAAAATTCTTTTCACAGAATCCTACCTCAGAAGTCAAGTGGCTCGATGAAAAATCACATGACAACTCAGCGGGACAGTTGAGTTCTGGCAAGGCTAGGGCTCACTGCATAAGAGGAAGCTTCTGGGAGCCATAATTAATGATGACAAGCTGTTCTAAACTCTCTGACTAAAGCATGCTGTGGAAAGGCAAGAACAACAATGGTATCCCACCAGGTGCAATGACAAGCTTAAGATGGGGGATTGATGAGTTTATAGCTGGCCTCGTCAATAACTCTGCTATTCCTAGCCTTTGTAAGTGACTTATTTTAGAATTAGGGCTTTGCCTTTCATGAACTTCTTGGCCCCCAAAGACATTATCACTTGCCAATCAAATTCACATTACACATCATAGAAGACTCATTTTGAAAATGGCTGTAAGAAATAGAAGACAGAATCTTATCTCTAAAAAAATAATGTTCCCAATGAGTAAGAATAAAAAATATTGGCTTGAAAACAATATGTATGGATGATTTTTTAAACAGAAGTGTGACTGTGCTTTGTGTGCACACAGGCAAATATCTTGAAGGAGACACACAAAATGTAAACAGCAATCTCTGGATTTGGGGATTGCAGGTGATATTCATTTTGTCTTCTAAATTTTCTACAATGATGTTGTGACAAACCCTGTTAGTTCCCCACTTGAAATCATGCCCTGAACATGGATTATATACAAGTTCCCACCCTCCTCCACAAGGCTAAATACTCAGAGCATATGAGTTTCTTCCCTAGCTTCACTGGGGTAGCCATGATTGGTCTAAATCAATCATGTGGTCCCATAATCTGTGCCAGTGATTGGTTTAATCAGAGGCACATGATGCAATTCTGGCCATTGAAACAATACAGAAAGTCTGCTGTGGGACTTCTGTAAAAGAGATAAGAAGTAGTCCTTCAGCAGGAATGTTTTGTATCAGCATGCAATGCCTCCAACTGCTGCAGCTAGTTGCCTCAGAACCACTTGGGACAAATTTGAGTACAAAAGCCAACACCTCAAGATGAACAGCAAAACCAAATAAACCAACAAAAATATGAGAGAAACCTGACACCTTAATAATGTCACTGAGCCACTTAATCAACCAGCCCTGAAGGCATCCTACCTCAGGACTGCTTATACATGGGTAACTGATGTTCCCTCTTTATAGGAGTCATAATCAAGCCAGTTGGATGGGAGTTTTCTGTTACTGCAGTATAAAGCATCACAACAGATGGAAATAGCATTACTTTTTTTTAATGAGAATATACTTGTATATTTTTTAAAATGCAGCTGTCACCCTAGCATTTTACTCCCTCCATCCCTTAGTCACATCTGGAATAGATGTTATCAGTGAGGTTAATTCAAAACATTACTATTGAAAAACAGCTGTGCTTTAACTTTTAAAATGACTGTTATCATTAGTTGAGACCTTTTTATCTTATTTAACATCCTTTTGCTGTTGCTGTTTAGTCATTAAGTCATGTCCGACTCTTTATGACCCCATAGACTATAGCACACCAGGCTCCTCTGTCCATGGGATTCTCCAGGCAAGAATACTGGAGGGGGTTGCCATTTCCTTCTCCAGGGGGTCTTCCCAACCCAGGGACTGAACCTGAGACTCCTGTGTCTCCTTCATTGGCAGGTGGATTCTTTACCACTGAGCCACAAAGGGAGGCCATTTAATATCCTATTGGCACCCATATTTCTTGGGTTACAGAAAATAATTATATATTAGAACTTCTAAGGATCTTGCTGAATATATAAATCCTTCCAGCTCCATCTGAAAAGGAGGCTGCCCTGGAAGAACCATTTAATGCTATGCACAAAGGAGTTAAGGAAATGCTGATGCAGAACTGAACAAACAAGGAGAGAGAAATGTCAGCCTCATATCTTTGATTGAGCTCAACTATTCGGCACAAAGATGCCCCATTTGCTATCCATCTCCACAGCACAACCACAAATGAGCACACACTTATACATGAAAGCACACCACTGGAGTTGCATTTCTTACATGTTATTCCTTTTTCAAGATTCTCATAATAACCACATAAACAAATCTGATGAAGGAGATTTGGGTGAAATTTCTCAAAAGCTTTAACTTCTTTCAGCCGTGTGAAGATTATATCCACATCTTCACTGGATCGTTCCAATGGTCTATAAAGGGGAGAAAAGGCACAAAGCTGTATCAGAAAGAACTTACTTGAGTCCATATGCATTATTATTCTAAATACAAACAAATTAATGGAAATATATGAATTGCAAGTATTTTACTGCAAGTATTTATTCCCCTACAACCATTATAAATATTTCCAGGCCTAGAGTCAGTCATACAGAGTGAAATAAGTCATAAATAGAAAAATATATATTAACATATATATGTGGGATCTAGAAAAACAGCAGAGATGAACCTATTTGGAAGACAGGAATAGAGACACAGACGTAGTGAGCAGACTTGTGGACACGGAAGAGGAGGATGAACTGGGAAACGGATTGCCATATGTGCAAGCCATGTATAAAACAGATAGCTAGTGGGAACCTGCTGTATAGCACAGGAAGCTCAGCTTGGTGCTGTGACCTAGACAGATGAGATGGGTGGCAGGGTTGATTGAGGTCCAAGAGGGAGGACATATATGTATACATATAGCCAATTCACTTTGTTGTACAGCAGAAACTACACAATATCGTAATACCCCAATAAAAAAAATATATTTCCAGACCTTTGTCTACTACTCACCCTAAACGACTGCAGGTGAAAAGTCACAATGACTGTAGTCGGTATGATATAGTGATTTATAATAAAAAATACAAAATTATAAGGAATTATTCACTGTTCCTTGCACAGAGCTAAAACTCTTGCTATTTCTTATATAAGAGTCACAGGGGTATCTTTGGTTATATTTGGCCCTTTGTCCTCAGATCCTGAAATGCTTAAGAGTCATAAAGGTGAAATGGGTGTCAAGATCCTTTCCATCACAACTGAGTTTATATTAGCAAAGTGACTTTTGGAAAACTCCTAGGTAACCTAAGGATGGGGACTGGTTGCCTGGAGAACTAGTCATGTGATTAAAGGGTTGGAAATTTCAGCAGCACGTTCTGACTGGGGGCGGTGCGGCAGGAGATTGAGTTCAGTCACCAATGACCAATCAGTTTCCTCAGGCACTCCTAAGTAATGAACCCTCCATAAAAACCCCTTAACAGTGGGGTTGAAGTTGGTGAACACTTGGAAATGTGGCACCAGAAGAGGGCATGACCTCTCCATGCCCCTTCCCATACTTTGCCTGTGCTTCTCTTCTACCTGGCTGTTCCTGAACTATACCCTTTTATAAGAAATCTAGTAAGTAATTGTTTTCCTGAGTTCTGTGAACAGCTCTATCAAGTCCGTCAACTCAAAGAGGGGCTCATGGGAATCTCCATTTTACAGCTGGTCAGTCAGAAGCACCACTGTAGAAGCAAAGACAAACTGTAAGCTGCAGAGGTGGGACTGTCTACAGGTGAGTATGAGTGAAAGTCGCTCAGTTGTGTCCGACTCTTTGTGACCCCATGGACTATATAGTCCATGGGATTCTCCAGGAAAGAATACTGGAGTGGGTAGCCTCAAACCCAGGTCTTCTGCACTGCAGGTGAATTCTTTACCAGCTGAGCCACCAAGGAAGCCCTTTATTAACTACCGAGTCATTGTTTTCCTGCTTTTTTTTCTTCTCGTGGTTCTTCAGCTTTACAGGATGAATTTTACTATCCATTATTAAAAACTTTCTAAATCAGACAGCAAGGTCAGACAGAGGTTAACTCCTCTAAAGTTAAAAAGACAGAAACCAAAAACATTTTCAATAAAATAAAGTTCTTTTGAGTACTACATAAATTATAATGGTAAATAATGCCTATTGGCAGTACCACAAAAGAACATTTTATTAGAATATGTTTATGATCTTGAAAGGAGTGGTTTTAATACTTATTTATAACTTTTTATAGTATCTACCTTTCAAATTAATGGTATTCAAATAAACGAGACTTAACTTTGCAATATGAATTATCAAAATCTGAAGACATAAGAGACCTGGGTTTGATCCCTGGGTCAGGAGGATCCCCTGGAGGAGAGCTTGGCAACCTATTCCAGTATTCCTGCCTGGAGAATCCTCATGGACAGAGGAGTCTGGCGGGCTATGGTCCATAGGATTGCACAGAGTCAGACATGACTGAAGCAACTTAGCACATGAAATTTTAAATGACTCTCTGCCAAACACATCCTTTCATGAGTGCACATTCATTTTAATTATCCATTCAGCAAACTGTATTGCTTTCCTACTTATATAAGATATCTTCCCCTGGAATAACAGAGATGAACAAGAAGCCAACCTACCCACCAGAAGCCCATAATCCAGTGGGGAAGGGAGCTCCAAAACCAGAATTAGAACACTGTATGGTAAGCATGGGAACATGGGTGCCCACAATGTTCTGGGCTGGACCTTCTTTTACTACAAAGAATGCAAACATGGAAACTACCAAAATCAGGTGTATGAGGGATAGCAAAGGTTCTGGATTCCACCTGCTGCCCACACTCATTATGCAATGTGAAAATTAAATATGGTCTTAAATCTTAATGCAGTCAACTTGGGATCATCTAGGGACCAATGAACCAGTTTCTGGATCAGTCAGAGCATAAGATAATAACACATAGGCATCTTCACAGGAAAATGTACAATAACCTTAAAATCAGCAAAAACATCTCCTCTTAGATGACTTCTGGGTTTGAATATATGACAATAGACATTTGCGAATCCTCTGCCTCAAGGAGGGACTACCTCTTCACCAATCTGCTAAGTAAGCACACTCCCATCTTGGGCTACATCCCACAGAAGCTCAGGGGGACCTTCCAGGACAGGGGGTGCCAACACTCAGCAGCCATACCTGAGGGAGGGGTGCAGGAAGTAGATGAAGAGGGAAAGGAAAGGAGGAAGGGGAAGGCAAGACTGCTCTCTGCCAAGTTGCCTTCCCAGAGTCATGAAAAGAAGGCTCATCCAAGAAATGGACAATAATAGGCTGTAATAGGACTGTCATCTTTTGGGAACGTATGGAATGCTTAATAACTACTTCATTTGTATTTTTTCTAAATTTCCAGATGCCTTCTGAAGATCAAATAAATGTATTTAAGAACACTGGGTATAAAGCTAAATAAATACATTTGTATTAAAATGACTTTGCAGTTTGTTTTGATTCTTTGTGCTTTAACAGTAACTTAGAGTTATAAAGAGCTCATCCCCACTCCTACTGAACTGTTGAGTCTGAGATAATACATGGAGCTTTATAAATTATAAAGGGGTACAGAAGCTATTCTTATTATGAGTACCTTCAGCTTCATTGTCATCATTGCCACAAAGACCTTTGAAAAGAATGAATAAAGTGCTTAAAAACATATACTGAAATTCTCTTGTATTTTTGGAAAGGTTTATAGATAGGCGTGCATGGATATTTTTCTCTATTATAACAACAGTAAAATCTCAAACAAATTTACTTGATAACATCAGCCTTTCACTACTGACTTCTTAAAGGGCTTTGAAATATTCATCATCACAGCCTTGTTAGATGAAGCAAGTATTCTGAAATCTATTTTTCCAGCAAAAACATTCTAACAGAGGCTAGGTAAGTATTAGTATACTAAAATCATGTGTTTATAAAGCCAGTGATGACATGGATATATCAAAAGTCTTTGAAACTCAAGATGTTTACCACTTATCATGTTAGCATTTTAATTATATGATTATTAACCACTTAGAATACTGAAATGTTGACTCTTTACTAATTACAAATTTTCCCAACAACATCAACAAAATTCAGAAAGAAGGTGTTGAAATGCATTCATTTGATCTGCAAACATTTACTGAGTGTCTGTTCAAGAGACTCCTCAGTGACACAAAGAGCATGGCTCCTGCACTGAGGAAGTTCAGACTGAGTTAGCGGGAGTTGTACACGTACAGCAATTATCAAGGTGATATGTGGTAAAAAGTGCAATTAACATAGGAAAGAAGGAAATATGAATTCAGAAGAACAGATATCACTGGTGAATGCAAATTCTACAAAGACTTCCTGAAGGCACAACTGAAAATTCTTCCTAGAATCAGTTCTTTCCTGTTTCTCTTTTAATTCCTATTGAACCACCATTGTTTCATCATTTATTCCTAAAAATGTGGTGCATCACTAGGGCTCCTCTCCCTAGAGACCTGCTCTACCGACTCTACTCCCTGTGAATCTCTTACCCACCAGCCCCCTACCATACACACACACACACACACACACACACACACAGAGATATATATACACATATACAGAGATGTACACACACAGATACACATATGTACAAACACATATACACAAGCACACACATACACAATGATAAAGATTCTTTGTTGACCAAACTGGAGTTGGACTCCTGAATCTTTTCCTAGACACATCTGTGTACTTCTTTGTAAAATGTAGTTCTACCAAGAACCTTGCTTAAAAAGTCAGTTTAACCAGAGCCCTCCGTTCTTGATATCTGACCACCCTCCATATCTGATTGGGTTTCACATCCTCCACCATCCCCCAGATGACACCTAATCACCCTTGTCTTCAGTAAAAATCCAGTCAGGTCAGTTTACCCAGAATCTCTCTTACCCTTGATGTTTTCTCTTAGTAATTTTCCATCCACTGACCACCTCCCTAACACACACACACCTTGCTCCTTGACTATAAGTTCCCACTTGTCCATGCTGTGTTCAGAGTTGAGCCTGATCCCTCTCCTCCACTGTAAAATCCTATGGCAGTGGTCCTCATACTTACCTCAACAGTCCTAAATAAACTCTGCTTACTACCTTTAACAAGTGTCGGTGAACACCTTTTTCGTTAACACACACACACACACACACACACACACACACAATTGAGCACATCCCTCAACTCAACCAACTGCCAAAATTCTCTCGTCTCTTGAGTCTGCCTGTGTTCAGGGTGACTGAGAAAAAAACCCCTGATGGCTCCGAAGACCCCAGGGGCAGCTGCAGCTTTTTATCTCCACAGCTGAGACCGACTATCACAAGGCACACCATGACCTCTGTGACCCTCCCAAAATATGGCCTGCACGTTAGCCACCAGGGAGCAGAACGTGTTAGGTCTGCAAATTCCTTGTCTAATGCCTCTCTATTTAGAGACCATGCCCCTGGCTTCTATGTCTCCATAAAAGAGTGAAGAACAAATGGCCCCCCAAGGGTCCCAAATAAGAGAGTTGGAACTGGAGGTCACAGGGGCACTATTCTGGCCCTGAGCAAACAACAGAGGGGCACAATACCTCCACCTTCCTTTACTGGCAACCAGTGTGTCATCAGTCTCATGAGAGAGAGATGCCAGCCCTGGGGCCCAGGGCTGCTTGGACAGTTGAAAAAGCCTGTCATCAGGCTGAGGGCAGGATCAGTGTTGCTAATACTTAAACAAGGCTAACCCTGCATTTATTAGTGAACAAAGAGAGGGAAACCTTTTGACCAGGTTCAGTGTGCTACAGGTCCTCTCATTACAAACACAAAATCAAAGTACAGCCTGGCCTGATTTTAACAGACCCTTTTCAAAAACCTTCTCTGACTGCATGAGCGTCTGACCTTAGGACGGAACAATCAGGCTGGGCACACACCTCTTCACTACACACTCCACTCAGGGGATCCCAGATCCCAGCCCAACCGGATGCTTACTGGACTACAAGCATCACATCAAGTAGAATGTTTCCTAATTTCCCTCAGATGATACACTTGCTCCATTAGCATTAAGTTAAAAATAATTTCTTTTGGCTCCTTAAACTTTTAGAATGGTTTCTGGGATGACTCATAACTGATGCCTCCTTAAAAATGCTTTGTAGATAAGTCTGAAATGATGGCTTTTTTTTTTTTTCTCATGCAATTTGCCCATAGCATGCAGATGCTCTCAAAAATTATTCCACAGTACTTAGTGCTACATTCAACTCTGAGATGACGCTTTTCAAAAAATTGCCACTGCAACAACTAACCACTTGAAGAGACCTAAGACCCTTAGGTTGTAAGGATTAGAACAAAGGAAATGGGAATCTCTTGAGATCTTTCTGATAAGTCTTTTCTTAGTGCTCTTTATTCCTGGGCAAAAAGAAGGAGACTCTTGAAGGAGAAACAAAGTGAAAAAAAGGAAGGCTTAGGATGGGGGCATGGGGGAGGACATTATTTTTAAGCTTTTATACATTCCAACCTATGAGCAGCAGCAGAGGGAAATGTGTTTTGAGCAGGCCATTTGAAAATGCGTTCCCCTCTGTGGATCAGCTGGTTGAAACTCTCTGGCTTTAAAAAGGGTATCGGGTATGCTACCATGATGGTGGATAATCTGGTCCCCATGCCCCACTCCAGCTACCCATTTTCCTTTGGCACTTCTGAAGAGGAAAAGTTAAAATTTTACCTAACCTCCTGCTCCTTCTGCCTCTGTAACTCAGCTTGCTCCTTGCGAAGTCTGGATCACGTAGGTCACGTAGTATCAGAAGGTGGGGACTTACAATGCTAGGAACTGGAGCTTATCTCACTCACCCTTGTCCTGCTCTTTGCAACTGCCCAGCCCCTGCAAACCTGCTTAATCAAGCCTACCTGTGTAAAGGTCAAGCATCTCCCTCCCCATCTTGACTGCAGTTCCCACGCACCCGAAACCCCGTAGTTTAAACCAGCCTATTAACAGCCAGTGTTGCCCACTATAGCCTGTCTATAAAAACTCTGTAACCCCTTTGTTTGGGGCTCAGAGCTTGGAGTGTTAACTTCTCTGGGCCCGCCAGCATAATAAACCTGAGTTCTCCAACCCTCAGAGTGTGGTTCTTGGTTTCTCGAGTACTGGTTTTTGCAACACTTCCTCTTCTAGTCTCCTCCAGACATACAGGTGTCTCTGTTGCCCCTTAAAGGCCTCTGCCCCACCTGAGAGCCTCGCAACAACTATTTCTCCTGCCAAGGACGGGCTTCCCAGGTAGCTCCAGGGGTAAAGAATCCACCTACCAATGCAGGGGACATAAGAAATGTGGGTTGGATCCCTGCGTCAAGAAGATTCCCTGGAGGAGGAAATGGCAGCCCATTCCAGTATTCTTGCCTGGAGAATCCCATGGACAGAGGAGCCTGGTACAGTCCATGGGGTCGCAAAGAGTCAGACATGCTGAGCTACTAACATATTTCCAGCACCCTGAACAGTGTCTGGAACATTATTGAAAGAACAAATACACTTTTGTGCCTTTTGTATTTGTACTTGTAAATGTATTATTATTTATTATTGAAAATGAAGAACATTTTAAAGAAAATTATATTACTTTTTGGTTAAGAAGCATCTTCCCTAGTGGCTTAGTCGGTAAAGAATCTGTCTGCAATGAGGGAGACCAGGGTTCAATCCCTGGGTGGAGAAGATCCCCGGGAGTAGGAAATCGTTACCCATTCCAGTATTCTTGCCTGGAGAATTCCATGGACAGAGGAGCTTGGTGGGTTATAGTCCATGGTGTCATAAAGAGTCGGACACGATCGAGTGACTAACACTTTCACTTTAATTTTGGCTAAGAAACTATCAGTAAAATATTTGTTCTTCTTGATCACACTTACCAAGTTAGAGTAATAATAAATCCTCACACTTCCAATGTTCTCAGAGAAAGAATACAGAAAGAATCATTTCATTTTTTATATTAATAGCAGCTTAATTATTGACCAAGATTTCTTGTGGCATCCATTTATATTTTTTTCATGTGAACCCATGCTAATTTTCATGACTAATTTAGTACATCTAAATATTAAAAAATGTGATATTACTCAGCCTTTTCTGAAGGTAAAAACCATATGGAGAATGGAAATAATGTAGTTCTAAAGCTGTAGCCCTGAAACAGAGATCGGTACCGTTTTTTAAGATATACACTCATTCTCTATTCAAGTAGGCACAAACAGAAAATAGTTCTAAAGTGGAGTATATAAAACAGCACCCACAACTACAAGGGAGTTTATCATTCTTGTGCAGAGGTAATTAGGCTGCTTGTGTGGTAACTAATCTGTCCTGCCCCACAATACTTGTAATGGATATAAGGATATTTAAATTGGAGGGGGCAGGCCTGAATTTTACTTTAATTGATAAACAACAGATAGGAGTAGAAAATTAAGTTGATAGGCACACTGAGTGAAGACACATCTCCAGATTAGTGATGGGATTATGGAAGCTTGAGTGTTCAGTTCTTATAAAGAATTCCTGTGAAGAGCTCAAAAAAAGACAGAAAAAGGACTTAGTATGTCAAGGTGGGCAACATTCTGACCTAGAACCAAAAATTTTCAACTAGAATTTATTTCATCAATTTATCAACCTGTTACTGAAGAACACACATTAGACAACAGTCAAAGAATGCCTCATTGGTGGTTTTAGTTCACTAACAAAACCATCTCTATATCTGATGCCACAGATTGATCAGTTGAGCAACATGTAGAATGGCAATTTTTTTTAAATATAAGGAATTTTCTATTTATTAAAAAATCTATTGTTTCCATACAAAGAGAAGAGAACATCTACTCCTGCTATGATGGAGTAACTGGTGCCACAGTAAACAATTTAAAAGTTGAACAAAATACAGGAAGCAACTGTTCTCAGACATTAGATAACAGGTAATGCAGGACTATGATCCAAGGAAGGATGGAAACACAAGAGGTGATCCACACGATAACCTTGACGCTTTGCCTGGAAATACTTTCTGGAACACAGACATGGAGGGAGAATCCAAGTAGAGCACAGCAGTTACTGGCATTCAGGGATGCTGAAGTAGCTGAAATCTGCAGTGAAGTGACCCGAAAGAGGGAAGTTGTTCATAAAAAGGGCTCCAAAATTTAGCAGAAAGGTCTTCTTGACTCATTAGCTGCCAATGTGCAGTCCAATACTCATGCAGAAGCCCAGCAGGCAACAGCTTCTGGGGAGTAAAAGCTGAACAGAGATTCTGGAGGTCACACAGTGCTGAGAGATATAGCAGCCCTGACCAGCCAGAGTAGTCAGACCTCACCGATCACCCTGGACATTCAATTGAGACTCAAAAACAACATTCTAGCCCGAAACCTAGAATTACCCTAACAAGGCTGAAAAATAAGCCTCAGTAGAAACAAGCCTCAGTAGAAACTTACCGATCGGTAAATGAGTTACCTGCCTATGGAAACAGAAGGTAACATGACTTAAAGAAAGTAAGAACTCCAGACTCTTTAATGTGAGAGGATTATACCGTCTAGCATACAATCAGAAATTACCACATGTATGAGGAAACAGGGAAATGTGACTCATAATGGGGGAAAAAGTCAATAGAAACAGACCCAGAGATGATAGGGATGGCACATATACCAAACAAGGACTTTAAAACAGCTATTATAAGTATGTTTAAGGACTTACAAGAAAAGATTAGCATAATGAGTGAAGAGATGAAGCATATTAGTAGAGAAAGACACTATCTAAAAAGAAGCAGGTGAAGATTCTAAAACTGAAAAATACAAAATATGAAAAGGAGAAATATTCATTGGATGGGCTTAAGAGGAGATTGGGCCCTGTGGGAAAACAAATCAGTGAACCTTAAGGCAAAGAGCAGAAAGTAACCAAAACTGAAACATGGCGAGAAAAAAGAATTGAACAGAGACTTGATGACATGGGGGATAATAACAAAAGCTTAATATATATGTCTGAATACTCTTTGGAAGGACTGCTGTTGAAGCTGAAGCTCCAGCATTTTGGTTACCTGATGGGAACAGCTGACTCATTGGAAAAGTCCCTGATGCTGGGAAAGATTGAGGGCAGAAGGAGAAGAGGGTGTCAGAGGATGAGATGGCTGGATGGCATTACTGATGCAGTGGACATGGACTTGGGCAAACTATGGGAGATGGTGAGGTGCAGGGAGGCCTGGCATACTGCAGCCCAGGGGGTCGCAAAGAGTCAGACACAGCTGGGTGACTGAACAACAACTGAAGTATCAGAAGAAAAAGAGAGAGAAGATAGGAAAGAAAAATATATTTTTGAAGAAAGAATAGCTAAAATTTTTCCAATTAAAGTGGCAGTATATACCTCCAGAGAGCCTAAACTGTTATGAAACAAAATTTCTACTTTATGAGTATAGTGTAGTAAAGATGGCCACAAAAGCTTTGTCATGATCTCCATCAGGAAGTGGGACCAGGCTTCCCTGGTGGCTCAGCGGTAAAGAATCTGCCTGCCAATGCAAGATACACAGGTTCCTGGTCCGGAAAGGTCCCATGCACCATGGGACAACGAATCCTATGTACCGCAAGTACTAAAGCATGAATGCAACAAGAGGAGCTGCCACAATGAGAAGCCTGTGCGCTGTAGCTAGGGAGTAGCCCCCACTCGCCACAACCAGAGAAAAGCCCACGCAGCAATGAAGACCCAGCACAGTCAAATAAATAATAAATAAAATTATTTTTTAAAAAAAGCAGTGGGACTTATTTCCCCTCCTAATGAATCCAGGCTAACCCTGTGACCAACAGAATGTGGTAGAAATGATACTATGTCACTTATATTATCAAGTTGTACTACCTTGAGCAAGCTTAACCTCTCTGGGCCTTGGCTTCTTCATAACCAAAAGGGAGCTGTAGGCCTAAATTATCTCAGAGATTCTGTCCATCCTTAGAAAGGCCTGTGTTCTAAGAGGAGTAATATACTGAGACAATAAATAAATAAATTGTTGCCGTTTAGTCACTAAGTCATGTCTGACTTTTGCAACCCCACAAACTGTAGCCCGCCAGGGTCTTCTGTCCATGGGATTTCCCAGGCAAAAATACTGGAGTGGGTTACCATTTCCTCCTCCAAGGGATCTTCCTGACCCAGGGATCGAACCCAAGCCTCCTGCATTGCAGGCAGATTCTTTCACCACTGAGCCACCAGGAAAGCCCAAATAATAAATACATAAAAATAAATCAGGGTAAAATGAAAAGTGTTGCCCTATAATTACTTCGTGGCTCAGACTCTAAATATCTTAACCAAAATGAGACTGGGCCTTCCAGATCTATGGCCAAGGCACAATGCACTCAGGAGTTTGGTTGGAATAATGTCCTCTGTATGATTTAGTTGGCCATAGCCTACAAAAGGGTAGAGAGTATCATCCGCTAAAGTTATTAGTAAACCAAAGATTCCCTAAGGCATGGTAGGATGTAGTTCTTACAGATGGAGTCAAACACTCCTTTCACACTACCCAGGCTTTAATAATGAGTAGACTGTTTAATAAATCTAGAGTTGGATAGTAGAGAAAATACTGAATAAAATTTCACAATAAATTTTTGTTAGACTAAAGCCTTTTGTCATACTCACTAAGACTAAGACAGCATATTTCCATAGTTTCAACACAACAAATGCCAGGGAAAACAGATGCCTTGAATTTCATTCTTTTGGGAAACAGCTTTGGGTACCCCTTCAGAGTGTAAAATGGCCAGAGCAGTCCACACGAACACACATTTCCAGCACGCCTCACTGCAGAGAATGGAACGCCCCAGGCAGCAACATGATTTGTGCCAAGGACATATGGCAGGTATTATGATTAGTTAGGGATGAAGATTCAATTTGACAGGTTTTCTTTTTGTTGTTAGTCATTTCAGTTTTCAAAGTGATCAGAATTAATAGTCCAGGCCAGGTAAGCTGGTATCTAGAACGCTGATTTAATAAAAAAGAAAGCCAGCCTTGCGTATAATTTCAGGCAAGATTTGAATTATTGCATCCAGCAGTTATGACTACTCAGGCAATAAGATGCCTGGAGACTGAATTCCCAAAGAACCAGTAGCTGGACAAGGCCAATATCCGAAAGGGGTCTTGTCACAGTTGTGTGTGGTCCATTTAGTAATAGGATATTGTGACTCCCCATCTATGCCAAAGACAGATCTAGCTGGAGAGATCATAACAGATTTCCTAAATGCCAGAAGCTGGTCTACCTCATCTAGTCCTCCTCGGAGGGTAGGGAGCCAGTCCTCAGAGCCAACAAAAATCAGATGCTAACACCATCCCAGCCCCAAGTCTCCATGCAAGCAAAACACGAAGTACCTTGGTTCTATAGCTTTTTTTCACCCAAGCAGAGATAAAAGGCATGAGAATTCTGAATTTCAGACTCTAATCTCTCATCCAACAAATCTATTGCATGTTAACCAAGTGCAAAGTACAATGAAAAGTTTTCTGAGAATTACAGGAAGAATAAGACTTTGATTCTGCCCTAAAACCACTTCTGATCTCCAAGAGGATCTAAAATCTCTATCTAAATGATGAAAATGCAAGGATGAAAGCAGTCATATGGGTCCATATAAAGGTCCACAGAGGTATATACAGTGAATCCTAGGAGTTCAGAGCTAGACGAGACAAGAATGAGTGGATAAGGCCTCACAGAGAACTTTTTCCTTTCGACTTTCAGCTTCCCACAGCATTTAAGCGAAAATTTGAGCTGGGTCATGGAGAGCGGACAGAAATTGTACCAGTACAAATACAGGGTAGAAGATTTCCAAGCAACAAGATGATAAAGTGAAAGTGAAAGTGTTAGTCATTCAGTCATGTCCCACTCTTTGCTACCCCACGGACTGTAGCCTTCCAGGCTCCTCTGTCCATGGGATTCTTCAGGTAAGAATACTGGAGTGGGTTGCCATTCCCTTCTCCAGGGGATCTTCCCGACCCAGGGACTGAACTTGGGTCTCCGCATTAGGCAGATTCTCCCACATTGTAGGCAGATTCTATCTAACAGATTCTAACAAGATGATAAAGCACGAGCAAAGGCATGGAGGTAAGAAATTATAGGCCAAGAGTATCCAGTAGATTCAATGGTTTGAAGTTCCAGTGGCTTCTCAAAGAGGAAAACTAAGAAATAGGACGGATCCCTACTAAGGGCAGGGCTGGAATGCCAGCCAGTGAGCATACAGACTTTATTCTGCTAACCAGGGGGGACCAGCAGAGATTTTAAGGAGACTGAAGAAATCAGAGCTATCATTTTGAAAAATCAATCTGCAAGCAGGGAATGAACTGGAGGAAAAAGGGATAAAAGTTAAGGGGACTAATTAAACAGAGCTTTAGGGCTGCATTTGTCACGTTCATTCAGGTGTAACAACAGCCATAACTCTCTTCTCCTTCTCTCTGTAATGCCCACTTAGAAGTAAGGTGACACTAAGTCCAGGTTTTCCTGGGACAGTCACAGTTATACCTACAGGCCCAGTGAAACTATTAATAGTGTCCCCATTCACTCTCACAAATATCCTAGTTTGGACAATTTATTATACATGCCCCTTTGCTGGGAAAGATTGAGGGCAGGAGGAGAAGGGGATGACAGAGGGTGAGATGGTTAGATGGCATCACCGACTCGAGGGACATGGGTTTGGGTGGACTCTGGGAGTTGGTGATGGACAGGGAGGCCTGGCATGCTGCGGTTCATGGGGTCGCAAAGAGTCGGACACGACTGAGTGACTGAACTGAACTTTCTTGGATCGCCTTCCTCATTCTACCTCTCAGCAGTTGCTCTCCTAGATATCAGGAAGGCAAAGCCAATTCCTACACTCACTGATCAGCAATTATGTGATGTTTGTCTCCCTCCCATGGACAGAGGAGCCTAACAGGCCATAGTCCATGGAGTGTCTAAAGATTTGGACATGACTCAGTGACAAAACACACACAGTTGGCTTTTAAAGCTGTTCTGACACTGAACCCTCATTCTTCTGGGTTTAGAGCTTCTGCAGTCTTGTGCCCCAGGTCTTAGATGGCAGGGGCCAGGGCAGGAGGTAGCTCTGACTGAAAAGATGCTGGTGTTGGAGAGTGGAGGTGGGATGGCAGAGGAGGTGCAGGAAGATGACATGGGGATCCTCAAGGCTGGGGCAGGGAGACATGGAAAACAAGGGCCCTTCCAGCTGTTGATGAGTAAGGTTCCAGAATGTCTTTTCTCATCTGCAAGCATCAGTGGGTGTGCGAAGATGATGAAAGGGTACACTGAATAAGGAAAACTAAAAATGTAGCTCAACTGCATGAAAGTCATCCTAATTATAGTCATTTATTTGAACATCATATGAACCATTTGTCCATAATTACAATGCTGTCCAGGAGCAAATATGTAAATCATGAAAGGTGTCAGATCATTTTTATTGTAGTTTTATTTAATTAAAATAGTAAGTTCTCTACAGTATGTGTTTATAATGTAATTATGGTTTGTTATTCATGTGGCATGATCACTTGCTTACAATATTAATTCCTTCTAATACTAATATGCCATTGTATGCAGTAAAAGATCTGGATTTTTCAGATACCTGTGAACTTTTATAGAAAAGTTCAAAAGCCATCTCAGAGTGCTCTCCCCGGTCCTCTGTACGTCTGAATCATCACAGCTAAGAGGAAAGAAACACAGAAAAGGAAGGCTCCAAACCATACATCTGCCCTCTTTGTTGTAAGGGCTTCTGCATATCAAACCTTCTATCCAAATATAAGGTGATATATCCACAGGACACACCATCCAAGCGCCAAGAATGGGGTATGGCCTTTGTCCAGCTGACAAAGACACCGACAGACACACTATGGTGGGTGCCCCTTCTCCAGTGTTGAATGTGAAGGGACCTTCACTGGGCTGGAAGCCCTGCAAGGCTATCAGCAGGTTCATACTGGAGAGAAACCACACTTCTGTGCTTCCTGTGGTCTTGCTTTCACTGAGCCATGTGCTCTGACAAGCCATGATGGACTCATAAAGCAGAGAAATCCTAGTGGCTGGGATGGTTCTGTTTATTATCACCTTTCAGTTCTGTCTCCATTAAGATCTATCACAGGCTTTCTAATAGAGTCATTAACTTGTTAAGATTTTTTGTGTGTTTCCAAGATCCTGCATCCTCATGGATCTTAAATAAATTTATTTAATATAGCTTAATAAATTTAATTTAATATAGCTTAAAATAAATCTGAGAATATGGTTCCCTCCCCTTAGAAATACTATGGTCATTTCTAAGCAGGAATAAAAGAGGTATTTACAAGTAAGACAACACTGTTATTAATAAGTGAGAATTAAATGAATTTTTCAGTTTGGCAGACTCCTCATCAAGAAATCTTCAGTTCTTTTCATAATTTGGTGCTCTGCTTGGTCTTTTGGTCTTTTAGGACTAGTCTTTATCAGAGTTTTACATGGTTGTCCCCCTTGTGCAAATCCGCAAGCAGTTCAGGATGCAAATGTAGCATCTTCCCTAGAGTACATCAGTAATTTGGTTTATCCTTGTCATTTTAATTCTTCTATTTTTTCAAAAGAAATATTTGCTTTTCTTAAAAGTTGTGACAATACTTAGATGAACTTATACCTTTTTAAGACTATATATACTGTATTATATATTAAAAGAATAATTGCTACCTGTATAAGAGAGAAGATGGCTAATTATTGAAACCATGTACAAGCCCCTGTGTCCTAGTCCTTTGAAGTAAAAGGCTGACTCAGAGTTAATGACTAGGAAACATGAAAATGCTGTTGGGCAGGGAAACTGGTAACAGTTTAGACTAAAAATCCACCACATAGCAGAAACACCAAACTCCCAGTTCCCTGAAAGATATGGATTAAGGCCTGACACATGTTTCTGAGTTGTTTCTACAGGAAGCAGACCCCCACCAGATAAAAACTGCTGACCACAAGAACAGAGATCCTAGACTGGCTGAAAGTAGAAGGTTGATGATGCTTTAAATTTCACCTTCATGCCAACCAATCCAAGAACTGTGCATAAGCTGATCACACACTCTGTGGCCCTCTCCCTCACACTGCCTTTAAAACCCCTCCCCTGAAAGCCATCACGGAGTTCAGGTCTTTTGAGCATGAGCTGTTCTTGCTTGATACCCTGCAATGAACGCTGAACTTTCCTTCACCACAAGCCAGTGTCAGCAGGATGGCTTTGCTGTAAGTGGGTGAGTGGATCCAGGTTTGGCTGGGTAACATCATCATATCAGTAATAAATTCACTTCTGCGTTTGAAGAAAACCCAATGTAAATGTGCAAAAAGTGGCATCACATTTCTGGGGGGGCCAAGATTACTAAATGAAAGGAAGACCAATCCAGCCATTCCGGTGGAAGCCACCCTAATGAGTTGAAGCCAAGAAAGAGATGAAGGAGTGGTTGTTGACATTTCCTAGGAAACCTGGTTGCTGAGCAGATTCAGAAAGCAGTTCCTTGCAACTCACTACTAGCAATACTGGGTTTAGAACTCAACCAGTACAAGTGAATAAAGAACACAAAATAAGAAAATAGACGACTCTTCCCCCACACCCTGGGCAACTTTAGCAGAGGGACCACAAATGACTAGCACAGTGCCTAACACATCATAGGTGCTTGATTATCCACTTATTCATTCAACAAACATGCTAAATAGTTAATGAATTATTGATTCATTAAATTCACTTTGTAATGAATTTTAAAATAAACTCTTACTCTATTTTAAATGTTTATTTTCATTCTCTGAACTCAAAAAATCTCTTTGCATTACTGTCCAACTTTCACATTACTTTCTGTGTTTTGGGAAATAACAGTAAAATAGCAATTGGCATTTAGTGTTCTTATTAGGGTCCAATCAATACTGTTGTTGTTGTTCAGTCACTAAGTCGTGTCCAACTCTTTGCGACCTCATGGACTGTAGCACACCAGAATCCTCTGTTCTCCACTATCTCTGCAAGTTTGCTCAAAATCATTTCCATTGAGTTGGAGACAATATCTAATCATCTCATCTCTGCTGCCCGCTTCTCCTTTTGCTTTCAATCTTTCCCAGCATCATGGTCTCTTCTAATGAGTTGGCTCTTCGCATCAGGTGGCCAAAGTATCACAGCTTCAGCTTCAGCAACAGTCCTTCCAATGAATATTCAGGGTTGACTTCCTTTAGGATTGACTGGTTTGATCTCCTTGCAGTCCAAAGGACTTTCAAGAGTCTTCTCTAGCACCACAGTTGGAAAGCATCAATTCTTTGGTGCTCAGCATTCTTTATGGACCAAAGCTCACATCCACAGTACATGACTATTGGAAAAATCATAACATTGACTATACGGACTTCTCTCAGCAAAGTTATGTATGCTTTTTAATAGGTTGTCTAGGTTTGTCATAGCTTTCCTTCCAAGCAGCAAGTGGCTTTTAATTTCATAGCTGCAGTCCCATCCACAGTGATTTTGGAGCCTAAGAAAATAAAATCATCATTGCTCCAACTTTTCTCCTTCTATCTGGGACCAGATGCTATAATCTTAGTTTTTTATTTAATGTTGAGTTCTAAGCCAGCTTTTTCATTCTCCTCTCTCACATTCATCAAGAGGCTCTTTAGTTCCTCTTTGCTTTCTGCCATTAGAGTATTATCATCTGCATATCTGAGATTGTTGATATTTCTCCTGAATATCTTGATTCCAGCTTGAAAATTGATGAATAGCTTGATTCATCCAGCCTGGCATTTTGCATGGCGTAGTCTGCATAGAAGTTAAATAAGTAGGGTGACAACATATAACCTTGACATACTCCTTTCCCAATTTGGAACCAGTCAGTTGTTCCATGTCTAGTTCTAAATGTTGCTTCTTGACCTGCATACAGGTTTTCCAAAAGACAGGTAAGGTGGTCTGGTACTCCCATCTCTTTAAGGATTTACCACAGTTTGTTGTGATCCACACAGTCAAAAGCTTTAGTGTAGTCAATGAAGCAGAAGTATTAATAGATGTTTTTCTGGAACTCCCTTGTTTTCTCCATGAAGCAACGAATGTTAGCAATTTGATCTCTGGTTCCTCCATCTCTTCAAAACCCATCTTGTACCTCTGAATTTTGGTTCACCATACTGCTGTAGCCTAGCTTGAAGGATTTTGAGCATAACCTTACAGGCATGTGAAATGAGCACATTGTATGGTTTGAACATTATTTGGCATTGCCCTTCTTTGAGATTGAAATGAAAACTGACCTTTTTCAGTCCTGTGGCCACTACTGAGATTTCCAAATTTGCTGACATATTAAGTGCAGCACTTTAACAGCATCATCTTTTAGGATTTTAAATAGCTCAGCTGGAATTTTGTCATCTCCACTAGCTTTGTTCATAGTAATTCCTTCTAAGGCCCACTTGGCTTCCCACTCCAGGATGTCTCGTTCTAGGTGAGTGACCACACCATCATGGTTATCTGATTAAGACCTTTTTTGTATAGTTCTGTGTATTCCTGTCACTTCTTCTTAATCTCTTTTGCTTCTGTTGTGTCCTTACCATTTCTGTCCTTTACCGGGCTCACCCTTGCATGGAATGTTCCCTTGATATCTCCAATTTTCTTGAAGAGTTCTCTAGTCTTTCCCATTCTATTGTTTTCCTCTACTTCTTTGCACTGTTCATTTAAGAAGACCTTCTTACCTCTCTTTGCTATTCTCTGGAACTCTGCATTCATCTGGGTATAGCTTTCCCTTTCTCCCTTGCCTTTCACTTCTTTTCTCAGTATTTGTAAAGCCTCCTCAGACAATCACTTTGCCTTCCTGCATTTCTTTTTCTTTGAATGGTTTTGGTCACTGCCTCCTATACAATGTTAACAAATTTCCCTCCGTAGTTCTTCAGGCACTCTGTCTACCAGATCTAATCCCTTTTATCTGTTTGTCATTTCCACTGTATAACCATAAGGGATTTGATTAAGGTCATACCTGAACAGCCTAGTGATTTTCCCTATTTTCTTCAATTTAAGCCTGAATTTTGCAATAAGGAGCTGATGGTCTGAGCCACAGTTAGCTCCATGTCTTGTTTTTACTGACTGTGGGCTTCCCAGGTCATGCTAGTGGTATAGAATCCACCTGCCAAAGCAGTAGACACAGGTTTGATCTCCACGTTGGGAAGATACCCTTGGAGGAGGAAAAGGCACCCTACTGCAGTATTCTTGCTGGGAGAATATCTTGGACAGAGGAGACTGCCAAGCTACAGTCCATGGGGTCACAAAGAGTTGAACACGACTGAGCATACAGCACCCACACAGAGCTGCTCCATCTGTGGCTGCAAAGAATATAATAATCTGATTTCAGTATTGACCATCTGGTGATGTCTATATGTAGAGCTGTCTCTTGTATTGTTGGAAGAGAGTGTTTGCTATGTGTGTTCTCTTGACAAAACTCTGCTGGCCTTTGCCCTGCTTCATTTTGTACTCCAAGGTCTAACTTGCCTGTTATTCTGGATATCTCTTGACTTCCTACTTTTGCATTCCAATCCCCTATGATGAAAAGGACATCTTTTTTGGTTTTAGTTCTAGAAAGTGTTGTAGTTCTTCATAGAACTAATCAGCTTCAACTTCTTCAGCATCAGTGGTTGGGGCCCAGACTTAGATAACTATGATGTTGAATGGTTTACCTTGGAAATGAACTGAGATCATTCTGTTGTTTTTGAGATTGCACACAAGCACTGCATTTCAGACTCTTTTGTTGACTAT
Organism: Okapia johnstoni; assembly: GCA_024291935.2. Lineage (NCBI taxonomy): Eukaryota > Metazoa > Chordata > Mammalia > Artiodactyla > Giraffidae > Okapia > Okapia johnstoni. The sequence continues at coordinate 127,216,449 of CM044308.1, read as the reverse complement.
GAGGGCTACTCCATTTCTTCTCCCTTTCTTGCCCACAACAGTAGATATAACGGTAATCTGAATTAAATTCACCCATTCCCATCCATTTTAGTTCACTGATTCCTACAATGTCAATGTTCAATCTGCCATCTCCTGCTTGACCAGCTACAATTTACCTTGATGCATGGGCCTAACATTCCAGGTTCCTTTGCAATATTATTCTTTACAGCATCAGATTTTACCACCAGACATATCCACAGCTGAGCATCATTTCTGCTTTAGCCTAGTCACTTCATCCTTTCTGGAGCTGTTAGTAATTGCCCTCCACTCTTCCCTAGTAGCATATTGGACACCTTTTGACCTGGGGGACCCATCTTCTAACGTCAAATCTTTTTTGCCTTTTCATAATATTCATGGGGTTCTCCAGGCAAGAATACTGGAATGGGTTGCCATTTCCTTCTCCAGTGGGTCACATTTTGTCAGAACTCTTCACTATGACCCATCCATCTTGGGTGGCCCTGCATGGCATGGCTCATAGCTCCACTGAATTATGCAAGCCCCTTTGCCACAACAAGGCTCTGATCCACAAAGGGTATGTACTAGTATATTCAATCAATATACTTGCTTTATATATATTAACTCATGTAATCCTTCCATTAGCCTTATAAGGTAGGTATTATTATCCTGCAGACGGGGAGACTGAGCTTGGAAGTATTCAGTAACTTCCCAAATCTCAGCCCGTGGGGGTAGCTGAGAACTGGAACCTGGTCCATTGACTGTACTCTTCACCATATTTTCAATCAGGGCCATGCAGAGTCATGTGAATGCTCCAGGCTGCTCGATAACTGATAACACTACATGTTTTCTCTGACTGTTGATTCAACTGTGTACTTAGCAGAGAGGCTTAGCATAGCTTCAAGGAGGGCAGAGGAGGAGGACAAGCCAGTAGTAGCCTTCAGCTTCACCTCTGTTCCCCCAAGCAATTCAGCAATGGCCCAGATTTGCATACCTGCTCAACAAACAGAAGTAGCTGGGCACACACATCCCACCAAGAACAACACCAACAAAAACTAAGCTTACACTTAATTAGTGCCACTTTCTTTAGAAGGGAGTAAAACTGTCTGTAGTCAGTCATGAGCACCTTATTAAAGTGAATCTCCCACCCTTGAACAGCATTCTTTGTATGGAGTTTGGTAAGCCTAGAGTTACCAGATTCTGCAAATAAAAATACAGGACACCCACTTACATTTGAATTTCAAATAAACAATGAATACATTTTTAGTATGTCTTATTGCAATGATCAAAACATTTTCAAATGTGTTGTCCATTATATGAAATTCAAATTTAACTGGGTATCTTGTATTTTATCAGGAAAATGCTGTGATTTGTGGTTGCCAAGGGGGTGGGGGTGGGATTGGGATAAATTGAGAATTTGTGATTAGCAGACACAAACTATTATATATAGCATGAATAAACAAGGTCCAGCTGTATAGCACAGGGAAGTATATTCATTATCTTGTAATAAACCATAATGGAAAAGAATATGAAAAAGAATATATATGTATAACTGAACCACTTTGCTGTACAGCAGAAATTAACACAACTTGTAAATAAACTATACTTCAATAAAATTCTACAAAAAGATTCATCTACATTACACACAGGAAATGGAAAGAGTGACCCCAAGCCTGTGTGCCTCACTGCTGTGTTTGTGCTTCTCTGGACAGTGCTCATCATCCCAGGTGGCCTTCAATGCTATGTGAGGATGCACAGAGAAATGCAGGACAAAGAGGATGCTTCCACCCTGAGCATCAACTTTACTGAAAGATTTTTGAGAAGAAAAGTTTTGCATTTTTGAAATTTTTTAAAGGACTTATCACATGAATATGTAGTAGATTTCTGGCTTTTTGTCTTGGCCAATGTCAAGTTTTTTCTTGAAAACCAGTAGGCCATTATTTCTATATGCCAAATATTTCTATATGCGGCAAAAATACTGCACATTTGGTACTTTAGATTTAGACGGGAATCCCCAGAATCAGCACTGCAAGAACAGTGAGCAGCATCTCTGGCGAGACCTGATTATACTAACGTCACCAGCTCGTACAGCTGGCATTCTTCCGCCTGAGTGTTCACGCCAGGAAGTGTGATTTCGTGATGAATTCACAGAAGCTTTTCATTTTTTTTTTCCTTTTGGCTGCAAAAAAAAACCTTACTGGCTCTCTCAAATCAATGCAGCTTCCTACCAGAATTGCTCAAAAATGTGGTAAGTCAAATATTTTGTTTATAAACACGAGACTACATACAATAGCTCCATTTTCTGTTTAGTGAGTGTCCCAATAAGATAACTGCAATCAAGAGTTTTAAAAATGATATTTTTTCTTTACATTTTAAAACGCCAATACGTATTCTGATAGGAACGACTGCCTGCTGGTGTATTTCTTTCCTTCAATGACCTTGAGCTCCCTGACTTGAATAGCTCCCAAAGTTTCAGCCAGTAGAGAACTGGACCTATCTATGTACACAGAGTGTAAACATTTTGTCCTTGTCCATTAAAAAACACATGCATCAAAAAAATAGGAATCACTGAAGACCGTGGCACCTCACGTCACCACACAAGCTTTCCATAATGAACTCGACAGTGAAGATGCTGACAGAGCCCGACTGCAGTTATTTTGTGCTACACACAAAAGTAGACCCAAAGAGCATAGGATATACTTATATTTTTGTTTCAGAGAGATGGTTTATCTTTGTGGAGATACAAACAAGCTCAAACCTTTTTATATCTTAGGTGGGAAAAATCCTGAGCTATAACTATACAAAACTATGACTCTCATAATAACATCCAAAAGCCAGTTAGGCACATTTTGAAGGAAAGTTGCCAGAACTGCTGCAGCTCATGACGGCAGATTTGGCTAAAAGCAGGACAATCGAAAACAAAACCAAACCAGAGAATGCAGAAATTGCTTGTAGCTTTCTTTGCGGATGGTTTCAGAATTATCTTGAAAGGTAAAATTCACAGGGTAGGAGAAAATGTGGTAAAAACACTGCATAACAGCTATGCCCAAATCTCTTTTTGGCCAAAAAAGAGGCAGACAAGGTGAAAAGATGTTCCTATCAAGCAATTCCATCAAACAACAAATTGTGCTCAAAAACCTTGGCTGAAAGACAGAGGTTAACATGATAAAACAGATGGATAAAAACAGGAACATAAGTGATTTTTCCCAAATCCTTATATAAATTAAATCCATATATAAACTAAACATATATTCACATGGACACTGACTAAGGGTTAAAAACACACACATGAACAAACAAACAAAAGTTGGCTATGAATTTTCAACAACATACATCTTAACGAGAGACAACAGAACTCCCAGGAAGACTGAAGATCAGCAGAGCTGGGCTGGAGATTCAAACTTGGGAGTCATCAGCAGGCACATATCAGCCAAATCCATGAGGAAGATGAGATTGTTCAGAGAGAGAAAATCGTCTAATGAGATAAACAAGCTGAAAATGGAACTCCATGGGACACTTTTTTTTTTTTTTTGCTTTCTTAGAAAACAAAGATCAGTTGCCAACTTGTTTTTTTTAAAAAAATTTTTAACACCTTAGAAGCTTCCCTGGAGGCTCAATGGTAAAGAATTTGCCTGCCAGTGCAGGGGACATGGGTTTTATCCCTAGTCCAGGAAGAACCCACTTGCCACGGGACAGCTAAGCTGGTGCAACACAGCTACTGGGCCAGCACTCTAGGGACCGTGAGTCACAACTACTGAGCCCACGTGCCGCAACTACTGCAGCCCCTGCACCTACAGCCAGTGCTCCACAACAAGAGAAGCCCCTACAATGAGGAGCCAGTGAACCGCAACTAGAGAACAGCCCCCACTTATTCCAACTAGAGAAGGCCCACACCGAGCAAGGAAGACCAAGTGCAACCAAAAATAAATGCCTTTAAAAAAATTTTTTTCAACACCTTAGAAATAAGTGTCTAAAGACACGAATTGTTAAAATTGTGTCTCAAAGTCAGCTATCAATGAATTTAAAACACAAACTGAGAAAAAGAGAAAAGGAATACAATCACCAGTGAAAAGAAGTTTGAAACACTAAAGAAAGAAATTAAAAAAAAAAAAAAGAGGAACATGCACATGTAGAAACTATAATGAAGACAGAGAATGAATTACCACTGGCTAGGGAAGAGTTAGAAGAGAGTGATGGAAGCTGCGGGGGGAGGAGTCGGCAGGAAGGAACCGTCAAGCAGTTTTATGCTACAGAAGTAACAGTAATACAAGGACCTAAAAATGTTACCTGGTTTTAGCAGTAACAAGCTCATAGGAAACCTTTGCTAGAGCAGCTTCTCTGGGAAAATGAGAATAGTACGGGTTCTTTGATGTACATATTTTATTTTTACACCTCTCTGTTGTATTTTTTACATGAATGTTCATAGTAGTTTAACTTGTATCAGCCCCCAAACTGAAAATAATCCAAATGTCCATCAACAGATGTTTGGAGAAACCAATTCTGTATATCCATGCAATGGAGTACTACTCAAAAATGAAAAGATATGAGTTATTGATACATACAGCTACACTGGTAAATCTCAGAACAATTATGCTGTGTGAAAAGAGCCATCCACAAAAGACTACTCGTTGAATAATTCCACTTATATAAATCTCTAGAAAATGCAAACTAATCTGTAGTGACAGAAGCAAATTAGCTGTTGCTTGGGGATGAGGGGTCTGCGGAGGGGTTGGAGGCAGAGAATATGAAGGGGCATGGGAGGATTTAGGGTGATGGGTTTATCTTGAAGGTGGTGATGGTTTCATGAGTGTATACATAAGCCACAATGTACAAGCTGTATAATTTAGATATGTGTGCTTTATTTTATGAACTTCTACCTCAACAAATCTACTTTTGATAAACATGTAATAAAACAAAAGTGAGAATTCAGTTCTTCAACTGAACTAAAAAATATTCTAGGATACAATAAATTTGTAAAATAACTTGTTTCATTAAAATGATAAGCCCACTGCAAAGGGATAAGAACTCTTTTTTTTGGGGGGGGTATTATTTATTTATTTATTTTTATTACTTTATTTATTTTAGTTGGAGGCTAATTACTTTACAATATTGTAGTGGGTTTTGCCATACACTGATATGAATCAGCCATGGGTTTACATGGGTTCCCCATCCTGAACCCCCCTCCCACCTCCCTCCCCATCCCATCCCTCTGGGTCATCCCAGTACACCAGCCCTGAGCACTTGTCTCATGTATCGAACCTGGACTGGCGATCTGTTTCACGTATGATAATATACATGTTTCAATGCTATTCTCTCAGATCATCCCACCCTTACCCTCTCCCACAGAATCCAAAACACTGTTTTATACATCTGTGACTCTTCTGTCTCACATATACGGTTATTGTTATCATCCTTCTAAATTCCATATATATGCCTTAGTATACTGTATTGGTGTTTTTCTTTCTGGCTTACTTCACTCTGTATAATAGGCTCCAGTTTCTCCTCATTAGAACTGATTCAAATGTATTCTTTTTAACGTCCAAGTAATATTCCATCGCGTATATGTACCACAGCTTTCTTATCCATTCGTCTGTTGATGGACATCTAGGTTGCTTCCATGTCCTGGCTATTATAAACAGTGCTGCGATTCTGGTTTCCTCAGTGTGTATGCCCAGCAGTGGGATTGCTGGGTCATATGGCAGTTCTATTCCCAGTTTTTTAAGGAATCTACACACTGTTCTCCATAGTGGCTGTACTAGTTTGCATTCCTACCAACAGTGTAAGAGGGTTCCCTTTTCTCCACACCCTCTCCAGCATTTATTGCTTGTAGACTTTTGGATAGCAGCCATTCTGACTGGTGTGTAATGGTACCTCATTGTGGTTTTGATTTGCATTTCTCTGATCATGAGTGATGTTGAGCATCTTTTCATGTATTTGTTAGCCATCTGTATATCTTCTTTAGAGAAATGTCTGTTTAGTTCTTTGGCCCATTTTTTGATTGGGTCATTTATTTTTCTGGAATTGAGATGCAGGAGTTGCTTGTATATTTTTGAGATTAATTCTTTGTCTGTTGTTTCATTTGCTATTATTTTCTCCCATTCTGAAGGCTGTCTTTTCACCTTGCTTATAGTTTCCTTTGTTGTGCAGAAGCTTTTAATTTTAATTAGGTCCCATTTGTTGATTTTTGCTTTTATTTCCAATATTCTGGGAGGTGGGTCATAGAGGATCCTGCTGTGGTTTATGTCAGAGAGTGTTTTGCCTATGTTTCCCTCTAGGAGTTTTATAGTTTCTAGTCTTACGTTTAGATCTTTAATCCATTTTGAGTTTATTTTTGTGTATGGTGTTAGAAAGTGTTCTAGTTTCATTCTTTGGTGCCAATTTGTTTCTTCCATGAAACTAAAAACACTCTAGACAGGTAATAAGCCTTTTGTCAGCCTTCATGACCAAGGAGGAAGTACCTTAGACAGATGCTGTGTCCACACATCACAGAGCATAATTCTCCAAAAGTGTCCCCACAAAAAGGGCAGGTCAATGTATTCCTAAGTTCAGTCACTTCAGTCATGTCCGACTCTCTGCAATCTCATGGACTGTAGCCTGCCAGGCTTTTCTGTCCATGGGATTCTTCAGGCAAGAATACTGGAATGGGTTGCCATGCCCTCCTCCAGGGGATCTTCCCCACTGAGGGATTAAACTCACGCCTCCTATGTCTCCTTCATTGCAGCAGATTCTTTACCGCTGAGCCACTGGGGAAGTCCAAGTTCAGCAATGCTCATAAATTAAGGTCCTCTCCATAGGCAGCCAAAATGAAGACTTCCTGCTGCATTTCACAGGATCTGTACTCACTCTTGTCCTTTTATTGGACAAATGAGATCACGTCTGCTCTTTGAGTTCCCAATGAAAAACCAAACAAAATAAAAGTAGGGAATTCAACAACCTATGTAGGCCTGTGGGACTTGGGGGGTGGTATTTCTGCAGGTTCCATGTTTATTCAATCATCAAATAAAGTTTTACTTGGCACCTACTTTGTGGAGTAAGTATGTAAGGAAAGAAAGTGACCTTAATGGAGAATAAGAAAGATTTGAATCATGTAATGGTAGTTACTATTGTTGAGTAGTATTTACATTATGTACAGAGTTTCCTGCTTAGCATGATCAAAACACATCCCCCAAAAGGAAATGTAAATGTGTACACTTAAAATTTTGTAACATATATCATCAAACAAAGGTTTTTTGAAAAGGACAAACTAGATAATATCTTTATTATTAGAGTTTCATTCATTAAAACTGGAGAAGCAGACATTAATTATTTATAAACAAATTCCTTCAAAATATCTGCTTGGGGAATTCCCTGGTGGTCCAATGAGAAGGACTCTGTGCTTTCACCGCCAAGGGTGCAGGTTCAGTCCCCAGTTAGGGAACTAAGATCCTGCAAGTCAATCTGCCTGTATCATCTAGCCCTAGAAATTAATGGGTCACTTTCTCTTAATCCATATCTCACTGAGTCCAATCAATTCACAGTTTATGTATTCCTGGTCTCAGGAACAGAGAATGTATCACCTGGATGAGATGATACTCAAATACGTTGAATATATGTGACCCTCTTTTGTTTTCTCCTCTATTTCTGCTTCTGTTTACTGTTTTCACACCACCTACTCGGGGGAAATCTGGTCTGATCTCTCGGACTCAGGACCTGTGTTCATGTTCTCAGAGCCTGATGGAGTACTTCACACCACATATGAAAATATGTTCAATACTCCTCTGGCTACGCATTTGGTGTCTGGGTCCTGATGTTTTCTATTCCCTTTGCATGAATGAGCCCCAAGCATTAGGGTCACACATAGTGCTCCTAAGATTAATGGATTCATATGCATACCAAAGAGGTTTTTACAAAGGATTCTTTCAAAATTTATTTCCTTCTTGTCGTGTGAGTCAAGATAAGGATTAAGTGATTTTTACGGTGAATGGATGGTATGGCAGAGGATGTGCACCACTGAGGAAGACGTGGGGCAAAGAGCAGTTCTGGGATACGAGGCCTCCTTCTTCTCCTGGGATTTCTCCTACAGATGGGGCCACCCAGTTAGAATACAGTTTACCTTGCCATCCACACACTCATACCAGGCTCTCCTCTGGGAGATCTCGATTTAAAAACAACAACAAGTTAAAGACTTTCTTTCTTTACTAACTAGAAGGCAACACCAACACTCAGGGCACTGGCCCCCATGGCTCCACAGGCATGCTGTTACCTCCCTGTATAGCCCATGGTCACTCAGAGCAGAGGCTTCCCAGGTGCAGAGCCATGGTTTTGTCACTGGCCCACTTGCTCTTTCTCTGTCTGCACATCAACTAAGACAGTGGATCTACACACAGGCAAAGATGTCCACTGCCCAGTTTACATCGTGAGATTCCCATCTACAATCTTGTATTAGACAGTGATATGGTGCAAATACAAGGTGGGGACAATGGAAGCCTGAAGGCAGGGGGTAGATGGAGTTGTCACTCGCCAGCTGGGAGTGTCCCTTATTGGCCACCTTGTTTTCTTCTGTCCACCGTCTCTAATGCGGGACAAGTGGAGCCCCAGTTCCAGACAGAAGGCCTCTTTCTACAGAAAAATTCAGACTCTGGGATTCCAAAAATCCCAGGTAATTAATAATTATCACCTGAAGTGGTTGAGTGAGAATGAAGGTTGAATGGAAGGGAGGCCCCTTGACCAAAGGACATTTTTTAACCACTTTTGGGACTCCGTAAGTGTGTGGTTGCTAGTGAAGGTGTAACCATCCTGACAATCTGGAAGAAGAAACAAGGGAAGCCAAGGTAAGGGTGGTCTCAGCATGTGAGCTTGCATGTGGGGAGGTTGGACTGCTAAAGGGGGAGGATTGCTAGATATAAGATAAGGAACAGAAGTGGCTGTACACATTCATCATTTAACATTACTCATATACCCTAAGTGGTAGTGCAAGAACATCTTTGGATGGCTTCTTTAAAAGAAGAGATTCCTATCTTCTACATGTTCTTTAAAAACCAAACCAAAAACAGTGGAAACAGGAGAGTTGCATTGAGAGTTATCTTCCTAGTATCCACCAATCTCATGCATTTCTGTTTTCGGGTTATGCAACTTTTAACTCAAACACTTTTCTCCTGGGCCTCATATTTTCACTCTTTCCATTTTTTCCTTCTTCTCTCCTGATATTCCAAGATTCCTTTCTTTCTCAACTTCCTTTAGCCACTCTTTCAGAATAGGTCTATAATGACAATCCTCCTACTTCTCCTTTATCTGAGAATGTCTTGATTTCCCCTTCATTCCTGAAGGTTACTAGTCACAGGGTATAGCAATCTGGGTTGACAGTTCTTTCCTTTCAGCACCTGAAAAATGTCATTCCACTTCATTATTGGCTCCATGAGAAATCTATTGTCATTCTAATTGTTTTTGCCCTATAAGGTATCCTTTCTGTATTGATGCTTTTTTTTCCCTTTGTCTTTAGTTTTCAGAATTTTGATTAACTTGGCATGGATTTCTTTGGGTTTACCCTGGTTGAGGTTCACTCGGCTTCTGAAATTAGTAGGGTTATTTCTTTTGCCAAATTTGGTGAACATTCAGCCATTATTTCTTCTAGCAATTTTTCAGCACCATCTTTTTTTCTCTCTTTCCAGTCTAAGGGTCATGAATGTTAGACCTTCTGTTATACTGCCACAGACCTCTGAGTCTCTGTTCCTTTTTTTCAGTCTATTTTCTCTCTGTTGTTCAAATTGTGTAATTTCTACTGTTCTGTCTCCAAGTTCACTAATTCTTCCCTCTGTCTTTGAGCTCACTGGTTGCCATGTCACTCTGTTATTGAGCCATCCATTGCATTTTTAATTTCAGTTAGTATATCTTTCACTTCCCAAATTTCCACTTGGGTCTCCTCTATTTTTTTTTTTATTTCTTTGCTACGGCTTTCTATTTCTTTGCTTAGACATCCTCTTTCCCCCTGTATGTTCATAATTGCTTACTAAAGCATTTTTATGATTACTACTTTAAAATCTAGGTGGGAAGGACTGCTTCATCACAGTCAGGCAAGAGTGAAAATGCAGGCTCCACACTTGATCTTGAGAGGAATGGAACTAAGCCTGCAGGTTTTTCTGTGGTGTTTGTTCAAAGTGAGAAGTTATTATCTAAAAGTTTTCTGCCTTACTGAGCTCTGCCTTTCCTTTTCCTGGAGACAGCAGGCTTTTCTTGAGGAATTATTTTTGTCTGTGTTAAGTGGCATTTCTGGAATACTGTCTCCTCCAGTACCCAGTCTGGGATACATGAGGGAAAAAAGAAAACTCAAGGAACTCACCACTTCAGCTCAGTCTTCAGACAAAAAAGTCCCATGTCAGTCTGCCTTCTCTCCACCACACAGAGTCTTTTTTCTGTTTGCTTTACATATAATGTCCAGGGTTTAGAGTTGTGCTTAGTGGGATAAATAAGGTCTCGCTCTAGTTTAAGCCACAGGCTAAGCATTTGCCCTGCACCTTGTGTGTGAGATATTTTATGAGTCTGCTGTCTTCCCAACATCCAAGATAAACAGAGTGCAACTTTAAACATCCCCACTTGCCTTTTGAGACACAGTCCATATTCTCTTGTTTTTCTCCCACCTGGTTAGTCATTCTTACACAGTTTCTTTCGCTGGTTACACCTTTTCCCCTGAACCCTTGTAGGAAGATAGTAGGACTTAATAATTGGTCCTCTTCTTTTTAACAGTCACTTCCTTGATGTTCTTCAATTTCTCAGCTTTAAGTACCATTAATGATTCCCAAGTTTACACATCTCCAGCTCAGACCTTTTTTCCAAACTCCAAAGTCACACATCCAATTCCCTACTCAACATCTCCAACTGAATGTCTTATGGGCTTCTCAAACTCAAAATGTCCAAAATTGCACTCCTCTTTCCCTGCAAACTTGCCCAACCTACAGCCTTCCCCATCACAACAGATGGCCCCATGATCCTTCCAATTGCCCAAACCTTAGATTTATCATGGACTCCTTTCTCACATATTCCCACATTCAATTTATGAGCAAGTCCGATTGGTTCTCTTTTGTCATAATTTCCAGTGCTGTCACTCTGATCCAAATCACTATCATCTTTCACGTTCTGGTTAACATCTGGTTAACATCTGAGCTTCCTGGTTAACATCTCCCTTCTTCTATCACTGCCCCATACTTTGGCCACCAGATGTGAAGAGCTGACTCATTTGAAAAGACCCTGATGCTGGGAAAGATTGAAGGCAGAAGGAGAAGAGGACAACAGAGGATGAGATGGCTGGATGGCATCACCAACTCAATGGACATGAGTTTGAGTAAACTCTGGGAGTTGGTGATGGACAGGGAAGCCTGGCATGCTGCAGTCCATGGGGTCACAAAGAGTCGGACACGACTGAGCAACTGAACCGAACCGAACTGAAGGACTCCTAAATATGTGTTGAATAAAGGAATTAATCTCATTGTCATGATTCTCCAACTATTCAAGAGATATTTATCTGGGAATCTCAGTTATTAAAAAAATCATACTTCACTGAGCCAGTGAGGTGAGGAGGGTGAGTTCTGAGGGGATCTCGCTTCTGGTGCAAAGTGTCTGGCTGGCCAGGCATGACTTGCTCCAGGTACAGTGCCCAGAGGGGGAGAAAAAACAATCATAGACGTGAGACCACCTAAGTTTAAAAGGCTTTGTATTACCAAAATTGAGGCCTAAAAAATACTAAAACTCTGAGATTCATACACATTTTTGGTGGGGGTAGGGGAGAGAAGCCAATTTCCAAAATTAATAGGATTTGATTTATATGAAGAGCAGACTATTTTATTTTTTAATTAATTATTTTTTTTTTCACTTAAATTTTTAATTTTGGCCCCACAAACCGGCACTTGGGATCTTACTAGTTCCCTGACCAGGGATCAAACCAGCACTCTCTGCATTGGAAAAATGGAGTCTTAATAACTGGACCACCAGGGAAAGTCCCTGAAATTCATACACTTTACTTAGAAAAGGGAAATCCTCAGGGGCAATATGCATTCATTCACATCATACACTCTGTTGCTTAGTCGCTAAGTCGTGCCTGACTCTTTCTGACCCCATGGACTGCAGCCCACCAGGCTCCTCTGTCAGTGGGATTCCCCAGGCAAGAAAACTGGAGTGGGTTGCAATTTCCTTCTCCAGGGGATCCTCCCAACCCAGGGATTGAACCCGCGTCTACTGCCTTGGCAGGTGGATTCTTTACCAGTGAGCCACCAGGGAAGCCCATATCATACATACATACAGCTCTAATAAACTTGGTTAACTTGGATTCTAAATCCAAAGGGTCAGAAGCAGGGATGGTATGGAGACAGGACAGACATCTAGAGAGCAGCCAGCAAGGAGTGACAGACAGCTTCTGGGCAGTTGGGAAGAGTCAGGCAAATAAAACAATAACAGGCAGAACTTAAAAAAACTCAAAAGCAAAACTGAGGCATTTGATGTTGAAACAGTTAACACGCACACTTCAAAATCTCCATATTATAATACAGGATACTAACATGTTCAATACATGAGCCTCAATCATCAAATAAAAGGAAAATGATACCCTGCATACTTTAGGAAAGCAGTCTTATTAAATAGCACTTATAAATACCATTTCTATCAGAATTACTAAATTATGCCAAGTTTGGAAGATTAATTGGGATAAACTTGATATTCATCCCAATTAAACTTAAAATTAACTCCTCTGTGATGCTGAATAACTGAAGCCTCACTGTTAATAACTATCCCATTTGGCTTTTGGCCATTTGTTTATCGCTGGGTATCCAGAAATAAATCTTGGGTTCTAAAGCAGAGCAGTCTGATCAACTTAAAGATTTCAGCAGGTTTGTAGAACTCTGGGTAATTTGAGGTTACCACAATTTACAAAACATGGACAGAAAATCCTTAATTGGCCAAAATATCTGGGGAATGATAAGTCCTGGGGAGGTATGCTAGGATTAGAAGGTTAGGTTAGGTAGGTAGGCTAGGTTAGAGGACACAAATAACATTTCCCACATTTTCTATCATAAGCCTTTTTTCCCTGAGCTTGCTACTAATATTAGAAGGAACATACTTGAAACACCAGTATAGTGAAGAGGGAATGGGATTTCATCCCATCTTGGTCCATGGCACATACCAGCCTTGCGGCCCTGGATGAATAATTTAACTTTTCTAAACCACAGTTTCCTTATCTGTAAAATACAAATAATACCAGCTATATTACTGTCTTTATGAAAAGTAATTTGAAGATATATATCAAAGCTCTTAAACCTCTTCACACACATACTTTAGTTCTATGGGTATCTCATTCCTAAGGAAGTAATCTCAAACAAAGGAACAACTGAATATAAATGATGATGGCATCACTGATAACAGCAATAATCATTTTAAATGTCTTAATTGTGCAACAACAAGAAAAAAACAATGCCACAGGATCCACTTGATTTCTGTCAATAAAAATTATATTTACAAAGAAATTTTAATAATCTAGGAAAACGATCATCCTATAAGGTTAATTTTAAGAGGCATGAAATCTTAAAGTATGAACTCAAACAGGTTAAAAAATACCCATGCCAAAAATCCTGTAGGAAAACACACTAAAATTTTATGACCATGTATTCCTGGTGATAGGATTTGTAGAAATAACTTAATAATTATAAGCCAGAAATGCTTTGATTTGGCCCCAATTAAAATGTACTTCAAATCACAATTCATTACCTTTCGTAAGCTCCTGTCATTCCCTCTGGGAAGGAGAAAGACGTGTCAATATACATCAACTTGTAACATCTCACAAAGAAGCAGGGTGTGTGTGCCTATTGTCAGCGCTCAGCTGCAAGCCAGCAACAGCTCTGGCAAACCAAGAGAGAAAAGGATGTAGTGGGAGCCACTGCTCACGTGTCACACGGAGGAGTCGTGCTGCTGTCTCAAATACCTGCTTCGGCATCTAAGCATCAGTGGGGCTTTTGGGTGTTTGTTTTCATCTCTCCTATAATTTCCTTTATTACTCACTTTTCATTTTTAAAAATCCCTTTTAATTCATTCAATATAAACTCTGTAAGATAAAACTCCCATTGTTTAAGTTTCTACTGTATATTTATAAGTAGAATTCAGCACACAAAACAATTTTATGCCTGTGTTGCTTGCCCTCATTCAAAGGAAAGAAATTCAAAGCTATTCTATTTGTAGAGGCATTCTTCTGTGGCAGAATTTGACTGCAAAATTCTTTACAGGCAGGTAAAAATCAATAGTAGGTAAATAAATAAAACAAACTCAAGATTAGCCAAACTAAAATGGAAAGAAGAGAAGCTCCCTTTTAGATAATTTTCCAGCATTGAAAAAATTATTCCATCCTCTTGTTTTACTTTATTACTGTTCACCCTCCCTAATACCTATACTCCTTCCCTAAAAGTGATGAACAAAGTATACAAATTCTTTAATTATTTCAATCTTTCAATTTGACTGCTTTACAATTCTCTTTCAGATAAACCCAAACAATATCAAGCTTTAGTAACATCCACTTTTGATTTCTATAAACTTCTATGAGGGGCAGTGTCATTGCTTGTTTCTCCTGTGGATATTCTGGATTAGGACTTCTAATGATAGAGACCAAAGAAGAAAAAATTAACCATCTAAATACAAAGGGTGTTTTTAAAATTAGATTTACTTTAATATCCATAATCTGTTGAATGTTGAATTCTAAAATGAACCTCTAAGGTTCTTAAGATAAATATCCTATGAAGTGCTGAAAAGGTAGAAGCAAAGCAAAAGAGATAATGTAAAACTCAGTTGAGGAAAAGATAAGGTGCATTCACAAGCTGATAACAGAAGATGAAAGAGCACAATAAAATTATATTCTCTTCCCAGTCAACCAGTTGGTCTCTAAGTCTGGCCATGCTTCGGAGATCTGCCTCAGAGTAAAGCTGCCTTTTTATATGATCTAGTTGGTATTCTCTGTAATTGCACATTTTTGTATCAATAGGGGGCTCCCCAATTATGCTCTGATAACCTGGATAATTAAACAGGGACTCCTGGTCTAAGTATTTTCCACAAATAAAATGTAAAACTTTGTTACTGATTAGACAGCTCTAACTCTCGCAAATCAGAACTTCAAATACCACCAAGGAAGATTTTACAATGAGTCTGCTGCATGCATGGTACCTTAACATCAGCAGACACTTAACTACTCTCAAGTTGTCCTTAATTTGTGACATGACAAAATGCATAAGCATATTGCTATATCATCTAATGAGTTGATGAGGAAAATGTAAGAATCAATACAAAAACATTATCAAAAGGCAAATGATAGACTAATGATAGAAAAGTTCCTTAGGATAGTGAACAAATCTTCAACATGAAAAACCACTGGAGTTTATAGGTACTCAGGACATTATCTTGCTCTCTGAGAGATGCATTTTTCTGAAAGGCCTGCTGTCAGAGAACACAGACCCCACAGAGGTACCAAGCGAATTCACCACTGATAAAACTAAACTGGCTAAATATGAAACTCAAAAGTTCATGAGTAGGATGGGATGTTGATACCACCGTGAGTCAGCCATCAACATCCATGGTCAAAAGTACACCCACAGTTTCTTTAGAAACTCATTTAAATGAGAGTGCTTTTCCTGATTTGTATGCAGCCAGTCAATTCTCTAGGGACAGCTTTCTTTTTGTTCTCAACAATTATTATAATGAAGAATGAAAGTGAACAGCATTTTAAACATCTTTAAGTAGTAATATTTGAAGGATAAACCAAAATTTCAGGCTTTATTCCTTCCACCATTCTCTGAGATAACCTTTGTCTATTACATCAACAAAAACAATAATACGCTATAGGTTCTGTAAACGAAAAACTCAGCTTTCGTCCTTCTTCGCTGCCATGTTTCTCTCTCCTGTGGTTTTCCTTTAACACTCACTTGGAATGCTTCACTTCTGACACTTCTGGTCACCCTGCGTGGTGGGGTGGGTTTCACCAAAACAACAAGCAAGTCTCCAACAACAGCTGGATGTCCTACAATTTAAGTCGATTCTGACACTATCCACCTGGAGATAGGGTCAGATCTCACGGGTCAGGGTTCAGTCGCTCAAGACTGGGCTCCCTCACCCCTCCTCTAGATGCCAGTGGCAAACTCAGGTTATCACTTTTGCTTTTGACCAATCAAGCTACAGGTCAGAGGTGCCAACTACCTTCTCCTTGGGTTCGATTAATTAGCTAGAGGAACTCACAGAACTCAGGGAAACACTTACTTACATTTACCAGCGTATTAAAGAATATGACGCAGGATATAGATGAACAGCCAGATAAAGAGATACACAGAGCACAGTCTGGAAGGTCCCCATAGAGTTGAGGTGTGTCATGCTCCTGTGTGGATGTTTGAATCCCCCACTACTGGAATTTTATGAAGCTTCCTAACATTAGCCATGGTCAATTATGAAATCCATTTCCAGAGCCTCTCCCTTCCCTGGAGGATGGAGGGGGTGGGGCTGAAAATGCTAAGCTTCTAATCATGGCTTGGTCTTTCGGGTGACCAGACCCCATCTAGGAGCCCACCCCGAGTTGCCTCTTTAGGACAGAAGATGCTCTCAGTACTTTGATCCCTTAGGAATTTACAAGGGTTTCAGGAGCCCTATGTCAGACACAAGGTCAAAGACAAATAATAGGACAATAGATGCTCCTAATGTTTTTATCACTCAGGAAATGACAAGAGTTTTAGGAGCTCAGTGCCAGGAACAGGGGCCAGAGATGATAGTATACATATATATACTATTATCTTACAGTTACTTTCACAAAATTAGGCCTCGTAACCAAACAAAAGAGCACCATCACGTGTATTCAGCCTCTGCTGAATTCACCCTCATCATAGGCACTAGTCTGACCGATGTTCTCTAAAATACCTCAGCCACCAACTACCTATTTAGTAAAGAATGGATTACACCGATTTAAATTCATACTACATGATCTCTTGGTTCATTAAAGACCTTTGATCATATCTGACTTTCACAAAAGCCTGCCCACCCTCCCTAAAATACCACCACCCTCAATTTCTTGCCCTGTTCTCTACTTTGTTTTCCTGCATTAGTCTTACCACTTTCTGACATTGTAATGTAGATTCGTCTGTCGCCCTACTCCACCACTCCTTATCCTCTTACCTTTGCCCTCACAACCGTTTTTACCACCTAACTTTTCCTGTTTTGTTCACCACTGTATTCCTTACTGCTTGGAACAGTATCCAGCACATAGCAAGTACTCAACAGAAAACAACAGCTTTTTGAAGGACTGATTGAATTAATTAATGTCTTCCCAGTGAATATTTAAATTCATGAGGTCAGAGTCCATGTCAGATTTTCTAACTAACCTATCCCCAGTAAGAATGTCTGGCATATGGAAAAGTGGAGAGTAAAATACCTGAATGAATGAATAGTAGGAAAGGAGAGGACTAAAATCATATCTTTTTCCTACAGAACACATTTGGGTTGAGGAAGGAGGAAAGGAGCATTAACAGGGAAAAAGAGAAAGCTGGAGCAGTGACAAAAGGAGTGGCGAGGGACACTAGAGATAGAACTTTCCTATATCTCAAGGCTGTTTAAAGAGCTTATAAAGAGAACATCTAAAGTTTAAGAACTCAACTTGTTTCTGTAACATGTTCAATAAGTAATCAATCAATGACTAGAAGAAAAAGGCTGTCAGATCCTGAACACCAGGGAAGACATTAACGTCTTCATTTGAGGTTTAAACAGAATGGAAATGCCACATATGATATCGAGAATCAAATTATCAAGTTCCAAGCGATGTCAACTTCCCATCAAAGGTCTTCTATTTGTTTTTAACATGTCTAACAATTAACCCTTTTCTAAGGGCCTTTGCTCTCATTTCACATGCCAGCAAAGTAATGCTCAAAGTCCCTCAAGCTAGGCTTCAATAGTATGTGAAACAAGAAATTCCAGATGTACAAGCTGGATTTAGAAAAGGCAGAGGAACCAGAGGTCAAATTGCCAACACCCGCTGGATCATCGAAAAAGCAAGGGAATTTCAGAAAAACATCTACTTCTGCTTCATTGACTACACGAAAGCCTTTGACTGTGTGGATCACAACAAACAATAAAACTCTAAAAGAGACGGGAACACCAGACCACCTGCCTCCTGAGAAACCTGAATGCAGATCAAGAAGCAACAGCTAGAACCAGACACAGAACAATGGACTGGTTCCAAACTGGGAAAGGAGTACTTCAAGGTTGTATATTGTCACCCTGCTTATTTAACTTATATGCAGAGTAAGTCATGTGAAATGCTGGGCTGGATGAATAACAAGCTGGGATCAAGATTGCCAGGAAAAATATCAACAACCTCAGATATACAGTTGATACAACTTTAATGGCAGAAAGTGAAGGAGAACTAAAGAGCTGCTTGATGAGGGTGAAAGAGGAGAGTGAAAAAGATGGCAAAAAAAGTTAACATTCAGAAAACTAATATCATGGCATCCAGTCCCATCACTTCATGGCACATAGATGGGGAAAAAGTGGAAACAGTGGCAGATTTTATTTTCTTGGGCTTCAAAATCACTGCGGACAGGGACTACAGCCACAGAATTATAAGACACTTGCTCCTTGGAAGAAAAGCTATGACAAACCTAGACAGAGTATTAAAAAGCAGAGATGTCACTTTGCCAACAAAGGTCCATGTCAAACCTATGGTTTTTCCAGTAGTCATGCACGGATATGAGAGTTAGACCATAAATAAGGCTAAGCACTGAAGAATTGAGGCTTTTGAACCGTGGAGCTAGAGAGGACTCTTGAGAGGCCCTTGGACAGCAAGCAGATCAAACCAGTTAATCCTAAAGGAAATCAACCCTGAATATTCACTGGAAGGACTGATGCTGAAGCTGAAGCTTCAATATTTTGGCCACCTGATGCAATGAGTCAACGCATTGTAAATGACCCTGATGCTGGGAAAGGTTGAGAGCAGCAGAAGAAGACAGTGACAGAGGATTAGATGGTTGGATGGCATCACTGACTCAATGGATATGAGTTTGAACAAACTCTGGGAAATGGTGATGGACAGGAAGCCTGGCATGCTGCAGTCCATGGGGTCACAACGAGTCAGACATGACTTAGGGACTGAACAACAACAAGGGCTTTTAAAAGTACTTCTCCATTTAATTAAATAGGAGAGAGGCTCTTGAACTTTCAACCAATTTATAGGTAATAATCCTATTGAGCAACTGATCATAATTAATATGCTTACATTTTACAATTTTATTCCATAAAATATTTTCAGAAAATTATATTACTCATTTTTAAATTATTTTTTTACATATAGTTGCTTTACATTACTATGCCAATTTCTGCTGTACAGCAAAGTGAATCAGTCATACATATACATATGAAAGTGAAAGTGAAAGTCACTCAGTCATGTCCACTCTTTGCGACCCCATGGACCCTATACAGTCCATGGGGTCTCCTGCATTGCAAGTGTATTCTTTACGAACTGAGCTATCAGGGAAGCCCACATATACATACAACCCCACCTTTTTTGATATATTACTCATTTTAAGAATGCTTCAGCATGATTAACACATGCTCCTTGGTTTCCATGGTAACAATTACGGGGCCAGGCTCTTGACCACCATTTGTGTGTTAGAGAGGCACCAACATTCCTCCTTGAGAATACACCATTGCCCCTACAACTTCACAGAGAAGGGTGGACCACCACTAGGACATACAGTCTTGTCTGGCTATCAAATGAGGATGTAATTATCCTCCATGTCTGGCTAAGTCCAAAGTCATAAAACTCTCCATTTAACCAACAATACATAACAGCGGTACTCCAGGTATCTATTGAAAAATATGACTTCAAAGTCGTTGGTATCCAATGTTAGTAATTATCAATAGATGTGAAAAAACAATATTTATGGAAATTTTTCTGAAAAAGAAGTACTCCACCTATTTCCAAAACAGCCTAAAATCTATCCTGGTATTAAATTGTGTGTGCTAAGTCACTTTAGTTGTGTCCAACTCTTTGCAACCCTATGTAGCCTGCCAGGCTCCTCTGTTCCTGGGATTTTCCAGGTAGGAATATTGGAGTGGATTGCCATGCCCTTCTCCAGGGGATCTTCCCAACCCAGAGCCTGAACCCATTTCTCTTATATCTCCTGTATTGCAGGCAGATTATTTACCACTAGTGTCACCTTGGAAGTTTTAAACAATCAAAAAGCTGTATATTTGCTCCCTCAGAGAAATACTCTCCTTTAATGTCCTTTTGGCATTATGCTATCAAGATATATTGAGAGCCCTATGAAACGCATTACTGAATTCACTATTGGGATGTTGTGGAGGATATTGTTCATCACACTGCACACTATCTTCTCCATTAGGTTGAGGAGATCAACAGGTTCCAGTATTATCCTATTTAATATGAAAGTGAAAGTGTTACTTGCTCAGTCATGTCCAACTCTTTGTGACCCCATCGACTGCAGCACGCTAGGCTCCTCCGTCCATGGGATTTTCCAGGCAAGAATACTAGAATAGGTTGCCATTTCCTTCTTCAGGGGATCTTTCCAACCCAGGGACTGAAGCCAGATCTCTGCATTGCAGGCAGATTCTTTACCATCTGAGCCACCGAGGAAGCCATACTTACTTACTATATTGTTGTAATATACTTACTTATTAGTTGTTCTTCTCTGGCAGAAATAATCTTCATTTGTAAATACTGAATAATGAAATAACTGTGCTTCCTTTTTTGTGCTGACCATGAGAAATCACAATTTTAATGATCATATTAGAAAAGAAGAAAAGCTTAAAATTAATTATCTAAATTTCCTTTTTAAAAAGCCAGAAAAAGAGAACAAGTTAAACCCAAACTAAGGAGGAAAATAGCACAAGTCATTGAATTTCTCAAATAATAGAGAAAATCAACTAAAAATTGGTTCCTTTAAAAGATCAACAAATTGAGAAGCTCCTAGCAAAGTCAGTCAAGAAAAAGAGAGAGCAGACAAAAAAATACTGGTATGAGATATGAAGGAAGAAACATCACTATATATCCTAAGGACATTAAAAGGATAATAAGAGAATACTAGAAACAACTCTATCCCCATAAGTTTGATAACTTAGATGAAATGGACACACTCCTTGAAACAACTTATCAAAATGGACACAAAAGAAACAGAAAACATGAGTAGTCTTCTATTAAAGACATTGAATTTGTCACCAAAAAGCTTCCCACAAAGACTACTCCCAGTCAGAAGACATCTATAAAACATTTTAAGAGGCAGTAACATCAATATGCATGCATGCTAAGTTGCATCAGTCGTGTCTGACTCTTTTCAACCCTATGAGCTGTAGCCCACCAGGCTCCTCTGTCCATGGGATTCTCCAGGCAAGAATCCTGGAGCAGGTTGCCATTTCCCTCTCCAGGGAGCTTTGCTACTCAAGGATCAAACCCATGTCTCTTATGTCTCCTCCATTGGCAGGCAGTTTTTTTTTTTTTTTTTTTTTTTTTACCACTAGTGCCACCTGGGAAGCACAACATCAATATTATACCACTCTTTTAAAAATAAAGGAAATAAGAGAAAAAGGAAATGTTTCCTGGTTCAAGGAAATCCATTCTTACTCCTTGTGTTCAACTCTGTCCTGGCAATCCTAGCCAATGCAACAAAGCAAGAAAAATACATAATAAAAGACATAAAGATCAGAAAGAATAAGTAAAATTGCCAGTATTCACAGACAATAAGACTGTCTAGATAAAAATTCTTAGGAATCTATAAAACAACTACTAAAACTGAATAACTATCCTAAAGTTGCACCATTAATAAAATCAAAACTGGATTTGAGCACAAACAGTATGGCTCCCAAACTCTTAACCCCTACATTAAACTTTCTACTTAGAGAAGAGCATGCAGCTACACTTGTATTAGCCACAAACCTCAACACAACCACTACAGTATGCATTTGTAGCCTCATCTGATGCTTTGGAAACAGAGGTTCAGAAAAATTAATAATTTCACCAAAATTACAGGGCTAAAGGGTTGGAAGTGGCAAAATTTGAATCCAGGTCTGGCAGACCTTAAAACAAGGTTGAAATGAAAATGTCATATTTTCCAGACTGGATAAGGAAACAATGAGAAGATCCAGATCCAGATGGTAAGGTCCTAAAACAAAGTAGTAGAATCCAAAGGCCAAGAGAAGAACTGGTGACTGGTTAAGTATAACAAGGGACATAGGAAATGCAAGACACAGGTAATGCAAAGTTTTGAGAATGATAGTTTCATTAATAAAACAGAAAAGCAAGGAGGAGAAACTGATGGAGAAGACAGTTAAGAAAGATTAAATCAGTTTTAAACAAGCTGAAAATCAACTTGTTAGGCTAAGGATAGTTTTGACAGCAAATGATAGAAAACCTAACAGAGTGGTTTCCAGAAATACAGTATGTTTTTCTTCACAAAACAAAAAACCTGAAGATAGGCAACTATTGATTTAAATTCAGCAGCTGAACAAAGTCAGAACTGAAGTCTGTGCTTCTCCTGGCCCTTCCTTCTGGCATTATAATATGGTTACTATGGGCCCAAGGTAGTAATTTCAGGCAGAAGGAAGAGAACAAAGGAGTGTCAAACACATCTGTATCTTTCATCAGTAAGGCAAAAGCTATCCTAGAAGCCTCTAGCAGGGTTTTACTATGTCTTATTGGCCAGAAGTGTATCCCCCGGGCACCAAGCCTCTAGGGAGGCTGGAAAGATAAGTATTTTGTTTTTTTCTAACCTCTCTAGCAGAAGTAGGTGAAGGAAAACAATATCTGCCCCAGATTATTAATGGGATATTTGATATGGGAACATCCAACAGGGAAACAAAAGGGCATCTAGTCTAGAAGATAGACCAAGGATACAGAATGTAAGCAATCTGTACAGTTAAAACACAGGAATGGATTGGTGCTCCAAGAAGAGTGTGCATGAAGCGAAAACAGGGTAGTAATGGTGCTTTGTTTTACTGTCCATCCAGGGAAAGCAAGTAATGCACATGGATGCAGCTGAGTAAACACAGTACCCACTGCCTCTACTCCAGCCAGTCAGATTGTTTGCTTTCCTATGTTTGATTGGGTCTTTCCCTGTCCTCCTCCCCACCCAGGTAGTTCCAGCCTCTTTCTCTTTCCTTGGTCTCTCAGTTTTCCCAAGACGGTCTCTCCTTTCTCTTTACTTCAATTTTGGTTTAAAGGTTGTTGTTGTTTAGTCGCTAAGTCGTGTCTGATTCTTTTGCGACCCCATGGACTGTAGCCCGCCAGGGTTCCTCTGTCCATGGAATTTCCCAGGCAAGAATACTGGAGTGGGTTGCCATTTCCTTCTCCAGGGGGTCTCCCCAAGTCAGGGATCGAGCCCACATCTCCTGCATTGGCAAGCAGATTCTTTACCACTGAGCAACCTGAGAAGCCTGTGAATTAAAGTACTGGAAGAAAATCTCACTCTTCACTGCCACCGTTCAAGTGCATAAAAATAGATCTAAATCTATCTAAAGAGAAAGTAGCTGCCTTGGGTTTAGGGAAATGAAACAAGATAAGAAGCAGCTACTCTGGAAGGGCTATGAAATCTTATAAGAACGTAGAAAATTCGAACTAAAGAGCATCTGCCCATCCTAGCCTCACTGGAGGAGCATGAAGCCCGTTTGGGGGAAGCCAAACTAAGACAAGACAAATTTGCTTTGCTGAGCACGACTCTCCCTGATGACTCTTTAAGGCTTCCAGTCTGTGTTCAGGAGACCAGACTGTAGGACCAGGGTGAGATGGAGCAGGTACCTTTTTCTCAGGCCTTCTGCTTTGTAAGCACACCATTCCCCATGTGCCTCTGATCTGAGGGAGTCCAGTTCTGATTGAACCTTTCCTTACCGAAATCCTAAAAGCACAGGTAGAATCAGCACCACAGAACTTAATCCTGATTACACATGAGGGTGTGATATCCTCTAAATGCTCCACACATATGCTCCCACGTTTTGGAGCTACCATAAGATGTCCCTCAAGAAGTTGTAGATAAGATAGTGGCCAAGCATTTAAACTTCACAAACAGTATATTTGCTAACATTACAAAAAGAGATTACTTGACATGCAACTAATAATGCAAGTATATAATCCTTCTGTGAAAGACTGTTGTCAAAAAAATCAAATCAATTAATAAAACCGATCAAGCCCTAGAGCCAAATACCAATTTACAGGAAATACAGGGGCCAAAAAGACGTATTAAAAGACACCATGAAAGTATAATTAAAACTCAGACTGTAAAAATCTACCTTTCTCTTCAACAAAATTATTACAAGGAATAAAAAGAGAGAGCTATAGGGAAAATCCAGAGATAAAAAAGACCTAGATACATATCAATTAAATGCAACTTACTTGAATCCAAATAAAAACAAACTGCAAAAAAGAAAAAGTCATGAGATAAATGGGGAAGTCTTCACTCTGACTGGATATTTGATTATACTATGAAGTTAATGTCAAATTTTAAAATATGTGACAATATACTTAGAGTCCTTAGGTAATAGAGATAAATATGTAAATATTTACAGATAAAATGATACTATATGGGACTTGTGATAAAATAATCCTGGGAGTGGTGGGGCACAGTTCGGTTCAGTTCAGTCACTCAGTCCTGTCCCACTCTTTGCGACCCCATGAACCACAGCACCCCAGGCCTCTCTGTCCATCACCAACTCCCGGAGTTTACCCAAACTCGTGTCCATTGAGTCAGTGATGCCATCCAACCATCTCATCCTCTGTCGTCCCCTTCTCCTCCTGCCCACAATCCTTCCCAGCATCAGGGTCTTTTCCAATGAGTCAGCTCTTCACCTCAGTTGGCCAAAGTACTGGAGTTTCAGCTTCAACATCAGTCCTTCCAATGAACACCCAGGACTGATCTCCTTTAGGATGGACTGGTTGGATCTCCTTGCAGTCCAAGGGACTCTCAAGAGTCTTCCTCAACACTACAGTTCAAAAGCATCAATTCTTCGGTGCTCATCTTTCTTCACAGTCCAACTCTCACATCCATACATGACTACTGGAAAAACCATAACCTTGACTAGATGGACCTTTGCTGGCAAAGTAATGTCTCTGCTTTTTAATATGCTATCTAGGTTGGTCATAACTTTCCTTCCAAGGAGTAAGCGTCTTTTAATTTCATGGCTGCCGGCACCATCTGCAGTGATTTTGGAGCCCAAAAATATAAAGTCTGACACTATTTCCCTATCTATTTCCCACAAAGAGACGGGACCGGATGCCATGATCTTAGTTTTCTGAACGTTGAACTTTAAGCCAACTTTTGCACTCTCCTCTTTCACTTTCATCAAGAGGCTCTTTAGTTCTTCTTCGCTTTCTGCCATAAGGGTGGTGTCATCTGCATATCTGAGGTTATTGATATTTCTCCCGGCAATCTTGATTCTAGCTTGTGCTTCTTCCAGCCCAGTGTTTCTCATGATGTACTCAGCATATAAGGTAAATAAGCAGGGCAACAATATACAGCCTTGACGTACTCTTTTTCCTATTTGGAACCAGTCTGTTGTTCCACGTCCAGTTCCAACTGTTGCTTCCTGACCTGCATACAGGTTTCTCAAGAGGGAGGTCAGGTGGTATGGTATTCCCATATCTTTCAGAGTTTTCCACAGTTTATTGTGATCCACACAGTCAAAGGCTTTGGCACAGTCAATAAAGCAGAAATAGATATTTTTCTGGAACTCACTTGCTTTTTCTATGATCCAGCGGATGTTGGCAATTTGATCTCTGGTTCCTCTGCCTTTTCTAAACCCAGCTTGAACATCTGGAGTGCAGAGCGGCAGTTGCGTGGTGCAGGAGGGAGTGGCTGAGAGGAGATACCCCATGTCCAAGGTAAGAAGCAGTGGCTGCACTTTGCTGGAGAGGCCTTGAAAAGATACCCCACGTCCAAGGTAAGAGAAACCCAAGTAAGATGGTAGACGCTGAGAGAGGGCATCAGAGGGCAGACAGACTGAAACCACAATCACAGACAACTAGCCAATCTGATTCACACGGACCACAGCCTTGTCTAACTCACTGAAACTAAGCCATGCCGTGTGGGGCCCCCCAAGATGGATGGGTCATGGTGGAGAGGTCTGACAGAATGTGGTCCACTGGAGAAGGCAATGGCAAACCACTTCAGTATTATTGTCTTGAGAACCCCATTAACAGTATGAAAAGGCAAAAAGATAGGACACTGAAAGATGAACTCCCCAGGTTGGTAGGAGCCCAATATGCTACTGGAGATCTGTGGAGAAATAACTCCAGAAAGATGAAGAGATAGAGCCAAAGCAAAAACAACACCAAGTTGTGGATGTGACTGGTAATAGAAGCAAAGTCTGACACTGTAAAGAGCAATAGTGCATAGGAACCTGGAATGTTAGGTCCATGAATCGAGGCAAATTGGAAGTGGTCAAACAGGAGATAGCAAGAGTTAACATTGACATTCTAGGAATCGATGAACTAAAATGGACTGGAATGGGTGAATTTAACTCAGATGACCATTATATCTACTACTGTGGGCAGGAATCCCTTAGAAGAAACGGAGTAGCCATCATAGTCAACAAACGAGTCTGAAATGCAGTACTTGGATGCAATCTCAAAAACGACAGAGTGATCTCTGTTTGTTTCCAAGGCAAACCATTCAATATCATGGCAATCCAAGTCTATGCCCCGACCACTAATGCTGAAGAAGCTGATGTTGAAAGGTTCTATGAAGATCTACAAGACCTTTTAGAACTAACACCCAAAAAAGATGTCCTTTTCATTATAGGGGACTGGAATGCAAAAGTAGGAAGTCAAGAAACACCTGAAGTAACAGGCAAATTTGGCCTTGGAATACAGAATGAAGCAGGGCAAAGGCTAATAGAGTTTTACCAAGAGAATACACTGGTCATAGCAAACACCCTCTTCCAACAACACAAGAGAAGACTCTACACATGGACATCACCAGATGGCCAATACCAAAATCAGATTGATTATATTCTTTGCAGCCAAAGATGGAGAAGCTCTATACAGTCAGCAAAAATAAGACCAGAAGCTGACTGTGGATCAGATCATGAACCCCTTAGTGCCAAATTCAGATTTAAATTGTAGAAAGTGGGGAAAACCACTAGACCATTCAGGTATGACCTAAATCAAATCCCTTATGATTACACAGTGGAAGTGAGAAATAAATTTAAGGGATTAGATCTGATAGGCAGAGTGCCTGATGAACTACGGATGGAGGTTCGTGACACTGTACAGGAGACAGGGATCGAGACCATCCCCAAGAAAAGAAATGCAAAAAAGCAAAATGGCTGTCTGAGGAGGCCTTACAAATAGCTGTGAAAAGAAGAGAAGTGAAAAGCAAAGGAGAAAAGGAAAGATATACCCATTTGAATGCAGAGTTCCAAAGAATAGCAAGGAGAGATAAGAAAGCCTTCCTCAGCAAAGAATGCAAAGAAATCGAGGAAAACAATAGAATGGGAAAGACTAGAGATATCTTCAAGAAAATTAGAGATACCAAGGGAACATTTCATGCAAAGATGGGCTCAATAAAGGACAGAAATGGTATGGACCTAACAGAAGCAGAAGATATTAAGAAGAGGTGGCAAGAATACACAGAAGAACTGTACAGAAAAGATCTTCATGACCCAGATAATCACGATGGTGTGATCGATCACTCACCTAGAGCTAGACATCCTGGAATGTGAAGTCAAGTGGGCCTTAGGAAGCATCATTACGAACAAAGCTAGTAGAGGTGATGGAATTCCAGTTGAGCTATTTCAAATCCTGGAAGATGACACTGTGAAAGTGCTGCACTCAATATGTCAGCAAATTTGGAAAACTCAGCAGTGGCCTCAGGACTGGGGGACAAGGGGGTATAAATAAAATAAGATTGAATGTGAGTTGATGACTGTTGGAGGTGAAGGGGGTGGAATAAGAGAATTATTGTACTATTCTCTCTTCTTTTACCTATGTTGAAATTTTCCATAATAAACTTCAAAAAAAAAAAATTAGAATAGAGCTATGCCATGCCATGTCATTTTTTTTTAAGTATTCACATCAGCCAAGAAAATAAGGGAAAATCAGAGGCAGATACCGGTGCCCAGTCAAGCCCTTTCTATGGCAGAGGGGCCCAGTGTGAGGACTTGCCCTCAAGGTTGCAGAGGCTACTTCGTCCCTGAGGAAGAGGATGCCTCTGGACATCTCACCCTGGTCCCAAAAGTACTTTCTACAATTAGGGAGCTGAAGCTGAAAGTAAAATGATGACTACAAAGCAACATAGCAATACAATACAACATCAAGAGATGCACAGAAAGGAGTAGATAGGCAATTGTGATGAAGCCTGAGTTGTGCTATTACATTATTGGATAAAGTGTAAAAAGTGTCCTATGGGAGCACTCAGAAGATCCTCTAACTGGAAGAGGTGATGACCAAACTGCCCTGAAGAATTCCCAGAACTATCTTCTGATTATAATTCAATTCCCAAGCTCTGTTGCTCTAGGAAGAGGATGAGCTGGCCAGAAGTTGTAAGTGTCCTGATCTCCTGGCAGCTTTGCCTCTCATTGTAAATGCACAACATGGCCTTCTAATAACAACTGGATTTCCATACAGCTTGCCTAGAGAATGAACATATTAGCCAAAGGATGGCAGTATCCACTTCTTTGATGCTCAATTCAGTTCAGTTCAGTTCAGTCACTCAGTCACGTCTGACTCTTGCGACCCCCTGGACTGCAGCACTCCAGGCCTCCGTGTCCATTACCAACTCCCAGAGCTTACTCAAACTCATGTCCATTGAGTCGGTGATGCCATCCCACCATCTCATCCTCTGTCGTCCCTTTCTCCTCCCGCCTTCAACCTTTCCCAGCATCAGGTTCTTTTCAAGTGAGTCAGTTCTTCACATCAGGTGGCCAAAGTATTGGAGTTTCAGTTTCAGCATCAGTTCGTCCGATGAATATTCAGGACTGATTTCCTTTAGGATGGACTGGATCTCCTTGCAGTCCAAGAAACTCTCAAGAGTCTTCTCCAACACAACAGTTAAAAAGCATCAATTCTTTGGTGCTCAGCTTTCTTTATACTCCAACTCTCACATCCGTACATGACTACTGGAATTATCAAATTAATGAACTTTCTTGTTTTTACAGGTTCTGAGAGTTTGATGCCTATATATCTATCCCTGAAAAAAAATGCATTAATTCTTGACGTGTTGACAAGTCAGAATTTCAAGATTGTAAGACCAGCCCTGAATCCTGGGTAATGCCATTCCTTGGGGCCTGCCTAAGTAGACACCAGCCTTCCCCAGCCTTCTGCTCTGCATGCTTCTTTGATCTTCTAGATTCCTTAAGGCTGGGACTGTGTCTGATGCTTCTTTGATAGCTGAGTCATCCTCTTTCA
Source organism: Okapia johnstoni (assembly GCA_024291935.2). NCBI lineage: Eukaryota > Metazoa > Chordata > Mammalia > Artiodactyla > Giraffidae > Okapia > Okapia johnstoni. The sequence continues at coordinate 127,187,075 of CM044308.1, read as the reverse complement.
CCATGTCTGCTAAAAAGCATTTTTGTTTTTAACAAATTTGTTTCTTGATTTCTTTCACTCTCATTCAACCCCATCAAAAATAGCTAACTCAACATCTATTTAGGAATCAAGTCAGATGCAAAGAACTATGCAAGGGGCATTTTTTTTTAATGAAAAATTAATAATTTTAAAACTCTTTGGCTATTTTGAAAGATGACAACCTTTTTCACACACTCATACTATATTAACTTCCTTTTCTGCTTGGGTGGTCCACAAATAATTTAATCAACCAAGGACCTCCCTCCACACTATACTTTTAACTGAAGAACAAGAAACCAAACATTGTCAACTCCTTCCCAGACAGAGAACAACTTTCATCTCCAGTGATTTCTCTGTTAATCACTTAGGTAGATTCTTTGACCTGTAACAGGGGATGACAAACTTTTTCTTCAAATATCCACAGAGCAAATAGTTCAAAATCTGTGAGCCACATAGTGTCCTGCTATTGTACTGTGAAAGCAGCCATAGACAATATATAGCCAAATGAGCATGGCTATGTTCCAGTAAAACTTTTCTTGTAGACATTGACATTTGAATTTCATATAAATTTCATGGGTCACAAAAGATTAATCTTGTGGTTTATTTCCAACCACTCAGAAATGTAAAAAACATTCTTAGCTCAGGAGACACACAAGCAGCTGCCGGATCTGGCCCATGTGCCATAGTTTGCCAACTCCTGCTCCACAGTGATGAATACTGGCAACAATTCACTATACGTACTGTGAATGTGTGTGGTCCCTTCATAACATGCCCTTACCAACAATGAGAATTATGATCTATAATGGTTCTTAAATTCACAAGTGGCAAAACTTAAAATCTTGCAGGAAAAATATTTTCACTAATATTTTAAAAAATGGTCAACACATTTTTAAAAGGTATTTTGCATACAAAATACCTTTTGTAAAAAGATTTTACATATCTTAAATCCCAAATAGTGGAGTACTGTGTAATACATTTCTAGTTACCATCCCTGCTCAAAAAAAATTTGTAAGATAAATGAGGCAGTGTTAAGCTTGTTTTGCTTTGACAATGTTTTCTGTTGAGACATTTTTCAATGTATTTTTATTCATCCAAATGTTCAATGGCTTTCTGATTTTAAAATTAGTATTCATACACTCTCACCTTCTGAGTTGTACCATAGTCCAAGAACTTGGATGTGTGATATATAAAAAGCTTTAGATTTTGTTTCTTCAACCTAATCCACATATCTACATATTTTTAACCTCTCTCCCCATACATAAGCTTATAGAGCATTGCCTATCTATGACAACTTCCTAGGCACAGTTAACAAATATTTCTACTGGATTATTTTCCTTGTTTTTGTTTGTTTGTTTGTTTCAACTTTCATTACACATCCTTTACTCCACATACTTTCTACTTTAACTCCCCTTTTTATTTCCAACCCGCCATTGTTCTTTTTCTAGCTGTCCACAACAGTTGACGCTTGCATGATACATATATCTAAACTATATTTCCCAGCTGTGGAAAAGGTCCCAGCATCATTTCCCCAGACAGGACATCAAGGATCACTGTACCATTTCCTCTTTGTTTATGTGTGTGCTTGCAAAAGTCCATAATCGAGAGTTTTGGAAAAGCAGAGCATATGTTCTTATACTCTTGATTTGGTCACAAGAGGAATTTGTGGTTGAGACAAAATGAGCATACTCATCTGCCACACCTAAGAGTCCTTGTTCACACTGCTCCCAGAATTTTCTGCCTGAGAAAATTCTCCTCAACCTCCAAGGAGAGGAACCTGTGGGAAGCATCCGTGGCAGATCTGCCGAGGCTCTCCTCTGCATCCCCAAAGCATTTCATACGTCTCCATTAAAGCACTTACCACTGCATTGCACTTGCTTGTTTATGTAACTGTCCCACCCCCAGCTGCCCACCCCACCAAGTCAATAAACAACTTTCATCTTTTCTTTTTTTCCTCTGCCTCCCCCATGCCCAACACAGTGCCTGGAATAGAGCATCAAGATTGCATTTCTCCGAAATATTGAGGGTAGTGTCCCAAAATGAATGACTTCGGGGGCTTCCCCAGCCAACTTCCATCAGCGTCCTTAATCTCCCTCCTCCCCTAAAAAGTCAGCAGACAATCTAAGTAAAAATGCTTAGATCTTTAAAAATTAAAAAAAAAAAAACTTCAAAACAAGTATCTCAAGGCCCTCTTATCAAGAGACTGCCACTCTTAAACTCTTCTTCAGAGAATTCTAGCAACAACACCATGGAAAATGCAAGGTGTTCTTAACACTACAAAACAATATGCTCACATGGCACCTCACAGTTTTCACATTACTTTCACGATTTTTTTTTCCATTTGGCCCACTAATCCTTGGTAAGACAGATAGTGTTAGCCTCATTTTTCAGTCACTCAAGGAAATAAAAGTGACATGTCCAAGATTAGAGCTTGTGACTGGTGACAGCTCCAGGCCTAAAATACTTAATTTGATTAAGGGTTAAATCTTAAATTGATCTGTCTACTCTCCTGCACTCCAGGAAAATTAGGCTTGGTATCTATGGAGGATTCTACCCTGAACTCCACCCTTGAACATTCTGTAGTGTCAGATTAGATTGTGACACTATGTTCTAAAAATCCATTCCAAACAAAAATCATTTGAGCAAATAGACATTATGAAAAGAAACAGTCAAATATGCCCCACTTGTGTTAGTACTGTTCTATGATTTTTGCCATAAGTACTTACTGACTAGAGGGTTGCCAGTGAATTACTGACTGTTCAAAAAATGGCATGCCATGAATTTCTGCAAATGGAAATATGCAGTCTATTATCTAAACAATTCACTCATGAGGAAGCACCATTATCTATAAGGACAAGAGCTTGATTTTCTCTTCTTTGATAATTTGTCTTTCCTAAACTATTAAATTTAGATTACTCATCACATTAGCAGGCTCTTCACTTAGTTTCTCTACATAATTCTCTATGATTTAAACGTCACTTCAATTCTCTTACTATTTATTGCACACAACTCTTTTAATATTAGCACATATCATCTTAGACGTAAATAGGGCAATGCCTGCCAAAAAATCTTGCTACTGTGTGGTAACTGAAAGGCAAAATTATTTCTCAGATATATTAAGTTATTCAAATGAGCCACATTTAGTTTTTCTCAAATTATTTAATTTTTTCAACAAAGGCCAGTATAGTAAAGTATGCAGAGCACGTCACACTTAAGATTTTCAAGTTTGATCTGGTTACGAATCTGCTAATTGTAAAAATTTCAATATGGCAGAGTGCAAAATATTTCCCCCAAATGCAAATAGAGATGTCATGCAGATAACTGCAAGACATGAATCACTGCCCTGCTGCATCAGACTGGAAAAATCAGAGGCAGTTCACTCTGCAAGATTTCTTACCCAGTTCTTAAAAGTTCAGATGCATCACCTTTTAATCAGGGTAATAAACTAATTGCGAACATACTGGGTAATGTTTACTGCTAAACCCACAATCTGGACAAACAGAAAATTATGCTGTCAGAGCCTGCAAACAACTGCAGTCCGCTGTTACACACTGCACCCTCCTTACACAGGGCTGTCGTCGGGAGTTACAGTGCTTCACGGTTTTAATTTTTTTAGAGTAAGGGTCTCTTCCCGAGAGGTAGGGTATTAAGACGAAAGCAGTCTCCCGCGTGACCTTCCTAACACAGACCTTGAGCGAGCGACTGCGGGGGCAGAAGCTGAGAATTTCAGAAGGCACTTGACAGCTCAACTGGGTCCTTCACACTTGGCTTTCAGGAACAAAAAAAAAGCACGTTACTCTGCACCTACCTCTCCACCCACCCTCCTTGAAACTTATTTACCCCTAAGGATCTAAACAGCCAGAAGAAGGTAGGAATCTAGTCTCTCCGGTGATGCCTAGGAAAAGAAACCCCCGACCCGAGCGCCGAGCCGGGAGTCGAGAGGGGCAAGGGGCGAGGAGACCTTGAAGGAGGGGCGACGGGGACCTGGAGGGGCTGGGGCCCCCGCTACTGCGCCGCAATTTCTCCACCACGTGTGAAAATCTCGGCACCAGGTGCCCCTTGAGAGACCGGGGTCTGCGTCCCCTGGTCCCAGGCGCGGATCCTCCGCTCCCTCCCTGCTCGGGGACCCTCCTCCCGCGGCCCCGGCGGGCGTCCCCGCGGCGGTCTCCGGGCAGAGACAGCGCGCAAAGCCCCGGCCGGCGGGGGCCCTTCCCCGGCTACCTTTTATCCAGGCAGGCGATCCACTCGGCCGAGGAGGAAGAATGGGCAGCGTGCGCAGCGACCATGATGGGCAGCGGCGCGCGGTGTCCCCAGGCTGAGGCGACCTCCCGCGCTCGCTCTGCCTGCGCCTTGCCCGCGCCTCACCAGTCGCGCGGACCCGCTCCTCCCCGCCCGCCTCGCGCCCAGCGCCGCGGCGACGCGCCCGCCCTCCCAGCGGCCCGCCGGGCGGGGGTCCAGCAAGGGAGGGGACCCGAGGGGCGGGCCGCGGGGACCGCGCTGCACTGCGGCGCCCGGGGGTGGGGAGTCCCGCGGTTCCGCCCGCTGCGGGGAGGGGGTTGGGGGCGACCCTGGGTGGCAGGCCACCTGCGACAGGTGGCTGCTGCGTCTCCGGGAGACCTGGGCCGCACCCCTCACCTGGGGGCCTCCGAAGCGGGGAGGGAAGGAAGGCGCCGCGGGTTGGGGTGGGGGGGACGGGGACGGATGTCAATGTCTATATATTTTTCATACAGCAAATGCCACTAAAATGGCTGCTGCCTCTCTGTTTCCTTAGAAACCCATTAGTCTCCCTCAGCAGCTGTCAAAACTTGCTGGCGGTTTCCTGCTCACCTTTGCTGTTTCTCCTTCAAAAAGGGATGGAGAGGAGGACTATCTGACTTGGCCTGGAAACACCCTCAGTGGTCTCAGTTTCCCCTGGGATGGAACGGAGAGGCAGTGCAGGCACGGTTGGAAGCCCAGAGGGTAGGCCAGGGCCCAGAATGGTGACCAGTGGTGACTGTTGTTGTTTAATCACTAAGTTGTGTCCAGCTCTTTCGGACACCATGGACTGTAGCCCACTAGGCTCCTCTGGCCATGGGATTTTCCAGGCAAGGATACTGGAGTGGGTTGTCATTTCCCTCCTTCAAGTCGTGACTGAAGGGTTGACAAACTGAAGTTTCTGGCCTTGAACCTTGCACTTGCTGGGGCTCCCATCACCTACTCAATGAAACACACACAAGCACACAGTTAAGAATGGCGAGCAGTGGGGCCGCAGCAGAACTGTGGTTCGGATCGGGGACCAACTTCCCACCACCCTTGGGGTAACCTGAGTGGTTGGCCCCACGTGTCCTTCATTCCGTGTCTGGAGTGTGGAAGGGGTGGTCACTGCACCTGTCTCTGGTAGATGTACAAAACAAATGATATGCTTAGAAGTTCAGTTGCACTCTCAAAAATCAAATTACACACCAGCTGTTGCTTAGGAATTTGGGGACAAGTTAAATCTTTTAGACTACTACCGAGCAGTGTTTTGATACTGATGGTGTGCATTTGGAAACAGACAATGAGGAAGGAGACAGAGCATTGCTAACCTCACTCTGTTATTTTTTTTCTCTCCTACTCTCCTCTCATTCCCCTGCTCAAAGGATGTTCAAGGAGACTGGAGAGAATGAAACAGCAGGTGCATTCTGGCATCCTAATACAAGCAGGTGCATTTTATCCTAATAAAACTCCTCCAAAGAATCGCCATTTCCCCTCTGCTCCCTAGCCAGGATCTGATTTCAGACCTACCTCTGTTCCCTCAGCAACATCGCCTGGTTCAGTGCTTGTCCCCCAGGTAACCTCCATCCTGTTGATTTCTACTGTGTTTAAGGTAAATAACATTTAAAATGTTATACTATTCAATCTTATACTATGCCAAAGGTATGTATGTTGTTGCTTTTTTTCATGACAGAGGTATGAAGAAGGAGATGAGTCTTCTATATTTATTAAGATTCACTTATAAAGGCATCAGAGAGCTCTTGAGAATATTCCAAGGTCACCAAATGCTTTCTCAAAATGCCTTTACTCAGAGAATATTTAAAGGTAAGGACCTAGAGGAAAAAAGGACTGCACATGACTTGTCATTACTGGAGGCTTGGAGTTGCTATAATTTTTAGCTATGATACTAATAATAGTCATCATTTATTGAACATCCACTGAGTGTCAGGTTCTGTGCAGAGTTCTCTATATGTGTTACCTCATTTAATCTTCAGAACATTCTATGAAGCAGTCAGAAGGACAGATGTCAGGGTTACTCCACAAGGAGATACAAACGTCTTTGAAAATGTAATGAACTGGAGAAAATTGTTTATCAGTACTTCCAGGGAGAGTGTTGACTGGCTTGGAAAGAAAATGTTGATGAGCTATTTGGAGTGGGAGGGAAAGCCCAAGGCCCCTATTATGCTTGTTAAGGATTGTGGTCTGATGAACTACAAGGCCTTTGTTTTGCCCTGCAGGGACCCTGCCTTTCCTCTAAATAGAAATTAAACAATCATTCAAAGAATACCCTTTCGAAGGAGTACCAAGAATCACTGACTTCCCAGAACAGGCACATGTCCCTATCCAGCCCTGGAGGTAGGTTCCAGTCACTGCAATATACTCGCTGGGACACTGAGCCTTGAGAGGGGTTCATACCTTTCTGGTGAGACCCCAGCTACTGGAGCAGGAGGCCTCGAATTGGATTTGGGTCTGTCTGATTCCACAGCCATTGCACTGGGCAATGGTGTAACTGATTTTGTCTATAGCATAAGGGTAGAAGACATGTCAAAAATGACTGCTCAGGGGATAAGAGTAAAATGGTTATAAATTGTTTTTTATAATAATTTGAAAAATAATAAACCTGTCCAGTAGGGGAAAGGAAAAAAGAACATGTATTGATCTTTAGGTAGAAAATAAATAAAAGTGTAGATAAAAAGTACATATTACTGAGAATTCCACCATCTAGAGATAACACTGCTAATAGTTTAGCATGTTTCATTCTCTATTTTCTGTTTTTAAAAGATACAATCACACATACACCCATAAACACATGCATATAACTTGCTGCTTGCATTCAAGCATGTATATATGAAAAAAAGTATGTATATACGTATATGCCTGCATGCTAAGTCTCTTCAGTCGTGTCCAACTTTGTGTGACCCTATGGACTGCATCCTGCCAATCTCCTCTGTCCATGGGATTCTCCAGACAAGAATAGTGGAGTGGGTTGCCATTTCCTTCTCCAGGGGATCTTCCCCACCCAGGAATCGAACCAATGTCTCTTATGTCTCCTGCATTAGCAGATGGGTTCTTTACTATTACTGCCACTTAGGAAGCCCATACGTGTGTATCAATACATGTATTCATACAGACTTGAAAGCATTAGTATTTTATAGGCTACTTCTTCTACTTGGAATGGAAAAATGCTTTGTGTGTTTAAATGAAATTTTCATTGAAGATTTTTACTGGCTATGAAATATTCCAACATATGGATGTAATTAAACTTTTTTAAAAACTGAGATATAATTGACATATTATATTAGTTTCAAGTATACAACATAATGATTTAATATCTGTATTCATTGCAAATGATCACCACAATGTCTAGTTAACATACAGCACCACACACAGCTATAGTTTTTGTGTTTTTTTTTGATGAAAACTTTTAAAATTTCCTCCCTTAGTAACACTTTCTTTTGAGGCCTATTATTTTGATTGGCAAAAATCTGCTTAATCTCCTTCCTATAGTTTAGCCTTCTGTTAGAGAGCTGAACATCTCCACTGTTGATCTCTAATGAGATGAGAATGAGAAATGGCAAGACCCAGGTGTGTTAATGCTAACTGTTACTAGTTATAGAACATTGAATGGGTTCCTTAATGTTCGAGTTCCATTTTGTTCATCTGAGCAGAGGTTCAAAGTTAGGAATTTGAGGACAGACAACTTGAGTTCAAATTCCAGCTTCATCTTCTACTAAGTAAACACTTAAAATGAATTGCTTAGCCTAAGACCCTGTTTCATCACCTGTAAAGTGGAGAAATTAATGGTATTATACATGAATATGTTGCTTATAAAACATTTAACGTAAGTGCCAACCATGTGGTATGCACTCAGTAACTCTCAGCTACTATTATTGTTATTATTCTCTGTACAATGAAGATAAATAGAATCTGCCTTCTGCATTTTACAGGGACTTGGTGACAATCAATTGAGATCACTTATACTAAAGGGCCTTGACCTTTGTAAATTGCAAGTGATGACTGTGTAGAGTACGAGGAATGAATGTGCCTCCCAGAGAACAGCAAAGCTTTCCAAGGACTTCTTTAAACTTAATGTCACAATCTTTTCCGCATTCAGTCTAAGCCTAGCTCTACCATTTCAATAGGACAGCTATAGGAACATACCTCTGTGTAGTTATTGCAATGTGTATTAATAGATCAACAGCACGGTAATTGAAAAAAGAAAGTGAAAGTGTTAGTCGCTCAGTGGTGTCCAACTTTTTGCAACCCCTGGACTGTAGCCTGACAGGTTCCTCTGTCCATGGAATTCTCCAGGCAAGAATACTTGAGTGAGCTGCCGTTCCCTTCTCCAGGTGATCTTCCTGATCCAGAGTTTGACCCGGGTCTCCTGCATTGTGAGTAGATTCTTTATCATCTGAGCCACCAGGGAAGCAGACGTGGGCTAGGGCTTTGGGAATTTTCATTTTCCATTTTCCATACTGGGAATTCTATTGAAGATTGAGCATTCACACATATCCATCTAAGGGGAGAATCTGATTCACCATGTTTTAGGTACCTCATGGAAGGTAGGTTATTAAAAAAACATCTAACCATCACTCATGCTGGTGATATAACCTGGAAGAAACTGTACTTTCCAGATGAAGTTATAATAGCAGTTTTAATGTTTTCTCTCACTTTCCGTTTCAGTTCAGTTCATTTCAGTTTAGTCACTCAGTCATGTCTAATTCTGCGACCCCATGGACTGCAGCATGCCAGGCTTCCCTGTCCATCACCAACTCCCGGAGTCTACCCAAACCCATGCCCATTGAATCAGTGATGCCATCCAGCCATCTCATCCTCTGTCGTCCCCTTCTCCTCCTGCCCTCAGTCCTTCCCAGTATTAGGGTCTTTTCCAGTGAGTCAGCTCTTCGCATGAGGTGGCCAAAGTATTGGAGTTTCAGCTTCAACATCAGTCCTTCCAATGAACACCCAGGACTGATCTCCTTTAGGATGGACTGGTTGGATCTCCTTGCAGTCCAAGGGACTCTCAAGAGTCTTCTCCAACACCACAGTTCAAAAGCATCAATTCTTCGGCGCTCAGCTTTCTTCACAGTCCAACTCTCACATCTATACATGACCACTAGAAAAGCCATAGTCTTGACTAGACGAACCTTTGTTAGCAAAGTAATGTGTCTGCTTTTAAATATGCTATCTAGGTTGGTCATAACTTTCCTTTCAAGGAGTAAGCGTCTTTTAATTTCATGGCTGCCAGCACCATCTGCAGTGATTTTGGAGCCCCCAAAAATAAAGTCTGACACTGTTTCCCCATCTATTTGTCATGAAGTGTTGGGACCAGATGCCATGATCTTAGTTTTCTGAACGTTGAGCTTTAAGCCAACTTTTTCACTCTCCTCTTTCACTTTCATCAAGAGGCTCTTTAGTTCTTCTTCAGTTTCTGCCATTAGGGTGGTGTCATCTGCATATCTGAGCTTATTGATATTTCTCCCAGCAATCTTGATTCCAGTTTGTGCTTCCTCCAGCCCAGTGTTTCTCATGATGTACTCTGCATATAAGTTAAATAAGCATGGTGACAATATACAGCCTTGACGTACTCCTTTTCCTATTTGGAACCAGTCTGTTGTTCCATGTCCATTTCTACCTGTTGCTTCCTGACCTGCATACAGGTCAGATGGTCTGGTATTCCCATCTCTTTCAGAATTTTCCACAGTTTATTGTGATCCACACAGTCAAAGGCTTTGGCATAGTCAATAAAGCAGAAATAGATATTTTTCTGGAACTCTCTTGCTTTTTCGATGATCCAGCAGATGTTGGCAATTTGATCTCTGGTTCCTCTGCCTTCTCTAAATCCAGCTTGAATATCTGGAAGTTCACGGTTCATGTATTGCTGAAGCCTGGCTTGGAGAATTTTGAGCATTACTTTACTAGCGTGTGAGATGAGTGCAATTGTGCGGTAGTTTGAGCATTCTTTGGCATTTCCTTTCTTTGGGATTGGAATGAAAACTGACCTTTTCTAGTCCTGTGGCCACTGCTGAGTTTTCCAAATTTGCTGACATATCGAGTGCAGTACTTTCACAGCATCGTCTTTTAGGATTTGAAATAGCTCAACTGGAATCCATCACCTCCGCTAGCTTTGTTCGTAGTGATGCTTTATAAGGCCCACTTGACTTCACATTCCAGGATGTCTGGCTCTAGGTAAGTGATCACATCATCTTGATTATCTGGGTCATGAAGATCTTTTTTGTACAGTTCTTCTGTGTATTCTTGCCATGTCTTCTTAATATCTTCTGCTTCTGTTAGGTCCATACCATTTCTGTCCTTTATTGAGCCCATCTTTGCATGAAATGTTGGTATCTCTAATTTTCTTGAAGAGATCAACATGAGCAGGTGTCACTCATTTGGTGACAGACCTAACTCCCCATTCAGACCTGGCTCTCCTGAGGCCCCCTCCAAACTCCCTTTCTCTCTAGGAATCCCAGTTTGTCCTCCACTCACATCCAAGGCATCCTCTGAGCAGGACTTAAAGTGGCTATAGGATTGTTCTCTCTTGTGTGGCCCATAGCTTGTCAATAGAAACACTTGTGCCCACTTTGCTCCAATAAATTGAATGCGGACCAATCCTAATGACAGCACTCTTCACCGTTGCCAAAGATGCTCACCAATCCCTCTCTCCTGATCTTTAAGACTTCCAGGGCTAGAGTCGAGTCAGACATCAGTCCCCTGTCCCCAGCCCCACTGACCCCCAGCTGTAGGGAACTGTTCATGGGTGGCCTGTTGAAGCCTCCTTCCCCAGCCCTGATCCTTTGATGGGAATCACAGCACAGCCCTCACCAAGAAAATACTCCTCGTGGAGCCCTCCCTCTGTTCCCACCCCTAGACACTTCCATTTACTGCTTTGCGTGAGTGTTTAGCCTCATGAAGCCGGTCTTTGTTATTTGATTGAAATTCTGCATCTTGGCACCTTACTTTGGAATCTCATATATATTATATTTTGGTGCCTCAGATGAAATTTGAATTTAACATCTGGATGGGCCAATGAAAACTGAATTGAGTCAGCTTCCTTTTCTCATACCTTCAACATGAATGCCTACTCAACCAAGACAACTGCCTTTTCCAGGCAAGGCTGTCCATGTGGGAGTTGTAAGGAATACCACACTCATTAGGGAAGTACGGCTCACTGGTCCCCTGAGTTTTCTAAAGAAGAAATGTGTAATTTAAAAGATCTGATCAGGAAAGCCCCAATTTGTGGGTTATAATAAAGAACTTTGTGGTTTTGATTTAAAACTTTGAAGATTTGTGAATTTGGTGGGGAGTATATTTGGATTAAAACTCAAAACTGCAATAAGTGGGGATAGGAAAGTGACTAAAATTTCTACAGTAACAAATATTATTTTAAAAAAATTTTATCCGTAAGGCAAAATCACAAATGATCCAAATATTTACATTACTAAACTATGTACTACTACATTTCTTTGTGTGTCTTTGGGGGGTGGGCACTGGAATAAAAGCAAACATTAAAATATTATGAAATCAAGAAAAAATAAGCTTGGGATTATCTGCCTTCAATTTCCAGATTCATAAAGGATCAGTGTAAAAGTTTAAGTTGGCAGTGGTTACACTCCCTGTAAAGAGTCTATAAATGATTCTAGGCCCTTGTTTCACAGAAGGATGCAGGTACCAGGCAGAGTGGTTAAGGCGTTGGCCTGAAGATCCAATGGATTTATATACCCGTGGGTTTGAACCCCACTTCTGCTACAAGTGGATCTGCTTTTCAGGCTTCCCTGATGGCTCAGATGGTAAAAAAAAAAAATCTGCCTGTAATGCAGGAGACCTAGGTTTGATCCCTGGGTTGGGAAGATCCTCTGGAGAAGGGAATGGCTACCCACTCCAGTATTCTTGCCTGGAAAATTCCATGAACTGAGGAGCCTGACAGGCTGCAGTCCATGGGGTTGCAAAGAGTCGGACACAACTGAGTGTGTAACACAATGCACACTTCACAGAAAGATAAAGTATACAGTCAAGAGGCATAGTTAAAAAGAACCATCTGTCTCCAAAATTATTCAGTTAAAATTTGTGACTTAGTTACAGAAGCAAGACCTAAAAGAAGAAAAATCTTTTGCTCCAGAAGTAAAATTGTCTACTAGAGAAACATACTTACTTCTGTGTAGAAGACTGGCGTTGTTGTCTTATTTCATTCAACAGAAGAACTTCCTGCCTAGTGGGAGAGAGCTGTGAAAAACCATGAATGCTCCAACTGGCCACCTTTCCAGAATAGACTATTCCTCTGGAACCAAGACCAGCAAAATCACTGTTATGCACATCACTCAGATCCAAACTAGGTGTAAGGACTAACCTTACAACCTGTTGCACAGGTGCAACATTCCACGTGTGCCAAAGGAAAATCGCTTTACATGTGAAAGTGTTCTGTATGCCACTTCCTCAAGGTGAGTGGCGAAGTAATGCTAAGGAACTTGGATAAATAATTTGGGGTGAGGAAAGTGTCACCATATCACTGCATTCATCTTAGGCCTATTTTCTAGTGGAATATAACTATTTGGTGAATTAATGAGCTGCTATTGCTCTCTGATATTGTGTGAGAGAAGTGTGGTACATTGTTCAGCTTGGAAAATTTCTACCTGTGTTATTATACACACTTTCATATTAATAGAGAAAATTACCATTAAAAGCAATTTTGAATGAATTACAGTCACCTAGCTTTTGTTGTAATTTCTTCTTCATTTGTAATCCAGTATGGGCTCCTTCAGATTTCAAAACCAGATTACTTATATAGTAGATTCCACAGAGAAAGTAAGAACAGAAAAGAGAGCATGTGACTAAAAATCTTATTGGTTACATTAAACCAAGAGCACGTGGAACTTGACAGAAATAAAACAGAGAATTGTCATTATCATTAAAAGCGCAATACACATCACATCTTAACTGGGCAATAGCCTGATGATGAGTTGAGCTCTTCTGCTTAGGAGGCACCAGTATTCACATCAAAAATTGGTAGTGCTATACAAGTAAAGAAGATTTTTACCAGCATTTCTGGATTAAAAGTATCAGTCACCTCCAGAAACAGAAAATAACTCAGAAGGTTGAGAAAGAGGTCAAGAAGTGAAGACATGGTTCTTTACCCACCGTGACCTGCAGGGCAAGGGCGCCACACACCTTCCCCTCGCCACATTCATACCAGGGAGGTTCCAGCTCTGTCTGCTTTCCTGCCTGATGACCTAGAGGCCTCCCTGCCCTTGTTCCCACAGCTCCTCACCTCCACCAGGAGCTGCACTATTTAAACATCGGAAATGGAGCCTTCCCTTCAGATGAACCTAGGCCCTGACCTGCTCACAACAGGCCTGTCTGTGCCAAGATAGCCCCCCTGCCCACCCACTCAGTAACCCTGCAACAGACTGGAGAGATAGATGGAGGCTTTTTCACTTTTTACACCCATCAATTCACCTAGTCATTCAATTCAGTAAATATATATTGAGTCCCTGCCATGTGCCAAGCACTGTGCTAGGCACTGAGGGAAGAGTGGAGAGCAAACCAATGTCCTGCTCTCATGAACGCAGTTACAGTGGGTAACATGAGGGAGAAGCAGACAAGCACATAAATATATCGTATGACCAGTGGAAAGAAATGCTATGAAGGATAATTAAGTAAAATAAAGGAATACAGAGATGGAGATGGGACTTCTCTTTGGTATAAGGCAGTCGGAGAACTCCCTGACAAGGTGACATTTGAGCGGAGCAGGGGACCCGTCTCCACACCACCCGTCTCATCCTCAGCCAGTTGCTTCTCCTCAGCTGCCACAGCAAGTGACAGGCCCCATGGTTCCCCATAGCCCATGGTTTCCCAGCCACAGGCCTAGAACATCTGGCTTCTCTCCCCCAAACTCAGGTGAAAAGCCAAACTGCAGGGCCTTATTTCTTGAGCATCTGCCAGTGGGGCCAAATAATGCCATCCAGAAACGCAGAGCCTTTAATTCCCCTGAATGAACTTGACCAGTGATAGACAGGAAACTGGAGGATACCAGGCAGATAAGCCCTCTCCCTTGCTCTCTCTGATGGACTGTTTGGCTACACGGTTTTGCCATACAGCCAATCTAGAGTCAATCTGTGTGATCAAGCCCATGTGATCAAGCCTGCTTACTGGGTGCTATGGACTGGATCATGTTCTCCAAAAAGATATGTGGAAGTCTCCCATGAATGTGACCTTATTTGGAAATAGGGTCTTTGCAGATGTAGTCAAGTCAAGCTGAGGTTATTAGGGTGGATCCCATTCCAATGCAACTGATGTCTTTGTAAGAAGAAGAAAAGACAGAGTTGCACAGAGTATGGTCATGTGCTAGTGGAATCAGAAATTGGAACAATGCATCTATAAGACATGAACATCGAGGATTGGCAGCCAACACCTGAAACTAGAAGGGGCAAGAAAGGATCTCCCTTACAGGTTTCAGATGGCTGGTGGCCCTGCCAACATCCTTGATTTTGGATGACTAGCCTTCAGAACTGTGAAACAATCTATTTCTGCTGTTTTACAGGGTCCAGCTGGTGGTCCTTTGTTACAGCAGCTCTAGGAAACTAATACACGGAGTGACCAGCTATGTTGGATTGTATCTCCAAAATAAAGCACTAACAGTCCTTTCCTGCGACTCTGTTTTCCAGAGAAATGTGACTATGACAATCAGAGACCTGAACAAAGTGAAGGATGATATTTGAAAGGTTATTTGAGGACAGAGATTACAGATAGAGAGAAGAGTTGGTGCAAAGGACCTGAGGTGGCAATGTACTTGATGTGTTAGAGGAAGAAGAAGAAAGC
Source organism: Okapia johnstoni (assembly GCA_024291935.2). NCBI lineage: Eukaryota > Metazoa > Chordata > Mammalia > Artiodactyla > Giraffidae > Okapia > Okapia johnstoni. The sequence goes on along the minus strand of CM044308.1, from coordinate 127,172,012 downwards.
CAGTGGATTTGGGGAGTGAATAAGGGGAAGGGTATCAAGGGATAAACTCAAAGAGGGAGCCAAAGACACCATCCCTGGAACTTTATAGGCCATAGAAAGGACTTAAGCTTTTTTTTTTAACAATATATAATTGAACTGAAATTTACATTTAGGTAGTAAAATTAACAAATCATAAGAGTATAATTTTATGAAATTTTTTATGTACTGCTATGGTCTGAATATATCTCCCCCCACCCCCCAGAACACATAATGTTAAAATAACTCCCAAGGTGATGGTACTAGGAGATGGAGCCTTTGGAAAGTGCTTAGGTCATGAAGGCAGATATTTAATTTATAAAAGAGGTCCAAGAATCTGCCTGCCAGTGCAGGAGACACAAGAAACGTGGGTTCAATCCCTGGGTCAAAAAGATCCCCTGGTGGAAGAAATGGCAACCCAGTATTCTTGCCTGGGAAATTCCATGGACAGGGTAGCCTGGTGGGCTATAGTCCATGGAGTCACAAAGAGCTGGGCACCACTGAGCAACTGAACACACACACATACACACACAAGAGGTCCAGGACAGTTCCCTTGTCACCTTCTTCCTTATGAGGATACACCAAGAAGTCTGTAATCCAGAAGAGGGTACTTGCCATGTTTGTACTATGATCGCAGACATCCAGCCTCCAGAACTGTGAGAAATAAATTCCCATTAATAATTGGGTTGGCCAAAACATTCATTTTGGTTGTCTGTAGCAGTGTACCAATAACCCAAACGAACTTTTTGGCCAACCCAATATAAGCTACTCAGTCTCTGGCGCCTTGTTAGCCCCAGATGGGCTAAGATACATGTGTTTAGCTTTGTGTGACCATCCACATCAAAATGTGGAATATTTCTATCACCCCAGAGAATCCCCTCCTGTCTTCCAGTCAATACAACTTACCAATCCTGAGGTAATGACTAGTCTCATTTTTATCACTGTAGACTTGTTTTACCTGCTTTTGAATATTAAATTAATGGAACCATATAGTGTGTACTACTTTTGCTTGAAATGATGCTTTTGAGATTCATCCAAATTGATACATATATATATACATATACATATACATTTCACTTATATTATTGCTGGGTAATATTTCATTTCCTGGATATATCACAATTTGTTATATATTCTCCTGCTGATAAATATTTGGGTTATTTGCAGTTTAGGCCTGTAGTGAATGAAGCTGCTAAGGATATTTATGTACTTTTTTTTAATGTATCCAATCATTTCTCTTGGTCTAAACCCAAGAGTGTACTTTCTGGGTTAATAGGGGTAGGCTTATATGAACTTTATTAATTTTACAAAGTGACTGCACCATTTCACACTCCTGCCAGTGATGTGTGATAGTCCCTGTTACCCCATATCCTCACCACACCTAGATTGTCGATCTCATTTTAGCCTTTTTGGTATGTGTGTAAAGTTATTTAATAATGGTTTTAGTATGCTACGTCCTGACAACTAAGGATAAGCTTCTTTTCATCTGCTCATTGATCACTTAGACATCTTTCTTGAAGTACTTGTTCACATCTTTTTGTCCACATTTTATGTTTCTGTTAAGGCCGTATCCCATTTCCAAAGTCTGTATTAGTTATCTATTGCAGCATAACATATTACTCTAAAACTCAACAGCTAAAACAAAAAAAACATTTATTATCCCGCATAATCTGTGAGGAACCTGACAGCAGCTCAGTTGAGCTCTGGTTCAGGGCCTCAGATGGCCAATGAACTGTTAGCTGGGTTGTCATCATCACCAGGATTGACTGAGGCCAGACATTACACTTTCTTTTTTTTTTTTTTTTTTTTTAGTCTTTTTTTTTTAAATTTTTTTTTTATTTTTTATTTTTTTTAATTTATTTTAGTTGGGGGCTAATTACTTTACAATATTGTAGTAGTTTTTGCCATACATCGACATGAATCAGCCATGGATTCACATGTGCTCCCCCTCCCAAACCCTCCTCCCACCTCCCTCCCCCTCCCATCCCTCTGTGTCATCCCAACGCTCCATCCCTGAGCATCCGAGGCCATGCTGTGCAGCATGTGGGATCTTACTTCCTCAAGGAGAGATCGAGCCCATGCTCCCTGCCTTGAGTGCCCAATGTCTTAACCACTGGACTGCCAGGGAAGTCCCAAGACTACACTTCTAAGCTCACTCACTTGAGCCTCACTGTGAGTTTATGTATGATTTTTGTTAGGCTGGTAAAATATTGAAAAGCTTAAAGACACCACACCACTCTCACTGACCTCTTGGTGCCCAGGATCTTAGGTTGAAACAGCACATCTAAAGGAGTAGATAATGGGAAAGAGAGACTCAAGCTCCCCCAATTAGTTGTGGGAGGGGGGCAAGGAAAGAGGGCTAGTAATCTAAAAATACTCAGGCTCAAAGAAATGTAACTGTTTGAAATGAGTCACTTCTATCAAGCTCCCACTATCTCACTAGCAGTTTAAAAGAATAACAGCAAAGTGTTTCTAGTCTTCTATAAATGGTCATTTGATCCAGCAATTTCACCTGTGGAAATCTATATCAAAATTAGAATCCACAATGTAAAAAAAAAATATGTACAAAGGTGCCACTGAAGCACTGTTTATTAGAAGTCTAAACTGTGGAACTATTAAAGAAAATACCTATTCCCTCAAAAGAATTCCCTCAAATTAAAAGTAGTCATTGTAAGTGCTTAAGTAGTAATGTTGTAGGAAATGCTGAAATTGTAATGTTAAGTGGAAAATGATGAAAATTATTACAATGTGATGTTACTTATTTATGCACAGAGGAACAGATGGAAAGGAAAAGTATAGTACATGCTGCTGCTGCTGCTGCTAAGTCGCTTCAGTCGTGTCTGACTTTTAGTGACCCTATGGACTGTAGCCTACCAGGCTCCTCTGTCCATGGGATTTTCCAGGCAAGAGTACTGGAGTGGGGTGCCACTGCCTTGAGTTAGAAATAATAAGGTAATTCCCCCCACTTCCCAAATTTTCTGTTTATTTTTAAAATTTCAGACATCTAAAAATAACAATTGCCATCCCTATTTTAAGCATTGAATTTGATGAAATAAAAGCAAAACAAATTACCTTATTTTTCCTTGATTTATTTATTTTTCTCAGCTTTCTCATTTGAAAATGTTCAAACCTACAGAAAAGTTGGGAGACTAGAACATAAATGCCTGTATATTCTTCACCTGGATTTACCAACTGTTGCCCCATTTGTTCTCTCTCTCCTTGTGTAATATGCACACATATTTTCAACCATTTGAGAGTAAGTGGCAGACACTTTAACATCATGGTCTTAAATACTATCTCAAGGATCATCTCAGAGCAATGACATTTTTCTACCTTCTATAATTACCACATTCAAGAAATGTAACATTGTTACATCCTATTATCCAATATAAAGTTTATATTCAAATTTCCCTAGTAGACCAAAAAATCATTTTTGTCTTTTGCTTGTCTCTGTTTTTTACAAGATTCAAATAAGGGTCACAAATTGCATTTAGTTGTTATGTATCTTTAGTTTCTTTTGATCTAAAAGAACTCCCTCAACAGTGATTTTTTTTTTAATTCTTTCATGGCATTGGCTACTTTAAAGACTCTAAGCCAGTTATTTTGCATAACATCATTCATTTTAGATGTGTCTGACTGTTTTCTCATGATTAGAAATGACTTGAATTTCTTGGCTATACTCAGCAATCTTTTTCATGGAAAAATTTTACTCTTTCTCATGTCCTGTGAAAATAGGAAAATCTTTAATATGTTTGTTAAAGAGATCAACCTGAGATTTTGTTTGGGTGCAGTATTAGTTGCACTCAGGTGTGTATATCTGAATTTCATAATTTTGCCCTCCAGAAAATAGTAACTAAGAACAAGTAGCTTAAGAAATCCGAGCACTTGAAGCCACTATAAGTAAACTCTAAGTCCCACAGCAGAAAGAAGGGGTCCACCTGCTTTTTAACTACCCATGTACTAAGTCACTTCAGTTGTATTCAACTCTTTGCAACCGCACCAGGGTTCTCTGTCCATGGGATTCTCCAGGCAAGAATACTGGAGTGGGTTGCCCTCCTCCAAGAGATCTTTCCTACCCAGGGATCAAACCTGTGTCTCTTATGTCTCAAGCATTGGCAGGCAGGTTCTTTACCACTAGCGCCACCTGGGAAGCCCCTTAACCACCCATGGCTAATCTATATAAAAGGAATGTTTCCTATTCTTTATTTCCTTATATTTGCCAGGTTGGTCTGTAAACAAAACAGGGAGTCAGTTGGTCATAGATTTAAAGATCCTAGGGCACAGTCCTAGAGGATGAAATCATTTGCTTAGCCACTATTCAGGTGGTAACAGTGAGTGTGCCTGCAACAGTGTTTTTAGAATTTTCGAGTCCTGAAAATACCTGACTTCTGAACTAAGCTAGCAGAATCTAGGCAGAGGAAAGTCTAAATTTTCTTTATAAGTTCGCTTGTTACAGCTGCCAATAAATCACACAAATTCATATACATAAAGGCCATGGCAAAAATGTTGAGTTCATGATAAGTTCCTCGTCCTTGAGACTTACAAGTCTGGAACCTACTGCTAGAAAAGGCCTTCTGAATGAATCCAAGGCATTGGCTTAACCCCAGGGGTGACAAAATATTTTGAACCCGTGCCATCACTCTTACCTCATTTGTTCATAACAGCTACTGATAATTAATCACAGTATTCTTTCCTATTAGCCTGGACACTACCCCAGAAAACTTCCCAGCACAGCACTACAAGAAAATGAGTAATAATTTGAAGTCAGCACAAAAGATAAATCTTTACAACACTTAAGAAGAATTTTTTTGAAATCCCATCTAGTTTTTGGCTTCTCAACTTCACCTGCACGTGAATGGCAAGAACCTGGAACAATGTTTCTTATGAGTGATCTACAGATAACTGACAAACTTGGGCAAAGGCTTGTAATCAGAGCATGTTGACAAGGTGATTTAACAAGGGAAGGAAAGGAGAGTGTATTAGTTAGGATTGACTATTTGCTGTGACATCTTGGCAGCAAACTGTATAATAGCTGAATCACAATAGAAGTTTATTTCTTGCTCATGAAATAATCCACATTGGTTCCGGGTTGGGGGGATGGGAGTGTGTGAGCTTCATTCTATGGTACGATTCCATTTATAGGACATTCTGGAAAAGGTTAAACTAGAAAGACAGAAAACATATCCAAGATTGTTAAGAGCTGAGTATAACTGGGGATTCCTTGATTACAAAAGAAATGTTTGAGGTAATGATCCTATTCTATATCTTGAGTATGATAGTAGTCGTACAACTTTATGTTGTATGAACTGAACACTAAAAACTGTACATTAAAAAGATAATTTTAAAATTGTGTATAAACATATACTTGGCCTTGTCACACAGCATGTGGAATCTTAATTCCCTGACCAGGAATCTAACACAAGTCCCTTGCATTGAAAGCACATAGTCTTAACCACTGGACCACCAGGGAAGTCCCTGTTTCTAGATTTTGATTGTGCAAGCATGGGTGTCCCAACCACTGCATTGTTAAGTGGTCAGTTCAGTTCAGTTCAGTCACTCAGTTGTGTCTGACTCTTTGCGGCCCCATGAATCACAGCACGCCAGGCCTCCCTGTCCGTCACCAACTCCCGGAGTCTACCCAAACTCATGTCCATCGAGTCGGTGATGCCATCCAGCCATCTCATCCTCTGTCATCCCCTTCTCCTCCTACCCCCAGTCCTTCCCAGCATCAGGGTCTTTTCCAATGAGTCAATTCTTCGCATGAGGTGGCCAGTGTATTGGAGTTTCAGCTTCAACATCAGTCCTCCCAAAGAACATCCAGGACTGATCTCCTTTAGGATGGACTGGTTGGATCTTCTTGTAGTCCAAGGGACTCTCAAGAGTCTTCTCCAACACCACAGTTCAAAAGCATCAATTCTTTGGCGCTCAGCGTTCTTCACAGTCCAGTTCTCACATCCATACATGACTACTGTAAAAACCATAGCCTTGACTAGATGGACTTTGTTGACAAAATAATGTCTCTGCTTTTTAATATGCTATCTAGGTTGGTCATAACTTTCCTTCCAAGGAGTAAGCGTCTTTTAATTTCATGGCTGCAAGCACCATCTGTAGTGATTTTGGAGCCAAAAAAAATAAAGTCTGACACTGTTTCCACTGTTTCCCTATCTATTTCCCATGAAGTGATGGGACCAGATGCCATGATCTTAGTTTTCTGAATGTTGAGCTTTAAGCCAACTTTTTCACTCTCCTCTTTCACTTTCATCAAGAGGCTTTTTAGTTCCTCTTCACTTTCTGCCATAAGGGTGGTTTCATCTGCATATCTGAGGTTATTGATATTTCTCCTGGCAGTCTTGATTCCAGCTTGTGCTTCTTCCAGCCCAGCGTTTCTCATGATGTACTCTGCATAGAAGTTAAATAAGCAGGGTGACAATATACAGCCTTGACGTACTCCTTTTCCTATTTGGAACCAGTCTGTTGTTCCATGTTAAGTGGTCAACTTTGTATTAATTCTAGAAAATAGGGGGAAAAATTGTTTATTGAATCAACTTTGGCCAACCTAATCAGCTATTTTAGTAATAAGTGTATATTTGAGCCAAGCATATGGAAATGGTGTAAACCGAGGAAAATGAAGGTGAATATATGGGCAAAGTAAACACTTAAAAAAAAACAAAGCCTTGTTTCTTTTTTTAAAACATTTTTATTGAGGCATAGTTGATGTACAATATTTACAATATTATATTAATTTCAAATGTATTACATAGTTTTTCAAATTTTATAGACTTGGGGCTGTGCTGGCCCACTGGCAGGCACAGCTGGGTCCTGGGGTCTGGCTGCAGGGCCCAGGGGCCCCACGGCTGGTGACTGGCTGGTTCCTGACATAGCTGCCTACAGGATCTGGGGTGCCCCAAAGCTTGCATTGGTCTACTGGTGAGTGGGGCCAGATCCCAAGGCAGTTATCTAAAGGGCCCAGAGTGTCTCAAGGCTGGTGTTGGCCTGCTGGTAGGTGGGGCCAGGGCCCAGCCAGACCCAGAGCTGGTGCTGGACTACTGGCAGGCTGTGGGGCTGTGCTTGTCCCGGGATGGGTATCTGACTGCTGGTAGTTGAGGCTGGTTTCGAGCAGGCTTGCTGGTGGGCAGGGCCAGGACCCAGGGAATATGGGGGCTGACATCTGCCAGCTGGAGGGTGGAACTGGTTCCTGGGGTCTCTGGCTGCAGAGTTCTGGGGGTCCTGGGTTTAGTGCCTGCATGCTGGTGTGTGGGGCTGCGTCTTGGGCCCTCTGGTGGGCAGGGCCATATCCAGGTGCGGCTGTGGGCTCAGCCTGTCTGTTGGAAGAGGGGATTGTCTCCTCGTCTAGTTGCTTGGTGTCCCCAGGTTGGTGAGCAGTGAGGCTAGTAAGCTAGAAGGAGGGCTCCAAAGTGATGGCTGCCTGCCCCAGTGTCCGTGTGGTAGAACAGCTCCCAGAAATGGCTCCCACCAGCATCTGTGTATCCAAGGTGAGTTCTAATTGCTTGCTGCCTCTCTAGGAGACTCTTCAAGATCAGCAGGTAGATCTGACCCAGGCTCCTTTCAAATTATTGTTTCTCCTCCTGGGACCTGGAACATGTTAGAGTTTATCTGTGACTTTTAAGAATGGAGTCTCAGAACTTGTTATTCAATGCATTAATAAAGAAACATACTTATTACTAAAAAAAAAAAAAAAAAAGAATGGAGTCTCTATTTCCCACAGCCTTCTGGGTTTCCCCAAAGCAAGCTCTGCTGGGGGGGTGGAGGGGGCGGGGTGCAAACTGGGACTCAGACCCTAACTCCTTGGGAAGAACCTCTGCAATTATAATTATTCTCTGTAATTGTAATTATGGGTGGTCCACCTGGAGCTATGAGTCAACTATGCCACAACTCTGTCCCACCTACCCATCTCATTGTGGTTCTTTCTTTACATCTCTAGTTGTAGAAGATCTTTTCTGGTAGGTTCCAGTCTTCTTAATCAGGAGTTTTTCTGTTAATAGTTGTAATTCTGGTGTGCCCATGAGAGGAGGTGAGCTCAGGGTCTTTCTATGCCACCATCTTGGGAACTCGCTGAAGTCTTATTTCCAACATAATTCCACCTTATTATTAATGAATGTGCCATCACACATCCATCTGTCTTCATTTCCTAAATCTCAGGGGCAGGTTGTCCATTTTGTTCTTTGCTACCAGATTGAATTTTTTCAAAAATTTTATAAATGCCTTATAAATTATGCCAATTTAAAAATAGAGGCTAAAAATCATTATAATGTAATGAAATATTCTCTAATGACGTATTATTAATCACAATTATGATACTCTAGATTATAATGTACACATTTATTTAATAACAAAATAGCATCATAGTTTTATTTCTAGATCACTAAAAGAATGCTCATTTAACAGTTAAACTCCAGCCCTTCAAGGGATCTTAAAATAAATGTATATTTAACATGATTATGACCTGGTCTGAATTTATCCATTACATTATGATTTTTATTATACTACTTGAGCAGCCAGTTCACATGTAACAAGTTTTTTTTTTTTCTTACGGAAACAAACAATCACCCAAAGACAGAAAAGTATTAAAAGCACTGGATAGTCATCCATCAGACTTTATTTGCCCCATGTCCTACCATCCTAGTTCAGTATTTAGTCAGAAAGATCACAGTTCCCTGAGGAAGGCCACTGTCATACAATGACTCAAGATTATGTGAAGGTCTCTCACAGGGCAGCTTGGTGAGCTTCCTAGCCAGACTTTGTGTCTCTGGGCTTTCCAAAAATTTTAAACTTAAAATACACTGTGGATTTCAGAGGTCTCTACTGTGGTCTTCAAACTAGAGCTTGTGCAGGAATTGCGGGAATAGAGTGTGTTAGACAGTTTTAAGGGGAGTGATTTCCAGCCCCTCAAAGTCTGTATTACTTCTGCTTAAATCTGATCTGCCTGAGCGCTTATGCTTGATCACGGCATTGTGCCTAGTCTTTCCAAGCTCGTCACTCCCAGTCACCTCTATCCTACTTACTAAATTAAGGCAGACCTCTCACCCATCTGGAGTCCTGCTAGGGGGCCTGACTTCAGCCTGTGAGTGCCTACAGGGACACTGTCTTGATCAAAGCACTGGTTTGTGTCCCAGCTGTGTGATTTCAAGAAAGAAGAGATAAACATTCTGTGATCATCTGCTGATCGGTATTACATTTTCAAGTCTCTAGAACACGTATCAGAAGTGAGTTAGTGTTTTATATTTTCTTGTACAGTCATCCAGACTCATAAGAAAAATTTTGTGATAAGCTACTACATAAACATAATTTGACATTGCATATTCATTTCTTACTTGGATGTATTTCCTGCTTGTTCTTCTTGCTCAGCCACTTTCTACCAGTTTATTCTACCCTATGATGTACTTATTAGATATCAGCTTAACAAGAATATTTGTGGATTCTACTGTAAACAGTCATTAATATGATTTTCATAAATTCTACATGTAAAAATAGCCAATCATTTGTTTTTGCTGTCAATTTCCACAGAATCTTGTCATATTTTAGCAATAAGTGATACATATCTATTAACATATGGACTAATTAAAAAGGAAAAAGGCTCCATCCATCTCATTAAGAGATATAGTTCCAGTAACATTTTACTTATTATGATAACCAATATAAATTTGAATAATGCGTTTATGTCATTATATTTAGTTGCTTACTAATAATGGTGATGATAATTTAATTCAAAGGAATCAGTTAACACTCGGCTTTACCACTTCAGGAAGCAAATATTTTAAATTTCAGTATATACATAATTTTTGTTGCAGGAAATGATGATTCATATGATAAAATGATTCACTTTTTAAACTTTCAAATATCCGAAAAATTCAGTGGGTAAAGTAGACATACAAGTTCAAGGGGGAATGGGAAATGTAAATTTTCTTAATGTTGAAAAAGAGACTTCATATTTTTATTGAAATATAATTGACATATAACATTAGGTTCAAGTGTACAACATAATGACTTGATTTTGCATATGTTGTGAACTGATCACCACAACAAATCTAGCTAACAATCACCATACATAGTTAGAAATTTTTTCTTTTGTCCAGAACTTTTAAGATCTACTCTTTTAGCAACTTCCAAATATGCAGCACAGTACTATTAAATAGAGTCACCATACTGTACATTATATTCTCATGACTTATTTCATAACTGGAAGTTTATACCTTGTGATCAACTTCATACATTTTGTCTTACCCTGGCTCCCCACCTCTGGCAACCACCAATCTGTTCTCTGTATCTATGAGTTTAGATTTTTTGAGATTTCACAAAAAAGTGAGATTTTACAGTATTGGTCCTTTTCTCTGACTTGTATCTCTTAGCATAACGTCCTCAAGGTCCATCCATGTTGTCATAAATGGCATGTTCATATGGTTTTAAAAGTAGTGACAGGGCATATAAAATTGCTTTGGTATTCAGATTATATTGTCTACATTAAAAAGAGTTGTTGAGTCTCAGTGCAGGCCATCCCAAAATATGCCATGATGGCACATTGATTATTTTGAATTATATTGTTTGAGAAACAGTTGGTGCAAGAACACTCTGACCCTCCTCTCTGTCTCCCTGGAAGCAGGAAATAAATCTCTTCTGTGAAATGTGCCCTCCCTACCTCTGGAGGTAGAGACACAGCCTTATGGCTAGAGATAGAAATTCAGAGCTGAGAAGCCTGTACAAACAAACCTTGTTGCTTTTTTGCTAATTTATTACCCCAAACCCAAACTCTGTTTAGATTCTTCACTGATTAAGAATCCAATGTTCTGTCCATTCCTTACGAATTTGTTGTTTCTTTGTCTAAAAATTATCAAAGCTGCCTGCTTTGGTCACTTTTTAGGTCCTGTTTCTGTAAGATTCCATTTGTATGAGTGAAATCTGTTTGTTTTTTTTCTCCTGTTAATCTGTTTTATGTCAATTTAGTTACTAGGTTAGTCAAAAAAAACAAGAAGGGTAACAAGGAAATTTCCCTCTTTCCAACAAAGTGGAGCAATAAATAGGTTTTTGTTAAAAGCGTCAGTATTATAATAGGACTACAGCCTTTGCTACTATATAAATTTATGAGGAAAACTTTCAGATGTTAACATAAAATGTTTGAGAAGGCACACTGTTTTTAAAAACTATTTTAGGGAGTATATAAGCCAAAAAAAAATCACTACTCTAATGAAATAAAATCAATGGCCCCAGTGTTCTGTTCCCAGATCTATTGTAAAATTAAGCATTTCTTTCAATTTCTTCATTTGTCTTTATTTCTATAAATATAAAATGGAAAGAATAACTCTACTTATGGTCAGAGATGTCTGCAGAATTCTTATAAAAAAAAAAAACCCTGTGTAATAGAAAGTCATATTTCTTGTTAATTTACTTGCAAACTACTGACAGATTAGAAATAAAAACATTTACTACCTTGTTCTTTTTTAATATTTGTTAGAAGTTATTGCAGAAGAATTTAAAAATAAATGACCATCCACTATCCAAGAGTTCTAACAAGAAAGATAATTCAGAATCTCAGAGCTGGACTTCCCTCATGGCGCAGTGGGTAAGAATCTACCTGCCAATGCAGGGGTTTCAATCCCTTGTCCAGGAACATTCCACATGCCTCAGGGCAACTAAGCCCGTGTGCCACAACTACTGAGCAATGCTCTAGAGCCCATGAGTTGCAACCACCAAGACCGTGTGTCACAACTACTGAAGCCTGGAGAAGCCACCGCAATGAAAAGCCTGAGCACCACAAGGAAAAGTAGAGCCCACGCCCTGCAACTGGAGAAAGCCCAGGCAAAGCAGCAAAGACCCAGCCCAGCCAAAAATAAAAGAAAGAAATAAATAAATTTTAAAAAAGAATCTCAGAGCTTTCAGACAACAATTTCTAACTTTATCTTTTAAGCCTATTCCCTTTATTGTCTTAACATGACTATATTTTACATAAATAAACACATCTTTTGAAAACAACAAAAATGTGAGACAAGCAGATACAAGAATTTTTAAAAGTTCATATTCCTAAATCTCCTTAACTTGCTCCTCTTTTGATGAGAGTTTTTAATAGTCTTCTGTAAGTTTATAGATACACAATTTGCCCATACTTCAGTTTCTGTTCTCATTACTGAGTGATACTAACCTTGGCTCCTTCACTAAAGAAAAGGATAATTATATTATTCATACATTTAACAAAAAATTTATTCAGGATTTCTCGTGGATTTAGCCTGTGCTAAATCACTGGGTAGGGCAGCGATACTGCCGCGTGTGGGAATGTAAACTGTGCAGGATTGGGGGTGAAAGAGGAGATTAATACAGTATCTTGGAAGTAATATAGTCTGGAAGCAGATCTGGACATTCTGGAAAGAAACTGAAAGGTTGTATAGCTATTTATATCAGTCACTAGACGTCTTTAAGTAACTATTAACACTAAACATTTCTGAGAGTAATTATCCAGGCAGTGAAGACAACCGCAGAAATAGAACAAAGAGAAAAAAATGTCACGTGAAATTTGGTCTAAGTCAAAAATCCAATCTCTGCTTAATGATGATGGTGTCTGAGCTCACATTTACAACACAACACAACACAATATCTTAGTTACGCAGTAAAAAAAAATGTTAGTTGATGCTGGCATCAGCCAACCTTGGACTAAATAACTTCTGGCATTGTTTCCAACAACAGGCTTGCATGGGAAGGCTACACTCTGAGAACAGAATTAAGAGAATTCAGTTATGTAATTGATGATTGTTTACTGGCGTCAGAGTCTTTCCCCATCAGTAGATAAAACCACTAATCCAACCAAGAATTAGAATATCCTTGCTTCTGATGGGAAACACTTTCCATCTTTCAAGGGTGACAGTGAAGGGTAGGACAAGGCAGAAAAAAAGGTTGCTAACCATCTAGGCATAGCTTGACAGTCTTTGGACATGTTAATTAATCTTTGGCACCTCCAGCAGAGGGCAGGCAGGGATAGGGGAAAGAGAAGAAACAGCCCTTTCTCGGTTTCATTTACTGGTGTCCTAGCCTTGAGCCGGAGGGTGAGACTATAAAAATGGATGTGAGAACTGAAACTGCAAGGCCATTTTCACTACCTACACGTTAATATTCACAATATGATTGTTCCATGACCTTCAAAATTTTTGTCAGAACATTTAAACTTTCTCACTATCAGTTATAAATGTGTGGGGAAATGAAATAATAGCAAAGGTAGTATTTATTTAGTATATTATGATGTGAAACATTAGATACATCGAGAGTTAAAGTGTTTCATTTCTACATAAAAAAAAAATAATCAAGAACACAGCACTTACCTTCTTGCTGTAGAACTTACAATAAGAAACAAGCGTCTTTTCTGTTTTGGCGCATCTCTAAATTTGAATCAGTCTGCAGCATGGCATCCTTTGCATGCACTTTCAGTATTAGTATCATCAAGAGTTCCTTGAACAGCAACTCTGGAAAGATAGGTTACACACTGTTTCAACCACTAGCCTCATCTCAGGTACCAAACCAATTACCTTGAATGTGTTTGGATTTACAAGTCTCCACCCAGCCCTACCCAGATGCCACCTGCTAACTCCTACCCCAACCACCCATGACTAACTCCTCTGCAACTGACCCTTCACACCCCACGGGCTCAAACCCTTGGGGAACTCACTGGACTGAACTCCATTTAGGTAGTTGCCACCTGCCTGTCAAGTTTCTGTTGAACTCAGCTTTTTTCCTTTTTTAAATCAAAATAAAAGTTTCCTCTCAAGACCTTTTTTTGAGGGGACTTTGACACACAAATTTGGATAGAAATATCAGAAGAAATAGCTGCCCAACCAGAAAATGCCTGTGTCTGTAGAGCAGAATTTGGGGGTGGGGGTAAGGAGATAGAACAGGCAGGAGATGTTTTTTTTTGTTATGAGCCGTGACTTTTTAATTATGTACATCTATTACTTTGCTACAAATAAAAATTCAGAAGGGAAATAAAAAGGCAGGTTTTTTTTCCTCTGAAATAAGGTAGCAATATTCGATTAAATTAGATCAGTAATTGTGGAGCACTTATTATATGCCAAGTGTTGTGCTGGGCATGAGGAAAACAAATCAGAACAGAATGAACCTGCCTGGAATCAGGCCACAGTGACATGAATCCTTCAAATGGCATCTTAGTGGCCTCGTGGAATGAAATCCAATGTACTGCTTCTAACTCGTACAATCAGAATGTAGAAACAATTCGGGCAAGGTATGCAAAGTCAAGCGACCCAGGGAAAAACATGAAAGATTCAGTTGACGATATCCAAGAATTGAGGGATGTGTTTCCAAGCCCAAATTTATTTATAGCTCAGATTCACTGAGAAGTTCTAGTGTTACTCAGTGGAGTCTCCTGATAATTACTCTCTTGATGATGAGTAAGTTTTCCTTGCCATTTATTAAGTTCTTGCTATGCTCATATCCTGCTAGTCTTAATTCTCTCATAGAAAATGGAACATTTATCTTGCCATAATAATGCTTAAATGAATATATGCCTGCCCATTGCAGCAAACAGAAAGGAAAGGCATATGTTATTATGACTACATACTATAATTCTTTAGTATTTAATACCAACAAATTTTGAGAACTTGAGACACATACTGATGTGTAATGGCTTTTTAAATATTTTAAACAGTTCTAAAATATTAAAATATGTTTCTTACGTAAGAGAAAAGATAAAATCTCTAGGGGAGTTTTGAGTCAAATCTCACTTCAACTTTTATCTATTTATCAGCTCCTCTTTTTTGCAGCCCTTCTCATGTGTTCCCACATTAGCATCACCTGGGAGCTTCTAAAAAACCATCACCCTGGACACACCCCAGTGAGATTGTGGGAGGAACCTGGTCATGTGCATTTGTTTAATATGTCCAGAGATGGTTCTAATTTGTAATTAGGGTTGAGCACTATTGCCTATCACTTCGAGTGGTTCTCGAAGTGTGGTCCCTGGGCCAGCAGCATCAGCACCATCTAGGAAATGGTTACAAATGCAAATTCTCAGGCCCATTCCACCCAAGTGAATCCAAATTCTGGGGTGGAGCCCAGTAATCTGCATTTTATCAAGCCCTCCATGCGATTTAGGCACAGTCAAGTTTGATCCATTAGACTCAAAAGAATATAAAAACCAGAATGTCAGGAGAATGGAGTTAAGGAATGAGAGATCACAGAGCTAGGTGGGCTCTCTCCCTGGGGTGTAGGAAGCTCTGTGTAGTGTGGGTGCAAGTGGAGGCCTTGCTGATGAAGATGCTTTTTTTAATAATAAGCTGACCCAGGATTGATTACACCTTGGTGAAGTGAGTCACACTAGCAAACTAGCCTGAACCTGTTATACTTTTTTGTATCAGATGAGGGAGATTCTTGGGGAGAGAAAAGGAATATTCATTGGAAGGACTGATGCTGAAGCTGAAACTCCAATACTTTGGCCACCTGATGTGAAGAACTGACTAATTGGAAAAGACCCTGATGCTGGGAAAGATTAAAGGCAGAAGGAGAAGGGGACGACAGAGGTTGGATGGCATCACCGACTCGATGGACATGGGTTTGAGCAGGCTTCAGGAGTTGGTGATGGACAGGGAAGCCTCGCGTGCTGCAGTCCACGGAGTCACAAAGAGTCGGACACAACTGAGCGACTGAACTGAACTGGAAGTCTTTTGAGGCAAAGATAAGGTCATTCATCTCATCCCTGGATTATATTTGCAGAATAAACAAATGCGGAGTTTCTGATCATTTTATAGGGTTTCCAGCTTTTCAATGAGGTGCTCCAAGAGCTGCCATGATAAGTCCCTTTTGGACAGTATTTTAAATTCTTCTCATTATCAAGGAGCACATGGTGAGGTTCCACCATGGAGTTTTTGCTAAAATAATAACTGTGTTAACGCAATATAAATGAAAGCAGGTAGTTCGACTCTTGCTGAGTGGACCCAGTACCTTGGAAATGGGAAGATTTCTTCCTTCATGTGGTCTCAAGATGAGGATTACACATATTTATCGGAAGATTAAGGTCACACTAATTATTTTTAAGTGGATCTCCAATCTTGGAGAGAACCTGATTTAGTTGTTGGGGTTAATTAACATCTCTAACCATCTCAGAAGATTATATTAGCAGGGACATTTGGAGTTTAGAATCTAGAGCATTAGTGCTCAGTGTATTCTAAAGATAGGGAAGACAGCTGCTCAATCCATCCATCATGATTAATACGGTGAGTGCTATACTCATTATAATCAAAATCTACAGAGGAAATATTCTTCTGGAAATGTCAAAGGCTCAGTAAAGCTAGATATGTGCAGGAAAAAGTAAGGGCAGGACTCTACCTGGATAGTTTGCCAACAAATTTTAAACTAAATGCAATATTTAATCTTGTTGTGTCCTTTTGGGACTGTACAGATAGGGCTAATCACAGGTCTGGGGAACTGGCCACAGAATTATTTGTCACTTTAATGATTTTAGCCCAGTAGGTTTTCCCAGATGGAGCTGGCAAGCGAGAGAACTAGATTTCCTTAAGGCAGGAATGAGTAACATTTAACACAAGGGAGCCTCTCGATTCAGGGTAATATCATTGTCATGATAAATTGGGAAATATGCTCTTAAACATCTTCTGTAACAAGTTTATCAAACTTACATAGACTATTATTTGCTTATTTAATAAATAAGTGCTTTTTTACTTTATTTTTTTATTGAAGGATAATTGTTTTACAGAATTTTGTTGTTTTCTGTCAAACCTCAACATGAATCAGCCATAGGTATACATATATCCCTTGCCGTTGAACCTCCCTGCCCATCCCGCCCCTCCAGGTTGATAAAGAGCCCCTGTTTGAGTTTCTTAGCCATACAGCAAATTCCCATTGGCCATCTATTTTACATATGGCAATGTAAGTTTCCATATTACTCTTTCCGTACATCTCACCCTCTCCTCCCTTCTGCCCATGTCCATAAGTCTATTCTCTATGTCTGTTTCTACATTGCTGCCCTGTAAGTAAATTATTCAGTACCATTTTTCTAGATTCTGTATATATATATTAGAATACAATATTTATCTCTCTCTTTCTGACTTACTTCACTCTGTATAATATGTTCTAGGTTCATCCACTTCATTAAAACTGACTCAAAGGCATTCCTTTTTATGGCTGAGTAATATTTCACTGTGTATATGTACCACAACGTCCTTATCCATTCATCTGTTGATGGGCATCTAGGTTGCTTCCAAGTTATAGCTATTGTAAATAGTGCTACAATGAACAATGGGATACATATGTCTTTTTCAATCCTGGTTTCCTCAGGGTATATGCCTAGGAGTGGGATTGCTGGGTCATACGGTGGTTTTATCCCTAGTTTTTAAAGGAATCTCCATACCATCTTCCATAGTGGCTGTATCAATTTACATTTCCACCAACAGTGCAAGAGCATTCCCTTTCCTCCACACAGTCTCCAGCATTTATTGTTTGTAGACTTTTTGATGATGGCCCTTCTGACCAGTGTGAGGTGATAAACTCATTGTAGTTTTGATTTGCATTTCTCTAATAATGAGCAATGTTGAGCATCTTTTCATGTGCTTGTTAGCCATATGTATGTCTTCTTTGAAGAAATGTCTGTTTAGGTCTTTTACCCACTTTTTGATTGGGTTCTTTGTTTTTCTGGTATTGAGTTGTATGAGCTTCATGTATATTTTGGATGAGGTCGCACAGAGTCGGACACGACTGAAGCAACTTAGCAGCAGCAGCAGCAGTTGTTTCATTTTCTATTATTTTCTCCCATTCTGAGGGTTGTCTTTTCACTTTGCTTATAGTTTCCTTTGCTGTGCAAGAGCTTTTAAGTTTAATCAGGTCTCACTTGTTCACTTTCATTTTTATTTCCATTACTCTAGGAGGTGGGTCACAGAAGATCTTGCTTTGATTTATGTCATCGAATGTTCTGCCTATGTTTTCCTCTAAGAGTTTTATAGTTTCAGGTCTTACATTTAGGTCTATAATCCATTTTGAGTTTATCTTTGTGTATGGTGTTAGGAAGTGTTCTGATTTCATTCTTTTACATGTAGTTGTCCAGTTTTCCCAGCACCATTTATTGAAGAGGCTGTCTTTGCCCCATGGTATATTCTTGCCTCCTTTGTCAAAAATAATGTACCCATAGGTGCATGGATCTATTTCTGGGCTTTCTATCTTGTTCAATTGGTCTGTATTTCTATTTTTGTGCCAGTCCCATACTGTCTTGATGACTGCAGCTTTGTAGTATAATCTGAAGTCAGGAAGGTTGATTCCTCCAGCTCCATTCTTCTTTCCCAGGACTGCTATGGCTATTCGGGGTCTTTTGTGTTTCCATATGAATTGGGAAATTTTTTGTTCTAGTTCTGTGAAAAATGTCATTGGTAATTTGATAGGGATCGCATTGAGTTTGTAGATTGAATTTGGTAACAGTCATTTTTACACTATTGATTCTTCCTACCCAGAAACATGGAATATCTCTCCATCTGTTTATGTCGTCTTTGAGTTCTTTCATTAGTGTCTTATAATTTTCTGTGTACAGTTCTTTTTTCTCCTTAGGTAAATTTATTCCTACATATTTAATTCTAAATAAGCACTTCCAGTAGAGAAACTCAGAAAAATGCTAACTGGGGTAGAGATATTGGAATAAATTAGGATATATTATGTAACATGAGTTTTTTATTGATTGCTACAGATGTCACCACTTTTTTCCTCTCTTTTATATATTATTTATATTTGAAGGTATGTAATACTCCAGAAAAGTTTCATACATATAAGGATATTTAAATGTCATGAATATATCATCTTGTAGATACTGAGAAACTCCATAGGACTCCTTATGAAAGATACTAACTGGAAGAATTTTAAGAATACAAAAAAATAAAAGAAAATAATAAAATTAAATCTACTCTTTACATAGAAATGCAAAGAATGTTATACGTTGTTGGAATGTATAAATGGGAAGAAATAGATCAGTAATGTATTAAATCCTAATATGTCAATCATCCTATGTGATATTAAAGCATATTATGATCATCACATGCTTTCCTTGACAATAACCTCTCAAGCAGGTAATTAGAACAGCTAAGTCAAAATGGACCACAGTCAATGATATTCTTTTTCTTTTTTTGGCTCACCAGGTCTTAGTTGTAGCACACAGGATCTTCGATCTTCCTTAAGGCATGTGGAGTCTTTAGTTGTGGCATGTGGGATCTAGTTCCCTGACCAGGGATTGACCTGTGGCCCCCTGCAGTGGGGAGCCCCATGGAGTCTTAGCCACTGGGCCACCAGGGAAGTCCCAGTGATATTCTATAATAATGCCTTTTATCAACAGTTTAGGCAATTATGTTGAATTTTATATCACTAAAAAATGCAAATTAGAACATGCTAAAAACCTATTTGTGATGGTTAATATATTAGTTATTTATTAATTAACAAATTCCCAATATGGCTGCTTACTCCTTGAGCCAGCAAAGAGAGTCTCTTGAAGAGGTCAACTACAAAATGAAGTCTCACATAACATCACATAGTAGCAGGAGCAGCATCCATCACTTCTGCCATATTCTGTTGGTTAGAAGAAAATCCTAGATCCTGTCCACACTCAAGGTGAGGGGGTTACACAAAAGCTTGAACACCAGAAGCAGGATCATGGAGACAGGGAGGTGGGGGGAGGAGAGATACTGTAGAGACTGTCCAACACAGGTAACTTACAAAATCTGCCAGCATTTCATTTCCCCCAACTATGAAGCAGGAGCCCGTGGAGCCCCTAAGCCTCATGGTGGGTTGTTCTGTGCATTTAAATGAATATAAGGCAGAGCCTGACAAATAATGGCCCTCAACACACAAACACCTCTGTCCCCCTTTCTGTCCCCTTCCTCCGCAGTGGGATAGAGTAGTTCTTTTGTTTCCTATCTTTGCTTTTTTTGTTGTTGTTCCTTGATGAAACAGGATCCTAATAATGCCTGTCCAAAAAAACAAAATCAGGATGCTAAATTCTTGACTACACAGTTCTCTGCTGTGGTCACCCTGCAGAGATGAGATGAATCCCCTTACCCAAAGTTGGTTCAGAAATCCCAGACTGATGATGCTGCAGAAACATCTATAATTGTCACCCTATCCTCCAGCTCACTCTTCCACACCCACTGGGTGGTGTTTGACGGAGCTGTTGATGATCTTGGCTGGATTCCTGCCTCAGACCTTACAGATTGTCTTGGACCACTCTTGGTACTGCCTGTGTTAGGTTGGGTTCTCTAGGAGGCAGATGCTAAGATGGGATTAGATATGCCAAAGATTTGTTGAGGGAAGTGCCTGTGAAGGACAAAGGAGGAGAGAGCAAAAAAGACAGAGAGTCTTCAGACCAGATGGTGATGCGGGTCTGACACCTGAGAAAGGAAAGATTGGGAGGAAGAGCCTTCACCCTCAGGGCACTGACCTGGTCATTTGTTGTCTGCATGGCCTCAGCGAGAACACTGTGTAGACTCCAAAGCTATTTCAGCTGAAGGCTGTAGGTCAACTCTGCTCCCTGACATAGGTTCTGTTAAAGAGAAAAGTGAAAGTGAACGTGAAGTCACTCAGTCATGTCCAACTCTTTGTGACCTCATGGACTGTAGCCTACCAGGCTCCTCAGTCCATGGAATTTTCCAGGCAAGAGTACTGGAGTGGGTTGCCATTTCCTTCTCCAAGGGATCTTCCCAACCCAGGAATCGAACCCAGGTCTCTTGCGCTGCAGGCAGTGCTCAGACGCTTTACCGTCTGAGCCACCAGGGAAGCCCTCTCTGTTAAAGGGAGATCTGAGCAGTGTGCTTATGTGGCTGCCATAGGTGATGAGATGTGTTTCCAAGGTCAGGATTCCTGTCAACACCTTTTGAGAGACTTGTGTAAAGAACAAAATTCCTTTTGAAGGATTTTGGCCAATTTGGACCCTGCTTCTTTAAGTGCAACAGCGTTTGGGTATTCTACATCATACAAGGCTTCCATAGTTAAATTTCAGCATCTAGCACTTAACAACTCTAGGAATAGTATAGAAAACCAATGCTTTTTTTTTTGTGAGACAAATTTCTCAGGAGCATAGATTTACATACTAGAAATATGAATACCTAGGGTAGGAATTTGAACTTGCTTTCATAGTCACTGGAGATGACAAAGATTTTCTGAGCAATGGTAAGATGCTGCAAGTAACCACATACAGCTGTCTGTTCAGCATCAAATGAAGAGTGTGGAGTTTTATAGGTACTTGTATAGAAATAAAAATCACCCGAGATAATTACAACCCTACAGTGCTGACTTATCAAACAAATATGTGTTGGGTGTCACATCAGGTTCTGTACTAAGTGTTGGTTTGGCTCATTCACAATAATCAAAGGTATCCTGCAATGCTAAATGCTTTCATGTGATTCATGTGGTATCTTATTGTTTAAATTAGCATAATTGCAGTAAGGGAAATATTATTCTCATTTTACAGACAAGGAAATTGAGACAGAATATTTAAGTAACTTATTGACAGCGAGGCATTGTGCATTCACTTACTCAGCGAATGTTTCTTTGGGCACAGCTGGCCGAAATTAGACCACATAGAGTTCTGAAGGTCAGCCTCAGGATTTTAACCCAGGAGAGGGGACGCGGGGAAGTAATGTGAAAAGGTTTCCAGTTTTCAGAGCCCCCCTCTGCCTCTAATGGGCTCTTCGAACAGAGGAAACCCTCAGGACAGTTTTGAAGAGGAGGCTT
This sequence comes from Okapia johnstoni, assembly GCA_024291935.2. Taxonomy (NCBI): domain Eukaryota; kingdom Metazoa; phylum Chordata; class Mammalia; order Artiodactyla; family Giraffidae; genus Okapia; species Okapia johnstoni. The sequence goes on along the minus strand of CM044308.1, from coordinate 127,150,280 downwards.
TTGGAGTGGTTCAGGTGAAAGAAGAGGTGGCAGTCAATGGAGGAGAGTACATGAATCTGAGAGGTATTTAGGAAGCCAAAATCTTCAGCAATTGGTGAGTGATTAGACCTGGGGTGAGGAAGCGGGAGGTATTAAAAATAACTACCAGGATCTAGCATGAGCCAGTGAGCACATAATGATACCACTTTCTGAGATCAAGGGCACAGGTGAAGGACTAGGTCTGAAGGGGAAGGTGGCATTCACAGTGAACCCCTTAATTCCAGCTTGATTACTATCACTGGGATGTCAATCCCAGGGCCACTTGAAGTGATGGGTTCATCTTCAGCTTCATTTACTGGTCTCAGAAATACCTACAAAATTTTCATCTTCTCCCAAGAATACACTCTTCTCCCTGCCATTAGTTCTCTCTTAAAACATAGAATTAATTGCTTATCATTGTTGCTCAAAAAAAATTTTTATCTCCCTCCTCCATTTCAAGGAATAGAATCCAAATGTTTCCCAACCTACCACGGCTGCCTCCAGGGTACTGCATGCCCTGTGAGCACTTTCCTGCCCTCTGATGGGCCTCCAGAGTTGGTCTCATAATAATCTCACTGGTTAACTTGTCTTTCTCCAGCTCCTGAGAGGCAAGGATCCCTTTTCTGGGCCCTGATCTTTAGCATGGAGCTCTGCACTTCCACACACGGTAGGTCAGTATTTCCAGCACACCGTCCTCTCCATCTCTTTCTTCCTCACTTGTTGCTTCTACTCAGTCACACTTGCTGGTTTGTTCCCATTTTCCCACCTCTTAAACTTCACCTTACAGATAAAGTACCGCAGGGCTCAGTCCTTTGACCTCCTCTGCAGCTATATTCACTCCCACACTGATCTCATCCAATTCCACAATTTAAGTACAATCTCTACACTGATGATTCCAAATTAGTATCCCTGGCCAGACATCCTCCTGGAGCTTCAAACTGATATATCCACATTTCTATGCAACATCTTCACTGAGAGGCCAATAAACATCTCAGATTTACACATGTATAACTCCACTCCAATTTACTCCTTAAAATTGATTCCATCTGCTGTGTTCTAACCTTACAGTGACTCAGCCTCAAATCCACGAAGTTAGACTTGCTTCCCCCTTTTCTCTCATACTACACAGCCAAGCTGTCATAAAATTCTCTGGGCTCTACATTCAAAAATAGGATTTCATTTTGCGTTACCTTCACTCCTACCACATTGTTCCAGGCCACCACAGTCTCTTAGCTGGACTAGTATGGTAGCTGCCTAATAGATCTTCCTGTTTTTATCCTTAAACTTTGTCTTAGTTGGGGCGTCCCTAGTGGCTCAGACAGTAAAGAATCTGCCTGCAATGCAGGAGACCCGGCTTTGATCCCTGGGTTGGGAAGATCTCCTGGAGAATGGAATGGCAACCCACTCCAGTATTCTTGCCTGGAGACTTCCATGGACAGAGCAGCCTGGGGGTTACAGTTCATAGGGTCACAAACAGTCAGACACGACTGAGTGACTAACACTTTGTCCTAGTTAGAAGAAGCTGTTTGCCATAACAAATATACTCCACCCTCACCCCACCAAACTCAGTGGCTTAAAGCAGAGGTCCCCAACCTCTGGAATCTAATGCCTAATGATCTGAAGTAGAGCTGATGTAGTAACAATAGAAATAAAGAGCACAAAAAATATGATGTGCTTGAATCATCCCAAAACTATTCCCCGAGCCCTCATCCCTGGTGCCAGAAATGTCTGGGACTGCTGGCTTAAAGAACAAGTTTCTTTCTTACTTCTGTAACACTCAAGTGCTGGGTCCAGGTGTTGAAAGCAGCTCTCGCCAGCCAGCCATTCTGTCCCCAGGCTGCCCTGCTGTCTCCTAGGCATATGCCTATACTGCAAGTTAAGAGGGGTAACAGATCTGGTCCCTGGCCATGGGACCAGCTGCGTCCAGTGACAAGTCTATACTGTGGCAGGAGAATGGGTTTGGATCATCTGCCGGTCATCTCTGTGATATTCCCAAGAGCTCGTTCTCATCATAGCAGCCAGACTTTCAAACAAAAATAAGTCATTCCTCTGCTCATTGTCTCCAGGGAGGTCCCTGTTCCTCCCGCAGTAAAAGTTCTGACAGTGGCTCCAAGTGCTGCTGCGTCACCACAGTCCCATTACTTCACCATCTCATCTCCTTTTTCTTTCCCCCTCACTCTCTCCATCTGGACCACAGTGGCCTTGCTGTTACCCAAATGTGCCAGCCACGCGCCCACCTCAGAGCCTCCATGTGGCTGGAGTCGCTTAATCCAGATGCCTTGGGAACTCACTCTTTCCCCACCTTCAAGAGTTTCCTCAGAGCCGTCTTTCAATAAGACCGACATTGACTCCTGCATTTAAAACTGTGACTCCACATCCTGCCGTCTTACATCCACACCCATTACCTTGATAATTTTCTTTCCTACCACCTACCGCCTTCAAATCGTTTATGTGATTTCCTTATTTAATGTTCACTGTCTTTTTGCTCAACTAAAATACAATCTCTCTTACTTTCCCAATACTTAGAAGAATGCCTGGCCCCATCACAAGCGCTCAACATTTGTGGAATAAATGCCAGAAGCTGAGAGGAAGGCCTAGTGTTAATAAATGCTGATTCAGACTCCATCCCACGGTTAGGGAGTTAGGAACTGCTACCCCCTAAATGTGTGCCAAGTCCCATGAAGGGAATAGGAAAAGCAACCTCCATCGCTTGGTACAATTCTATTCCCACTACAACAACACAAAATCAAAACTAATTAATAAAGTAAAACCCCATAATGTAAGTGTCTGCTGGTGTACAGCAGCAGAAGTGTCATTTTCACTGGAATGGGGCACGTTACATAATACTTAAGGCTCTTGTTCCTGGGTCAGAGAATCACTTCGTCTTGTTTTCACTCCTTTCCCCTGTGGTCCCCACCCCCTCCCTCAATAAATTAAGTATGGTAGCTAACTTAAATGACTGCTATAGAACTCTCACCAAAGAGAAGGAAAAACTTTCATGGTCATTACAGTCTGGAACAACAGAGCTCACAATATCCAGGGACCATATACCAGCTCAGAAATAAGCCAGACTCACTAAGCCTGTTGCCAGGAGAAAAATCTAGTGCAGTTTCTTGCCGTAATTTATATTTCTCTGAGTTGCTCATGGTTTAGGCAGTGAGCTAACAGTTACCGAAGGAAGAGAAATGTCAATGCCTGAGGTTAATCCAAGGTTTTTTCTTTGGCTAAGAGGCCCTGAGCCCTCTACAGTTGCTCCTGAGACCTACCTTAAGCCTTCCTAAGCCAGGAGAAATGCCTGCAGGCTGTCATAATACCGACTGTCTTGTTCGCTCTGGCTGGAGAGCTTTGACTGTTGCCAAATTCACAGATTTATTGTCTGAGTCAAGACTTCAGTGAGTCCACGTTGTTTCCACAGACAGTGGCTCCTGCAGATATAAAGTAAAAAAGAATAGCATAATTAAATTTATTCAGGAAATATTGATTGAGCATCCAGTATGTGCCAAGCACTGCCTAGGGCATGCAATGATGAACAAAATACAACGGTCCTTTTCTCAGAGCCTGCAGTTTAGTGAAAGATGCTGACAAGTAAACAGACAATTACATACTAGTGATAAAGGCTGTGGCTGAGGGTGCTATATGAGAGGCACCTGGCCAGAGTTTTGTATGTTGGGGTAGACATGAGGCATCAAGGAAGACTCCACCAGGAAGAATGGACCTGATGTAAATGCTTCCTTTAGCCCTGAAAGGAAAAAATGTTTTCAAATTAAGGAGAGTGTTTTTTGGTAACTTTTGTGTCTGGTAGAGAATTTTGCTTTTGAAAAATTAAGAAGATTGGAGGCTGAATGGGAAAATTGAGAGACTGGAATCTACATATGTACACTATTGATACTATGTGTAAAATAAATGACTAATGAGAACCTACTGTATAACTCAGGGAACTCTACCCATTGCTCTGTGGTAAACTAAATGGGAAGGAAATGCAAAAAAAAGGGGATATATGTATGCATATAGCTGATTCACTTTGCTGTACAAAAGAAACTAACAGTATTGTAAAGAAACTATACTTCAAGAAAAATTAATTTAAAAAAATTAAAAATTAAGATCAGATTAGATTTGGCTTCCAATACAAGTGTCTGTGTTACTGCCCTCTTTGTTGTTTGTTTTTGCCTCCGGCCCCATTTCTTCCATAATAATTTCATATGTTGAGAAACAATGAGCTGCAGTTTCACAACCTGGTTTGTTATATTTCTACTGCAAACACTCTGCCGTTCACCCTCTAGTGGTTGTCACTGATCCAAGCCCTTCTGGTAACTATAGTATATTAAGTTTTGAAAATGCTTTTAGTCCCCGCTTTCTCCAAGATTTCATCTTGTTTAAACGACAAGAAAGATAAGACTCTTGGGATGCGAAAATTTTGGCAAGTTAAAAATTAACAGGCATCAATTCTTCAGTAAAAAAACAACAAGCAAACCAAAAAGCCTTTCATCCGTAAAGGCACACAATACAGCCTATGATTTCTGAAAGTCTAATTATTTGTTAATTATTAATTAATAATATTATTATTAACTAACATTTTAGGTACTATTGTCTTAAGGGGATCTCTGCAAGAGTGTCAAAATTTTATATTCTGTGCTGTAGAGCTCTGTTTTATTAAAAGGTCTCCCTCCTCCAGGTTGCCTTCTGATGAATCCCAGACACTCAGGATAAGCCTGGAATTACACCTGTTAGCCAATACACCTGTACTTGGAAATATCGTCTAATGAACCTAGTTTCTAGAAGGTTCTTCTGCTTTTCAAAATATTACAGAATCTCACTTTTATTCACTAACAAGCATTTACTAAACACCTACTTTGTGCCCGAGGCCTTATTTTAGAGATAAGCAGAATCTATTATCTACTATCCAATCATGTCTTTCTTGGGTAGTGGTGGGTGGGGGAAGCTATACTATTAAATAAAAAATAGTATAGGTAAGAAGTATTACAGGAGAACTCGGATATGGCCTCTTGCTGACAGGAAGGAACATATTAATTTGTATAAAAATACATTTTAATTCCTATCATTTAGAGCAAGACTAATCTCTAAAATTTAATATTTATATTTGTCAATATTATGCATAATCATTGTTTTAAATAATACTAAAAACATAATAAAAGTTAGCAATCTCCTATCCTACTCTCTCCTCACCACCAATCTACTCCCTAGAGACAGCCACTTTTAACTTGATTAGCTGTCTCATCTGGCATTTACTTCTACATCTAAAATAATATGCCTATAAGGGTGACCACATCCCCAGTTTCCTCATCAGTTACAGTTTACATCTGTTGTCTTGGCATAATTATTACCAGTGGCTTTCTTTACTCTCAAAAGCATCTCTGTTGATAAATTATCTAACTGCCATATTTACAATGAATCGTTATGATTTGTTGCCTAAATGAAGGATCTTTAGACTTATGGTAACTGAGTCCTCTACTTAAAAAAAATTCATTCTCCTCAGTTATATAATTTGGGGTTAAATTAAAAATCAATATTTACCCTGTTTTGACTATGCATTGCTAAGCCAAGTACTTCACTGTGACATTGTTATCTATCTTATATAACTTTTTATTTTCTCTGAAATAATTGCCTCTTTAAAATTAGTTTTGGGGGTACCTTAGTTTTTTCCCCAGGTGCTTTAACAGAGCTATGAAATGCATAAGCAACAGTTTTTCCAAATGTTCAGACTCTTCAGCTGATTTTCCCCATAGCAACATTGTTCCTAGAGCCCTCTGTCCTTCTGTTCCATTCCAGACCCATTTGCTCTGGATATTTTGCACAGCTGATATCCTGAGACTTCTCTTCAAATTCTAAAAGGATAGTTTTTCTATAGAATTCAAAACCCAGTCAAGCAATTGAAATGTAATGACAGAACTGTTGTTGTTTAGTTGACAAGTCATGTCCGACTCTTTTGCTACCCCATGGACTATAGCCCACCAGGCTCCTCTGTCCATGGGGTTTCCCAGGAAAACCACTGGAGTGGGTTGCCATTTCCTTCTCCAGAGGATCTTCCTGACCGAGAGATAGAATCCATGTCTCCTGTGTCTCTTTCACTGGTTTCTTTACCACTGAGTCATGGGTTTCAGCAAACAAAGGAAGAATGCATAGAAAGATAGAAGCATAGCATATTGGTACCCCAACTAATAAAATCTCTGAATTTTTTTCTTCCTGCCTGAGGAAATATAAATGCTATATGGTCTCCAAAAATGAAAACCATTTATTACTTGGAAACAAAAGCAAAATATCAGGAGATTTAAGCAGCCTTCTGGGTTATAATCTAAAACTGCAAAGCCTTAATAGTTGTGGCATTATAGAAATATGCTTGAAATTTATATTTACAAAGAGAACAAACATTTAAACCCAAAACAAATTTAGTTTGTAAGGAGTGGAAGAAAGAAGGTATGTCATCTAGAGGAGTTATTTGGTGATTTATGATTAAAAATACAACTTGAACACATAAGGTAACTTAGCAAGAGGTTTTGTTCTGATGTAATGGTGCTAGTTTTAAACTTTAAACATCTTGAAAAGGCAGGGGAATGTCTGAAATGAAAGTCTCAGCTGATTCAGAGATAATAATGTAATATCAATAGTTTAGAAAAGATACACATTTGTCTTCCTCTCTATAGAATAATTTCCATCTCTTTCAGAATCAGATAAACTCTCTTTATCAATACTCCAACCTCAACCAATTCATTGTATTTATCTTAGTCCCAAGGTTTTCCACAGAAATAGTAAAAGAAAAAAAAATTCTCCTGATTTTCTTCTACTCTGTCCAATTAATTTGTTCACTCAAGGAATAAAAATTCTTGAGAATCCATCTTTTTCAAGTTTACATTTATCTCTACCTCTTAAATATATTTAACCTTTTACAAATAACTGTGTAATTTGTCCTCACTTTCCTTTTAACTTTCTGGTGATCTCCTGAGGATGACAATGAAATTTTCCTTTTCTTTCTTTTTCTTTTTTAAAGCCTAAAACATTTCTTTTCTGGCCTTTTACAGAAAAGGTTTGCCCACTCATGCTCTCAGATTTTCTTTTAAGACAGAAACATTGATTCTTCCCTTTCTCTTCTGCTGTTGTTTTTATCATAGACACACAGACATGGAGAGATGTAATTACCCCTTGCTATTCATTTGTGTTCAGATTTACTGGTCTGATTATGTCATCTGTATGCACTATATCAAGGACAGCTTTTATATAAAATATAATAATGTGGACCCTTTTCACAGCCACTAATTTAAGTTATAAATATTTATAATGACCCCCTAGAACAGATGGAAGAAATATTATTATCCTCTGAGGTCTAAAAATATTGAGTTTGAAAACCTCAAAAGGTCTTGTCTTAGGAGTGTATTCCAATCTTTTTTGGCTATTTTGATTTGAAAATTCCTAAACAGCAGAAACTATAATTGCAATTATCTATCTACTATCTATTAAAGTTGGTGATCAAATATCAAATATTTATAATTTAAAATTATTTATATATTGCTATCTAAAGTTGGGATGGATCAAAGTCAATCATTTCCGCGATTTGTGTTCCTAAGGCAAAGGATAAAGTTCAGCTACACAAAAGTGTCCAATTGGATGATGGACACAGGTAAGTCACCTTGGCACATACACTTCAAGCCCTGAATGAAGGGCTATCAATCCCTGCCATAGTCTTAGAGAAGTAAATCTGAAAAATAATAAGAACAGAAATAAAGATAACTTAAAAATCTAAATATACTGTATATGCACTTTTTAAAAAAAGTATACTGATCAGTGTTGCGATCACTGTAATATTGTTTCTTTCTCTCTTTTTAAAAAATATGTTTAAAAATTTAAGAAAATCTAATATACTGGACTTATTGTTTCAGTTGAATGAAAAAAATGTTTTTTAACATCAATATTTACATACACAAATTTAGCTTATTAAATTTAGTTTTTGTAAGAGAGCAACAGAGGATGCAGGTAAGAAGCAACAGTTAGAACTGGACATGGAACAACAGACTGGTTCCAAATCAGGAAAGGAGTACGTCAAGGCTGTATATTGTCACCCTGCTTATTTAACTTACATGCAGAGTACATCATGAGAAATGCTGGACTGGATGAAACACAAGCTGGAATCAAGATTGCTGGGAGAAATATCAATAACCTCAGATATGCAGAGGACACCACCCTTATGGCAGAAACCAAAGAAGAACTAAAGAGCCTCTTAATGAAGGTGAAAGAGGAGAATGAAAAAGTTGGCTTAAAACTCAACATTTGGAAAACTAAGATCACGGCATCTGGTCCCATCACTTCATGGCAAATAGATGGGTAAACAGTGGAAACAATGACAGACTTTATTTTGGGGGGCTTCAATATCACTGCAGATGGTGACTGCAGGCATGAAATTAAAAGACGCTTGCTCCTTGGAAGAAAAGTTATGACCAACCTAAACAGCATATTAGAAACCAGAGACATTACTTTGCCAACAAAGGTCCGTCTAGTCAAGACTATGGTTTTTCCAGTGGTCATATATGGATGTGAGAGTTGGACTAAAGAAAGCTGAGTGCTGAGGAATTGATGCTTTTGAACTGTGCTGTTGGAGAAGACTCTTGAGAGTCCCTTGGACTGCAAGGAGATCCAACCAGTCAATCCTAAAGGAAATCAGTCCTAAATATTCATTGGAAGGACTGATGCTGAAGCTGAAACTCCAATACTTTGGCCACCTAATGCAAAGAACTGACTCATCTGAAAAGATCCTGATGCTGGGAAAGATTGAAGGCAGGAGGAGAAGGGGACGACAGAGGATGAGATGGTTAGATGGCATCACCGACTCAATGGACATGAGTTTGAGTAAACTCCAGGAGTTGGTGATGGACAGGGAGGCCTGGAGTGCTGCAGTCCACGGGGTCCTAGAGAGTCAGACACAACTTGGCAACTGAACAACATTTCTGATTTAAGATAGTTGTTCATATCTTTAAATGCTTATATGAGAATATTTAATTCTGCTTGATGTATGAACTTACAGTTTCTTTATATTTTCTTTCCTTATAGTTTTCTTTGTATTCATGGGTTGTTTTACCAGAGGACAATTTTCCTTAGCTTGATATGCATGAAATTCCATTTCCTTGTTTTTGCTGTATGTGGGTTTCACTTTCTATGTGTTCATTTCTATGATATTGGTGTGTTTTCAAGATTCTTGGCTTAATGGCATCATCTCATGTTAGTATAGCAAAGTCAGGGTACTTTATTAGGTTTCAGTTCAGTTCAGTCGCTCAGTCGTGTCCGACTCTTTGCAACCCCATGAATCGCAGCACGCCAGGCCTCCCTGTCCATCACCAACTCCCGTAGTTTACCCAAACCCATGTCCATCGAGTCGGTGATGCCATCCAACCATCTCATCCTCTGTCGTCCCCTTCTCCTCCTGCCCTCAATCCTTCCCAGCATTAGAGTCTTTTCCAATGAGTCAACTCTTTGCATGAGGTGGCCAAAGTATTGGAGTTTCAGCTTCAACATAAGTCCTTCCAATGAACAACCAGGACTGATTTCCTTTAGGATGGACTGGTTGGATCTTCTTGCAGTCCAAGGGACTCGCAAGAGTCTTCTCCAAAACCACAGTTCAAAAGCAACAATTCTTCGGCGCTCAGCTTTCTTCACCGTCCAACTCTCACATCCATACATGACCACCAGAAAAACCATAGCCTTGACTAGACGGACCTTTGTTGGCAAAGTAATGTCTCTGCTTTTAAATATGCTATCTAGGTTGGTCATAACCTTCCTTCCACAGAGTAAGCGTCTTTTAATTTCATGGCTGCAATCACCATCAGCAGTGATTTTGGAGCCCCCCAAAAATAAAGTCTGACACTGTTTCCACTGTTTCCCCATCTATTTCCCATGAAGTGATGGGAACAGATGCCATGATCTTAGTTTTCTGAACGTGGAGCTTTAAGTGTTAGGTTTGGGGAGTGTTTTCATAAGGAGGGCTCTGAGTCCTCTTTTATTTCTCTTTTCTCTTGTAGGAACCTAAAGTTTCTCTTTTTTCTTTTTTCCCCCTTTTCTTCTTTTCCTCTCCCCATGCAATTGCCAAAGTGTATTTTTTACCCTTCTTCTTCTTTTTTTTTTTTGTACTTTTTTCCTTCTCCAGAGCTATGAGTTTCAATAATTGCCCCTTCAATTCCCACTTGTCCCTTGAAATCACTTATACTTCAAAAGTTTCTTCCCTGAAGTCCATGCTTGTGCCTGGACACTTTTCTTAGTATTTTCAGGCTCAGGGTAGACGTAGTGTTTCTGGTTGTAGATTAAAATCCAGTTTAGGGTTCCCACTACCTCCTTTGTTTTGCTTCCCTGCATTTCTGGTTATGCTTTCACTTGCTCGAGAGCCTCAGGACAGGGCAAGGTTATGGTGGGAGGGTGAGAAATTGTGCTCTGGGATTTTATCTTTCTCTTTTTATCCACAGTTATTATGAAGTTAGTACATTCTCTGTCTTCTGGTTGTGCTAAAGATGTGATTTGAGTATAAATTCACTTTTTTCTTCTGCTATTTGTTTTGTTTGGAGAGAATCCATGAGGAAAAATGTAGATAGATACACTACTGTCATTGTCTGAACCTACCTGGAGGTCCATTCACTAAATTTTTATTAACTTTGGCAAACACTGAGATTTTGACTACTAGTTTCCATCTTTCATTCTTCCTTGCTAACAAAAGCTCAGCTTGCAGTGGAGGAAGTAAATACACACATTTAAAAATTTTTGATTTTCGGGATCCTGTGGTCAGGTGACATGGTTTATTCAAAGAGCTATAAGGAGACATTTACTGGGTAGGTTTTGCAGGAAAGTCTCAACCTTGTAAAAATGGTCAGAGTCAGCTGGAAGTACCTTCTAATCTTTTCCTTTTTTTCTTCCAGGAATATAGATATGATGCCTGAAAGGGGAGTAGCTATTTGTGACCACAGGATAAAAGCCAAAAGCTAAGAATGATAGAAGAGAAAAATAGAACAAGCTGGAGTATTTGAAAGCCTGCATCAACCCTGGATTGCTTACTCTCAGCTTTCCGCTTATGTAAGACGTGTAAGTCTTTCTTGATTAAGTCACTATTTGTCAAGTCTCTGTTCAGAGATACATGTGTTGACCAATACCTTGATTTACTAAGGCATTTCCTCTTTTGTGCTGCGGAGATGGTCATTTTTGCAGCTCAGCTTGTCTAGGGCTCCACTAATCTGTTGCATATTGCTATTCCTGGTATATCAGTTATATATTATGAGACTCAAGGTTTTCGTCATAGAAGAATGCAGAGAAGATGATAAATATTCCCATAAATACCTTTCTTTCATAGTCTCTGAACTTTTCTTCACTTTGTACTTCCTTCTGATAATAATCTCACCTATAAATTATAAATAAGGAAGGCTTAAATGCCCATAAAACAAGTCACTAGCCAAGTTTGCTATTCACTTATTTATTCATAGTCCACTAGGTGAACTACAAGGAACGTCCCCAGTGGCTCAGCAGTAAAGAATCCACCGGCAATGCAGGAGACAAAGAGTTTGAACCCTGGGTCGGGAAGATCCCCTGGAGTAGGAAATGGCAACCCACTCCTGTATTCTTGCCTGGAGAATCCCATGGACAGAGAGGCCTGGCGGGCTACAGTCCGTGAGGTCACAAAGAGTCAGACAGGACCGGAGCACCTGAGCATGCACGTGTACATGTGAACTACAAAGCTTGCTTATCCAGGCGTTAAGTGGCATGTGATGCTACCAGTGAGGGGTGTGTGGCATGAGCATGCCAGTTGTGGGAGCAGGTGCACCATGGTGTGACATACACCTGCTTCAGACGGAGGGAGGTAAACAGGGGTGCTAATTTGGGAGGACAGAAAGCAGGGGAGCAGAAAGAAGGTTACAAGAGGTACAGAGAGAGGGCTCCAAATAGGAAACCTCAAAGAAAATGTCACGCCTAAGTTAGATAGAACAATGCTTGGGGTGCATTATGCTTCATCTCTTTCCCTTCTGTTATCCCAATGTGGGTTTATATTCCCTAGCAGAATTCCTTACACATAGGGAGTGCTCAGTCATTATTTTTGAATGAAGGATTAATTCGATCAACTTTGAGGTAGGGTGTAGTTCTTTTTCTAATGGACTCTATGATCTTGGACTGTCTAGATGTTTATGCTTGATTTCTTCATTTCTGAGTAACCCTTTGTTATAAAAGGGTACCCAGGATTTGTTTTCACTGGGTATGGTAAGAGATGCAGACACAGAAAAGACTGTCAGGAGGGAAGACTTTTTATACCCACATAGCTCTAGAAATAGAGGTACAGCTCATCATGCAAGGCTGCATAGGGAAGTACCAGGGTTGGTCAGGAGACAGAGGGAACGAGGGGGAAATGCGGGCAAGAGTATTTACTGTGGTTTCTGTGGGGAGGAATGGGAGAGACAAGGTAAACGATTAGGACTGGCAAATTTGAATAATGTTAGCAGGCGCTGGGGCATTGGGGCTGTACCTTATTGTCAGGTACCAGGTCCTGGAGTGATTAGGGCAGGGAACTAGTGGCCTGGAATTATGAGCCCAGTGAAGGCTGGGGTACAGGCTGGACTGGATGGTTTACATATGAAAGGTGAATTATTTACTATCTCTAGGAGTTAGCTAACCCTGGGAGGAGCAATCCTTCCAGGGTCAGCAAGGCCTCAGACATCAAAGCAGCAAATCCAGAAAGTAGAAAACGTTATTTTATACATTTTGCATTTACTTTAGTTTCCTGTAAATAACATCTTTTAAAATTTTATTTATTTATTTTTGGCTGTGCTGGGTCTTTCTTGCTGCAATCAGGCTTTCGCTAGTTGCAGCAAGCAGGGGCTACTCTTTGTTGGACGGGCTTCTTATGGTGGCGGATTCTCTTATTGTGGAGCACAGACTCTAGGGCGCGGGTTCAGTAGTTGTGGTGAATGGGCTTAGTTGCCCTGTGGCATGTGGAATCTTCCCGAACTAGGGATTGAACCAATGTTTCCTGCATTGGCAGGCAAATTCTTAACCACTGGACCACCAGGGACATCCGTGAATAACATCTAATAAAGTATTCTTGGTAAATATAAGCTAATTCATAAAGTAATTCTATATTCTGTAGTGCTCTTCACTTAGCACATACGCTAAAATCTACAGACCAACAGATACTAATATAGCTCCTGGTATTGGGCTTGTAAGCCCTGAGTAAGTAAGGTTTAATGAATCCTATAGAGATTTTCAATCAAATATTAAAGGCAGTCAATGACAGCACAGTTAACCCATCATGAAACTGGGAATTGACCATAGGTGTCATGTTTCCTAATGCATTGTGTTACCCAGTAAGACCATGCTTTGACCACTGCAAAGGCCTATGCAGCTGCTCCTGAGAAAGTCTAAATAATAAACTTCAGGTAAAGCATCTCACTTCTAGTCAGAGATCAGGAACCTGTTCAAAAGAACTGACTCTGGAGAATTTGAGGAAAGTTCCAGGAAGAGCCTTCCCCACTTCTGCTTTCTGGACTTTCAAAGTCCTATTGAATTTCCTTGCCAAAGATGAATCATGGCAAGCCTGCCTGAAATCTCAACGTTGGTCGTCTCCAAAGCATCAGTAATCACTGCAAGCCAGCTGCTGCTAAAGCAATTAGGAAAATTCCAACACTCTGAGCTGATGGTCTCTTCACTTTTTGGCAATAAAAGAAAGCATAAGAGACCCAAAGATATCTTCAAGGTCATATCTTTATTACCTCCCAGATGTGCCACTTTTTTTTTTCTCTACTTCCTAGAAAACAAAACAGTAATTATCTGTTAGTCATAAACCTTGTGATTCAGCTCTGTGATTATTATTTTCTCCAACTAAATAAACTGTATACACCCTTCACAATTTGATTTTGAACTCAAGTGGCCAACTCTGGCTGCTTAGCTAGAGATGGAAGTTTAGGTATTAATGTTTTCTAAATGTTGCTTAAATAATTATTTTAACCTCTCATCTTACTCTCACCTTGTTGGAAATTATGGTCTCACTGGATGTTTGCTCTGCAGGCTGCAACTAGATGTCAGCCAACCTTGGTAAAGACAGTTTCATTGGTTAGCAACCAGTCAGGCTTGTGTCATTTGTGTTTCCAGCAGAAGAAAGAAATTTTATTTTAAATTGCTACTTCTATAGCAGGAGAAGTCTTGGTTTATAACCTCAATATAGGTAGCTTCTTCCCCATGACTTAAATAGCAAAACACTATTACAGTTACAAACCATTTAAGTAAGTGTAACTAACATCGTATTATGTGTAACTAGCAAGATATTACATTTATTTTTGTGAATATAAAACCAAGGAAAAGCATGAATAAAATAAGTATTAATGGTATGTAGTCCATTCTTCTTTTTCAGAACCATAATAAGTGGCTTTCTCTTAGAGGAATAATTCTCTATGGCATAGGCGTTGTTTTAGTTCATTGTGCTTTGCTCTTAAAGAAAAAAAAGACTCATGTTAATAATAAAACAAAGAATTTATCAAAATCTATAAAACTGTGATACTTTGTGGCATGTTATAAGTACGTTCATGTCAATTATTTTATTCTGATTTACAGAAACTGTATAATTTCCCCACCCAGAAATAATGCTGAGATATATATATATGTATATATATATATATAAATACATATTGAGTAGAGTTATAAGTGAATACTGTTTCACAATCTTTTACAGATGTGTGTGGAAAATAGCACTTGGAGAGCATCATCCACTGTCATTAAGTATTCTTTTAAAATCTCAATTGTAATGATTTCATATAAAGCCATTGTACAAATTATCATAGTTTATTTCATCAGTCTTCAATGGTTAATTATTTGGTTTGTTCCCAATTTGTTGCAATGAAAAACACAATATTCTCACTAAAAAGAAAAAGAAACAAAAAAGAAAAATAATAAAACACAAATATAACTCTACAAAGTACTTCTATATAGCTCAGTAATATGCCTTTTGTTCTTCTTAAGAGAAGTTTCTGGAGGAAACAAATGCATACTAGTAAGCTTTTAAAACAGCTCCCCTGATAAACTGGAAGCTCCATGTGGGTAGAACTGTGTCTCACGTTCATCCTTACAGCCTCGATCCCTGGCCCAGTGCCTGACCTGGGTACACATTCAATGCATATCTACTGCTTATCTATACATTTTTAAGATTTTCTACAATGAACAAACGTTCCCACCTATCCATAGAAGGTGGCACTGGTTGATTAACATTGAACTTTTAGAGTGAGTTGTGGCCTCCTAATGGGGCTGTGTTGGCAAATGTTTATTACTATAGCTCTGAGAATAGTTCTACCATGATTGTTAGTTGACGTTTTCTTTCACTTTAATGAGTAAGAAGGGCTTCCTTGGTGTCTCAGATGGTAAAGAATCCTCCTGCAATGTGGGAGATCTGGGTTTGATCCCTGGGTTCGATCCCTGGATTGGGAAGATCCCCTGGAGAAGGGCATGGCAACCCACTCCAGTGGGTTCTTACCTGGAGTGTTCTCCGGTGTTCTTACCTGGAGAATTCCATGGACAGAGAAGCTTGGTGGGCTATAGTCCATAGGGACGCAAAGAGTCAGATACAACTGAAGCGACTGAGCACGCTGGCACGCATATGCCATTATCAAGTCTATTAACATTACTGTTTTCTAGAGCCCTTGAAAGCAGAGTCTAGTCATTCCTGTTTTATCTCCCATTCCATGTGGGTGAGTGTGAGGCTGAAACCCTGGCTCGGAAGGGTTTAGGGAAGCAGGGCAGAGACCCCACAACTGCAGGGTATGAAATAAAGAGGAACTGAAGAGGGTGTCTGGGCAAAGGCAGGCTGGGCAGACATCAAGAAAAAGGGCCAAGGTATCCCTGGGTCTGAAGTTAAGTATCTGCTCCCACCAGGGCCAGCCACATCAAGCAGGGGCATCAGTTTGGAGCTGGAGTCAGGAGTGTCCCTGAGGCAGTGACAAATGAATAGTATAAGTAAGATTTCAAGGGAGACATTGGCCTACTTCAAAGAGCCATGATTAAGAAGGTCACAATTGCTTTCAGAGATAAGCAATACAAGAGAAGGCAATTTTACTGAGATGGGTGCATTGATACCCATTAGTCACTGATCACTCCTGTTAATCTATTAAAGCACTGCTAAACAGTGCTGGCATCTCTCGAGTCCATGGAACCCCTCCCCTCACCCCCACCCCCAGTTTCCACTATTTTCCCTGGTTGCCCAGGATGGTTACCAGACTCCACAATAAGCAGAACTTTCTCACAGCATCACAATGTCCTCACTCCCTCATATTCCTGCTAGATGGCAACCTAGAGCACAGAAATCACTCTTCTATTCCATAGATTATGGGAATATTATGTTTTATTGGCCTCTAACTGTGCTTCTCCAAGTCAGATCTGAGACTGGCAGCATCAGCATTACCTGGAGAGTGTTAGAAATGCAGGTTCTTGGGCCTCAGACTTAAGGAAGCAGACCCTCTGGGGTGGGACCTAGGCATCAGCATTTTAATGAGGTCCTCAGGGGATTCTTATGCATTGAAATGTGAGAAGTGCAGTAAATATATCATACTATAGTTGGTAAAAATCACAGACAGACCATCACAATTCAACTCTCTGGTCTAAATACTGCCTGAAGCAGCTGCTCCAAGTTGACTAGCTTTTTATCTGGGATGTGTTTACCTAAAGATTCCCACATCCACTACTATCTTTTTCTTGGGAATCACCCAAATTGTTTCAAACACGTGACTCTGTGCACCTATAAAGCTGTCAAATTAGAGAGGGAAAGTGGATTATTATTTGCAAACAGTGATAGAGATATTCCAACCCAGAGCACCGCTTCCTTTTCTTTTGATTTCCAATGTCCTTACAGTAGAGACAGCGCCAAAAAACAAAAACATAGTGTATGTGGGAAATAAGTTGTCATGTAATTTAAGCTGTATTTGCACAATGAGAATCACTCTCCAATAGACACATATAAGAAGTGTTCTTTCCTATTGTGTTTTAATTTATCAATTGTGTACATTATCTATCCATGGCAAACCCCACAATAAATTATAATAATCCAGTTGAAGCAGTACTCATTGCATGATTACACTACTTTATTTAGTATTTTAAAATTAGGTATTATTTGCTTCATTGTTAAAGGTACATGCTTAGAGAAAAAGAAAAGATAACAATGAGTATTTTGGCCTAGTTTATCCACAGTAGCCTGATTCAATCAACCAGTCAGATGAGTCCTTTAAAAAAATCACTTTCTGATGTGATATATAACCAATTATACATTTTACTTTATTATTGCATGATCAAACACAGCTAGTCAATTCTATAGCCAATAAGCATCCATTCTGCCATGTATTGTGCAAAATCTGGGTACATAAAGATAAATAAGAGTCTGCTAGAGACAGATGGTCACACTAACCACTGGTGTGGCAAACGCTTTCCCTACATGGTCTTCTGGACATTGTCTAAGCTCTTCTATCTTTTAGCATAGGTACCAATTTGTCTTCTTCTAGTAGCACATTATATAGTATCTAAAAGAGACATAGACACGTATTAAGAGCTCAGTAAACAATTAAAAATATTTAACTTCACTTTCATCTTATTTTGTGCTGTGTAGAGTGCTACATCTTCCAAATGTTTACTACATGTAATCAGTGTTGTGCTGATAAATACCTCTCTAGGGGGAAGACAGCCTGATTGGTTGCGTTTGCTGATCTCAGTGGGAGAAATCCTCCCACCATGGCTAATTTCATGCCACTCAGTAGGTAATAACTGATTTGTAAAAATTCTGACGATTTAACAGTTGACTAGGAGGAAATGATAGGAGCTGCATTTTTTTTAAATTAAAAAACATATGGTTGGGGAGATATTATAGTACAGCTTCTGTAGGTGATTAGAAATGTAATCACTTTTGTACAACTTAACATTACTATGAAGTATATGTACAGTTTGTAAATCTACCCTGTTGCTATAGAAATGGGTATAATAGAAATACTCAGATACATAATAGGCTTATATATTGAACAATGCAGCAATATTGTACACCTAAGCACATATAAGGGCTTCCCTGGTGGCTCAGTGGTAAAGAATCTCCCTGCAATGCAGGAGACCCAGGTTCTATCCCTGGGTTGGAAAGATCCCCTGGAGAAGGACATGGCAACCCACTCCTGTATTCGTGCCTGGAGAATTCCAAGGACAGAGGAGCCTGGTGGGCGACTATGTCCATAGGGTCACACAGAGTCGGACTCAACTGAAGTGACTAAACAGCAGCAGCAGCAAGCATATATAAAGAATCTCAATATTCCTGATTAATCAGTTATCCGACTCTATATTTGCCAGAGGAACTATATATAAAAATGATAGGTTGTGCTTTCTTTGGGGGAATTTCTTTTATTATTATTATTTCCAATAGAATAAAGAAAGTTGACATTCTGATAAGAGCTTTTTCATGGGATGTAATAACAATGACCATCTTTTCATTATAACATGCTAACACACAGCAGTTATTTTACAAAGAGAAGGAAAGATATTGTTGAAGATTTTATCAATTATATTTACTTTTTGAAAAGAATGAAGTAACTTATCTATTTTTTTCTTTTAAAGAACAGATTGCCTTTATTGAGGAAACAGATGTGGTTAAGGAATTCTTTGCACCTGAACATGAACAAGAAAATATGTTTAAAGTTCATTGCAACATTGGTTGTAATGATGAATTAATGGAAGCCACCCAAATGTCTCTCAACAAAAGGATTTATAAAATGAAACAGTATCCAGAGGTTAAAATAAATGGATTAAATCTACATGTATGAACACAGCAAGAACTAAAAAAAACATTGGATAAAATTAGACCATGTACCATGAATGTCAGACAGGTAAAAGTTTTAAATCTATAAAACAATGCTTTATATTACTTGTGAATCCAGTTGTATGTAGCAGAAGCAGACAAATGTGGCCTGGCTATATTCCAATTCATGAGTTGTTTTCTTAGATAAAGGTGAGAAATGAGCATGGTAAGGGAGAAACGGGAAACTTTAACTTTGTGATAATAACTTTTTGTCAAAGAAAATAAATTAATAAATTTTATTATTAAAAGGAGAAGAAATTTAATTAAGCAATTATAAAATGTCAGTATTTGTTAATTTAGGAGGCTGGCTTACAGAAGTTTTTTATGTTATCTATTGTTATTTTGAAATGTTTTTCATTAACAAAAGTACAAGCGAAACAAGAAAATAGATTGGTCTATCTGCAAAAAATGTAGATATGTCCTTCATGTTATAAATTGTTAGAATAAGTAATACATGTAATAATTTAGAAAGTTAATGAGTATTTCCAAACAGCAGTCCATTTTTACTTTTATTTTGGTCAATTGAAAGTTTCAAGGGAATGGACTAAAGAAACCAAAGGGAAAGAAAGCAACAAATAGAAAATATTAAATTAAAATATATGCTATATTTCTTTGAATGATAAACAATCTATGGTCTGATGTAGCAAATTTTTATGCACCAATAAGGGGACAAGGTGGATGGGAACATTTCAGTTTTAGTTGGTCAGTTCAGTTGCTCAGTCATGGCCATTTCTTTGTGACCTCATGGACTGCAACACACCAGGCTTCCCTGCCCATCACCAACTCCCAGAGCTTGCTCACACTCATGCCCATTAAGTCGGTGATGCCATCCAACCATCTTATCTTCTTTCTTCTCCTTCTCTTCCTGCCTTCAATCTTTCCCAGCATCAGGGTCTTTTCAAATGAGTCAGTTCTTCATGTCAGGTGGCCAAAATATTGGAGTTCCAGCTTCAGTATCAGTCCTTCCAATGAATAGTCAGGACTGATCTCCTTTAGGATTGACTGGTTGGATCTCCTTGCAGTCCAAGAGACTCTCAAGAGTCTTCTCCAACACCACAGTTCAAAGGCATCAATTCTTCGGCACTCAGCTTTCTTTATAGTCCAACTCTCACATCCATACATGTCTACTGGAAAAACCATAGCCTTGACCAGACAGACCTTTGTGGACAAAGTAATGTCTCTGCTTTTTAATACACTGTCTAGGTTGGTCATAGCTTTTCTTCCAAGGAGCAAATGTCTTTTAATTTCATGGCTGTAGTCACCATCTGTAGTGATTTTGGAGCCCAAGAAAATGAATCCAGATTGCAAAGATATTCAAATATAGAGCAAAACCAAACAAAGTACATCTTCAAATTGACAACACTCAATAAGCAGGTGTTCTAGAAATTCATCGCAAATTAACCCAGCAAAGAATGCGCAGGAGTTTTACTGGGAAAACTCGTTATAAGTTTTTTATGAAAGAAGACTTAAATAAATGGAGAGCAACACCATTTTTGTGATTGGTGTGACTTAATATTGTAAATGTCCCACTTCTCCCTCTATTAATCTATAAGTTAAATTCAATTCCAATCAAAATCCAAGGGACATTTTTAAGGAACTTGAAAAATGTATTCTAAAGTTTATATGAAAACATAAAAGCCTAACTGAAATTTGGAAAAGAAGGAGAAATGAAAACCATCAGTAAAAATACATTCAGTAAGAAATAGATTCATGAATATATTTACAAATATCAGAACATCCTTCTAAAGGGGCTTACACAGAGGATGATTCGACTCATGCATCGAGTCTGGAGGCAGGCGAGGGTTGATACTGAAACTAAACAATGCCATTAATGACCCTAAGTCACTCTAAATTTTCCTGACCTGCTGTTCGTAATATGTAGACATTTCTCCCTACCCTTATCACCTCAGAGTATTGTACCTCCAAGGCCTCATATCTACATTTTAGACATGAAAAAGGGGGAAGGAGATTAATGGTTTTCTCTTTTAAATGGTAGTCCTTTTAACTTGGAAAAGTAAAATTCCTTAGGGAATTTTGCCTCCATCTCATTATTTGTAACTATACCACATGGCTAATCCTTGCTGCAAGAGAGGCTGAGAAAACAAATAATTCTTGCTGGGAATATTGCTATCCCAAACAAAGTTGGAATTCTATTTATAAAAAAGAAAGGGAGAATGGATATTGAATACATAATTAGGAGAGTCTGTATTAAGGAGAATGAACAAAGCTAGTGGAGGTGATGGAATTCCAGTTGAGCTATTTCAAATCCTGAAAGATGATGCTGTGAAAGTGCTGCACTCAATATGTCAGCAAATTTGGAAAACTCAGCAGTGGCCACAGGACTGGAAAAGGTCAGTTTTCATCCCAATCCCAAAGAAAGGCAATGCCAAAGAATGCTCAAACTACCGCACAATTGCACTCATCTCACATGCTAGTAAAGTAATGCTCAAAATTCTCCAAGCCAGGCTTCAGCAATACGTGAACCGTGAACTTCCAGATGTTCAAGCTGGTTTTAGAAAAGGCAGAGGAACCAGAGATCAAATTGCCAATATCCGCTGGATCATCGAAAAAGCAAGAGAGTTCCAGAAAAACATCTATTTCTGCTTTATTGACTATGCCAAAGCCTTTGACTGTGTGGATCACAATAAACTGTGGAAAATTCTGAAAGAGATGGGAATACCAGACCATCTGACCTGTCTCTTGAGAAACCTGTATGCAGGTCAAGAAGCAACAGTTAGAACTGGACATGGAACAACAGACTGGTTCCAAATAGGAAAAGGAGTATGTCAAGGCTGTATATTGTTACCCTACTTATTTAACTTATATGCAGAGTACATCATGAGAAATGCTGGGCTGGAGGAAGCACAAACTGGAATCAAGATTGCCAGGAGAAATATCAATAACCTCAGATATGCAGATGACACCACCCTAATGGTAGAAACCGAAGAACTAAAGAGCCTGTTGATGAAAGTGAAAGAGGAGAGTGAAAAAGTTGGCTTAAAGCTCAACATTCAGAAAACTAAGATCATGGCATCTGGTCCCATCACTTCATGGGAAATAGATAGGGAAACAGTGGAAACAGTGTCAGACTTTATTTTTGGGGGCTCCAAAATCACTGCAGATGGTGCTGGCAACCATAAAATTAAAGACGCTTACTCCTTGGAAGGAAAGTTATGACCAACCTAGATAGCATATTTAAAAGCAGAGACATTACTTTGCCAACAAAGGTCTGTCTAGTCAAGACTATGGTTTTTCCAGTAGTCATGTATGGATGTGAGAGTTGGACGGTGAAGAAAGCTGAGCGCTGAAGAATTGATGCTTTTGAACTGTGGTGTTGGAGAAGACTCTTGAGAGTCCCTTGGACAGCAAGGAGATCCAACCAGTCCATCCTAAGGGAGATCAGTCCTGAGTGTTCATTGGAAGGGCTGATGTTGAAGCTGAAACTCCAATACTTTGGCTGCCTCATGCGAAGAGTTGACTCATTGGAAAAGACTCTAATTCTGGAAAGGATTGGGGGCAGGAGGAGAAGGGGACGACAGAGGATGAGATGGTTGGATGGCATCACTGACTCGATGGACATGGGTTTGGGTGGACTCCGGGAGTTGGTGATGGACAGGGAGGCCTGGCGTGCTGCAGTTCATGGGATCACAAAGAGTCAGACATGACTGAGCGACTGAATTGAACTCTTCTAATGATAAACAACCAACCAAACAAATTATCAGTGTACTTCTGGCACAAGTCAGACATATTGACCAAGGAATGGATCAGGATAAGAGAGGATAGGATTAGGTGGAATGGAATGGAACAGAATGTACAGAATAGAACAGAATACTCAAAATAGACCCAGGTATACATGGGAACTTATTTGATAGAGGTAACTCCACAAGTCAGTCTGAAAGGGATGGATTATTTAAAAGATGCTGTTTGGTCCATTGGATAGAGAAAAATAAAGTTGAAACTTTGTTACTCACATATAAAGGCAACTTTCAAATGGATAAGAGACCTACATGTACAAGGTTGTCATAATAGATATGACTACACGAATATTAAGAAGTTCTGTTCACTGAAGGACACAATAGATAAGACTCACACCCGATGACCATTTGGAAGAACATATACACTGTGTTAAAAATTGACCAGGGATTAATATTTAACAGTGCTGTCAAATAGAACTTTCTGTGATGATGAAAATATTCTGTACCTGTACTGTGATATATAGCCACCACCCACCTCAAGTTACTGAACACTCAAAATGGGGCTAGTATAACTGAGAACTCAGTTTAAAATTTTAATTAATTTTAATTTAGTCACACATGGCTCATGTCTACCTTATTGGACACTGCAGAACTAGAGTGTTCAAAGAATTCTAGAAAATCAACAAGAAAAATACAAGACAGTCCAATAGAAACATATAAATAGAACAGGAAGCCTAAACAGCTAGCAAGTATATGAAAAGATCCAAAATCACAATCAGAGAAATGCAAATTAAACAGAGGTGTGCTTATCATTCATTATATTGGGCTCTGCTGATTTCTGCTGTTACTTTGTCACAACAGATTTATGTTTCGATCCAATATTGCCCTAAAGAACATAATGCTTTATGAGACCTGTATTGCAGAAAATATCTGAATATTGAATTAAATCGGTAAAAGAGCAAAAGGGCCAAGAAGAGAGCTGGTGACACTTCACAGGTATTCCAGGAGGCTGCTCTGGGCACAGGTGTAGATACTGTCTTTCAGACAAGCTTCTCAGTCGAATGTGTCAGTTAATCCTCTGCATCTGAAATGACTTGCCTAATCATGTGGCCAGGCCTGGGATTTGATTCCTACAGCATTATGAAGCTTTTAAGATCCTCTCCTCTTTCTTTCCCTTTTTCCTCCTTTAGAACTTTGTAGGAATGGGTTTGTGGAAATTTCTTTTGCTTTTTATGGAAGCTGATCTTGTAAATCTTTCATAAACTAAAGAATATTCAGAGCTGTGAAAGAAAATAATTGGACACTCGTATTTTACTGCACCTTTCCTAAGGCACTATCATGATCTCTTTGTAAATTTACTTTCTAGTTTTTTTTAATTTTGTAAATATTGACAAATTAATGACCTCAAAATCAGAAGTGACACTTCCGTTTTAAAACTGGATCTTTAAAATAATGGAAATTAATGTCTTTGTGGATTTCTAAACATTCTTTCACAACTTCCCTCTTCTTCAAAATAGGCGTGCCCCTTCAATACTGGCAATCACGTGCTAGCAGAAATTTTAGTTATACAAATTTATTTCATTCATCACCACCATTATTACCAGTTATCAGTCTGAAAGTGGAAGCGTTAGTCGTTCAGTCATGTCCGATTCTTTGCTACCGTATGGACTGTAGCCCATCAGCTTCCTCTGTCCATGGAATTTTCCAGGTAAGAATACCAGCGTGGGTAGCCATTCCCTTCCCCAGGGGATCTTCCTGACCCAGGGACTGAACCAGGTCTCTTGCATCGGAGGCAGATTCTTTACTGTCTGAGCCACCAGGGAAGCCCCAGTTATCAGTCTACTTCCAAATAAAAATCAAACTGGAATTTAGCACATATCTGGCTATTGAAAAATTTAAGTATTTCCATTTCAGAGAAGAGAGCCTGGGCAATTAATCAAATTCAGAATTAAAAAAAAAAAAAAAAAAACTTAGTTTCTTAACTAAAATAATTCTTTTGCTTCTCCCAAGCCAGGGAAAGAAAAAAATGTTGGAGCAAATCCAGCATATATGACTGAGATTTGAGAGATTTTAGGAAAATTTTTTACCTGCTTCAGCCTTGCTAACTAGTTGACGTCAATTACTACAGCTTGTTGGGAGGAAGATCTTTGTGGGTTTTGTATTTGTTCTTTGTCTTGTTTTTTTGTTGTTGTTGCTGATTTATTCACGTCATTTAAGCACATATATATGATATATATATATATGGAGAAGGAAATGGCAAACTACTCCAGTATTCTTGCCTGGAAAACCTCATGGCCGGAGGAACCTGGTAGGCTACAGTCCATGGGGTCGCAAAGAGTCGGACACGACTGAGCGGCTTCACTTTCACATTTTAAGGACATATATGTATGTCTCCTACTATATGCCATACATTGTTTTAGGCCCTGGGAATGCAATACCCTTGAGCCCTTATTGCACTTATAATCCAGAAAGGGGAAACAAACAATTAAGGAATTTAAATAAGATGTCATTAAGTGCTCCTCTAAGATAAAGAACACTGTGAGAGCTCAGAGCAGAGGCAACCAGAGTAGGCGAGACTAGCGATTCAAGTCAGGCTTACTGAAGAAAGGGACAGTTAAGCAGAGCCCTGGAAGATGAGCCAGACCCAATCCTGTGGAAAAAAGAATGTGAAAGGAATGCATTCCAGGCACAGGGAGCTATAGCAGGGACTAGCAGGAGATGAAGCTGGATGGAGTAAGTTACAAACAGAAGCATGGGATGATTAGATGAACCTTTCAAACACAACATTCTGCCTGCAGAGTAAGCATGGAGAGTGATTAAACCTGTCAGGAATCCAAATAAAAGCACGAAGATAGAGAAAAAGGATTTATGGAAAAGGTAAATCCCCAAGACGGCTGATTGATTAGCTGTGGGGGGTGGGGTGGGGAGAGAGCAGTTGACCCCAGGCCTTACTTGAATTTTAGCCACAGTGGTGAGCAATTAATCACTCAGTTACCTCCACCCAAATGCAGGGGAGGCTGGGAAATGAGGGTTGGCTCTGTGCCCATAAGTAGAATGAAGTGGGTTGAGGAGCACATTGCATCATCTGTGCTTTCACGTCAGCCAAAATTGATTCAACTTCCCAAGCTGAGCTCCAGATCGGTAGGTGCAATTGAATACTAACGCATTTGTTTTCACCATTTTTCTGGGTTGAAGAGCGTTCAAAGGTTGAACAATCACTTGGACATTCCATGTTTTCTGTTCTACCTGACAATGTCTGGTTCAACTTCCCAAATAATTCCCCTGCTTTTGTTACCGAAAGCAGGGTCTAGTTGCTTGCCGCTCAAAAGCCATTAAAGAGGCCAGATTGTAGAAAGGAAAGTTTGCTTTATTTTGGATGCCAGCAACCTGTGGGGGTAGGGGTAGGGAGTAGGGATGCCTGGGGTGCCTGTCCAGAGGCTGACTCCCCTCCTGACAATCAGGGGGCAAGAGGTTTTAGAGCTTAAAATTCCATGGATGGAGGAGCCTGGTGGCCTATAGTCCATGGGGTTGCAAAGAGTCGGACACAACTGAGCGATTTCACTCACTCACTCATAGGCAAAGTGGGGCTACCTGCAGAAACAGCAGTCAGATCTGACAGTCATCTTGAAATTGGTCATTGGTGGTCTGACCAGCATCATGTTGTTATAAGCACAGTTAGTCTTCAGTTCCAGAGTCAGTTTGTTTCCATTTCTTGAGGCCAGTTCTCAGAACTGTGGCAACTGACATCATGGTTACAGTCTGGTCATCATGTAATTAACTTCTCCACCTGGTGGGAGTTTCAGTATCTATAAGACAGCTCACGGAATGTGGCTCAGAAAATTATCTATAGCCCTTGAGAGGGAACTAAAGGCCCTTGACTCTTCTTAATGACAACATTATTATCATTTAGTGTCCTTTGACTGTTTTCCTTTGTTTCTGCATGTTCTCACTTCTCTGATTAAACTTATTCTTTGGCTAAGTTTTTTCCATAGACTAAGGCGGGCAGAGGACCGTGGGGGTTGGGAGGGGCAAATACCACAGGGTCCTGCTCCATTTCACTTTCGTTTTCTGAGAAAATAGATTTTTAACTTCCATGCTTAGATACTTCTATGTTTTCTCTTTCAGCAAAATATCATCTCAACCAAGATGACCATATTAGTTATCTATTACTATTTTAAAAATTGCTCCAAATTTTAGTGGCTTAAATAATAACCTATTATTATCTCTTGTAGTTTGGCGGGGTGGGGATTGGTCATGAATTCAAACAGGGCACAGTGGGAAGCATGGTGACTGTGTCTGGGACTTCAGCTCGAAGAGTCATATGGCTTGGGAGTGGAGCCATATAAAAGCTTGCTCATTGATGCATCTGGAAGTTGATGCTGGCTTTCAGCTGGGGCCTTGCAGTCCTCTTGAGCCTCCCCATCTGGTTTGATTTCCCACACAGAATAGAAGCTGGGTTCCAAGGCAAGTATTCTGAAAGGGCCAGGCAGAAGCTGTATCTTTTTTAAAAAATTTGGCTGCACTGGGTCTTAGTTGTAGCATGCAGGATCTTTCTTGCTGTGTGTGGGATCTTTCTTGCAGCATGCAGGATCTTCAGTTGCAGCATGAGAGATCTAGTTCCCTGACCAGAGATCGAACCCCAGCCTCCCTGTATGGAAATGTGGAATCTTAACCACCAGGGCATGAAGGAAGTCCCTGAAGCTGCATCACTTTTGTGGCTCAGCTTCAGAAGCCACATATCACCACCTTCATCATTCCCCACTGACCAGGGCTGTCTCAAGCCCTGTCTAGACTCAAAGAAGAGTACCTACATGCCCTCTCTTGTGGGGAGGCGTGTTAGCCACATCTCACAAAGAACATGTGAGATGGGATCAATGTATTGGTGCAGCCATTTTTGGAAACTATGCTACGAATGATCAATTCATTTTAATTTGAAAGAAGCACAAATCTCAGGACAGCTTTGGTGCTCACCATTAATCCTTTTTAAACTAGTGTGTCTGAATGGGTCTCTCTTCTAAAAATAGGTAAATGAAATGAGTGAATACATCTTCAGTCCTCTCTAAGTTGTCAGTGAAAAGATCTCTTCTTACTCAAAGTTACTATCTCTTTGAAGATAATTACCAGAAATTGTACTAGGGATAAGCCAGTAACATAAAAGTAACTCTGTTGGCTAATTGGACCCTTTGAGTGGCAAAGTGACAGAATTGAATTCAAGCTATTTTAAATAGGTAAAGATTCATTATTTCATGAATCTGAAAAGTCCAGTGGCTCAGATGGACTCAGTCATAGCTGGATTCAGAGACTCAGAGGATATTCTCAGTCCTTATCTCTTTCCATTTCTCAGTTCTTGATTCCTCTGCCCTGCTTTACTCCCAAGGAGGTTCTTTCCCTGTGGTGACACAGATGGGTTGCCAGCATCTCCAGACTCAAACTGACTTGAGTGCTTGTATGATCTTGGGAGATAAGCTTCCTCTGAGCCTCCTCTTTGTTGTTTTTTAGCTGCTAAGTCATGTCTGACTCTATTGTAACCCCATGAACTGTAACCCACCAGGCTCCTCTGTCCATGGAATTTCCCATGGGTTATCATTTCCTTCTCCAAGGGATCTTCCCCACCCAGGGATTGAACTCCCATCTCCTGCATTGGCAAGTGGATTCTTTACCACATAGCCACCAGGAAAGCCCAACCCTCCTCTTAGCATCCTTAATAATGCCTGGAAAAGGATTCTGGACCTGTTTGGTCACATGGGGGGAGTCACTGGGTAGGTTACTGTTCTGGTATGTATTAGGATTCTCCAGATAAACAGAACCAGTAATATACATAGAGACATAAAATGTGATTTATATAGGGACTGGCTCATGTGTTATGGAGGCTGAGAAGTCCCATGATCTACCATCTACAAACCAGGAAAACGGGTGTTATAATTAACTCTGAATCCAAAGATCTGAGGATTGGGGTGATGATGTAAATCCCAATCTGAGTCCAAGAGCCTGAAAACCAGAAGCACTGAAGTCCACGGGCAGGAGAAGGTGGGTGTCTCAGCTCAGGGTGAGCTCATTTGCCCTTCCTCTGCCTCTTTGATCTACTCCTTCCCTAACTGATCGGATGGTGCCCACCTACACTGGTGAGGGTGGTCTTCTTCACTTAGGCTCCCAATTTAAATGCTAATCTCTCCTGAAGATGCTCACAGACTTACCTAGAAATAGTGTTTCACCAGCAATCTGTGCATCTCTTAACCCAGTCAGGTTGGCATACAAATTTTACAGTCGCAAGGTAGAAGGGAACTCTGGCCAGCCAGAGTCACCCTTTGGCAGGGACCCTTAGTCGTAAGATCCAGGATCTTAGGATTGGCCTCCTCAACAGGTGTCACAGGAGTAGCTCCTGAGTGAAACAGCTCCTGGTATAAGTATCAGATGACAGGTGTAAGGAGTTGAGCTCCAAATTTAACAGCTGTAACCAAAGCTAGTATAAGTTTTAATTCCTCATCAAACTTTGGTCTAGACTCTTGGTAGAGCTGAAGGAGAGAAAGTCAACTTGTCAAACTCAAGTTAGGAGAACCCAATGAGCAACCTCCTGCACACTTATGCTATCAAGTGGGGTGACTAAACCCTTTTCACTTTGTAAGTTTAGAATGTCAGATTTTTCTCATAACCATATGTTCATTACTATTTTATCTTTGAAATAGCATAGCTGGACTTCGATCTTAACCTACACTGAGGTTTATAGGTCTCCTGTGGAAAGCTAAGATTAAAATCTACTCGGCATTAAATCATAAAGGAAAAATGACCTGCCTTATCCTGTTGGAACATGAGTTATGAATTCATGCTTAGGTGTTTTATGACTACCTATCATAACTTTTATTAGTGCTTCCATTAATATTGCCAGTCATGAGCCATAAAATCAACTCTGAGTGTATCCACAGGCTTTTATGAAACTCTTTCTGAATCACTAGTTTTTCTGTAAATTATGTAAAACATCTTTGTAAAAGAGTGAAAATCCAGATGGTTTTGGTTTAGCATTCACATTTTCTGAGAGTCGAATCAGAGCTGCTCACAGCTGAGGGGGCACTTAGAAGTCATCAGGTCCTATCCATTTCTTCCAAGGGGAGTGCAGGCAATCAATACTGTTAGTAGAATGAATGAATCTCCATGACACCATGCTGCTGGTAAACATATTACCTCACAATATCCTAGGTTTCTTTTGTTGTTGTTTGCTTGCTTTTAAGAAGAGTTCTATCAGAAATTTGCCCTGATTGTTTTTCTTTTGGGGCTTCCCAGGTGGCTCTAGTAATAAAGAACCCACCTGTCAATGCAAGAGATGTAAGAAACACAGTTTGATCCCTGGGTCAGGAAGGTCCCCTGGAGGAGGGCACAGCAACCCACTCCAGTATTCTTGCCTGGAGAATCAATTAGCCTCCACGTGGCAGATGCTACACTTTTCATTTCCAGATGACCTGGCTTCCTGGGGTTCCACTTTCTCAAGCATCATGTCCTCTGTTCTGTCCAACTTTCTGCATGTGTCATAGTTGTCTTAACCATCTGTATCTTGACTACTTGACTTTGGCCATGTTCCTATTTTCACTGGGGATAGTTGTTCATTGTATTATAAATTTGTCAGTCTCTTTGTTTTCTGGTCCCCATTTATGCATCTTATTCACAGTGGTATCTCAGGAGGCAAGAAAATTATCTCCTGGAGTCCAGATACCTTATTTCAAGGCCTTTGCTGGACTGAAACAAAGAATCAGAAAAACCAAGATGAGCTTTGTCTGGCATTTTCTCTATGTGGAACATGAATATCAGTCTATGGTTTGCAGCACCCTCTTTCTTCCTACTTTAAGGGAGACTCTTCTCTGACTTTGATCATCAGGTCATTCTTTTTTTCTCCCTGAACCATCAAAGACTATTACAAGGTTTCATTGATCTCATCCACAGGTCCTGGTAGGATCCTTGGATGAAATTGTGGCAGGATAATATTCTGAGATGTTACCTAAGATTTTCTTTCCTGAATTTCTTTTACTTTTTGACTTTATTCATTTAGTCAATGCATACATTGCCTCCAGGACAGGTTGTTAACAGCAGAAAAGCAAAGAAAAGCTTTTTAAATCTCTGAAGCTTGTGCTTTTGGACATTCAAAAAAAAAAACCCTCAGCCCAGAGGGAACTCAGGTCATAAAAATTAGATGGGGAAAGTTGTGTTATCTGCAGTCAGAATCTGCTTTTCTTGCTGTCACACCCCCTGCTTCTCTTCATCTCTACCTGTGGTCTGTGGAGCTACATGAATTTGTTCAGATTAGAGAAAGAGAAAGGAGAAACCCTCTGTATGTTTGGAAATCCAAGACCAGAATAAAACATGGGCGCCCCTGAGAAAGATGCCAGACGTGAGGGTTTTCTCCTACCCAGAAGGAGCAGAATGGGTGGAAGTATCTAAATGATGTGTCCAGGCAACCAAAGATAGCCTCACAAAGCCCTGCTCTTTCCAGTGCAACTTGGGACGTGGCAGAATGATTTCCCTTGAGCCTGAGCGTAGCACAGAAGTTGAAAGTCATGCTAAAACAGAGGCTTAAAACAGAAATTAGTGAGTATAAGTAGATTCTGTGTTTCTTCACCCAGATTCTCTTCCTAGTGTCAGTTCATCAAATCTCCAGCTGCTGGGAATACCGTCTTCAGAACCTATGCCCCCTGCCCCACTCCAGGAAGTGACCTCTGTCCAGTACTGACCGATGCAAGAATAAAATGGCCCCACCGTCTCACCTCAGTTTGAGACAGCTCTGAAGAGCCATCCTCATGCTAGAATTCTCAGAAGGATTGTCTGAGGATCAGTCAGCTGAATGCAACCACTTGGCAGGAACGCTTCCTGCTCTGCCCATTCCTGCCTCCCTCACTTTCTTCCAGGTTTATCTCCTAAGAACTCTCCCCAGTAAAATTTCTAACTCAGTTCTCCATTTCATTCTGTTTCCAGGAAACCCAATCTAAGACATCCACATAACTGAGCTTGTTATTTGAGAACTCATAATTCTGCATCAAACGTAATTTTTCCAGATTTGGAGATACATTATTTTAGAGATTCCTGGTGCATATACTTTTTTAACTCTGCTCATCTTTGGCTTCAGTTCCCTTGAACCAATTTTACTTCTACTCTCTCCTGTCTGATTATGATTATGAAAGTGAAACAAAATAGGAAAGGAGTGTTTTAACCTTTACTGTATAGCTTGTTACCATCATTGTCCAAACATTAGACCGGTGTCTCCTTGGCCATCATTTTTCCTTTTTAAGATCTATTCTCTTAGCAGTTTTCACATATGCAATCCTGTATTAACTAGAGTCACCATGCTGTGCATTGCCTCTTCATGTCTTATTTACTTTATAGCTGGAAGTTTGTACCTTTGGTCCATCTCTTTTCAGTAAAGTAAAATGACTCCTTGCTTCGTCTTTAGTGTCTTTCAAAATGTCATCTCCTTCTAAGGTTTTAGCTTTTATTTTTCAATCAGATAAACTTCACTAATTTTATATCTTAAGATGGATGATGACTTCAGGTCCCCAATCAGTTTATAGAGACCTCCTCTGCAAGTCCCACCTAAGAGTTCTAGGAGATCACTTCAGATTGTAGGGGTAGTTGGCATCTTCTGTTTTATTTGCAAACTTGAAAACCTCAGCTGAAAGTGACATAGAACAGTCTCATTTAATGCCCTGTCTAATAGGCAATAACTTAAATACCTGTCATCAAGTTGGTGTTTAAATTCAACCAACGTATCCAATACAATGGAAAACCATAAAACCCCTAAAAATATTCAGAGTGATTTATGGGTAAAATCATGACATGAAAAATGTCATTGTCAAATAAAAGAATAAGTTATTGAAGACTATAGGCAAACAGGTTTTGTGTTTTTATTTTTAAAAGGATATGTGTTTGGTGTATATATATATATATATGTGTGTGTGTGTATAAACACACATATGTTCATATATGCATAGAAAACATCAGGAATAATGTATTAGTATATTAACAGTAATCATATTTGGGGAGTGGAGTTGTGAGATTTGAAAAGTGCACAGAAGAATTTATTCTTATTTAATATTCGTAAGTATTTGAATTTTTATAATAACAAATCACTATTTTAATAAATTAAAAAAAGAGCACTTCCATGAGAACATGTAGTGTAACTATTATGTTCTAGTCTGTTTATTTTAAAGTGGGCTTTTCAAGAAAATCCCAAGGACGGAGGAGCCTGGTAGGCTACAGTCCATGGGGTTGCTAAGAGTCGGACACGACTGAGCAACTTCACTTTCATTTTTCCCTTTCATGCACTGGAGAAGGAAATGGCAACCCACTCCAGTATTCTTGCCTGGAGAATCCCAGGGAGGGCAGAGCCTGGTGGGCTGCCATCTATGGGGTTGCACAGAGTCGGACACAACTGAAGTGACTTAGCAGCAGCAGCAGCAGCCTGGGAGACAAATCTGGGTTTCACTGTCAGTTCTGCTGTAAACCAATTTAGATACAGAAATAGGCTATGCAAGAGGTAGCATTATTTCATTGCTTTAAATTTTTTCCAAATTGGTATATATATATGTATAACTGATTCCTTTATTGTACACCTGAAATGAACACATCCTTGTAAATCAACTATACTTTGATAAAGAAATATTTTTAAGTATCCAAGTAATTTTAAAATATTTGTAAGTTATTAAAGAACATATATGTAACATATGTAAATTATGTGGCATGATATTATGCCTCTCCATGAATTTGTTATCCAGCACAAAAATCTTCAAATTTGACATTAAGCTAACATTCTCCTCTCTTGCTATCCTGTCCATGTAACCATCTGCCTGAGTTTTGCATTTATCATCCTCCCACTTTTGAAAACACATAGTTTTACACATGCCTTAGCAGCACATTTTGTCTTGTTTGTTTTTGAGTGGTGGTCTCATATAGTATGAATCTTCTGGGAATTGCTTTTCACTCAAAATTATGTTTCTAAGGCTCATCCTTGTGGGTAGCTGTAGTTCACTGATTTTCACTGCTGTGTATTACTTCATTGAATAAATAGACTATCAAAATTTATTTCCTGTCATTGGATTTGGGGGATATTTTCAATTGTTTCTGCTGCTACAGAAAGTGCTGCTGTGAACATTCCAAAATATGTGCAAATTTCTCTAGGATGTATACGTAGGAGTAGAATTTTGGAATCTAGGTAGATTTATAAGAAACTGCCAAATTAGTTTAAAAAGTGACTTATAAATTTACACATACTGTACATCATAATATACACTGAAAATTCATGTTTTTCCACATTCTCATCCTTGGCTTTGACAGGTGTTTAATCTAGTAGTAATGTTAGTCACTCAGTAGTGCCCGACTCTGTGCGACCCTATGGACTGTAGCCTGCCAGGCTCCTCTGTCCATGGAATTCTCCAGGAAAGAATACTGGAGTGGGTTGCCATTTCCTTCTCCAGGGGATCTTCTTGACTGAGGAATCGAGCCAGGGTCTCCTGCATTGCAGGGAGATTCTTTAGCATCTGAGCCACATATCAACAGTATTTCAAATGGGGTCTTAATTTCTATTCTATTTACTAAAGAGATTGATCACTTTTTTTGTGTGCATTTTTCTGCATTTTTCTTTTGTAAAGCACCTGTTCATAGTTGTCTACTTACAATGCCCTTACACTGTAGGCACTTCATAAATGTTTGTTGAATAAATGGATGAATTCTCATACAGCAAAATAAGACTTAGGAGATGTACTTGTTAATTTAAGAATGATGTTTAACCACAAAGAACCATGGGCCTTACCCCCTTACATTGTAGTTTACTTTCATTGTATAGTCAATGTTATATAAATGTTACATAATGTTATATGTAATGTCAAAGATAGCTGAGCTTATTCTTTTGCATGATGGATTTTTTTATTTTAAAAAGTCTTTATATAATTATCTTAAAGATGATTTTTGCATATTATCTTTAGGGAAGTTCTATTATTTACTTTTAATAGCAACAGAGGAGTTCTAAATTTTGTTCTAGAAGCTAAACAATGCAATTGTGCTTCTGCTCTCAGAATTAAACATTTTTTCAGAAAAACATGAATATTGGATCTAATTCCAACAAACAAATTAGCAGGATTTTTTTCTAACAAAATGAGTAATTTAAGTGAATAGTTTTGTGGATGTGATTTTATTCTATGTTCAAGAAAAAGTATAAATAGCTATTCCTGTCACTGTTGTGTACTAATTCTTGTGAAAAGATATGTCATTAGAAGAAAACAATATTGATTTTTTTAAATAAATTTATTTATTTTAGTTGGGGGCCAATTACTTTACAATATTGTAGTAGTTTTTGCCATACATTGACATGAATCAGCCATGGGTTTACATGTGTTCCCCATCCTGAACCCCCCTCCCACCTCCCTCCCCATCTCATCCCTCTGGGTCATCCCATTGCCCCAGCCCTGAGCATTTGTCTCATGCATCGAACCTGGAATGGCTCTGTTTCACATATGATAATATACATGTTCCAATGCTATTCTCCCAGAACGTCCCAATATTGAGAAAATTCTATCAATTACCTTTATTTTTATGATTTTTTTCCTAAATATTTCCAAATTAGAAACAGGCGATTATTACATAATTCTGTCTGACAGGTGTTCCACAGAAGCATGATTAAAAACTACCTTTCTCTAGGGAGACCAATTAAGTAAGGAAGGCATTTGACAGCAAAAAAAAAAAAAAAGTTGGGATTTCCTTGGTGGTCCAGTAGCTAGGACTCTGTGCTACCAATGCACAGGGACCCGGGTTCGATACCTGGTCAGGGAGTTAGATTCCACCTGCCACAACTAAATATACTGCATTTGGCAGCTGGGACCTGGCACGGCCAAAAAAAAAAAGTCAAATAGGAGTTTAACTTCTACATGTCTTCTCCAGCATGTCCCCTAAGGATGTTATGGGAATGTTCTTCTCAGGTCTCCCTCCAGAAAAAAACTTACCATTTAGCTGGATTGACAGATATAATCAACAAACAATCTATAACAGAAATAAGAAAGAGTTTTATTTGAACCACACTGAGGATATAGCCCAGGAGACAGCCTCTTAGATAAATCTAAAGAACTACTCTGGAGAAACATGTTTTTCAGTATAGTTGTATATCTTGTCAGAACAAAGAACATCAAAGGAGTCAGTGGTATGTTCCTTAAATGTTAAAAAAAAAACAAAAAACAAAAACCGATCAGCACATACACAGCAAGTCAGTGTGGCCTTGACACCTGGAAAGGGAGTTTTATCACTGAAGGAAAACCAGCATGGGCGTCCCAGGAAAGGAGGCATTTAATCTTTGTCTTCAACATGGACATTCTTTTCTTCTGGTCAGTCACCTTTTTCTTTAATAATTAAAGCAGATGTACAATGTATGTTTGATAGGCCGCAAACAGAACATATTAGCATAAAATTCAGATTAACTTGTGCGTAACTCAGGATGACTTCCCTATACCTCATTATGTAAGAATTTCTCATCAGCTGTAAAAAATGCAGTTAGCCAACAAGCTCCATCTGTTGGTGCCTTCAGACTCTGCTTCAGCCTTCAAACCAAGGCCACTCATCCAGGGTAGACCTCGGTCTATGGCTTGGCATGGTGAAGGTACCGGCCATTTCTGCCCTAAGTGGGGATCCTCATGGGCAAGCTTAGCTCTTGAGCTCCCCATTATGTTAGCCGAGACTGTCAGTCCTGCTGTCATAGTCTGAGGCTCTCCCTCCCCAGTGCTGTTTCCTCCCCAGTTCATCTCCAAATTTTGTTCTGGCTACCCCTCAATCACCTCACGGGAAGAGTTGACTCATTGGAAAAGACCCTGATGCTGGGAAGGATTGGGGGCAGGAGGAGAAGGGGACAACAGAGGATGAGATGGCTGGATGGCATCATCGGCTCGATGGACATGAGTTTGGGTAAACGCCGGGAGTTGGTGATGGACAGGGAGGCCTGGCATGCTGCGATTCACGGGATTGCAACAAGTCGGACACGACTGAGCGACTGAACTGAACTGACCCCTCAATCAGCCTTTTGCCCTCCTAACTCTCTCTTGGTGTCAGCTTCCCCCAGTACCCAACTGACACATCTTTAAGTAAAATGCTGGATGGGAGCATTTGTTTCTAGTGACATGCATATACAGTATGTAGATGACTAAAGTCCACTACAGAGAAAAACTGTTAGTAACTATTTTGATTGACTTTGGATTGATAGAGTAGTGATTGGGCTTTTGAAAGCAAGCAATGTTTCCATCATAAAAGACCATGGATTTGAGAAATGTATCCATAGCTTGAAAGTGCTTTACATTAAAAAAAATTTTTTTACAAGTGGCAATATTCAATGTAGAAAACCTCATGGCATCATTACTTGATAATACTGATATTAGTGGCTATCACTTATTGAGTACTGACTCTATGGCAAGGAAATGTGCTAAGCATTTTACATACATTATCCCATTTAGTTCTAAAGGCTGATGTCTAAACAATATTAACTCATGAATTAGTTAATTGCTCTTAAGCTTTTTGGCTGTAGCCAGGAAGTACATTAGCACTACATCTGGAAATTGCTATCCTGGCTATATAATGAATGTGTTCACTCAAATGTTAATGTACAATGGTGGATCTTAGGAACAGAAATGTTCCAGTGTTTATTAGCTTAGTCCAGTAAAGTGTATACCATAGGAGTAATTATGAGCTTTGTAAGTACTTTATTTATTTAGAGAAAGTACTGTTTTCTCTAGGTGAAAAGAATCACATTTCTAACACATGACTTGGAAAATTATGATAAATCTGTGTTTGATTTATACCATTTCCATTCATGTATTTCTTTTGAAATCTGAGTCAATGGATAGGAAATACATTTTTCTTATGTAGTGTATCGTCAGGCCACTCAGAATGGCTATTCTCTTGCTCTCTGTACGTCCCCTGCTTGACAGTGCCTGGTGAACATGATTTCCCCTCCCACCCTGCCACCTGTCGATTGTTCTAGAGTGACTCCACCTGCTAGTTTACTAAAGGGATACATCTGCCCTCGGGACGGTTGTGAGGGTTGTTAACCTGAGCAGGTTTTAGGGACATGCCCTGGATGATGATTTCCCTGGTAACTGATGAGCCAACCTGATGTCAATTCTGCCTGTAAATGAAAGCTCCCTTACCCCCAACACCCACTAGCGAAGACGCCATGTCCTGTCTGCCATCTACAGTGGGATGTTGCCCCGGGACCTTTTGCTTCAGAGCTGGGTGTAAGATCCCCTATCCAATAAACCATTGATGTCTCGGTTGCCATCTCTGGGCTCTTTCTTTGGTCTTGAGGCTGGGCAACTACCAGGCTTGCAGGTCTTCAGGATGTAGCCCAATAGGGAGTATATCGAGAACAGGAAAAGTTGCCTGAGAGTGGAGCCAACACTACCAGCTCCCAAGGTATGGACCCCTGACTATTTGGAATGAGGTTGGGTTTAGTTAAATGCTTTTCCTATCATTGATTTTTCTTCTTTAGCCTGTTTATATGGTGGATTATGTTGATTTTTGTTTTTTTAATGTTGAACTATCCTTGTCTACGTGGAATAAATCCCACCTGGTAATGGTATACGTTTTTTTTTTTTTTTTTTTACAGATTGTTGGCTTTGCTTTGCTAATATTTTATTGAGGACTTTGCGTCTGAGTTCTTTTTTGTTTCTTCAATGCTGCACATGGGCTTCCTCCAGCTGTGGCAAGCAGGGGCTGCGCTCTAGTTGTTGCAGTACACAGGCTTCTTATTACAGTGTCTTCTTTTATTTTTTAAGCACAGGCCCTGGGGTGCTTGGGCTTCAGTAGTTGTGGCACAGAGGCTTGGTTGCCCTGCCTGTGGCATACAAGGTCTTCCTGGATCAGTGGAACCTATGCCCCCTGTATTGGCAGGTGCACTTTCAACCATTGGACCACCAGGGAAGTTCCGCATCTAAGTTCTTGAGAGAATTTGGTGTGTAGATTGCTTTTTGTACTGTTTTTGTCTGGTTTTGGTATCGGAGTAATACTGGCTTTATAAAATGATTTGGAAAGTGCCCCCTTTCCTTCTATTTTCTGGAAGAGTATATAAAACATTAATTTGTTTATGTAAAAAATACATTAATTTCTTTAAAAATTTGAAAGAATTTTCCTGTGGAACAATCTGGGCCTGGAGATTCTATTTTTGGCTTTCAGGTTACAAATATCATGTTTCAAGAATCATGTAGATTATAATTCATGCTGGTTGAGCTTTGATATTTTGCATTTTTTCTCTGGCTGTTTTTAAAGGAAAGAGGAAAACATTAAACAAGAGAGTCACATATAATAAACAGATTTTACTAGTAATTTGAGACATTTGCAGAGTGTGAAGTATCTTCTACTCAGGATTTAACTTTTATGGACTTGTTAATCATGAAACTAAACCATTGCTAAGTACAACATTGAGGGCCTTGTTTATTGGTTTTTCTTTCTTTCATCCCAAATATCTGATTTTATTGGCTCTCTTCAGATTATTGAAAGTAAATGATTCAATTTTTATACAACGCAAACCCCAAGGTCCTTTCATACATGGAGTCTAGAAAATAGAAACATCTTCTGCTATTGAAATATTACTCCAGATTGTTGTTGTTTAGTCACTAAGTCATGTCCGACTCTTTTCAACCCCATGGACTGTAGCCACCCCCTCCAGGCTCCTCTGTCCATGGGGCTTCCCAGGCGAGAATACTAGAGTGGGCTGCCATTTCCTTCTCCAGGGGATTTTCCTGACCCAGGGATCAAACTCGTGTCTCTGCGTTGGTAGGTGGATTCTTTACCACTGAGCCACCAGGGCAGCCCCAATACTCTAGATATGTGTTTGTATTTTTACAGTTGTATTGGTCTCATACACAAATACAAATAGCAGGATAAACATACCTTCCAATGATGATAAGCATTTAAGAAAATGCATATATGCATTTTATAAACCTAGTATTCAAGAATGTTTCCTCTTTTACATCTCTGAGTCATTTGGGAGTATTTCTTCTGTGTGGTCTTGATTTTATAGGGTGCATTGGCTAGTGTAATGCTGGCAGCAGGAACAATATAAATTGCAGTAAATCAAATTAACTACATTACAATGCTCCTGGTAAAAGTTAATCAGAGAAAAATGTATATTTTATTTCCTTTATTGAAAAGAAAAGCTTGGATTGTTTAATATGATACTTAATAGGGAAAAGGCCAGTTGTTTGAGTACATTGAGGAGTGGTAAAATCAGTCTTTTACTTTGTTCAATTAAAGATACTTGATCAAAGAATTGCAATGTTCCTCCTTCTGAGACAAATAGAATCTTCAGTTTGAAAGTATTGTTTTCACTTAAGAATCATTTTCTAACAATTTTGAGTGTACCTATCATAGTGTTAAACAGAACACTATTGTAACTTTGTTTTGAATTCAACTGCTGCTCTCTGCTGATTGGAAATTAAAAGTGCATTTAGGGTGATTTCAAAGGCACCCATTATTAACTTGAAGAAACATAGGTCTGAGGCAAGAATATTTTCAGCTTTCATAATAACTCACAATAACCCATGATTTGGGATTTACATTCTGTTTTCATTATAGAAATTTAGAAGTATACAATTTAATGTGGTTTATGAAAATATCCAATTATCCATGAGCCTCCAAACGTTCTAATAAAAATGGAACCCAATCAACTGAGTGGCAATTCAGTGATACTGGGAAAGAGAAATTTAATTCCATGACCTAAGAAAGCCATCTGAGGAGGGTGCTTTTCTTGTTGTCTTTTTAGGCCTAGTGCCTTGCATTAATCCTGCTCTACAGAAGACACTCAAAAAATACATGTTAATTAAACACCAAATCATATTCACCTGGCTTCCCTGGTGGCTCAGACAGTAAAAAATCTGCCTACACATGTGGGAGACACAGGTTTGATCCCTGGGTCGGGAAGATCTCCTGGAGAAGGAAATGGTAGCCCACTCATGTATTCTTGCCTGGAGGATTCCATGGACAGAGGAGCCTGGCAAGCTACAACCATGGGGTCACAAAGAGTCGAATGTGGCTGACTGAGTGATTAACACTTTCACTTTCATATTCAAATAGCTTCTTATTTTTTCTCAAAAGGTCTAGGTGCCTCACACACAGATGAATTATAGAATAGAAAAGAATACTAATGACTTTAATCAAACAGAAGGAAATGGAACAAGCAAAGAAGCTAATTCAAAATAAAGAAACAAGTTTGGAGGTGGTAAAACAGCCTTTGATAAACATATGGATTTGGTTTCACGTGAACAGACTAAAAATACAGTGACTCATAAACACTCGATCAAGTATTATGGAATTTTTGAATTGACCTTTTTGCCTTAGGCATCTTACCTAAGATTGCCTTAAGCATCTTACCCTCAGGTGAGTCAAGTATTAGCTAGGCTACTATTAGTAATCCTTGGATAAGTACTGAGATTTTTGCTCTACACTATGAAAACTACATACCACCTCATAGGACTTGGACAACGATGGTCTACTACTGAATACAGCTCCTTTCAAAAGCATTTTTTTCTAGGTAATTGCCCAAGAAACATACTGGAGAGGAAGTATACACTGGAAATGGTACACCATCCTGTCCTGAACTGAAAGTTGCAGATTCCAAATGTCAGTTGCCAATTCTTATTCTCTTTCTGGGAGATCCCCCTTCTTTCTGCTCCCTATCCCTCACTGCTGCCTGCAAGATACTTAAAGTTGACCGCTGCCCAACCTGCTCATTTAGGGCTGGCCCTGCTATGGCTAGACGTGGGATCAGCCTCTGCTTGGAGTGCGGCCAACCTCATTCCAAGTGCCGTACTCCTAGGTTCACCGTCACATGACGGCTGGGGAAGAGCACTTCACTACATTGCAGCAGTCAGAAAGAACACAGAGCCTGCCACCGAGGGGCAGACTGTAGCCGCAGTGATGACCCTGCCAACGCAATTCGAGTTGGCTTGCCTCAGGCTAACACCACATCTTATATTTGTTTGAGGCAAACCCAGGAATGCCAAGATAACCAGGGGCATGTTGAAGCCATCATTCTTGACTGGCTCAAACTACATCTTGGAGAAAAGTATGAACAGCAGGGATTTGAGAAAGAACTATACACATAACTTACCCAATTACATTTTCACAATTATTTGACTGTCTTTCCAAACACACAAAA
Source organism: Okapia johnstoni (assembly GCA_024291935.2). Classification (NCBI taxonomy): domain Eukaryota; kingdom Metazoa; phylum Chordata; class Mammalia; order Artiodactyla; family Giraffidae; genus Okapia; species Okapia johnstoni. The sequence continues at coordinate 127,108,573 of CM044308.1, read as the reverse complement.
TTAAAAAAATGCACTTACTATGTTAGATTTTGAATTTTAAATGGACCCAAAATGTAAGCATATTGGTGTTAGTCTTTGGCTGGTTTAAAACATTCCTCTTGGGGATAAAATATCCACAAACAAATCTAAGCACAAACTGTTCTATAGGATTACCCTTGTATATCTTCAATCTTATGTAATTTACCACTGCAGAAAATGACTCTAGGATAAGCTCCCAGGAATAATATCCCAAATCTTACTACAAAACGGACATGAGAAAGAAACCACCACTGCTTAATAGTGCAGGGCTTCCTTTCAGGGTGATGAAAATGTTTTGGAACTAGAGAGAAGTGGTGTTTGTACAGCTGTACTGGATGCCGCTGAATTACTTTAAAACGGTTACTTTTAGGTTATATGAACTTCACCTCAAGAAAGAAAAGTAAAAATGACAACAACAAAGGGAAAGAGGTAAAAATCACCACCGTGTTCTGCCACCTCTGAGCACGAAAATCTAGGAACTTGACTTTCCTGTCGCATGAACACCAATGCCGTTTCACAAACATGATCCTTGCAACCACGATGCCCTCTGAAAGGCAGACAGACTTGCCATGATTCACAACAGCATACGGGACATCGCATAGAACTTGTTTCTTCACGTTTCTTACTGAAGGTTTTCTAATCACTAACACTCAAGTTACTGTCTGTCTTCTAGCAGCAAAGTAGACTTGAGGAAGCATGACTCATAATATGGAGATTTAGTAAAATATAGAAGGCCATGCAAAAGATGGTATGACTGTATGACTTACTACATCCTCCTTGCCATGTGGATGTCATGGATACTGACTGAGAATTTAAGCCTAAGAGAGAGGAGACCTCAGCACATTTTATCAGAAGACCAGGCAAAAGCTTGGTTTCACAACACCATTTCTTTGAGGGGTCATTATACTACAGTCAATATTATTTGGAGTATATACTCCGTCACGTGTTAAATTGGCCTGCATTCTTCTTCCCGGCATCACTTCCCAGGAAGTATGCTTAACCATTGATCTATCTTAGAGGGGGCACCAGAGATGCCACCAATGAAGTTATTCACAAAATTAAATGTTTTTGTGTATTTTTAACGGAAATATAGCTGATTAAAAATATTAGATTAGTTTCAGGGATACACAAAGTAATTTGTTATATATATTTTCAGATTATTTTCCATTATAGGTTATTACAAGATATTGAATAGAGTTCCCTGTGCTATACAGTAAATCCTTTTTGCTTATCTATTTTATTTGTAGTAGATCATATCTGTTAATCTCATACTCACAATTTATTCATACTTCCCTTTGCCCTTCGGTAACCATAAGTTTAGTTTCTAGTTTGTTTGGGTTTTATGTATAGATTCATCAGATTCATGTTGATGTATGGCAAAAATCACAACAATATTGTAAAGTGCTGCTGCTGCTGCTGCTAAGTTGCTTCAGTCGTGTCCGACTCTGTGCAACCCCATAGACGGCAGCCCACCAGGCTCCGCCATCCCTGGGATTCTCCAGGCAAGAATACTGGAGTGGGTTGCCATTTCCTTCTCCAGTGCATGAAAGGGAAAAGTGAAAGTGAAGTCGCTCAGTCCTGTCCGACTCTTAGCGACCCCATGGACTGTAGCCTACCAGGCTCCTCTGTCCATGGGATTTTCCAGGCAAGAGTACTGGAGTGGGGTGCCGTTGCCTTCTCCGTATTGTAAAGTAATTAGCCTCTAATTAAAATAAATTTAAAAATTTAAAAGTATTATTTTTTAGATTCCATGTGTTATATTTGTTTTTCTCTGACTTTCTTCCCTTAGTATGATAATCTCTAGGCCCATTCATGTTACAGCAAATAGCATTACTTCATTCTTTCTTATGGCTGAGTGATAGTCCATTGCATGTATACCACATCTTAAACCATGTGTTGATGGGTACTTGGGTTTTTTTCATATCTTGGATATTGTAAATAGTGCTGCTATGAACATTGGGGTGCGTGTATCTTTTCAAATTAGAGAATTAGAGTTTTCTCTGGATGTATGCCTGGGATTGGGATTGCTAGATAATACGGTAGCTCTATTTTAGTTTTTTAAGCAAACTCCATGCTGTTTTCCACAATGGCTGCACCGATTTACATTCCAACCAACAATGTACAAGGGTTCCTTTTCCCCATACCCTCTCCAGCAGCTAATTATTTGTAAATTTTTTGATAGCCATTCAGGTCAGTGTTACATGATGCATCATTGCGGTTTCGACTTCCATTTCTCTAATAATTAGTGATGTCAAGTGTCTTTTCACGTGCCTGTTGGCTATCTGTATGTCTCCTTTGGAGAAATGTCCGTTTGGGTCTTCTGCTCATTTTATGAATACGTTGGGTTTTTTGATATTGAATCATCTGAACTGTTTGGTTATTAACCACTTGTTGGTTGCATCGTTTGCAAGTATTCTCTCCCATTATATAGGTTGTCTTTTTGTTGATGGTTTCCTTTGGTGTCGTATGGCCTCAGATGTGTAACCAACTTGATACTCAACAGAGAAAAGCTGAAAACCTGTCAGCTATTGTGTGGAGTGGGCTGGTGCTAGGGCCTGGCTGCTGTGGTTGCAGGAATGGAGATGGTTGTGCTACCACTTGGGACTTAGGCTGCCTGCACACAGGCCTCTCCCAAGACCTGTCCACCCCAGATCTGGCCTCAAGTTATGGTGTGGGGTGGGTGGCACTGGAGAGCTCCCACTGGCAAACAAACCACTATGTATTCCTCTCCAGGAATACATATCTGTCTGCCCAGAGATATGCATGGCACTGCTGTGTGTGTGCTGACAAAATCCCCTACCACATGCGGTGACAGTGGGTTCCAATGCTAGACCTGTCCCCACTCTACATGTGCTGACGCGGGGCTTTGAGGTTCAGCCTGAACCACACCCCAAGCCCTCCGGGCTGTCTCCACACAATTAGAGTCCTATCCCAGGGCCTCTCTGCTCGAGATTTAATGTCTACCTGCTCTACATTCCAGCTGCCCTGCTCCACACACCTTAGGGACTGAGAAGGGTGGTGAGGTGACAGCTGTCAGCCCTGGTCTCTCTCCAGTTTGATTGCTAGCAAGGCAACGTGTACACATGCCTTGCAAGCAGAGTCCGGGTCACTCCAGCTTCTCTGACCCACAGACCTCCCGGCAGGCAAGGGGGCTCCCCAGGGCAAGAGCCTGCCCACGTGGACCTTCCCTGCTTCACAGATCCCTTCCAAGGGTGTGGATCCCAACCTGATGCCTTTTATTTTTTGGTCCTATCCAGTTACACGAAAATCTTTTCTCAGCTTTGGTTGTGTAAGTGGTCTTTTGCCAGTTTTCAATTGGTTTTATGAGAGAATTGTTCTACATGGAGGTGTATTTTTGATTTGTTTATGGGGGTAGGTGAGCTCTAGGTCCTCCCACTGCACCATCTTGATGCTCCCTCAAGTGGCTTTATATCTATAATAATATAGAATTTTATGCTCACACAGAGTATAATCTGGCTCCTAGTGTTTGAGTTGAAATCTTGAACCTCTTATACTTGCCTAATAATGTCATCTCCTGTCTGTCACTTTAGAAATGAGTGGCAGAGGGTATCAGAGATGAGTGGCCCAGATGATGCTTGGATAAGGACATAATCAATATAAACCTCCAGATTCTCAGTTAAAGCATAACTAGAAAAGTAGTCTGATCACACCAAATTGTGGCACAAGACAAGAAAATTCAAACAGCCCTGGGGTGAGACAGCAAAATGGTACTGTTGATCCCTCCCAAGCACAGTAAACAACTGGTAGTCTAGGTGGAGAGGGCTAGAAAGGCATGGTCAAGTTCATGGCAGCCCAACATTAGATTGGACATGCTGCCATTTACTCAATTATGAACCATATCAAGGACCAAGTCAACACAGATGGAACTATCTTATTCTGCTATGTCTAGTCCTCAGTACTACCCCAGAAGTCGTGATTTGTTTTGAGGGGATATACCTGAGATTTGAAGGGTGAAATGTATGAGCAATGAACAACTGGAAAGAAAAAGATTTTTAAAGGATATTTATAATAGCTCCAAAAATTAAATACTTATGTTTAATTCTAATGAAATATGTTCAGAATCTGTCTGCTGAAAACTACAAAACCCTGAAAGGAACCAAAATCAATCTAAATAAATTGAGATATATTATGTTCATAGACTGAATCAATACTGTTAAGATGTAAATTTTCCCCATATTGATCTACAAATTTAACACATCACAACCAAAATCTCAGTAGGAATTTTCCAGATACTGATTTTAATATCTTTTCCCATTAATAGTGACAAGGGCATCAGTTTTCTAACCAAATTATAAACAAATTTTCCTTTACTATACCCTTAGCAGTTACCTACTTACAGGATAGTCATGTATTTGATTATGCTAAATCATTGCAATCATCTGCTGCATTACTGCAAAACACTAATGAAGTGCTCCAATCACAGATATAAGAGGTATTACTAGCTGACTTTGATGTGTCATTCCAGGACACACATCCTGGAGACTGGTTCACCATCTAGGTTCACCAGAGAAAGTATCCCTTGGACCTTGCTTAAGGGGCCATCCCAAGTTCTCTTTGCCACATCATCGCTGAAATGTCCCACAGCTTTCAGGATTGGGTCCATGCTTACCACTACCAGAAGATAACAGGATGTTAGTGGAGCTGCTATTATTTGCTGTTAACTCCCATGACCCTCCTATGAAGTGGATATGAAGATAAACATTACACACGAGTATCACTTCCTTGCATTAACTGGGACTTTCATTACTTACATGTTCCACTGGGTAAGATCCTTAAAACTGAGATTTCACCAAAAATAAGTTAACAAATAGAAATAGGACTTCAAGCTCATGGGTACACCCCACTAAGTACTTCAGATGTCAGGAATGGATCACTCCTAGTCCTTCTTAACACTCTAAGAATCAAATTACTAGCTATATCTGACTCCCTACTCATACTTCAACCAGTTTAACCTCTCCAGTTGTTCCTTTTGGATGCCAAGCAGTTTATCCCACAGGCTTTAAAACTCTTGCTATTCAAAGTGTGGTCTACGGATCAGCAGCATCAGTATCACCTAGAAGCTTGTTAGAAATGTAGAATCCTTCATTGCAGACCTGCTGAATGAGAATCTGTTTTACCAAGATTTCCAGGTGATTCACGTGTACATTAAAGTTTGATGGGCATTACTTACAAGGACTTAGCTCTACCTTCCCATTGGTTAACTAAGTCCTTGTGAAGACATATTGGGACCCAGTAACAATAATCAAGGTCAGCTGTGCACCACAGAAAATGAACTATCACCAGACAATCTGACTAATGATTGTTCCTACTGGTTATTTTGTTGGTCACTGAGGGTCCCTTTTGAGATGAAAGGGGACTTTTTCTCCAGAATTTAATTTGCCACTCCACAGCTAGAGAGGGTTGGCTTTATCAAACAGATTCATTGATGAGCTCTAATCGCTTCCTGGTAGCATCTTTAGAATTTTCTATGTATACCATCATGTCATCAATGAAAATTGACAGTTTTACCTCTTTTCCACTTTGGAGTCCCTTTCTTTCTTTTCCTCTCTGATTGCTATGGCTAGGACTTCCAAAACTAGGTTGAATAAAAGTGGCAACAGCAGACCTTCTTGTCTTGTCCCTGATCTCAGAGGATATGCTTTTAGCTTTGCACCACTGAGAATGATGTTAGCTGTGGGTTTGTCATATATGGTCTTTATCATGTTGAGGTATGTTCCCTCTATGTCCATGTTCTGGAGTTTTATCATAGATGGGTGTTGAATTTTGGGAAACTTTCCTGCATCTACTGAGATGATCATATGGTTTTAATTCTTCTAGTTTGTTGATGTGGTGTATCATATTGATTCATTTGCAGGTATTGAAGAATTCTTGCCCCCTTGGGATAAAGCCCACTTGATCATGGTGTATGACCCTTTTAATACACTGTTGGCTTTTATTGGCTAGTATTTTACTTTTTGTGTCTATGTTAATCAGAGATATTGGCCTGAAATTTTTTGTGGTATAGGAATTTTATAGTTTTGAAGTGCTGACAATATTCTATGTGACAACTGTAGCACACTGTCTTGATTTGTCTTGACTCACAGACTCGCAGAAAATAACAGTGAATGTAACATTCAAATGGAAGTTCTCTGGTTGACCTTACTGGGCTGAACATTGTATAGTTTTGCTTAAAAATCTCCTAACAAAGTAAAATATAGCTGCCACTATTCCTCAGTATAAATAAAAGCTTTTTCAAGACAAGAAAAGACAAGTTTTGCAGCAAAAACTGGCAATCTTGCCCCAGGATGAAGGGACTTAGAAACACATTCCAAACTCCACTAAAATGGATCCTCCGTTCTGAACTTAATACAGTTGGACTAATTACAATATTGGCCCCAGTGAGGAAAAGTGTTAATAGTAATAATAATGATGATAATATATTATTTACTATCTGACAAGCACATGCATATATGAATACAGACTAAATCTCAAGTTACACAATTTTCAAAAACTGGCATTCTTGTCTCTTACTGTTAGAAGCCTATATGGTTAATGACTGCTGAAGTAATGTGCAGAGTGCGTGGTATGATATGCCTAATTCTCTCCAAATTTGTAAGTAGAACAAAAGGTGCAGTAGTTGAAGAATACCAGGACCAAGCAAACCAGTGGTGTGTTCTTTTTTGATATATATAAAGTCCTTCACACCACATTTTTTCAAGTGCACTGGGTTTAGCTATAAGAAAATTCATTTGGGGGGCCAGAAATTAATCATATACAGTATGCTGAAAAAGTTTCTTCAAGAAAAGCTGTTAGCAAACCAGCATAACACAACTCTCATTACTCATCTGTTAAAACTTCATAGTTATGGCAGAGTAATTGAAGGTACAAGTTGGAAGTTGGTTTACTTGTTTTTTGGCTTCCTCTCCGATTGGCTGCTCACAAGGCCACAAAGGGACCATAACACTAGTAGTCTTTTCCCTGGTCTTTACTTACACAGTCCTATTATGGAACTTGTTGGTTTCAACAATGAAGGGAAGATTGATGGTCATATCCCATCAATCAGGAACGGGACAGGGACCTATCCTGGATTAAAGGAGTTTAATTCTGACTTACGGCTGGTACAAACAGAGGGCAATGCTGGTTAAATTAAGCCTTTTCCTATATACTTATGCTGTGAAAAGTTATTCAAAGTGTACACTCACATAACCTCTCAAAAAAATCACATGGCGGAAGATGTTCCTTTACGCAGTTAAGTCATCTGTAGATGTGTGGATAATGGAAATCTAGCATAACTCAAACCATAGAAACTCTACCACTTGCTCTTGCCATCAGAATACACACGTTGGAAATCGCAGTTCAAAACACTTCCTCTACCAAGCGTAGTGAGGGCCAGTATGAGCCACCTATCTGTGACTTCTTGTATATTTACAAAATGCTGACTCTTGATGATGAAAGAGACCTTTATTATTAAAACAATTACATTTTTAAAAACCTAAATTGGGTCACTTTATTTTCAGGATAAGAGTTGATCCATGTTTTCAACTTACTGCCATACACAAAACATTTTATAAAAAATAATAGGGTAGACTGCCACTTCAACATCTTCATGTAAAAACTTCACAGTGCAAGAAACTGATTACTATTAAGTATGACGACGTCTAAAGCCAGCTAATATTTTAATTATAGGGCAGAATATTTTTTTGTGACTCTTCTTAAAAAATGTTGGCACGCTCATTAAACGCCCAGGTTACAAAAATCACTTAGTATCACTTCTTACCCTTCAGTATATTTTTAAAATCTACATAGCATCATACTAAATGCTGGTGGGAAAGAGAGGGTAAGACTCTAAAAAACTTCTCAGGTAGCACAGTAATTTAAAACCAACTAGAGAAAGCATCCCCCTCCCCAAATACTTTTGTATGTAATTTTCTGTCCCTTAACCACAGTAACAAAGTAAAAAACCATTATACCTTAAAAAGAAGCTAAAAAGGAAAAGATTTCACTTCTCCTTTGAAAACACTACTTCTTACCTCTTAAAGAGAGAAATTTTCACTTTGTGTGTGTTGGGGGGGGTTGTTTCAGAAATAAAAATATCAAGTTTATGTCAGTTGTACAAATGTTTCATTTAGGAAAGAAAGGGAACACTTCGATTCAGAGGATTTTAAAATATTTCATCACTACAAGAAAAGTGTAATTTTAAGCTACAAAATTGTAACACATTGAACTAATACAAATCATCCACTGGCATATCCTATTGTTTCTCATAAAATGCATAATTAAGGAGTAATAGGTCAAAGATCTTTTCCCACATTAGCTAATCAGCCCCAGGCAAACCCCACACACCCGGAGGCTCAAGATCGTCCTTTCTTACCTGAGGGCCCTGGGCTAACAGCCCTTTAACATCCCTTCCCATTTACAAATTTGTGTAGAATTGTTAAGCTTACATAATCCTTTTGAGAATGAGGTGTTTCAACTTGTATTTTCCAGATAAATTTCCCCATTTAAGTATTATAGCTGTTCTTTAAACATTTAAAATCTTACCTTAAAATTTATTCTCAATGTATTTCCCTGTCACCTTAAAAAATGAGGAAGACTAACAACTTAAGTCTCCCAGCATCCTGGTCTCCTAGGCTAGATGGCTGATGGTGATCGGTGATTGGCAGATACTGCTTGAGACCTGACTCCATCGGGGCAGCTTTGGGCCATATTCTGAGTCTCAAAACAAAGATGATACCACATGTTTGGTATTTCTTAAGCCCGCCAGAGTTATCATTCATTATATACCAGATATACCAAAAGTTTGTATACTACAAATTATTATATGAATGAAAATGATTTTTGTGATAAGCCCAAGGTGACTTTCTTTTGATGAAGTATAGATATCCTGATAAAGTATAGATAGGTAAGTTTTATAACATGTTGTTTGTCAATACTTGTGCATTTACGGTTTTAATCCTTTGGTTCTGTGACTCTTCTGTTGTCAACCTGTCTCCTGCTTCTAATTATGCTTCTACTTGCAACATTTTGTGTCTCTTAGAGTCCAGAAGTCTGACCTTTCCATAGATGAAAACCAAAACCTAAAGATCTATTGCTTTAGCAAATGTGGTATCATCATTACTCACTTTAAAAGTGTGATTTTCTAACCAGGCAAGGCATCAGACTCATCTAGGAAGTGTTGTAAAAATTAAGATTTCTGGGCTACGGCTACATAGTCTGATTCTGTATGTCTAGAGTAGGACCCAGAAAAACCTTCTCAAAAGATCCCCTAGGTAATCTCAACAATCATTAGTATAGTTTCTAGGACTCAATGTTCTGCCCTCAATTTCTTAAATTCAATTTAGAATTCAAGCAGCTGGTTGTTTTTAGTACAAAAATTTCCCACTGCATTAATCATAAGCACATTCAAAGTAGACTGCCCATGATCTTGGCTTAACTCCATAGGAAACTAGTCATTACAATCCTTTGCAATAAAATTAGAAAATGATGAATTAACTTCAGAGTGAAGACAATGCATGTAGATGCTGAAAGGTGGCTGGTTCTACACTTACAGGTGCCTGTTTGCTGCCTTAATTGTAGTCTGAGGATCATTCTTATTGCATCTGTTGTTACTAAATAAAATCTGACAGAACTCCTCTAAAACAGAAAGATGGCTAACCGGCTACTCAGTATTAAGGAACTGTTTCTAGCAGACATAAAAGTATTTTAAAAAAACAACCACACAGCTTCCTGTAGAAATGCGGACTTTCAAGCTCCTGAAGTCTACCGTAAAGAGAAAGTTGACCAAAACTACTGTTGCTTAAAAATATGTTCAGCTAACTGTGAAAATATAGGTGTAAACCAGGTACAGCTTCGTCCTTTACGAGGTTCAGCAAGTGTGAATGAAGTTAATCTTCCACCTATGCTGCCTATCCGAACAGTTAACTGTGAGCACGACGCATGAAGTATTTGGTACAACAGAGTTCTGATACCACCCCTTCCAAATTTAATAAAGAGCCACATCCGGATTTTTCCAGGTGTCCCAAGTGTGTCTAGGCACTGCGGAATGTCGTCATGTCTTTTGGTTCTCTGCTGGGGACACACCAGTCATCAGCCTCGTGGTTGGTGTTATAATGCTTCCAGGCAGCTTTGTTATACACTGGGAGTCTTTCTATTGATTCTGTTGACAGAGCCTGAGAGGAAAAGCAGGAACTAAGTCAGGCACTTTTTGGGGAATCCATTATTTGAGAAAAATCTACAATGGCAAAAAGTTTACTACAAATTAAACCATACTCTATATTGGATTTGTATTTTATCAATCATAAAACCATCGACATACATTTTAAAATAGAGCACATATTTGAAACACGTTACTTACTAAAAGCTTATGGCAACTGCTTCGTGTGCATGTTGAGTTTATTGCATGCAGTAATTCTCTAACCAACCTGGAAGTTGCTGGTTTGGAGTTTTACACAAGTGGGATAGACATTCTTATAAAATTTGATCAACAGAAGTTCATTTTCAACAGAAGTTGAAAAAGTCAGTTAAGTGTAAAAGCATAAAAATTCACAAAGGTACCTTAATATATGTAATGTAAAAGCATTTAATGAAATCTGGGTTTGAGCCTGTGTCTTTTCCTACCATTAAAGTCACCAATTTTAGTTATAGCATATGTGATTTCTATTAAATGCATAGTTGACCCTCAGTATCACTCCCAGTCCCACATGGATACCAAAATCTGCCGATGCTCAAGTCCCTAATATAAAACATGGCAGTATCTGCATATCATCTCCACACATCCTCCTGCACATTCTAAATCATCTCAAGATTAACTAAAATAGCTAATACAATGTAAATGCTAAACAAATACAATAAATATTATGTAAATAGTTGCTGATGTGCAAGAAAATCAAGTTTTGCTTTATGCAACGTTCTGGTGGTTTTTTTTCTTCAAATATTTTTGATTCATGCTTGGATCTATGGATGCAGAACTCAGGGATATAGAGGGCAGACTGTAATTTCATGTTTCCAACATTATCGCCATTAAGTCACTGTTCTATTTCAGCTTCCTGTGTATCATTGAGATAAACTACGTTCCTCATTATCTTCAATTTAGGATAAGTTGTTAAAATTTCAACTTTAAGCAAAAGGTATTCCCTAAGATGTAGAAAATATTAAACTAGAAGTTTAATTCCAATATGCTAAGGAAGGACTTTATTTTTAATTATTCTGTTAAGACCTCTTATATTCTATTTTTTTCCAAAATGGAGCTAAAAATCTTTCACCTATACTTATATATATTTTTAATGCCAGAACTGCCACAATTCCTTGATCTATAACAAAAACAAACAAAAACACTGTATTTGATGATAAAAAGGGCAACATGAAGGCAATATTTTTAAGTTCCTTACAATTGAGATGGTTAAGAAAACTATTATTTTCAAAGAACTTAACATTTTCAGACGAATTTGCTTTTTCTAATGTCAAGTCTTCAGCATTTCCTAGCAAATAGGTGCCATCTAGTGGCCAGAATAAGAGTAACTAGAGTCACTAAAAATGGAGGTACCTGCCACCAGTCTGCTGCTGAACTAATCCAGCACACTGGTGGGCTGAGGGCTTTCTATCCCGGTAATATACACTGATGTGTCAGATAAACACATGGAACATCCCAGGTAAGTCTGCTTCCACCAGGTGAGCTATATGCCTACCAAGGGTCACCTGTAATTGTTCCTAAATTTGTTAATATACTTAAATCTGTCACTGTAATTTAATCTAAGTACTGCTTTTAACAAAGCACACAAAAACGTAGGGGTGGCGTCGGGGGAAGGTTCTCTGAAAACTAAGATGACGTTTCATAAAGACTCATGAAGGCAAGTTATATAAAAACTGCTGTCAAAAGAGAAGACAACTGTAAGGAACTGCATAAAAATCAGTAATGGTTATACACTTGGCTGTTTCTTTGATTAAAGAAACCAAAACAATGTATTGTAGGTATAGCTTCTGTAAGAAAGACAATTAAAACTTCAATCTGAAGACCCATATGCAAATGAAAGGCCTTAACAAATATATCAAAGACTGGTCAATCAATGTCCATTCATGCATCTTAAATTACAAATTTAATTTTAACATAATTTTTTGACTGCCCACTTTAACCCAATTTTTCTTCTACTAACAATCATCGTCCTGATCACTAAAAGAGTATTTCTTTCCCACAAAGAGATCATTTGTCAAAACAGATGAGATCCTTGTTAAAAAAAAAAAAAAAGAAAGAAAATACCTATGTTTGTATTTTAATAGCATGAGGTAGAAGCAAGTCTCATTACAGTTAAATACTGGTGTCTGACAATCGAAAAGTCCGGAAGTACCATCAAGCCCAGAAGACCATGGTCTTTACCTTAATGTAAATGACTGCATCTGTCCCGTAGCCCTCCAGGGAGTAGAGCTTCAGGTCTCCTTGGAAATACTGCGCATAAAGGCGTGATATGGGCAATCCATAACCAAAACCGGCCTGTTAGAGAAAAATGAAATTTTACTCAGAAAGCCACACGCTGAAATACTTTTCTAATTAAAGTAAATGCTGCTGGAGTTCTATCAGAGCCCACATCTACAAGATCTGTTAATACTTCAGTAGTGAAAGTGATCAAGCTGCAGCCTAGTTGAGCACTGTATTAGATGGCTTCCCTCTGGTTATTTGAAATTCCTCTTTTTCTTAGAAAACGACCCGTGGGGGTCTAGAAAAAGCATGCTTCTCTCTTCTTTACTGGCCTGCTCCACAGTACCCCTATACTGCTTTCGGCGTTATCATTTAAACATGTTCTCTCTTTCAGGAGCAAGAGCAGAAAAATACCTGGTGGCAACCTAACAGATACAGCTCATGACTTCATACCACGAATTCCAGCCTGAGTTCTGAACCTGGAAAGATCCCTAATAGGTCTACTCTTTTAAGACTCACTGACAGGTCATCTCCCCCACTTAAAAGTCTTCAAAGAACCCCAACACCCACCGACCCTCACCATCTCCAACCCCTTGCCTTGAGATAAAAATCCAAGCTTCTAAAAGATAGCTTTCAAGATTTAACAAGATCAGGTCTGTGCCTCCCACTTTCCAGCCTAGCTGAAGTAAACCTCCTGCTCCTAAGTTCCTCGAGCACATCATGTTATTTTTCACAGCTGTGTCTTTGCTCATTCTGTTCCAGTATCTGGAATGGCCTTTACCTGGATAAATCCTATCAATTCCTTAATATGAAGCAGAACATTTGGATAAGTGTAAAAAAAAAAAAAAAAGTTTTTTTTTATCACCAACTCAGGTGTTTAATGATATTTCATATATTAGTTTAGTGAACAGTGTATGTGATTCAGCAATCGGTGCTATTAACAAATCCAGGCTCTGGCCTTATCTACCTCCACCATTTTTTACTTGACGTTTTAAACCAGAGTTTCTGTTTGCCCCTCCAAATAAACTATCCATTCTCCACATTTCTCCTTGTCCTGGGAGGCTGACCTGAATTGATGTGAGTGGGTTTCTGTGCCCTCTGCTTCTGTGTTGAGCCGATGGGGAACCCAGTAGGAGTTCGGAGGGAGCCATTCAGGGTCTTCACCCCCTTCTCCTGGGCGGGCTAGGCCCTGGAGAGTAAGCAGCTGCTCTGTAACACTCCCTTCTGGGTTCTGCTGACTTCTCCTCCCTGAGTCAGGTGGTGACAGCTCTGCTGCTGCTAGCCTGGATTCCTGCACTATCCCATCCCTCTTTCTGTAATTTGTCTCTTTATAGACAAGCCTTCCATGAATTATCATAATTTGAACTATCTCTTTCCAAGTGAGACTCTGACGGATATATTAACTGGTTCCATTTCTGCATGAGCAGGTGGCTCAGGATCCTGTAGTACCTGATCTACTTCATCACTGCCTCTCCCTCAACCACACACCTCTGGACCCCTCAGGCTTCCCTGTAAGCAGTCAGAAGAAACTAACTTTCGTTCAATGCTAACTAACATCGTGGGCTTGGCCCACTGCTGGGTCTGCACAGTGTCCCACATCGGCCAAAAGTGGACTGCCTTTTCACTACAGCCTCTCTCAGGGCCAGGCCCGAAAGACAGGAGTGAAAGCAAATCCTACCAGTGGGTGGAACTCGAAGTGGAACACCTACATGGACCATGGGCAGTGGCAAATGGGCTGGCTGGTCAGAGACTAGGAAAGAAAAAAACTTGATAACTGACGAGGAAGAGGGAAATGTGGACAGTCCTCTTTGAACTGGCTTACGGCATGAAGACATTCCATCCGTGTAGATGTGCACCTGAAGGCACCCACATGAAGGTAGCTCTCAGTAATCAGTATGACCTGATGGCTGCCCCAGTGCTTGCTTCCTGGTCCACTTACAAAGGGGTCATAATGGCAGGAAGGAGGCCCTGTAAAAGCTCAACAACAGGCTTACCCTCGGGAAGGCTGTGTAGGTGTGTGGGCAGCCTGTGTCATGTCAATCCTCCTGTTTTTCTTAAAAATTCACATAAATCTTGCATCCTAAACAACAACACTTACACAGCATTTACTATGTGCCAGGGACTATTAAAAAATGTTTTTACATACATTAACTCAATCTTCACAATAAGTCAATCTTTAAAGTTGGGGAAATTGTGGTACTGAAGGGTCAATAATATTCCCAAGGCTGAACAGCTAGGATGTGGTAGAGCTGAGAATGAGACAAATAGTTTAAATTTAGAGTCTGGACGAGTATGCTATACTGCTCTCCACAAAAATTCTACAAAATTTGTTTACTGCAAAACGAGCATATCCCTTTTCCCCACTTCTTAGAGTAAAATCGGAATCTAAGAAGATACTCATGTTTATTTGACCTTTTCTGCCCTTGGGCACATGGATGCCTACCCATATCTCAACTAGAGCAGTCATTTAAAAGGTTTGGTAAGACATGAACTGTATTGCAGCTGTAGCTACAGAATCCGTGCTGTTTAACTAGAATGTGTTGTGCAGTTTGAATGAAGTCCCTTCAGTGACTTCCTAGGAAAGAGTCTAAAATAAACCCATCTTAGACTGTTTTTCATCATGTTACAAAATAACTCCAGTGTATATGCCAGAGAACCTTCAAAGCCTGGAACAACAAGAGTTTTGGGTGAGAGATTTGGCAAAGCACTTTTCTAGGGGTTGGAGGACCAGGACTGAGTCCATTCAAAAGCTAATCTTATTAACCTGAAAAGAGGTGACTGATTTTTTTTTTTTTAAAGCCATCAACACAATTGTTATTTGAGCCATGGGCAACTAAATTGATTAGAACTCTAGTATTACTTCTGAGCCTCAAATATGTAGTCTTTCTAATTACAAGTACTTGAGGGGGAAAAAAAATACTAAAAGATTAAATCACTGTTGACCAAATACTAGTAAAGCTGGTAATTTAGACTTCACATTAGTAACAGTATATCAAAATGTGGTTTACCACATGGCAACTACTGACACACCACTATCAAGCTTGGCAATAAGAACTCTAAAACTCTTATCATTTTAAAAAAAGACATTTCAAAAACTATAAATTTAGGGGAAAGTGTTGTTGCCGTTTTTCTCTAGTAGCTTCCCTTCATCCTGTTTTTGAACCCCACACAACGGCTTAACTGATTTATGTGGTAACCTCTTTTCTGGCAAGTCACAAAAACCCACTTCACGGTTTTTTGATCACATACCAGGGGCACTGCTCGGGACGTCTCGACACGAGGCCGGGGTGCAGTGGAGTACATGTAGTTAAAGAGTCGATCAATTTTCCTCAGAGGAACACCACCTCCTCGGTCACTCATCTAGGGAGAGAAAGGATTATGCCCTGTGACCAAGTCCAAGAAACAGCAAAATACCCATGCATGCTGTGTCACCATTTAACTGTGGCGGACGAGCCCTGCTTTTCAAAATGAATACCATGAGATCCAAGTTGCAAACCTAAACACTTGCCCCACTGCTGGACTTAATCCCTCTAATATGTAGAATTATAAGATATAAAGAACTCCACTGCGATATAAATTTTCAATGCTATTGTTTAGTGGCTAAATCATGTTTGACTCTTTTGCAACCCCATGGACTGTAGCTTGCCAGGCTCTCCTGTCCATAGGCTTCTCTAGGTAAGAATACTGGAGTGGGTTGCCATTTCCTTTTCCAGGGCATCTTCCCTGCCCAGGGATTGAACCTGCATCTCTTTTGACTCCTCCATTGGCAGGCGGATGCTCTACCACCAAGATACCTGTGAACCTGCTTTCAGTGCTGTGTTTTTGTGTAATTACTGCAGTCACACTAATGATGCAGCACACAATGGGGAACAGGTTTAGCTTATCTTGGATAACAAAAAAATCTATAATTCCTCTCTGGCAGGCAGTTTGGCAACCCGATTAAATATGCATGTACCCTTTGACCCAACAGTGTTTATCTTAAGAAAATTATGAGAAAAGCATGCAAAGTATGTATGAGAATATCCGTTACATAGCACTGTGTAGAACAGCTAAAACTGGATTACCACCTAAACAGGAGGCTATTTAAGTAAACTAATATACATTCTAAAATAGAATACTATTTTGCCATTAAATATTACATAGAACTATATGTATTGGTGTGGGATGTTCATAAAATATTGTTATGTAGCAAAAAGATGGAGAAGTGTTAACATTCTAATTCCATAAAAATTACAGAAGTCTATAATGAAACATAATTCTATTTCAATGGAATTATAAGTGATTTTCTTCTTTGGGGGCTTTAGTTTCTTAATTTTTTTCCACAATTACTTCTATTATGGTAAAAAAGTATAATTTTCATTTTCAGGGAGGAAAAAATAGAACCATTTCATTGTGTTTTAAGAGTTTCATCTATAAGTAATTTCATAGCATAGTCTCCCAGACAACTTTCTAGTGAGTTATAAAGGACATAATTCTTTGTATTGTTCTTATGTCCTTTTCCAACTCAAATCATATGCTATACTGAATTTGGTAATTTATTTACAGATTGTCTTCATTATGTTTTCCTTCAATTAACATGGAACATATTTTCCTAGCTTGTCTTGAGAGTCTCTTGGACTGCAAGATCAAGCCAATCAATCCTAAAGGAAATCAACCCTGAATATTCATTGGAAGGACTGATGCTGAAGCTCCAATACTTTGGCCACCTGAGGCGAAGAGTCAACTTAGAAAAAGATATGGATGCTCGGAAAGACTGAGGGCAGGAGAAGGGGGCAGCAGATGATGAGATGGTTGGATGGCATCACCAACTCAATGGACATGAACGTGAGCAACTCTAGGAGGCAGTGGAGGACAGAGGAGCCTGGCGTGCTGCAGTCCACGGGATCACAAAGTGTTGGACATCACTTGGCAGCAGAACAGTAACAACACATTGTATAGCTTTATCTTCTAATCTACCATAGCCATTTTCTCTTGTCACAAAATCTAAATTGATTCTACTATCTACAATATTAACATGGTTGTGATATTCAAACAAACCTGCTTTTAACGTATTGATATATAGATAAAAACCATACTGAATTATATGTAATAAAAAGTCAATTTGAATGGCTTATAGTGTTAGTTGCTCAGTAACAACATATAGTTGAGCTTTTATAGTCTCAAAAAACTCAGTTCAGCTCAGTCACTCGCTCAGTCGTGTCCAACTCTTTCTGACCCCACTGACTGCAGCACACCAGGCTCCCTGTTGATCACCAACTCTCAGAGCTTGCTCAAACTCTTGTCAGTTGAGTCAAAAAACTGTGTGTGTGTGTATATACACACACACATATATTACTCTCACAATAGAAGTTCACAGATATTTTAATTTTTAAAATAAAAATCTGCTTTGAAATGCCATTTGAAGACTTGCCTCTGATATGTCTATAATTAGATAATTGCAGTATAAAAATATACAAGAACATTATTAGGAACTTGTATGTAGCATTATGCTTGGAATTGTTCTTGGCTATGAATTCAAAGCCCTGTGAAGAGATTTATTTTAGTAAGATGAATAAAGGGCTCTGGATATTTTCTGAAATGCATCAATTTGTTAATTATTCATCCTTTAATTTAGTGCTCTGCTACATATTTACTGGTAACACGAATCAGAAGTGTGGTTCTACAAATATTAAGTAAAAAACAAATTAGAATAGATACTAAGATAAGAAGGTACAGCTCAATAAATATTTCGTGATTTTCCTTAACCTTCTGGCCAGAAACAGTACCTCAATACAGCAGATATGACACAAGAAGTGATTTCAAACCATGGGACAGTAGGATAAAAGCAGAGTGGAACAAAAAGGCCAGAGGTGTCTTTGAAAAGTGTAATCTCATTAGAGGTAAAGGGGTCATCCAAACCATAGGAGCATAGTTAAAAACTGATAAAGGTAACTGCTTTTGCTCTGTGGCCAAAAATGTAATAATACATTGCAACCAAACCTGGGACCAGTTTTTAAAGTGGTCAAAAGTGTTTCCACAAAACTTGTTAACAGATATTATACCAGAGAACCTGAGTTCTTTGGGGAAAAGGGAAGGAGGGAATAATGGAGAGACAGATAGACATCTGGTCTGTGTATCTTCAAGACAAGAATGGCACTCTGATGACAAATACATTGTGAAAGAGATGTGGGAATTAAAGAACCTCTGAAGACTATTTGAAGAAAAATTGAGAATCACAGAAACACAAGACTATGCCAAGGGAAAGAGATTGTGAAAGTGGAGGGTGGTGTGGAGTAATGTCAACAGGAAGGCGGAGGAAGAGAAATTTGCCAATTACTTTTAAAGTTTTCTCCTCGGTGCATGAAACCACCGCTTCTCAGTGTCATCCAGCTGAGACCTGCCATCCCTAATGTCCTGTTTCTCATAACACTAGGCTCCCTGGCTAATGTATGTGGATTTTCAGGTCCAAGGGAAATGAACCGTTACTAACTTGATGACAGGTCTGAAGGCAGGAAATTTACTAACCTTGAACTCATCCATAGCTCCCGAAGCTTTTTATACAACAGCTTTTTCAAGGTTAGGTGTGTAAAAAAAAAAATTGCCTACAGTGAATGAACCAAGATGTGTAAGTTTTAATTTATCAGATATGTGGCTATAATACTTATGTCACTTACTGCAATTGGACCAAACACTAAGTCTGAAAGAGCAGTTAGACTTGTAAGCTAGAAAAAAAAAAAATTCTAACTTAGCAGAGGGATAATAAGTTAAAAATGTCAATAATTCGAACAGCAAAAAGAATGGGGAAAAAAATACCAGGCCGTTATCCTGAAAGTCTAGAGTAAGTGATGGGGTTCAAAGCTCTATGTAAAGAGCTAACAAGGGTAGATGCAGTCATGCAACCTGGATTTGAAGAGGTAGAGCCTAATACAGCTAAGACTGTTTACAAACACTTCTGGAACAGTCTGTTCAAGACCCTTACGAGCTTTGCTTTTTTAAAACAGCTTGATGAAAATATAATTCACATACCATACTATCCGCCCATTTAAAGTGTACAACTCAGGGGCTTCCCTGGTGGGCCAGTGGCTAAGACTCTATGCTTCCAATGCAGGGGGCCTGGGTTCAATCCCTGGCCAGGGAACTAGATCCCATATGCCGCAGCTAACAGTTTGCATGCCATGTGCTGCAATTAAGACCCAGAAGAGCCAAATAAATAAATATAAATAAACAATGAAATTTTCAAAAAAGTGTACACTCTGTGGGTTTTTATCAAACAGGCATACCTCTGAGATATTGCAAGTTCAGTTCCAGACACCACAAAAAAGCAAATATTGCAATAAAGTGATTCACTTGAATTTTTTGGTTTCCCAGTGCCTACAGAAGTTATGTTTACATTTATACTGTAGTCTATTAAGTGTGCAAAAGCATTAGGTCTAAAAAATATACATATCCATTAATTTTAAAATAAAAAACAAAAAACCAATTAGAATAATATCAAAAATCACTGATCACTATAACAAACATGATAATGAGAAAGTTTGAAATATTGCAAGAATCACCAAAATGTGACACAGAGAAATGAAGTGAGCAAATGCTGTTGGTTAAAATGACACTGACAGACTTGGTCAATGCAGGGTTGCCACAAACCTTCCATTTGTAAAAAATGCAGTATCTGCAAAGTACAATCAAGTAAAACAAGGCAAGGTATGCCTACATTCATAGGTACGTGCAACCATTTCCCCAGTCAATTTTAGAATATTCTCATTACCTCAAAAAGAAACCCTGGACTCTTTATTGATTACACTCCTAAGTAACCACTACTGTATTTCTTGTCCTTACATATTTGTTTGTTCTGGATATTTTATATAAATGAAATCATATATAATGTGTGGCCTTTTGTGTTTAGTTTTTTTTACTTGACATATTTTTAATGTTGTAGCATTCATGTTGTAGCATGCACCAATACCTCATTCCTTTTATGGGCAAATAATATTCCATTATATACCACATTTTGTTGATTGATTATTCAGCTGATGAACATCTGGGTTGTTTTTAGCTCTTGGCTGTTGTGAATGTTACTATGAACACTCATTGCTTAATTACCTATTTTCAAGCTTTAGGGGTATATATCTAGGAGTGTAACTGCTGGGTTATCATGAACATTTCTTTACACCAAACAGGCAGACTCCCTTAGTAAAGCTTGTCTACCAGCACAGAACGAGTCTCTGAGTGCCTAAGGGCTCAGTGAATACTGATCCATGCAGTGATGGATGACCACAAGTAATGGAATGCAACTGCAGACCAGCATGCTAAAGCACATAAAACAGAAGCAGAAAAAGGTATGAGAAAGACTATGCTGTAGCACAGCTGTTGTCCCAAAGCACAAGACAGGTGGCTTATTTTGAATCAAATACACCTTAATGGGCAAGTAGCTGACATATAACTAACCAAAAAATAGACACATATTAACATCTGGACTGGAAAAAAGTGACATATTCATATTAGTTTTTTAGCTAACAGATGATATTGTCATAAATTGATTTGTGATTCATTCTTTTATATGAATAGCCAAGAGGGATAAATAGAAAAAAGTTCAGAGGAACTAGTAGAGAGCTGAGGCATATTAATTTTTAAAAAAGCAACTAGTATTACTATCCTCAGAGTGATACAAGAGGAAACCAGGACAGAATGCTATGAAAAAATAATAAAAATAATAGTTCCTGGGAAATTTATAATAATAGAAATAAAAATTCAATAAGAGTTGGGAATTCAAAGTCAAGAAATCTCAGAGTAGAATGAAAAGTTAAAGATATAAAAAAACAAGAAGAAAAAATAAGAATAAATTAGAGGGCCATTTCATGAAGCCCAGAATTTTAGAAATATGACTATCAGAAAGATAAACAGAAAAGAAGAAAGTACCAAGGAAACAGTGGAAATTCTAAACGGCCCAGCTCAATGGGTACAAAAAGGCCACTTCACATCACATCATTATGAAATTTCACAACAGAGCTGAAGAACTTAAACTTCACTTAAAACTGCTCAGACACAAAGAAACAGGAATTTGAATAAGCATTAAGTCTTCTCAAAAGAACAGCAGAAGTAATGTCAGCAGAAACAGTGGCGAAAGGAGCTCCAAAAAGTCCCCCATCAAAGCACCAAAGCAAAAAGGCACAAATTGCTAGAATTCTGGAAATTAACCACAGGCTTGTAGCAATACGGGGAGTATGTACTCAAGAAAAACAACAATGAGCTTTGTGGTATTTTAACTTGGCTTTTCCCAACCTCCCATCCCCACTACCACCAACAACTTGCAACCAGAGTGAAACCAGCAGCCTGAGAGCCACTGGAGAGACTGTCTTTCTTTGACCTGATTCTGAGCTCCTTAATGCAAAAAGTCTTGCATGCTCCTACTCCCCATCCTCAGAAACACATATCAAAGACAATTAGAGGCAACTGATTAATTTGATGCTGCCTAGGGCAGTCTACAACAGTTAAGGCAAAAAACAGGCTACCCAAAAAATTTAGGAAAAGCTAAGGAAAGAGATGTCCATAGATGCTTAGAAAAACTCAAGGATATCCTGGGAATCTAGAAGGTTATGCTCATGCTCAAGGCTATGTTCAGTAAGGACCTGAGAAAGTCCTAAGCATTAACCTCCACCTGACCTTCAAGCTCTGTATAAGCAAGATGTAAAGGTTAAATCAGAGTTGTCAACAGCCTGATTCAACATCGAAGGTGTATCCCAAAGTGCACACAGAATCCCTTGACAAAGACTGGGGGAAGGCATTTAAGGAAACTTCAGTTCAATCATTAGTTGACCACTAAGCAGAAAGCACACACAACAAAGAATATAGACTTCACAGAATTCGTTTTAAAAAGTCACTAAACAAACAATGTCCAAGAACAAAGGAGAAGCTCCAGCAGAACGGCAGGAGGGGCGAAACTGCATCTAGAATCAAACCCCATGCCCGCCAGAAACGCTCAGAGGGTTCAAACAAACCTTGTGCGCACCAGGACCCAGAGATGCCACAGAGACTGAGACAGATCTGTGTTTGAGTGGCTCCTGTGGAGGTACGGGTCAGCAGTGGACTACCACAGGGGCAGGGGCTCTGGGTGCAGCAGACTTCGGTACGGCATAAGCCCTCTTGGAGGAGGTCGCCATTAACCCCACCATAGAGCTGCCAGAACTTACATAGAACTGGGAAACAAAACTCTTGGAGGGCATAAACAGAACTTTGTGCGCACCAGGACCCAGGTGAAAGGAGCAGTGACCGCACAAGAGACTGACCCAGACTTGCCCGTAAGTGTCCAGGAGTCTCCAGCGGAGGTGTGGGTTGGTGGTGGCCTGATGCAGGGCTGGGGGCACTGAGTGTAGCAGTGCATGCATGGGGCCTTTTAAAGGAGGTCGCTGATATCTTCACTAACCTTCACCATAGTTTGAAAAGTGAAAGTGAAGTCGCTCAGTCATGTCCGACTCTTTGGGGTCACAAAGGAACACCAGGCTCCTCCATCCATGGGATTTTCTAGGCAAGAGTACTGGAGTAGATTGCCATTTCCTTCTCCAGGGAATTTTCCCGATCCAGGAATCAAACCCAGGTCTCCTGCATTGTAGACAGTCGCTTTACCATCTGAGCCACCAGGGAAGTCCACCTTAGTCTGGCCCCAGGTAAATAACAGGCTCCAGGTAAATAACAGGGAGGGAACAAGCCCCACCCATCAACAGAAAATTGGATTCAAGATTTACTGAACATGGCCCTGCCCATCAGAACAAGACCCAATTTCCCCTTCAGTAACTCTCTCCCATCAGGAAGCTTCCATAAGCCTATTACCCTTCTCCATCAGAGGGCAGACAGACTGAAAACCACAATCACAGAAACTAACCAATCTGATCATATGGGCCACAGCTTTGTCTAACTCAATGAAACTATGAGTCATGCCATGTAAAGCCACCCAAGATGGATGGGTCATGGTGGAGAGTTCTGACAAAATGTGGTCCACTGGAGAAGGGAATGGCAAACCACTTCAGTATTATTGCCTTGAGAACCCCACGAACAGTACGAAAAGGCAAAAAGATAGAACACTGAAAGATGAACTTCCCAGGTCGGTCGGTATCCAGTATGACACTGGAGATCAGTGGAGAAATAACTCCAGAAAGAATGAAGAGATGGAGCCAAAGCAAAAACAACACCCAGTTGTGGATGTGACTGGTGATGGAAGTAAAGTCCGATGCTGTAAAGAGCAATAATGCATAAGAACCTGGAATGTTAGGTCCATGAATCAAGGCAAATTGGAAGTGGACAAAGAGGACAGTGAACATCAATATTTTAGGAATCAGCGAACTAAAATGGACTGGAATGGGTGGATTTAACTCAGATAATCATTATATCTACTACTATGGGCAAGAAACCCTCAGAAGAAATGGAGTAGCCATCATAGTCAACAAAAGAGTCTGAAATGTAGTACTTGGATGCAATCTCAAAAATGACAGAATGATCTCTGTTCGTTTCCAAGGCAAACCATTCAATATTACAGTAATCCAAGTCTGTGCCCTGACCAGTAATGCTGAAGAAGCTGAAGTTGAATGATTCTATAAAGACCTACAAGACTTTCTAGAGCTAACACCCAGAAAAAGATGTCCTTTTCATTATAGGGGACTGGAATGCAAAAGTAGGAAGTCAAGAAATACCTGGAGTAAGAGGCAAATTTGGCCTTGCAGTACCAAGTTTTGCCAAGAGAATACACTGGTCATAGCAAACACCCTCTTCCAACAACACAAGAGAAGACTCTACACATGGACATCACCAGATGGTCAATACCAAAATCAGGTTGATTATATTCCTTGCAGCCAAAAATGGAGAAGTTCTATACAGTCAGCAAAAACAAGACCGGGAGCTGACCGTGGCACAGACCATGAACTCCTTATTGCCACACTCAGACTTGAAGAAAGTAGGGAAAACCACTAGCCCATCCAGGTATGACCTAAATCAAATCCCTTACAATTATACAACAGAAGTGACAAATAGATTCAAGGAATTAGATCTGATAGAGTGCCTGAAGAACTATGAACAGAGGTTCAAGACATTGTACAGGAGGCAAGGATCAAGACCATTCCCAAAGAAAAGCAATGCAAAAAGGCAAAATGGTTGTCTGAGGAGGCCTTACAAATAGCTGTGAAAAGAAGAGAAGCAAAAGGCAAAGGCGAAAAGGAAGGATATACCCATTTGAATGCAGAGTTCCAAAGAATAGCAAGGAGAGATAAGAAAGCCTTCCTCATCAATGCAAAGAAATAGAGGAAAACAAGAGAACGGGAAAGACTAGAGATCTCTTCAAGAAAATTAGAGATACCAAGGGAATATTTCATGCAAACATGGGCTAAGTAAAGGACAGAAATGGTATGGACCTAACAGAAGCAGAAGATACTAAGAAGAGGTGGCAAGAATACACAGAAGAACTGTACAAAAAAGATCTTCACGACCCAGATAATCACAATGGTGTGATCACTTACCTAGAGCCAGACAGCCTGGAATGTGAGGTCAAGTGGGTCTTAGAAAGCATCACTACGAACAAAGCTAGTGGAAGTGATGGAATTCCAGTTGAGCTATTTCAAACCCTGAAAGATGATGCTGTGAAAGTGCTTCACTCAATATGCCAGCAAATCTGGAAAACTCAGCAGTGGCCACAGGACTGGAAAAGGTCAGTTTTCATTCCAATCCCAAAGAAAGGCAATGCCAAAGAATGCTCAAACTACTGCACAATTGCACTCATCTCACACGCTAGTAAAGTAATGCTCAAAATTCTCCAAGCCAGGCTTCAGCAATACGTGAACCGTGAACTTCCAGATGTTCAAGCTGGTTTTAGAAAAGGCAGAGGAACCAGAGATCAAATTGCCAACATTCGCTGGATCATCGAAAAAGTAAGAGAGTTCCAGAAAAACATCTATTTCTGCTTTATTGACTATGCCAAAGCCTTTGACTGTGTGGATCACAATAAACTGTGGAAAATTCTTCAAGAGATGGGAATACCAGACCACCTGACCTGCCTCTTGAGAAATCTGTATGCAGGTCAGGAAAGAACAGTTAGAACTGGACATGGAACAACAGACTGGTTCCAAATAGGAAAAGGAGTATGTCAAGGCTGAATATTGTCACCCTGCTTATTTAACTTATATGCAGAGTACATCATGAGAAACGCTGGCCTGAAAGAAGCACAAGCTGGAATCAAGAGAAATATCAATAACCTCAGATATGCAGATGACACCAGCCTTATGGCAGAAAGTGAAGAAGAACTAAAGAGCCTCTTGATGAAAGTGAAAGAGGAGAGTGAAAAAGCTGGCTTAAAACTAAACATTCAGAAAACTAAGATCATGGCATCTGGTCCCATCTCTTTATGGCAAACAGATGGGGAAACAGTGGAAACAGTGGCTGACTTTATTTTTGGGGGCTCCAAAACCAGCGCAGATGGTGACTGCAACCATGAAATTAAAAGACGCTTGCTCCTTGGAAGAAAAGTTATAACCAACCTAGATAGCATATTAAAAAGCAGAGACATTACTTTGCCAACAAAGGTCCATCTAGTCAAAGCTATGGTTTTTCCAGTAGTCATGTATGGATGTGAGAGTTGGACTATGAAGAAAGCTGAGTGCCAAAGAACTGATGCTTTTGAACTGTGGTGTTGGAGAAGACTCTTGAGAGTCCCTTGGGCTGCAAGGAGATCCAACCAGTCCATCCTAAATGAAATCAGTTCCGAATATTCATTGGAAGGACTGATGCTGAAGCTGAAACTCCAGTACTTTGGCCACCTGATGCAAAGAACTGCCTCACTTGAAAAGACCTTGATGCTGGGAAAAATTGAAGGCAGGAGGAGAAGGGTACAACAGAGGATGAGATGGCTGGATGGCATCATCAACTCAATGGACATGAGTTTGAGTAAGCTCCAGGAGTTAGCAACGGACAGGGAGGCCTGGCATGCTGCAGTCCTTGGGGTTGCAAAGAGTCGGACATGACTGAGCGACTGAACTGAAACGGAACTGAAAGAAACAACAATCAACTTTAGGGAGCAGGGATGCAAATGACTTTTAGACTTGTTACATAATATTCTCTTAAATGTCTGATTTTCAACAAAAATTATATACATATCACAGGGGTAAAAAGAGAATCAGTAGAGACTAAACTTGAGGAAACTCAAATTTTCTAAACAAAAACTTTAAATCGGCTATTTTAAATATGTTCACAGAACTAAAAGAAATCATTTCTAAAGAAGTATGAGGATGACGTCTCACCAAATAAATAATAGTATAAAAATATAGAAATTATATGAGAGAATGAAATAGAAATTCTGGAGTTGAGAAATGCCATAATAACAACTGGAAAAAAAATCACTAGGAGGGCTCAACAGCAGATTTAAACACATGGAAGGTAGACTTATCAATAGTGAAACAGCTCAACTGAAATCCAGTCTGAAAAACAGAAAGAAACAAAAGAAAGAAAATGAACAAAGTATAAAAGACCTGTGGGGCTCCATCAAATGTACAGACATGCACATATTGAGAATTTCATGAGCAAAAAGAGAAAGGAACAAAAATAATATTTGAAGAAATGATAAACGAAACTTCCTAATTCTGATGACAAAGATGAAGCTCTTCAAACTCCTGGTATAACAAACTCAATGAGACAGATCAACAGCTGGACAGATTACAATCTAACTGTCAAAAGCCAAGAAGAAAGAATCTTAAAAGCACAAGAAAAGTGACTCTCACATACAAAAGATCCAAATAAGAGCAACAGCTGGTTTCTGATCAGAAACCAGGAAGACCAAAAGGCAGTAGGATTAACATTGCTGTTGTTGTCAGTCACTAAGTCTTGTCCAACTCTTTGTGACCCTATGGACTGCAGCATGTGAGGCTTCCCTGTCCTCCACCATCTCCCGGAATTTGCTCAAACTCATGTCCATTGGGTCAGTGATATCATCCAATCATCTCATCCTCTGTTGCCCCCTTCTCCTCCTTTCCTCAACCCTTCCCAGCATCAGGGTCTTTTCAAATGAGTCCCCTCTTTGCATCAGGTGGCCAAAGTATGGGATCTTCAGATTCAGCATCAGTCCTTCCAATGAATATTCAGGGTTGATTTTCTTTAGGATTAACTGGTTTGATCTCCCTGCTTTTCAAGGGACTCTCAACAGCCTTCTTTGGCACCACAATTCAAAAGCATCAATACTTCAGCACTCAGCCTTCTTTATGGTCCAATGCTCACATCCATAATGACTACTGGAAAAACCATAGCTTTGACTATATGGACCTTTGTTGGCAAAGTGACATCTCTGCTTTTTAATATGAAGTCTATATTTGTCATAGTCTTTCTTCCAAGGAGCAAGTGTCTTTTAATTTCATGGCTGCAGTCACTGTCTGCAGTGATTTTGAGCATTACTTTATTAGCATGCGAGATGAGCACAATTGTGCGGTAGTTTGAGCATTTTTTGGCATTGCCTTTTTTTGGGATTGGAATGAAAACTGACCTTTTCCAGTCCTATGGCCACTGCTGAGTCTCCCAAATTTGCTGGCATATTGAGTGCTGCACTTTCACAGCACCACCTTTTAGGATTTGAAATAGCTCAGCTGGAATTCCATCACCTCCACTAACTTTGTTCATAGTAATGCTTCCTTCAAGATGGTGGAGTAGAAGGATTAACATATTCAAAGAAATGAATATAGAAAGAAAAAGCCTATCAAACAAAAGTTTCATAGCCAGTAAAATTATCCTTCAAAAATGAAGGATAAATTGAGACATTTTCAGATAAGCAAAAACTGAAAGTTCATCATTGGCAGAACTCTTCCATCAAGAAATACTAAAGGGAGTCCTTCAGCCTAAAATGAAAGAATACTAGACAGTAAATCAAATCCACATAAATAAATAAAGAGCACCAGGAAAGGTAACCACATAGATAAATATAAAGAATAGTTTAAGTGTATTTTTTTGTTCATAACTTTTTTCTCCAGTATTAATTAAAAGATAAATTCTATAGGGCAATAATTATAAACCTGTGTAGATGAGCATACAATGTATAATGACGTATGTTATATGACAATAACCACCCAATGATGGGGAGGGTGAGGGAACAGACCTATCTAGGATCAAAGTCTGTGTATACTATTGAAATTCAGTTAGTATATAATCTGAACTAGACTGTTATAAATTAACATGTTAATTATAATCTCAGGACAACTACTAAGAAAATAACTCAAATATAATTAAAAAACAAGAGGAAATTAATATGATATACGAGGAAATATTATTCTAACCAAAAAAAGTAGCAGTAATGGTGAAATAAAGGACCAAAAAAGACATGCGATATATCAACAAAAGAAGACAAAATGGCAAAATGTAAATTCTAGATTTACAATAGTTATGTTAAATGTATGTTACTTGAACATTTAAAAGGAGGACATTGGCAGGATGGATTAAAAGATGATTAAACCATATGATGTTTACAAGAGACACACTTTAGATTCAATGACACAAAAAGGTTCAAAGGAAAAATACAGAGAAATAGACACCATGAAACCAGAAATCAAAAGAGAGTTGAGATGGTTATCAGACAGAATATACCTGAAGACAAAAACTGTTGATAAAAATAAGGAAAGACATTTTACAAAGATAAGAGATCAATACATCAAGAAAATATAAAATTATAAATATGCATACACTTAAAAACTGAGCTCCAAAATATGCAAAGCAAAAATTGACAGAATTATAGGGAGAAGTAGACAATTCAACAGTAATAGTTGGAAATGTCAATACCCCACTTTAAATTACGGGTGTGCCAAATAGAAGACTAACAAGGAAACAGAAGATCTGAACAACACTAAACCAACTAGGCATAATGGCTACATACAGAACACTCCACTCCATCCAGCAACAACAAAACACACATTTTTCTCAAGTACACATGGAACATTCTCCAGGATAAACCATATGTTAAGCCATAAAATAAGTCTTAATAAATGTAAAAGGACTGAATTCATACAAACTATATTTCTGCCACAATGAAATGAGACTGGAAATCAATAACAAAACAAAATGTGGAGCACTGAAACATAATGTGGAAATGAAACACATACTTCTAAACAATCAATGAGTTCATCAAGAAGATACCACAAGGAAATCGAAAAAAACTTTGAGATGAATAAAAACAAAAACACAACATAAAAAATTTATGGGACAAAGAAAACACGGTGCTAAAGGGAAATTTATAGCTGTAAAATGACTCAAATCAACAACTTAAATTTCCAACTTAAGACACTAAAAAAGAGCAAACTACAAAGCAGACAAAAGGAAGAAAATAATAAAGGTAAAATTAATGATATCAAGAAGAGAAAAACAACAGAGAAAAATTCAGTGAAACAAAAGGTGGCTTTTTGAAAACATTAACAAAATTGACAAAATTTTACTTCAGCTAATCAAAAACAAGGGTGTGTATGTGTGTGTGTTAGTCACTCAGTTGTATATGACTCTGTGCGACCTCATGGACTATAGGTCCACCAGGCTCCTCTGTCCATGGAATTCTCCAGGCAAGAATACTGGAGTGGGTTGCCACTCCCTTCTCCAGGGGATCTTCCTGTCCTAGGGATTGAACCCAGGTCTTCTGCATCGCAGGCAGATTTGTTACCATCTGAGCCACAAGGGAGAAGGCTCAAATTTGCAAAATCAGGAATGAAACTGGGGATAGTACTACCAATCTACAGGAGGCAGCAAACAAAACTTTCCAAATAAAAAAAAAAAATGCAAGAAGGCAAAGTGGTTGTCTGAGGAGGCTAAACAAATAGCTGAGGAAAGAAGAGAAGGGAAAAGTAAGGAAGAAAGGGAAAGGTACACCCAACTAAATGCAGAGTTTCAGAGAACAGCAAGGAGAGACAAGAGGGCCTGCTTCAATGAACAATGCAAAGAAATAGAGGAAAACAACAGAAAGGGTAAGACTAGAAACCTCTTCAAGAAAACTGGAAATATCAAAGGAACATTTCATCCAAAGATGAGCACAGTAAAGGACAGAAACTGTAAAGACCTAATAGAAGCAGAAGAGATCAAGAAAAGATGGAAAGAATACACAAAACAACTGTACAAAAAAGTTGTTAACGATCCAGATAACCACGACAGTGCAGTCTCTCACTCAGAGTCAGACATTCTGGAGAGTGAAGTCAAGTGGGCCTTAGGGAGGCACTGCTACCAATAAAGTTAGTAGACGTGATGGAATTCCAGCAGAGCTATTTAAAATCCTAAATGATGATGCTATTAAATTGCTGTACTCAGTAGGTCAGCAAATTTGGAAAACCCAGCAGTGGCCACAGGGCTGAAAAAGGTCAATGCTCATCCCAATTCTCAAGAAGGGCAGTAGTAAAAAATGTTCAAACACCAGACAATTGCACTCATCTCCCATGCTAGTAAGTGTGTGTTAGTTGCTCAGTCATGTCTGACTCTTTGCGACCCCGTGGATTGCAGCCTGTCAGGCTCCTCTGTCCATGGAATTCTTCAGGCAAGAATACTGGAGTGGGTTGCCATGCCCTTCTCCAGGGGATCTTTCTGAGCTAGGGAGCTAACCTGGGTCTCCTGAATTGCAGGCAGATTCTTTACCATCTGAGCCACCAAAGAAGCCCCCCATGCTAGTACGGTTATGCTCAAAATCCACCAAGCTAGGCTTCAGCATTACATGAAATGAGCACTTCCAGATGTTCAAGCTGGGTTTAGAATAGGCAGAGGAACCAGAGATCAAACATTCACTGGATCATAGAAAAAGCAAGGGAATTCCAGAAAAACATCTACCTATGTTTCATTGACTGTGCTAAAGCCTTTGACTGTGTGGATCATAACAAACTGTGAAAAACTCTTAAAGAGATGAGAATACCAGACCACCTTACCTGTCTCTTGAGAAACCTGTATGTAGGTCAAGAAGCGTAAGTTAGAACCAGACATTGAACAACTGACTGGTTCAGGATTGACAAAGGAGTACTACAAAGCTGTTTATCATCACCCTGTTTGCTTAACTTATAACACAGAGCATATTATGCAAAATGCTGGGCTGGATGAGTTACAAGCTGTAATCAAGATTGCCAAGAGAAATATCAACAACCTCAGATATGCAGATGATACCACTCTAATGGCAGAAAGCAAAGAGGAACTAAAGAGTCTTTAGATGAGAGTGAAGGAAGAGAGTGAAAAAGCCAGCTTAAAACTCAATATTAAAAAAATCAAAGATCATGGCCTCCCTCAAAAGATCCCATGCATGTGACTGTGTTATTGGAGAAGACTCTTGAGAGTCTCTTGGACTGCAAGGAGATCCAATCAGTCCACTCTAAAGGAAATCAGTCCTGAATATTCGCTGGAAGGACTGATGTTGAAGCTGAAACTCCCAATACTTTGGCCACCTGATGCAAAGAGCTGACTCATTTGAAAAGATCCTGATGCTGGGAAAGATTGAAGGCAGGAGGAGAAGGGGACGACAGAGGATGAGATGGTTGGGTGGCATTACTGCCTCAATGGGCATGAGTTTGAGTAAACTCCAGGAGTTGGTGATGGACAGAGAGGCATGGCGTGCTGCAGTCCATGGGGTCACAAAGAGTTGGACACGACTGAGCGACTGAACTGAACTGAACTGAAGATCATGACATCTGGTCCCATCACTTCATGGCAAATAGAAGGGGAAAAGGTGGAAGAAGCGACTGATTTCCTCTTCTTGGGCTCTAAATTCACTGTGGATGGTGACTGTAGCCATGAAATTAGAAGATGATTCCTTCCAAACAGGAAAGCTATGAGAAACCTAGACAGTGTGTTAAAAAGCAAAGACATCGCTTTGCTGACAAAGGTCCGTAGAGTCAAGGCTATGGTCTTTCCAATAGTCGTGTATGGATGTGAGAGCTGGACAATAAAGAAGGTAGAGTGCTGATGAATTGATGCTTTTGAATTGTGGTGCTAGAGAAGACTCTTGAGAGTCCCTTGGACTGCAAGATCAAACCATTCAATCTTAAAGGAAATCAACCCTGAATATTCATTGGAAGGACCGATGCTGAAGCTGAAGCTCCAACTCTTTGGCCACCTGATGTGAACAGCTGACTCGGAAAAGACCCTGATGCTGGAAAAGACTGAAGGCAGGAGGAGAAGAGGGTAACAGAGGATGAGATGGTTGGATGGCATCACTGACTCAATGGACATGAACTTGGGCATACCCCAGGAGATAATGAGGGACAGGGAAGCCTGGCCTGCTGCAGTCCATGCGGTCATGAAGAGTCAGACGTGACATGGCGACTGAACAACAACTACCACCAAAATTACAGAAAATAAAAGGGATTATGCTGGAAAACCATGAACAATTGTATACCAATATATAAGAAAACCTAGCTGACATGGACAAATTCTTAGACAAACTACAGAAAGTAACTCAGAAAGAAATAGAAAATCTGAATAGATGTATAACAAATGAAGAGATTGAACTGGTAATCAAAACTCTTCTCACAAAGAAAAGAACAGACCCAAATGGCTTCACTGGTGGACTCTACCAAACATTTAAAGAATCAATACAAATCCTTCAAAACCTTCTAAAATACACACAAGGAAGGAGCACTTCTCAACTTATTCAAGAAGGCCAGTATTACCTGATATCAAAAGCAGGCAAAGATATCACAAGAAACTACATACTGATAAATATCCCTTATGAATATCAATGCAAAAATCCTCAAAAAAATGTAAAAAGTGAGGACTATCCCCAAAATGCACAGTTGGTTCAACACACAAAAATCAATCATTCTAATACACCAACTGGTAGACTTCAGAACAAACACCACATCATCATCTCAATCTACCCAGAGAAGGCATCTGATAAAATCCAACATTCCTCTCATGATACTGTTGTAGTTGTTGTTTAGTCACTAAGTCCTGCCTGACTCTTTTGTGACCCCATGGATTATAGCCCACCAGGCTCTTCTGTCCATGGTATTTCCCAGCAAGAATACTGGAGTGGGTTGCCATTTCCTCGTCCAGGAGATCCTCCTAGCCCACGGATCAAACTCATGTCTCCTGAATTGGCAGGTGGATTCTTTACCACTGAGTCTGGGAAGCCAGTTTCATGATATATACTTAACAAACTAGGAATGAAAGTAAGCTTTCTCAACCTGATGAACAGTATTTATGAAAAACCCACAGCTGATATCACACTTAATGATGAAAGACTGAAAGCTTTCATTTTTGAAGAAGAAAACTTAACTTGTATGTATGTGCTGTGTGTTCAGTCGTTCAGTTGTGTCCAACTCTTTGCAACCTCATGGACTGTAGCCATCCAGGCTCCTCTGTCCATGGAATTTTCCAAGCAAGAATACTGGAGTGGGTTGCCATTTCCTCCTCCAGGGGATCCTCCCTGCCCAGGGATCAAATGGGAGTCTCTTAAGTCTCCTGCACTGGCAGGCAAGTTCTTTGTACTAGACACCTGGGAAGCCCTAGTTGTATGCATCAGTTCAGTTCAGTCACTCAATCATGTCCGACTCTTTGCGACCCCATGGACTGCAGCACACCAAGCTTTCCTGTCCATCACCAACTCTCGGAGTTTACTCAAACTCATGTCCATTAAGTCGGTGATGCCATCCAACCATCTCATCCTCTGTCATTCTCCTCTCCTCCCGCCTTCAATCTTTTCTAGCATCAGGGTCTTTTCCAGTGAGTCAGTTCTTCACATCTCTTCACATCAGGTGGCCAAAGTATGGAGTTTCAGCTTCAGCGTCAGTCCTTCCAATGAATATTCAGGACTGATTTCCTTTAGGATGGACTGGTTAGACCTCCTTGCTGTCCAAGGGACTCTCAACAGTCTTCTCCAACCGTTAAAAAGCATCAATTCTTCAGCGCTCAGCTTTCTTTATGGTCCAACTCTCACATCCATACATGACTACTGGAAAAACCATAGCTTTGACTTGATGGACCTTTGTTGGCAAAGTAATGTCTCTGCTTTTCAATATGCTGTCTAGGTTGGTCATAGCTTTACTTTCAAGGAGCAAGTGTCTTAATTTCATGGTTGCAGTAACCAACTGCAGTAATTTTGGAGCCCAAAAAAAGTCTCTCACTATTTCCATTGTTTCCCCACCTATTTGCCATGAAGTGATGGGACCAGATGCCCATGATCTTAGTTTTCTGAATGTTGAGCTTTAAGCCAACTTTTTCACTCTCCTCTTTCACTTTCATCAAGAGGTTCTTTAGTTATTCTTCATTTTCTGCTATAAGGGTGGTGTCTAAAATGTGCCAAAAGCCAGGGAATAAATAAGTAATTGAGAGGGTTATTAAGCCCAGATCAAATACTTAGTGAATTCAGTTAAATAAGTAAATAAATGTTTATTCTTAATGGCATAATAAAAAAAATAGCTCATTATATCAAAGAGTTGGACATGATTTAGTGACTGAACAACAAAAATAAACATGGAAGAAAAAAAAAGACTAAAAGTTCTCCTAAGATCAGCAAAAGAAAAGGATACCAGTTCTATTCAGCATTGTACTGGAGGTTCTAGCCACACCAATTAGGCAAGGAAAAAAAAAAATCAGATTGGAAAGGAAGAAGTAAAATTATCTCTACTTGCAGATGACATGATCTTGTGTAGAGAAAATCCTAAGGCTTTCACAAAAAATATTATAAGAACTTATAAATGACTTTGGCAAGGGTGCAAGATACAAGATCAACACACAAAAATCAATTACATTCCTATATACTGGCAATATATAATCCAAAAATTAAATTAAGAAAACAATTCCACTTAAAAAGCTCCCAAAAGAATGAAATATCTAAGAATAAACAGATGAATTGTAAGACTCGTGCACTGAAAATCAGAAAACATTGTTGGAAAAAAAGATTTAAATAAGTTGAAAGACATCCTGTTGTTCACGAACTGGAAGACTTACTTGATTTAAACATTGAACTTGATCCCCATAAAAACTCAAGCTGATGTTTTTTTGCAGAAACTGACACACTGATACTAAAATTCTTATGAAAATGCGTGGAACACACAATAGTCAAAAAACGTTGAAAGAGAACAACAAAGTTTGAGGAATCACATTTGCCAATTTCAAAACTTACAACCAAGAAATAATAATCAAAATGTTCTTAAGGAGAGATATGCAGACCAATGGAATAGAATTGAGAATCCAGAAATAAACCTATACATTTATAAGCAATTGATTTTTGACAATGATGACAAGAAAATGCAAATGAGAAAAAATAGTCTTTTTACAAATGGTACTGGGACAACCAGATCTACAGGCAAAAGAATGAAACCGGACTCCCTACTTCAAATCATTTACAAAAATTAACTCAAAATGGATCAAAGACCTAAATATAAGAACTGAAACTTTAAAACTCTTAGAAAGAAACAAAGGCATATATTATTGCGACTTTTGAATTAGGCAATGGATTCCTACATGTGACACTAAAAGCACAAGCAATAAATGAAAAAAACAGAATAATTAAAATTCTTCAAAATTAAAACCTTTGTGTTTCAAAGGACACTCAAGAAAGTGGAAAGGTAAGCCACAGGATGGGAGAACACTGGCAAATCATATATCTCATCAAGGACTAGTATCAACAATAGAAAATAAACAAATGGAGACAATTCATACAATTCAACAATAAAAAGACAACCTACTTAAAAACTGAGCAAACGATCTTAATTGACACTTCTTAAAAAACATACCATGAGATATCACCCACACCCATTAGAATGGCTATAATCTAATAGACTGACAATAACAAATGTTGGTAAGGATGTGGAAAAATTGCTACCTTCATTCATTACTGATGGAAATGTAAAATGGTACCGTCACTTGTACAATGAGTTTGGTATTCCTCAGAAGTTAAACAGAGTTACCTATGGACAATTCAGCTTTTAGGTATATACATAAGAGACCCGACGGAGAAGGCAATGGCACCCCACTCCAGTATTCTTGCCTGTAAAACCCCATGGATGGAGGAGTCTGGTAGGCTGCAGTCCATGGGGTCGCTAAGAGTCGGACATGACTGAGCAACTTCACTTTCACTTTTCCCTTTCATACACTGGAGAAGGAAATGGCAACCCACTCCAGTATTCTTGCCTGGAGAATCCCGGGGACGATGGAGCCTGGTGGGCTGCCGTCTTTGGGGTCGCACAGAGTCGGACACGACTGAAGCGACTTAGCAGCAGCAGCAGAAGAGACCCGAAAACCAATGTTCACTTGTACACAAATGGCAGCATTATTTATAATAACAAAAAAATGAATGGATACATGGTATAACATTATATTGAGTGAAAGAAGTCAGTCACAAAAGACTACATATTGTATGACTGAATTTTTATGAAGTGTCCAAAATAGGGAATCCGTACACAGAAAATGGATTAGTGGTTGCCAAAGGGTGGGGAGAGGGAGAAAAGAGGACTGACTGTTAATGAGCACTGGTTTTTTCCCTGGGAGTGAGGAAAATGTTTTAAAATTAAACAGTGGTATGGTTACACAACCTTGTGAACACACCAAAAACCACTGAATTGTGTATTTAAAAAAAGAACACTAGATATCCTCAAAGTCTCTGAAAGATGATTATTTCTAGTCTGGAATTCCACGTATGAACTTAAATACTGGGAAAATGGCAACTGAGGCTAGGCAACTGAGAGAGGAGATGCTCTAAGAGAG
Organism: Okapia johnstoni; assembly: GCA_024291935.2. NCBI lineage: Eukaryota > Metazoa > Chordata > Mammalia > Artiodactyla > Giraffidae > Okapia > Okapia johnstoni. The sequence goes on along the minus strand of CM044308.1, from coordinate 127,071,498 downwards.
CTAACTCCTCAGCTACCATAACCAAAAGCCAGTATTTGCTGTTTAAAAAATTTTAATTTCATAAACAGCAATATTAGAAAATGTCTTTCAACTATAGCAATACTAAAAGAAGTAACAAAAAGACTGTCTCTGAGTAGTGACCTACACGTGGCAAGGAACTGACGTATTTCATTTTCATCTCTCTGCATTTATTAATTCAATACAAAATTTAAAATGATTATTTAAAAAAGAGAAACATCATCATACTCTAAGAAACTGAGCTATTTAAGAAAAAGGTAGTAGAAAAGGCCTGGGACTAGGATCAATGAACATGAATTTGAGCAAACTCAAGGAGACAATGGAGGACAAAGGAGCCTGGGGTGCAGGAGTCCATGGCATCACAAAGAGCTGGACGTGACTTAGAAACTTAACAGGGGTCAAAGGACTGACATCCTGTCCTGTGTCATTTATTGTGGTGTTGGAGAAGACTCTTGAGAGTCCCTTGGACTGCAAGGAGATCCAACCAGTCCATCCTAAAGTAGATCAGTCCTGGGTGTTCATTCGAAGGACTGATGTTGAAGCTGAAACTCCAATACTTTGGCCACCTCATGCGAAGAGCTGACTCCTTGGAAAAGACCCTAATGCTGGAAAGGATTGGGGGCGGGAGGAGAAGGGGACGACAGAGGATGAGAGATGGTTGGATGGCATCACCGACTCGATGGACATGGGTTTGGGTAAACTCCGGGAGTTGGTGATGGACAGGGAGGCCTGCAGTGCTGCGATTCATGGGGTCGCAAAGAGTCGGACACAACTGAGCGACTGAACTGAATAATGAACTAATCACTGTGTCTAGTTTCTGTAAAATTGAAAATAAAATTACCTTTGTCCCTTACTGAAGAGCTGTTATGAAAATCAAATGAAACACTTAAAAGCAGATTTAAAAGCACAATGTATGGCAAAACCAATACAATATTGTAAAGGGAAAAAAAAAATAGCAGAGTGACAGTAAAAAAAAAAAAAAAGCATTAAAAATGAGAAATTATGTACTATCTACATAATACTGTAAATACCCAAATATTTTAGATTTTACTTATCAAAGTAGATATCAAACTAGACTGACATGATTCTGAAAAACTGTCTGTCTCCAGGGTTTACTTTAACCTGAATCATCTGGATGAAGGGTCAGAACAGAAATAGACTCAAGGGAAAGTTTCATAACCTGCCAGATAAATGAAACGATATGCTTATTATCTCTTAGGAACAGGATTTCTTTCTCCTAAGAATAAATTACGTCTTCTGGAAAACATGTACATGTCTGTACATTAATTTTTAAAATTTTAAAAAAACATCACTTACCTTCACAGTCAAATCCTCTTTACCCAGTGTGACGTGGACCTGAATAGGCGGATAAACACCTTTGTCAGCATGATGCTCCATCGTTGCTCTCATTGCATTCTGAAATACAGAAGGGTTATGTTAAAAATACAACTTTAAAGAAAAGAGAGAAACTAAGTACGATTTTCAAGTATATATGCACTCCTTAGTATTTTTTAAAAATTTAATGAAAACATGCCTAAGAATCATAATTTATAACTAAATTTAAAGAACTACTTAAAAAATAAAAGTCAGTTTTGGAGGACTTGGTAGGTAAAAATCCCAACCAAATTCTGCATATTTTCTAAAATCAGAATCTCAACATTTTTAACTAGCTTTATACGAAAGCAGAAAATTCCACCCAAATATTTTTATAATTTGGTAGATAATCAGCAAACCTTATTTTTGAAAAGTCTCATCTCTATTTTAAAGAACCATTTTAATTGTCATAAATTACTTTAAGAAAAAGCAATTTTTTCACTTAGTACTAATAGCATGTCTTATTATGATGTAGAAATGAATCTAATTTACTACCAATTGTAAACTAGAATATTTATTTACACAGTAAAACAGTTTTGAACAATTTCTAAAGGATACAGGGTACACAGTGTCAACAGAGCATAAGCACTAAGCAATAACATGACATGTAGCATTGAAGCAGGAACTGCTAAGACTAGATACAGTTTAACAGGCACAAGACTGGATTGTACTGGGAGCGTGTGGCCCTGGAGCACCAATCAGGACAGAGTCCCCTGAGGAGGAGAGTCTGTCATCTCTACCCGAGGCCATTGAAGATCAGGTTTCAGATGGAAGCCATTACTACTGACATAATATAAAATCTGTTACATAATATGGTAATATTTCTTTTATTAAGCATCATAGGGAATGAGATCTTTAGATGACTGAAATTTCAAGGAAAAAATTACTTTTAATCCTTTAAGTGCAAATCGTTTATTCATTTAACCACTTTGGTAGAAAGATTTTTGTAAGCTATTAGATACATTCTTGCTGCCTTAGAACCAAGAACATTTTTCAATCTTTGCTATTCTAAAACTGTCAGCCGGTTTTTCTATGTTTCAGTGTATTTTTCTTTTTCCCTGATCAGGCTGAAAGCCACCTCTTCTCTCTTCCACCTGCTCCTGGCTGAAGGCATGGTAACCACATGGAGAGAGACTACAGGCTTGATGTGGGGTAATATTTTCAGCCACATGGACCCATACTCCTCATCACCCACTTTCCTGTCTATCAGCAACTATCGTTGGTATGCTGATAAGAAAAAATGTACTCTCAACATTACTAGCACAATTGTATTTAGTTTTCAAAATTTGTTGTGAAGAGCAAATATAACAGCAGAAGTCACGTAAGTCAATGTAAGTGACTTTCTCCAAAAAAATGCATACAATAATGCATATGACAGTGGGACTGTGGTCCTTTAGGGGTGGAGAATCATTCTTCTAAACATTTTGCTTTGTAAAAATACAAATAAAATTGTATCAAACACCTATAATGTGCTGCCTTTGTATAAGACATTTAGGATGTTATTCTCAATCTTCATAACAACCTGTATAATAATATTATCCTTGTTTGACAGAGGAGGAAACTGAGGCTTGGGGCTGAGGGGCTTGCACAAAGTCACATACATCTTAGATGGCAGAATTGGAATTCAAATCCAGGTCTTTTTGAGTCCCAGGTCTGAGCTTACCACTACACTGAGAACATCAGTGTTGACCAACAGCTGATCTCCATTGATGTGCCATGACGCCGAACACCAAAGGGCATCTTTTAATGAAACTGAGGAAAACCTGGTAGAGTATTTAAACTTTCAAAGCAGATTCCTAACCTTAGGAAAGGACTGATAAAGGTGATGTAATACTATGTTACAAACCTTGAAAAGTTCAAACACCATGTGATAGAGATGGGATGGTACATAAACCACTTGTATTGGCTGTCCTGGTGATTTTGCTACAGAGCAGAAGAGAAAAATATGAAAGTACAGAGAGATGTGCTTAAAGCATTTTAAAGAATATATTGTGTAGTGCTGAAAAGAAAACATTTACTATGGAAGACAGTACTACTGGGGGGAGAAGGGCTCCACCAGTTCTTGACTATATCTGTGTTTGAATGCCAGGCTCACACAGTTTATACCTGCCTGTGACAACAGGAGTCCTGCAGTCACTCTTGCAGTCCTGCATAACCATCTACCAACCCATCCTCCCATTCTTGTCTATGATGGTTGAGTCTGTTTAAGACACTCAGTCTTACAGTCAGAATTTTTTCCTTCCAATAAGTGTTAAAGTCTTTAAACTCCATGGTCCAACTCACGTAAATACATTCTTTCTTTAAAAAGCCATTTTTTAATTGTTTCACCCAGGTGGGATGTTTTGTTTTATTTGGGGCATTTCTGTGCATATAGATACAAATAAAAACTTTGAGCTAGCATTGACTTATCAAGGGCCACTAATTCTACATTCAAACATGTAATAGGAGCCCAGTTGGGGGTAGAGAACAGATAGTAAGCAAACCAGAACTTTTAGTAAAGGAGTAAGAGGTGCCATACCTCAGAATTCTCATTCAGCCAATAAGCTGGACTCTCCAATGAATAAAGTGGCTCTTGGAAATACAGATGGTACATCTAGAAACTGCCCACAGCAGTTCAGGTTCCCAAACTATCACTTGTGCCTTGTGGTTCTTATTCACTGAATGTACTATTATGGCTTTAGAAAAACCAGGCAAATCTATTTTCAATGGGGCAACTTCTTCCACTGCCCTCCCACTCTAAGGTCCAGAATACAACTCAGCAGAAGCCTATTTAATTTTATTCTTCTTACAGGGTCATTTTAACTGAGGTATTGTCTCCCTCTATCAAACTACCCTACCTCCAGGGAAAACAGAGAGAGACTCATCAATCTCCTTCCAAGGCATCTAAACCTTTTGTGTCCAAAAGAAGACCATCAGAGATAACCAGAGTCTCAAACAGATGGGCATCTTTCTTTTTTCTTTTACATCTCCAGTCTTTTCACTTCCTCGACAATAAAAAACTGGTTTACAACTCAGGAAGTAGAAATCTTAAAGGGTAAACCTTACATTAGTGAAGTACATATAAAAGTCAGATATAATTTTCTTGAAAGCATTAGTCGCTCAGTCGTGTCCGACTCTTTGCGACCCCATGGACTGTAGCCCACCAGGCTCAGGCTCCTCTGTCTATGGAATTCTCCAGGCAAGACTACTGGAGTGGGTAGCCATTCCCTTCTCCAAGGGGTCTTCCCGACCCAGGGATCAAATCCAGGTCTCCTGCCTTGCAGGCAGATTCTTTACCATCTGAGCCACCAGACAAGGATCGCTTTTTTCTGTGACTAACCAGGAAATAAAAAATAAGCAAAGAATCAATATTATCAATTAAAATAATGAAAACGGGAAAGAAAAAGGCAAAATGTCTTTCAGAAAAAATCCAACTAATTAAAAGATATACATACATACGTACACACACATAAATACATATATTTTTAACATGATTTCTCTCCCTCAGCTTTCATATCCAATAAAGAAATTGCTTTATATTAAAACAAATCTAACTTATCATTCCTTCTCAGGTAATCATAACACTAATCATTAAGGAAAAGGCATCAGGCTTACCATTTAGTTCTTCAAGTTCTAGTTCGGGAGAGTTAATATAATACAAATCACACAGACGCCTAGCATTTTCATAGCCATCTAGTGCGAATCAAAACAAAAAGTCATTAAATAAATTTACTTCTGCTTCATGAAGATGGCAATAATATATAGACAAATGAAATTTTAAAGCTTTCTACAAAAAAAAATATACTTTAATAATCTTAGTTTGGGGAAGGTCTTTTTAAAGTGTAACATGACAAAGTCTAAGGCCATATAAAGAAAAAAGTGACAGATGATTACAAAAAAATTTTCAAATATCTGTATGGGAAAAGACACCATAAACAAAGTAAAAAGAAAACCAGTAGACTGAAGAAAATATTTACAATACATGTAACGAAAATTTAGAGCTGGTAAGGGTTTAGGGAATACTCACTCTCATTCATTGTTTGCTACATTTTTGAAGTTATAAAATTTTAAATGCATTTTAAATATTTTTAATTCTAGAAATCCTGACTTCTAAAATACTAGCAAAAGTCAGCACATATATAAGGATGTCTACTGCAATACTGTTGCTGATAGAAACAGCAGAAATATGCATCAATAGGAGTATGGATTAATACATTCTGATACATCCCTTACAGTCATTCAAAAACCTGTGTATATCCACATGTACTACACATGGCACGATGTTTGTAAATTTATAGAAAAACATACACAAAGTATCCCATGTTCAAAAACAGCAATGTAAGACCAACAATTACGCGTGTGCATAAGCATACATGGTACAAACAGAAAAAACTGAGGCAAGATACAAGCCAAGCTATTATGAATTATGGCTTCAATATAGGGAATTAGAAAGGAGGGAATAAGGAAATATTTTGAAGTCAAATAGATACCCTCATAATGTCACCACTTGTTGCCTAATGAAGCATGGTATCAACAAAACATTCATCCTATACATAGTGCACAATTAGCATTATAAAGTCATTTTCAAACCCATGCGTGGGTTATATCATTTTATCTCATGATACAAATAACTGTTTTAAAGGCAAGATAAAACACTCAACAATTTTGATTTTGGCATTCTTTCTGAAAGGAGAAATAAATTTACCTTTAATAACTTCAACCACATTGCAGTTTGGATTTATACTTCCAACGTGTTTTCGATGAGATAGGCTTCCTTTGCCTTTTCCACCAAATAATAAAGCTATAAAAAATTAAAAAAACATAAAATAAGCTAAAACACATAATGCCACTGTCTGGATTTGAATACTGTTTCTCTAATTGGTACCAAACAGTAGAACAAGTATTTTCCTTAAAACATTAACATTTTATATAATGTTAAACATAAATTTAAAAACCTCCTTTCAATGGCAGTCTATTTGCTTTCCTTAATACAAAAAAAAAAGTAAAATTAAATGTTCTCCCTAAAAGGAAGTTTTCTAAGTAAAAGTAAAATATACCAACACAGATTATTTAGCTTCTTCTCTTGACTTCCAGACACTTACAGTGCTGATTAAGTAACATTCTAATTGAAATTCGACTCATGTAGAAACGATCCAAAAAATACTGAACATTCTGGCTGGTGACAGGATCCACCCCGAAGCTCTCCTTGTATTCAACCACACCTTCAGCCATTGTGGGTATCACGTCATTGTGTCGGTTCCTGATCCGTATCACAGTGTCTGTAAAGCTAAACAAACCTGTCTGTCAAAACAGCCAAATATTTTGGCAAGTGAATGTGATACTAAAATCTAAATTTAGCCAATTATACTAGACAAGAAATGCCTAATTCAGTAAAAGAAGCATCAAGGCATGTTTTCTTATACTTATTTAAGTATATTTCAGATCATAAAATATACCATCTCTATGGAGATGTTAAGAAACTCCAAAATAAATAAAACTTGTGAAATGTAATTATTTCTTGGAACTCCTAAAAGTAAGGCTGCCACAAAACACAATCCTACAAGTGTGAAGGGTTTTCTTCAACCATCATCAACTAAGATTATTTCAACACCCGCTATGAGGATGGGATCCAGGCACAGTCAGCATAAGAGAAGACAGAGCACTTGCTTCCAGGGAACACATGCTCTGTAAGGAATGAAGATGAATGAGCCAATAAAGGCTGTCTGTTTTGGAACCATTCCCCAGGTTCAAAAGAGAAAGGGCCACTTAGAAAAGTAGAAAGGAATTCTAATTCCATTCATTCTTTGAGTTTAAAAAAATGGGAGAAGAAAAGATGAATGTGTGTTCAAAGAAAAATCTTCAAGCCATCCAGCATTTCTATTTCTGTCATTTGAAGACACTACTGCGTAGCTTTGCCAACAGACGTCCGTCTAGTCAAAACTATGGTTTTTCCAGTAGTCGTGTCTGGATGTGAGAGCTGGACCATAAAGAAAGCTGAGCGCTGAAGAATTGATGCTTCTGAACTGTCATGTTGGAGAAGATTCTTGAGAGTCCCTTGGACTGCAAGGAGATCCAACCAGTGAATCCTAAAGAAAATCAGTCCTGACTATTGTTTGGAAGGACTGATGCTAAAGCTGAAGCTCCAATACTTTGGCCACCTGATGCAAAGAAATAACTCACTGGAAAAGACCCTGATGCTGGGAAAGATTGAAGGCAGGAGGAGAAGGGGACCACAGAAGATGAGATGGATGGATGGCATCACTGACTCAATGGACATGAGTTTGAGCAAGCTCTGGGAGTTGGTGATGGACAAGGAAGCCTGGTGTGCTGCAGTCCACGGGGTCACAAAGAGTCGGACACAACCCAGCAACTAAAGTGAACTGAACTGCATGGCTAATTTAAAGAACTAAATAAAAGGGGAAAGAAGTTTTAGTTGTGAAGTAACAAAATCCACCTTGTAATATACCCATCAGAACTCACACTTCCAAATGACTGCTTCCTCATTCAAAGTCTTCAAAGTCATCATCTTGACCACTATTAACCTATTCCAATGATGCTCTCGTTGCTCAAAATATTTCTGGAATTGCTAGTTTGTAATTAGTTTCAAAATCAAACTGCTAATCCAAAATACAAACAACAAAACTCCTCAAAAACAATTCATCATTTCTAGTCACTTCTTAATCATTTATTTCACATCTCTCTCTTTTGTCAAAACCAAATAGTATTATTCTGCCTAGCTGCTCACGTTATATTTTTAAAAATTCAGCTCTGAAGGACTATTTTCGGAAGGTTTTTCAGCGTAAGGTTTACTTTTAAGTAAGACTGGATGGGTCTAAATCCATTCGCTGTCCATGTGAGCCTAATGCTACTTTAAGACTTTTTGTTCACAGATAGTATTTTGCGTACCGATAGTATCTCTTTTTGCACAGATAGTATTATTTCGGTAGAGTCATTTTAAAGAGTAAATGACATCATCTGTGTAAATTTTGCTGCATACCTATGCAAATTCTTGGTGTTATTTTCAGACCAAAATCATGTTTAAAAAGTGAAATGTTGCTATCACCTTTAAAGACAGTAAAAAAAAAAAAATGTGTAATGGACTTGGAGGACAAAAACAGACAGTCTTTAAGTTCTGAGCAACATTCACTGGAATAAGCAGGTAACTTGCCTTAGGGGACTATGGGGCTTATTAGTCCTGGTATGTTGATCATTAATAGGTCATGTTACTTACATTGTCTCGCAGACCACAGATCATAAACTAGAGACAAGTTTTTGTCTTGCAGGCCTTCAGTGTTTGTTGAAAGTTTAGTTTCCGATCTTTCAAAATTAGGAAATCTAACTTAAAAACCAAAAATAACTAGACTTGCAGCTTTTCTTACGCCTACCCCTGCCCACAACACACACACACATCATGTGATCTGGGCAGTGTTTCTGCTCGGCAATGGTCAGTAGAGCTGAGAGGCTGTCCTTTAGAAGCACATGCTCGTCACCAAGTCTTCACCAGTCTCCTACCATCCAAGTGGTCCCGAGACCACATCAAGATTTCCCCTGATCATCACATTTGAACTGCATCTTTCTTTACACTAGAGTGAAGAGAAACATGAAGCTTTTCTTATGCCCAGTCCAATTTCTGAATTTATGCTACCTGGCTGGCCTGTATGGACTACGACAGACACATATACCATCATATGTTCCAAAGTAGCGAAAAACCAAAAGTTAATCAATGTCCCTAAAATGATCCAATAGCAATACATTTAAATTTTTATATAATGTTCAAAGAGTATATGATGATGTTTTATATGATGTTCAAATAAGGCAAAACAACTGTACTTACTCATAAATAGTTTTAGCATCTTCAGCACTTTTGTCCTTAAACTCAAGAAGCTCTTGAAGACTCTGGATATACCTAAAATGTAAATCAACCCCTTGTAAGGCTGTTCTTTTACATTTTGAAAGTCCAATATTGTGAAAATGATCAAGAGGCATTTTAAACATTTCTTTACTATTAATTAATTTTTAGCAAATTATGGTTGAAGTGGGATTTGTATACCCATTCACATTCAAGCAAAGTGCCTGACAGTAATTAGAAGGTACATTTTCTCCTAAAAGCTTAGGTTAAATTTGATTTAAGAATTTCCTACTTTTTTTTTAAGTTCTGTAAGTAGTTTTTAAATTTCTTAACATTACCACTGTACATTACAGTATAAATACTGATGGTCATGGGAACTGAGTCTGTCACCAACAATTATGTGATCTTGGGCAAATGACTTAACTTGTCTTAATCTCAGTAAAATGTGGAGGCCAGCTTACCTTGGTCTACGAATCTAACTTGAATGTCTTTGTTTTAAAACCTTAATTTTAGATGTTACATCCAGTCAACAGATGCTTATTGAAAGTCTACAATCTAACACATGGTTCTTCTAAACAACTGAACAAAAACACAAAAAGTCATGAAAATACACGTTTTTAATTTACCTAAAAATACAACGGAGCAAATCACCTGGTAAAGGAGCAAAATGAGGAAAGTCAAACGACTCTCTGAAGGTCATGCTGCAGAGCACAATGACAGTGGAGGGCCAGAGCCAAAACACCTATCATTCAATAACCTTCTTTAGTGTAAGGTCTGCTTTGGCTGGACCTTCAGCTGCCATATTTTAGTAGGTGTCCAGGGGCAATGAAAGTGTTTTAAAAATCTGCAAATCTCCATGTTGGTTTGGAAAGTTGTTTCTGACAAACAATATGCCCTACTGCATGCCAAGGCATTCCAAAGTCTAGTGATTCTGAGTCTACTGTTGTGACTTAACCCTTACTCTTCACTGGCAAGAACAATTATGCTTTTATTCAGAAGATGCTGAAACCAAGCAGGACCCTGTGGGGCTCTTGGGCACAGAAGCCTTTCCATGTCCCCCATTTCATATTTGTAGGGAATAGAATCCAGTCTCCATGACCTTCCTTGAGGTCCAAAGGGCATGTTCAAATAGGTGCTAATCGGGGAAGAGAAAGAATGCAGAGACAAGGGAGAAGCAGCCAAGAAACAATAGTGCAGACTTGGAGTCAGGCCTGGTTTCACCTCAAGAGATACATATCTTTCAATACTTTTATAGCACTAAGACGCCCAACAAAATAAAGATGTTAGCATTTTTCATTCTAGAGAAGGTTTGATAATCTCAAGAAGCACATCAGGAGACCACCTGAGGCCAGATTTAAGGCCTATAGGCCCTGCATGTACCCTGATCATTATCAGCAACCTCTCCCTTGAACCACTGCTATAAAACTCCTCACCAACTATCCCTGGGTTGAGACACATAGTTTTTCAGGGCAAGATCCTGCTGTGTCCGCCTTTGCCTGGTAAAGCAATAAAGCTATTCTTTTCTACTTCACCTAAAACTCTGTCTTCAAGATTCAATTCAGCACCAGTGAACAGAGGCAGAGTTTTTGGCATTAAATTGTCAACATCTACAATGTGTTAGGCACAGATATTTAAAAATGTAACATATTCTACTTTTAATAATTTTTTTTTAAAAAAGGAATAACCTTCCATAGAAAATATCTGTTCTCCTTGCATCAGAGTTCCTAAACAAATGCCTCTTACTTAAACCACATTTCTAACTATTCCATTTTTGGACTGGAGAGTATCTGATTATCAATTATGGAGCAGTCATATTTCTTTCACTTATTGTAAAAAGTTGACATTAGATCAGCTTCTCCCATAACTATAATGCTTACAACAGGAAAGCTAGGATCTCCATAAATCAAAATTAGGAAATGCCTTGCAACTAAATTTTTCCATTTAAGACTGAACTCTGGCAAACTCTTTTGTTTGAAATGTATAGTGGTTAACAGAATAACACTTTTAATAACATTAACAAGAAAGGCTGTATACAGGTGGCCACATATGCATGCACACCCTTAATAGCTCTACTGTCATTTTTTAGAAGAGAGATCATAGTTTCTACACAGTTCTAATAACTTCTAATTGTTTTTAAATGGTAGAATAAATATTTTAACTTTTGTGATTCATAAAGATATATTTCAATAAGATAAATTCAGTTTATAAAAAATATTTACACCCTTTAACACACTTTATTAATCTGACTTCAGCATACAGCAGTAGAAACAAACAAATATGAGTTTGAATCCCAGCTTTACCATGAATGATTTTGCCTTAGGCAAGGGACTTAATCTGTAGGTACCTCCATTTCTTCATGTGTAAAATGGATGCCTACTATGCAGGATTATTGAAGGGATTAAAGGTAAAGTATATAAATCTCTAGCTATCAATTTATGGTAGATATTTTTATTACATTATAAAATAACATCCTTGGAGATTTAATAACACAAATCTTAAATATAGTGTCTGTATTTCTGTGCATTTCTGATTGTTTTTTTTCAAAACCAAAAAGGGATACAGTCCAAGATTCAGGTGACAAGCCCAGACACACCCAAACAAAGGCAGAGGAATGCTGCTACTACCTTAAGACTCTACTGAAGAGTAAAAAAGTATTTGCTCTAACTTTGGGTAAACTCTACAACTCTACTGAAATTGCAAACACAAGAACAGTGAATCTTACCAGCTCTGTACCAACTGAACTGATGGTGTCCTTAGAAGATTATCTGGAAGAAGACTTATTTCTTTCATTATATTTGCCAATCTCACAGGTAACTCTTGCCGCAGAAACATAAATGAGGTCTTTTCACAAGCATTCACAGACCCTGAAACCAAATACAGTGTGAACAGCAGTAAGTGGAAGCCATAAGGCAGAGAGAAATGCAGACAGTTATTTGGCAAGTGATATCATCACCATAATGACAAGGCAAGAAGAGAAGCAAGGGACAGATAGTCCATTCTCTAGGGCTGAACCACCTTCCGACCACTCTGTAGAGCATCAGTGAGGTTATTTTCCTGTCTAGATTATTCACATCTCCCATCTTAGAACTAAGACAACCTAGGCAAGTCTGAGCAAGGCACAGTTTAATTAACATAGGACCTGTAAAAAGCCTATCCTATATAACCTGTTGCTGCCATCATTTAAAAAACTTGTTTCCTAACTCTAGGTTTATGAGAAAAACCTGTCTAAGAAACAGTGGAAATTATGACATGTTCATGAGAAGATTCATTGAGTCCATGTAGAACCACTATACTAATTGCCATAAGCAAAGAGTAAATGAAGAGGAGTCTTTCAGGCAACAGAGAGCAAAAGCTGCCAATGCCTGCTCTGTGATCATCTTCAAGCTTCTCGCCAGTAGGTTCTACTCAATTGTCTGATTCCTGGAAAGCAATCTGCTCCTTCCTCCACTCCTACTCAAGATGCTAAGCAGAACAGCTGTAGAATCGCGTTTGGCAAGCAGCTCCATTTAAAGTTAAACTAAAAAGTCATGTTATTTCAGTGATGCATTTTAAACTCACTGATTTGCTCTTTTAGCAAGAGACAACCATAGCAAAAACTAGATTGTCAATAGGAATAATCGTATTAAAAGAAAACATTTTCTTGTGGAAGTTTAATGGCATACTTGGGAAAGAGGTCAAATTCACCCTCTTAATAACACTACAGTCATTTTAACGTAAAAACAAAAACCAAGAGCTTTGAGCCAAACAAAATCGACACTGTAAACCACAAGTTTAAGATCAAGTGGCTAACTATGCTGCTATCTTTCAAGCCACTAGTGATCGTTGGTGACCAAACCGCATTCACAATGCAGCAGATAACTCTTGTCTATTCGAAATTTTGACTTGATTAGTTTTCCCATTTATTAGCGCCCCGCTAAGAGAAGTCAAAGTTAAATGCCTGACTTTGCAATTCCTCTGCATCTTTTCTGGAGAAAACCAGGAAGCACTCATCTGAGAAAGAGGAAAGTGGAGAGTTACTTTGGTAAACAAACCCCACAGCATACTGTACTCATGCACTTTACACGTGCTCCGGACTGTTGTTGACGAAATGAATCATACGGTTGGTGGAAACTCTTAAGCCAGTGGCAAGGAAAACATTCTGTGAAACACCGGGCCAGTCAGAACCTGCTTCCCCTTATCAGCACGCCACTTTTATGTAACCATCATATGCAAAACTGAGCATTTATCAGCACTCTGCAGAATCTGAACGCGACTCCCGGAGATGTCAGCACACTCGCCTCTCACTCGGGCTGGGCTCTTCCGAAAGGGCCTGGCTGCGAGCGCAGAGATGCACATGTGCGCTGAAAAGCGGTTAGGGCCCCAGGCTTGTTTTTCAACAATACATGGAAAAAAGGCACACTCTCCCAGTTATCTCTCGGGGGCGCGGACGCCTGCACGTGAGCAGAGGGATCCGTCAGCGAGGGGCTGAGGAGGCGCCCGCAGCGCCGGAGGAGAGACGTTGAGGAAGGGGGCGCGCCGGAGACGAGAGGGCACCCGCGCGGGCCGGGCCCGGCCCGGGTTAGCGGCCGCAGCTCCCGGCTGGGGTTGCGCAGGAAGGCCCGAAGCCCGGGCCCCACTCACCGAAGTCCAGGAACTGCTTCATGGAGAGCGGGGATGGCGAGAAGCGCGCGTAGAAGTCGACTTGGCCGGGAACGCCGCGTTCGGGCGCCGGGCCGGAGCCCGAGTCCGAGGTGAGGCTGCGGCTGACGCTAGGGCCGGCGGCGCCCAGCCCGGTGCCCGGGCCGGCCGAGGTGGCTCCGCGAAGCAGCCGCGCTAGCCTCATGCCGAGCCGCGCCGGAGGAGCCGGAGCCCCGGGCGCCAGATCGCCGCTCGGCCGGGTGGTACGTGAGGGACGTGGCGGCCTCGGGGGCGGGGAGCGGCTGTCAACGCCGCGGCTACCGCCCCCCTTGCCGGAGCCCGGCCCTCCGCGCCGCTGGGCGGGGGCCGGGGAGGGGAAGGAGGCGGGGAGAGAGGCGGGGACCGCGTGCGGACCGCCCCCGGGCCAAAGTCCCGCCCCCTGCACCGCGGGGCGGGACCCGGGGAGCGGGAGGGCGGGGTTTTTCGCGTGGAGGCGGGGCAGCTACGAACCTCTGGTGGTGTGGCGCGCCCAGTCACAAGCCCTTTGGAAACAAATCCAACTTTCTTGCTTCCTCAGGTCTCCTGTCCTCCGCCGAAAAGCTCTAGCACAGGATCGGCATCCGCTTCGGGGCACCACAGTGTCTTGCTTAGAGCGTGTTCCAGAAACGTTCCAAAAAACAAGCCCATATTTTACTGGGGAGCAACCTGAGACCCCAAAAATTTTCAGAGCAGACCCTTGCCAAACAGTGGTACATAAGTACACATGGTGATCACAATAGAGTGTGGCCCTAAATAATAGCGCAACGACTCCCGTTCCAGGAGAAGAGAATTGGCTGCTCAGCTTGAAGCTTTATCTACTGGCCTTCTCAGCCTGAGCAGCAGTGTATATAAAGGCTCCCACAACTCCGACTGCCCTTCTCTCTAACTATCTTAGCGTCACAGTTTGATTGCTCCAACCTTTGCAGTTTCCAAATAGTGAATATAAGACTGGAGAATTTCTAATTTTGATTTAATCCCTTAGAGCTGCGAAGGCTGTCTACAGTGAAAATCACCGCTGTCCCTTTTCGCCACTGCTCCTTTTCCATATATCTAATCCCAGTGGTTTGTTATGTTTTAGATGCCAACAAAATTACTTTTCCTTGGGTGTGTAGTTTAATTTAAAATATATATTTTACATATTATACAATTTTAAGATTTTATATATGTGTGTTTGTGTTTACATAAATATTTACAGTTATTGGTCTAGAATAACAGTTCTATTCTCCATATGGTCCGATCTTGGGTTGTATAAAAATCTGTGTGTAAAGAATAAGATGAATGTCTTTTTAGGGTGTATTAGTGTTACTAAACTGCATTCATTTGCCCAGCGTGCAGCACGCCACACTCTGAGATGCCAAGGTTTGTAGGGGGAAGGTTTATTAGTCATGAGGCAAGGGAAAGGTTTGTTAGTCATGAGGCAGCCAAGAGAGGAGAAGGGAGACCAAATCTTAAATTCACCTTCCCTAAGGGAAAGAGCTTGGGCTATTTATGGGACAAAGAAGTTGGGTGACCTGAGGCCTGGGGAAAGGTGATTGGAGATAAGAAAAAGGTGAAGAAAATGGCAGGGTGGTATCATCTGAGGGTGTAGTGTTTGGCCTTCTCGTGTCAAGGGGTTCTCCATCCAGCACTCCAGCAGGCCCAGATGAATGGCTGGTGGTCTCAACTGATCTGAACTAGGCAAGACTAGCTCCATGTTTCTGAAAAACAACTTTTGAAACCATTACTATAGTGACCCATCCATCAGAGGTACTACCTCTAGAGGGCAGCTAAAGGAGTCGTATGATTGTCTGAGCTACGTGTTGAGGTGCTCAACTGAACATTAACTTGTGTGAAAGCACAAAGGCCAGGCAGAAAGCTTGGGATTTATTGTGTCAAGGTTCATTCACCCCGAAACCAATCCAAATTTTCTTTTCTCCAAAGTATATTCACCAAGCTTCCACCCAACTTATAGAGAATGGGTATATAAAAACAGATACAAAATTGCGTCAGCTTTTCACTTCTTGGTCAAAGGCTGAGGATTCAGAAACTGGAGAGAATGTTAGATTTCTTCAGGTATCTGTTAACTTGACAGTTATTAAGACTATGGTAAAAATATTTTAGAGGAAGCGATATGAGCGATATGAATGAATAAGATATGAATGAAGCAATATGAATACATAAGATATGTATTCAAAGGTAGAAAGTGATCAAAGGGTGGTTTGTCTCTTATGAATTTTTACCAAAGGGCTATATTATTTAACTATGTACTTATAAAGTATAACTGTAATTTAAGGCTCTCTAAAAAATTCTTTATAGCAGCCTTGGGCTGGATTCTCTAAATTCACTGAGATTTTGTGATTATTGTCAGATTGATTTGACTGAAAGTCATGGAGAAAGCAATAGGAAAAAAGCTGAACTATACCCTGTCTCCTTTATCCTGTGGCTTCATGGGGCTCAGAGGACAAGAGGAGAGAAAAGTGATTATTCATTCTCCTGCCCCTTCCTGCTGGGCCATGACTTGTGTCCCTTTTAAGTATGGTCACAGCTCCCTTCCTGTGCCCAGGGAGCCCTAGAGGTGGTACCAGTTTCCCTCTTAGGTTATTTGGGGTGCTTCACTATCTCCATCTCTACTCTGCCCACACGTCTATAAATAGTCCCTGGAAACACTCTTCAGTTTCCCCTTTGAGTGCGCTACCATTTCCTGCCCCAGAACCCTAACTGCTGCTTTACATAGGTAACTTCCAAAAGAGATAAAATCATAACTTTCATGCAACTACAAAATGAACACATCTCTATCACGGTGTGTACTACTTTTAATATATTATGATTTTATCAATTATATCTCAATGAAGCTGAAAAAATAAAATGAACACACTGAAATTTTAATTAACATTTTCATTAAATGAGAGACTCAGAGAAGATACTATAAGCAGTTCAAAGGGGAAGGCAAAAAAAAATAGGATTACAGAAATGAATTTGTAAAGGGCTATAAAACTGGCTTTCCCCCTTAGGAGTTAGGAACCCTCCACCTCTAACTGACAGAACATATTTGCATGGATATATGCAAAAATATAGGTTTTTCCAGTAGTTATGTACAGATGTGAGAGTTGGGCCATAAAGAAGGCAGAGTGTCGAAATATTATTGCTTTCTAATTGTGGAACTGGAGAAGACTCTTAAGAATCCCTTGGACAGCAGGGAAATCAAACCAGTCAATCCTAAAGGAAATCAACCCTGAATATTCATTGGAAGGACTAATGCTGAAGCTCCAATACTTTGGCCACCTGATGTGAAGAGTCAGCTCATTGGAAAAGACCCTGATGCTGGGAAAGATTGAAGGCAGGAGGAGGAGGGGGTGACAGAAGATGAGATGGTTAGATAGCATCACTGACTCAATGGACATGAGTTTGAGCAAACTCCGGGAGATAGTGGAAGACAGAGGAGCCTGGCATGCTACAGTCCGTGAGGTTGCAAAGAGTCAGACACAGAGTAGCAACTGAATAAGGCAAGAATTACGTTGTATTACCTACAATTTGCCATTATATATAGCTCAAAGACAGTAAATCAGAATCAGACACCCTAGAAACTTGTACTCTGAACAGTGCATTGTATTCCACCTACATTTGCCTTCTGTGTTTAAGGAAGACCGTCATTCAAGTAATTACCTGTGCCGCGACATGGAGGCCATCCTTCTCACCAGGACTTGTTTCAGGGAAAACCCTGTATTTATCTGGAGGAGGTAGTTGATAAGCTGCTGGAGTTGAGAGGGAGATCCCCAGGGACCGCTCTCAGAACAGCCTTGCAGGAATCCAGAAGAGGAACCCACTTTGCAGAGTTCAGGGAGAGGGGAGGTGGCGATTGCAAAGGCTGTTTCAAAAAGAGGGAGCTTCCTGAACTCTCAGTAAAGTTCACTTAAAAAAAAAAAAAAGATTGTTGAGACTGGGTCTTTTGTGCCTTTGTGCAAATTGGTAAAAAGGGTGAATTTTGCATAAGAATTGGAGCAGCATTTGCACTTGAGGAGCCTAAGCAGTGGTCAGGTTGAAGGGGACTCTGAGGTCAAAAACCCCTAAGAATTTATAGACCTGGACAGTGAGAATTGTCCACTCTCCACTGTCTCTGGATGTGGACACACTGGAATTTGCCATTTCAGCTAATTCTGGGGGCAAGAAGTCTGCAGATGTCTGGATTATATATGCCATCAGCACAGTTCAAGTTGTTCTCTTTAAAATTTTGGTGGAGTGGGAAGGTCCAAATTTCTAGTTTCACCATCAATTTCCCTTTATTTATTTCATTTCATTTCTTCTGAGTTTTCTAGGTACCTACTTCTGGGGTTCACTCATTCCATAAATGTTTCCTTAGACATGCTGTGTGCTGGGCAGGCACGATTTTAGGTTCTGGGCATACAGCACTGAACAAGGTATCCAGGTCCCAGCTTTTACAGGGCTTCCATTCTAAGGGCTAAAGACAGAGAGTAAATGTATACAATTATTTCAGAGAGTGCTACAGGCTCTACAATAATAAAACAGACCACTCTGTGTGTGTGTTGCATGGAGGCTACTTTACAGAGGTCAGCAAAGGTCACTCTGAGATTAGGACCTTCAGAGGCCCTAAAATGAAAAAAGATGTGACTCCTCCCACCATGAGCCTCAAAAAACCCAATCCTCCCTACTGCAAGACACAAAGCCCCTCAGCTTGTTGGCCTTCATTCATTCATAACTCACCAAGAAAGTCATTAGGTGGGACTTTGGATTATGATTGTTAAAGATTCCCTCAAAGCACAGAGCTGACTGCAGTTATCACCTCAATTAGCAAATAACCACAGGCCACGCACAGCACAGCGTTAAGCCTGAAGTGCTGTCTTTAGCTTCCCGGCTGCTGTCCAGTCCACCCAGCCCCCTCCCCTACCCTCAGGAGACCAACTGAAAGGCTTCATGGAAAGGTCCTCCATTGGTTCTCCCTGAGGGTGTGCACCCACTGTCTGTCAGGAAACTGTAACTGAAGATTGTGTAAAAAGCTCATGTCCTCTTCAGAACAATGTGAGTTGTCATATTTCATTGATACTTTTTTCTTTCACATTTTAACACTTCATAAATCTACAGGGTCCTCAATTCCTATCAGTATGGGTATTGACACTGCTGATGTTTGATCATCAGAACTTGCAGACTGGATATCTGCTGTCTGGAAGAAAATCCTGAACAATGGAGTGCTCTCTTCAGAAATGCTACATCACAAAGTTTTTGGCAAGCGTATTATTCTGAATTAAATGTTAATTTGAAAGATTCAAAATATAAAGAAAAAATTCTTGGAGAATCTTAACCAATTTATTTCACTTACATTTTCCTATTACATGCACAAGGAATAAGATGATTAAAATCTATCTAAAAGTACATGGAGAAGGCAATGGCACCCCACTTCAGTACTCTTGCCTGGAAAATCCCATGGAGGAGCCTGGTAGACTGCAGTCCATGTCTCTAATTCTACTAGTAATTGGGATTGTTGAGATCACCTGGAAAGGGTGTTGAGGCCAGAGAGAATCCCTCACAGCAGAAATATTTGAGATGACAATAGCAGAAGCCAAGAAAAAAGCACTTTCAAAATTGAGAGGGCATTGGCTATCATTAAATATTCTCCAGCAGTCAAGTAAAATGAGAACTGAGAAGTTGCTTTAGACTTAATAGCCAAAAGGTGGGTCATGGCTTTGGAACTTTCATGAGAACAGTGAAAGATGATAACTGTGTACACTTTGGCTAACAATGGGAAAGTCTTACGTATGTCTAAATGCTCACTTATGAGGCTTACTGATGATCTTACTGAGCACTTTCTGTGGGATAGGCGCTAACCAACGAAATGGTTATTTTTACAGACAATGCTGAAGCTGTTAGCCTAGTGAAGAGAACATGTGTTAAATTAGACTAGGGCTCAAATCTAGGCAGGAAATTGAGAAAATCCTTCTGTAATAATTTTCATATTTGTGTGTGTGAAGTAGGAGGTAAAGTATGCTTGAAATTAAAGGGAAAGGTGGGGAAAATGCATTGGATAAGTCATCTAAGGAAAGGAAATCTGAATAACCACATGTCTCTTGATAATCCTTCTAGAGATGTGTTAGGGTTGATGGATTTTACTTATTCAAACAGTGACAGACTTTATTTTCTTGGACTCCAAAAGTCACTGCAGACGGTTACTGCAGCCATGAAATTAGGAGATGCTTGCTCCTTGGAAGAAAAGTTATAACAAACCTAGACAGTGTATTAAAAAGCAGAGTCATCACTTTGCCAACAAGGGTCCATATAGTCAAAGTGATGGTTTTTCCAGAAGTTATGTACAGATATAAGAACTGGACCATAAAGAAGGCTGAGCACCAAAGAATTGATGCTTTCAAGGTGAAGTGCTGGAGAAGACTCTTGAGAGTCCCTTGGACAGCAAGGAGATCAAAGCAGTCACTCCTAAAGGAAATCAACTGTGAAATTCATTGGAAGGATCGACGCTGAAGCTCAAGCTCCAATACTTTGGCCACCTGATGCAAAGAGCCGACTCTTTGAAAAAGACCCCGATGCTGGGAAAGATTGAAGGCAAAAGGATGAGGGGTCGGCAGAGGATGAGATGGTTAGATAGCATCACTGATTCATTGGACATGAGTTTGAGCAAGCTCCGGGAGATGGTGAAGGACGGGGAAGTCTGGCTTGCTGCAGTCCATGGGGTCACAAGGAGTTGGACATGACTGAGTGAGTGAAGAACAACAACGAAGCAGGACTCTTTTTTTTTTAAGTTGGCTAAGGCTGTTTTTTGTTTGTTTGTTTTTTTAATCAATTTATTTAAATTGGAAGCTAATTACTTTACAATATTGTGGTGGCTTTTGCCATACATTGACATGAATCAGCCATGGGGGTACGTGTCCCCCATCGTGAACCCCCTCCTACTCCTCCCCCCATCCCATCCCTCTGGGTTGTCCCAGTGCACCAGCCCTGAGTGCCCTGTCTCATGCTTCGAGCCTGGACTGGCAATCTGTTTCACATATGGTAATATACATATTTCAATGCTATTCTCTCAAATCATCCTACCCTTACCTTCTCCCACAGAGTCCAAAAGTCTGTTCTTTACATCTGTGTCTCTTTTGCTGTCTCGAATATAGGGTCATTGTTACCATCTTTCTAAATTCCATATATATACATTAGTATACTGTATTGGTGTTTTACTTTCTGACTTACTTCACTCTGCATAATTGGCTCCAGTTTCACCCACCTCATTAGAACTGATTCAAATGCATTCTTTTTAATTGCTGAGTAATATTCCATTGTATATATGTACCACACCTTCCTTATCCATTCATCTGCCGATGGACATCTAGGTTGCTTCCATGTCCTAGCTATTGTAAACAGTGCCACGATAAACATTGGGGTACACGTGTCTCTTTCAATTCTGGTTGCCTCGGTGTGTATGCCCAGCAGTGGGATTGCTGGGTCATATGGCAGTTCTATTTCCAGTTTTTTTAAGGAATCTCCACACTGTTCTCCATAGTGGCTGTACTAGTTTGCATTCCCACCAACAGTGTAAGAGAGTTCCCTCTTTTCCACACCCTCTCTAGCATTTATTGTTTGTAGACTTTTTGATAGCAGCCATTCTGACCAGAGTGAGATGGTACCTCATTGTGGTTTTGATTTGCATTTCTCTGATCATGAGTAATGTTGAGCATCTTTTCATGTGTTTGTTAGCCATCTGTAGGTCTTCTTTGGAGAAATATCTGTTTAGTTCTTTGGCCCATTTTTTGATTGGGCTGTTTATTTTTCTGGAATTGAGCTGCATGAGCTGCTTGTGTATTTTGGAGATTAATTCTTGGTCAGTTGCTTCATTTGCTATTATTTTTTCCCATTCTGAAGGCTGTCTTTTCACCTTGCTTAGAGTTTCCTTCATTGTGAAAAAGCTTTTAAGTTTAATTAGGTCCCATTTGTTTATTTTTGCTTTATTTCCATTACTCTGGGAGGTGGGTCATAGAGGATCCTGCTGTGATTTATGTCAGAGAGTGTTTTGCCTATGTTTTCCTCTAGGAGTTTTATAGTTTCTGGTCTTATATTTAGATCTTTAATCCATTTCGAGTTTATTTTTGTGTATGATGTTAGAAAGTGTTCTAGTTTCATTCTTTTACAAATGGTTGACCAGTTTGCCCAGCACCACTTGTTAAAGAGATTATCTTTTCTCCAGTGTATATTTTTGCCTCCTTTGTCAAAGATAAGGTGTCCATAGGTGCGTGGATTTATCTCTGGGCTTTCTATCTTGTTCCATTGGTCTTTATTTCTGTCTTTATGCCAGTACCATACTGTCTTGATGACTGTAGCTTTGTAGTATAGTCTGAAGTCATGCAGGTTGATTCCTCCAGTTCCATTCTTCTTTCTCAAGATTGCTTTGGCTAGTTGAGATTTTTTGTATTTCCATAAAAATTGTGAAATTATTTGTTCTAGTCTGTGAAATATACCATTGTGGCTTGATAGGGATTGCACTGAATCTGTAGATTGCTTGGGGTAGTATACTCATTTTCACTATGTTGATTGTTCCAATCCATGAACGTGGTATGTTTCTCCATCTATTTGTGTCACCTTTGATTTCTTTCATCACTGTTGTATAGTTTTCTATATATAGGTCTTTTGTTTCTTTAGGTAGATTTATTCCTACGTATTTTATTCTATTTGTCACAATGGTAAATGGGATTGTTTCCTTAATTTCTCTGTTTTCTCATTGTTAGTGTATAGGAATGCAAGGGATTTCTGTGTATTAATTTTATATCCTGCAAGTTTACATATTCATTGATTGGCTCTAGTAATTTTCTGGTGGTGTCTTTAGGGTTTTCTATGTAGAGGATCATGTCATCTGCAAACAGTGAGAGTTTTACCTCTTCTTTTCCAATCTGGATTCCTTTTATTTCTTTTTCTTCTCTGATTGCTGCAGCTAAAACTTCCAAAACTATGTTGAATAGTAGTGGTGAGAGTGGGCACCCTTATCTTGTTCTTTTAGGGGAAATGCTTTCAATTTTTCGCCATTGAGGATAATGTTTGCTGTGGGTTTATCATATACAGCTTTTATTATGTTGAGGTATGTTCCTTCTATGCCTCAAAGCAGGACTCTTGCTAACTCAAGTACAGAAAACCCAGTTCAAACTTCCTTAAGTAAAAGACCATTGTTTTCTCAAGTCACTGAAAACTTTCCAAGTGGTAAACCCAAAACATCAGTGTGTCCTGCTCTCCTCTTCCTCCCCATGTTTCAGCTCTGCTTTTCTTGGTGTTGGGGCTTCTTGTGGCATTTTATAAACTTCACAAAGCTGACTCCTTTCCTATTTCAGAAATGGACAGAGTAGCAGCAGGCTTTAGTTTCCAATAGGAAAAATCTCTGTAATAAGCACCTTTCCTTGCTTCAGAAAAACACTAGGATTGACCTTGATTGGCCAGGCAGGGGCCATGTTTCCAGCCCGGGAAAATGGGAGTAGGTGTGGAGAGGTGGTACACACATACCCAACATCTGGGACTGAATTAGAAGAAAGGATCCCCAAGGAAACAGCAGTTTCTTTCACCTAAAAAAGGATGCTGGGAGGTAAAAACAACACATTATTTCCATGTTCTATAGACTGGTAGCATGTTTTCCTATTAGTCAGTAGGATTCAATGAAGACAGTCCATGAAATATGACATTCTCTCACAGAATAATGATTCTTCACATTTTTATGTTTTTATTCCCTTCATTTCTGATTGAGTCAGATAATGTACATACCCACTTCCACTCTCTTTTAGAGGAGATTTAGAAAAAAGAAACAAGTGCTCGCTTCGGCAGCACATATACTAAAATTGGAACGATACAGAGAAGATTAGCATGGCCCCTGCACAAGGATGACATGCAAATTCGTGAAGTGTTCCATATTTTTATGGAAGCAACCTAGATGTCCATCAGCAGACGAATGGATAAGAAAGCTGTGGTACGTATACACAGTGGAATATTACTCAGCTATTAAAAAGAATGCGTTTGAATCAGTTCTAATGAAGTGGATGAAACTGGAGCCTATTATACAGAGTGAAGTCAGAAAGAAAAACACCAATACAGTATATTAATGCATATATATAGAATTTAGAAAGATGGAAACGATGACTCTATATGCGAGACAGCAAGAGACACAGATGTAAAGAACAGACTTTTGGACTCTGTGGGAGAAGGCGAGGGTAGGATGATTTGAGAGAATAGCATTGAAACATGTATATTACCAATAGATCACCAGTCCAGGTTTGATGCATTAAACAGGTTGCTCACGGCCAGTGCACTGGGATGACCCTGATGGGATGGGGAGGGAGGTAGGAGGGGGGTTCAGGATGGGGGACACATGTACACCCATGGCTGATTCATGTCAATGTATGGCAAAAACCACTACAATATTGTAATTAGCCCCCAACTAAAATAAATAATTAAAAAAGAAAAAAGAAACAAGATTCACCCTAACATGACATATATTTAATATCTTGGAGAATCAAGTTGATCTTAAAAGCAATAAAAATATTCTAAATCCAGCATTAGCTAGAAGGCAGTTATACCCCATGCATTTTCTCTTTTAATTTCCTAGATCTTTTACCATTTTCTTTGGGTGAGTGGCTGTATCAGATGGGGTTCAGGGCATAAAGTAAAACCACTCTAGGTATTATTGGCATGAAGGGATTTAATTCAGGAAATTACATGTATACAACACAGACTAAAGTAGGCTCTAGACAGGGCCTCTGGGAATAGTATCTAGAAGAATGACTCATCTGAGGGTTTCTGGAAATTTAGGTGAAGAAAAATACTTGTAGCTACAATCCATAGTCAAAAACAGGAAACGAGACCACCACCAGTTAACCCTTTCTAATACTCAGAAAGCTAGAAGACCCTCAACACTGAACCTTAGGTCTCCACAACCATGCTTGCTAGGAGAAACACTCACTGAGACCACCTTGCAGATCTCAAATGAAGGTACGTAATTCACCGAATCCAGTTCATGTGCAAAGCACCTAGCTGCAAGGGAATCTGGAAGAGAATTTTTAGCTTTCCAGCCCTTCTAATTAAAGGGTGGAATAGAAGTTGGCAAGCCAATCCATAGATATCTATCTCAATGGGCTTAAGCATTATTCATTTGTTTTCTAGCAGGAGTAGCCAGGTTGTTTGCGATGGCAACAGGCAAAGGCAAACTGAAGAATTGTTGCTGCTTAAGAAAGAAATTGTCAGATTGCAGAAGTTTAACTCTTAAAAGAGTTTGGCTGTCTCTTACTGCAGTCTTTTTGTTTTGTTACTGATTTAGAGAAGTCACTGTAACCAGACCAACATATTATTGCTTCTGTGGGTCAACTACTAGAACTGGCAGATTGTTCCCCATTCAGTTGTAAATGGAATTTTGTTTCTAACAGGGCAGGTGTCTTAAAGGCATGGCCCATAGAGTAGCCTAAAAGGAATGTTATCTATCCTGTCATCCTCACATATAACAAAGACTAAAATGTGCCCTGATTATTCTTTATATGCAAGTTTGAGGATGTTAGGGATTGGAAGTTGTTAAAGGTGAGTAGACTGGTGTCTCCTTTCTAGAAGTCTAGGTTATAATCCTTCCATATACTGTTTTATAGATACAGAAATTAAACCAGTAGAGGTAAACAGAAAGTGGCAGAGAAGTGACTTGAACCTTGAATGAAGATCGACTCCACAGATGCTTGCTACCCAATGTGTAATCTGTGGACTGCAGCGTCTGAAGCTCATTAGAAAAGTTGACTCTCAGGCTCTTTCCCAAGCTCTCTGAAGCAGCACCTGCAGCTTAATGTCTGCAGGTGATTCTCAGGCATGTTAAAGTGTGAGGACGATGGCTTTTAACCACTTTGTTGACTTAAGACTTCCTAACAAAGTGGCTATGGCTGAAAGTGCCCTAGAACTTGATTTCCATCAGCAATTTGATGACACCCTGGAATCAAACAGACCCCCAGTCTTTCTAGGGAAAGGTTCCCCTTTTATGGACTTTATAGAGTCTTTCAGTCAATGCACTATGACACGTGGAAAGAAGAAAAGGGAGTTTTTCAGTTTTTTCTTGCACTGACAAATCTGGTCTAATATACATGATGTAACTCAAGCATGAATGGGCCTATGAGCACTTCCTCTTCTGCACAGCAGTAAAGGTATGTAAGCAACAAATCTACAACGTGCCTTCCCACTGCAGGAAACCAAAGAATCGATCGTGTGGGTAAAGAACTGAGGAATGGTTCAAAAAAGAATCCTCTCTTTTTATACTCTTCCATTTCTGGAAAAAAAAAAAATGAGTCAGTACATAGCAATTTCAAGATACCTACATATTGACTTTGTGTCCATGCTCCAAGCCCACATTATGGCCATTGTATTAAGGGCTTGAAACAGTTTGACATAAGTCAGTCTTGTACAAAATGACCTATGTTGATGAGCAGTTTAAATCTAAGAGTTAGGCTCACAGTATTTTTTAGTGAAGGTTACTTGCATTTGCAGACTGTAGCTACAGCAAGTAAACCCAGGGGTATGAAAAACCTAGATGAGACAGGTCAGCAACAGTTAAACTATATTTCCTCATCTGTGAAATGAGAAAGTAGAACTCGATTTCCATGTTTCCTTCCTATTTTAACATTTTATGGTTCTATATAACAAGTGTAATTATAAGAATAACATTTAATGAACATTTTCTGATCCTCTCATTTATTCAAGAACCCATGAGATCAGTACTAATATCAATCTCACCTTACAAATAAAGAAACTGGGGCACAGACATGTCAGTCACTCGTGGGGGTTATATTCTAAGAGGGGAAACTGATTCACACCCTGGCAATCTGACTGCAGCCTCATTCTTACACACCCTATTCACTGCCTACTTTATGGCAAATACATCTCTAACTTCCAAGCTCTTGTTACTGGTGCAGTGGTCATCTCACATGCGGCAATAAGGCATTTCCACACAGAGGGCAGAGCCCTTGTCATAAATATTGAAGCCGTCCATGCTTTAGAAGCAGCTCTCAACCTTAGCTACACATTAAGAGTCACCAGGGAAGCCTCAAATAGCACGGATGCCTGGATTCCACACTGAAGAGTTTCTGATAGTCAGTCTGACATGAATTCTCTGCACTGGGGTTTTTTTTTAAAATGTTTTTTAGGAATTCAAATATGCAGCCCAGATTGAGAATGGACTACTCCCAACTTTATAGGAATGGAGTTGGTTCTGGAGGCAAGTTCTACCCACATAAGACCAGGTACTGACCTGATGTGTCAACCATTGATACCCTGACACAAGATTTTTAATTCTGCTAGTTATGTAATGGAGAAGGAAAATGGCAACCCACTCCAGTACTGTTGCCTGGAAAATCCCATGACAGAGGAGCCTGGTGGGCTACAGTCCATAGGGTTGCAGAGTCAGACATGACTGACTGAGCACATTTATGTAAAGTAAATTACCTGTCTGTCAGTACCATCTGTTGTTTTGAATAAGCTTCCTGTAAAAGGGCAGAGCCAGTGTCTTATTTGTGTGTGTGCCCCCAGAGCCTGGTAACATCCCTATAAATTTTATTTCCAGTTGGAAAAGAAATAATGAAACCACATCTAACCATCTCCATATAACAAGATCTTGACAGAACACTCGCTTAAATCTGCTGGTTACTGTTGAACTGAATACTTATCTGCTAGGCTCTGAGACAGGGAAAGAAGCATACTCTGTTCCTAGAGTTTGAGATTTCCTGGGGATGTTCTAGAAGGACAGTGTGTCAATAGTGTGTGAGAAATTTTATCTGACCCCTGCTAACATGGATGTGTCTCTGCCCACTTCCATGACCCCAGCTCAAGCAGCCTGACAGATGCTCCAGGGTCAGGACATTTAAGCTTTGCTGACTACTATGAAAGTCATACTTTTCCTTCACTCCAGTGTAGTTATCAACCATCACCTGGTTAGCTTTTCCCTTTGTGGTCCACCTTGAACTGTGTTAGACCCATTTTCTCTCCCTGACTTGTTTTACAGTTCCCTTACCTGTCCCGGATTTAACCAGGAATCCCTTTGTAACATTTCCCTCCTAAATGGGTCTGTTGGTAACACCTCTGCAGACCTGGCCTCAGCCACTGGCTCACAGCACTCTCAGACAGCTGGGCCAGAGAAGGCAAAACCTATTTTTAAGAGAAACAAAAGTTACTTGCCACTTGACCACAATCAGAATGAGCGGTGGAACAGATGCCCCCTGGTTTCATTGCAGTAGCCACTTTTTTGAAATCATCCTGAAGTTCACTGTCTCTCTTTGAGGCTCAATGCGAGGTTGGACCACAAAAGTCCAAAGGACGGACCCCTCATCCTTTGAGCTCGAGGAACTGCCTTTAATTATTTACTTCAGCTTCAAGCTCATCAAATAACCCTTCCACATTCCTGCTTTCTTAGCCCTGGGAATGTACTTATGTGGAAGCCAGTCACCTACAACATTTCACCCTCTTCCTCCTTTAAAACAAAACAGCCCATCAGTTCCAGCCTGTCTTCCCACAATGTCCTCATTGTACTAGGGCTAAGTTGCTTACTAAGATGTTTTCATCCAGGGTAGAAGGCTCAAGCATATCCTCACTTTCCTGGTCCGGACAATGTAAAGCATTTCCCAGCAACACCTACCCCACATTCTAGAATATTCTCAACCACAGGGACATGACATAAGCCATGACTCTGCATGATATATTGCAAGGTTGTAGCAGGTAATCTGCAACCAACAATTACGTGTCATGTTCACAGACAGGTCCAAGGGTCCCCTGTATGAATACCGCTATCACACTCTGAGGCATCTCTGAGGGAGATGAAGGAAGAAGGAGATGAGGGAGAGAAGGAAGCAGAGTCCCAGGAGTCCCATAAAGCAGTACCATGACCTCTGCCAAGGGCATTCATGCCACAGACCTAGCCAAAGCAGTTAATGATGCTCCTAACCACTGACTACACATCATTGCAGTGACTTACACTGGGTATATCCATGGGACAGTGGTTAATAGAGTTCCAGCCACTGGCCTGTCTAAAAAGCACCTATCACTCATTTCTTTAGGTAGTTAACATCACCTGTCTGACCTTCAGAGAACTAACAAGGCTAAGACATAACGTGTAATACCAAGTACAATGGAAAACTATTCCCTAATAGACTGGACATATAACACATTTTATACTGGAAAATTTATTCCGGCCAGGGCATGCTATATTGTCTGCGCATTATATACATACCTTCTATTTATTAAATTGTGACAATCTGGTTAGAGAAGTTTCAAGCTGCTTAAATTTAAATGAAACCCACTGATGAAGAAAATATTTTCTGACCTGTCAATTCTGCCTAGTCAGTGGTTGGTGATCAGTAATGCTGAGGCAGGTCACAACTGGACTGCTGTCACAGGGAAAGTGTGTTCTAAGAAAGCAACTGAGCCATAAGAACTTTTTTTCTTTGTGCCATGTGTCATTGCTAGCTGACACCCTATCCTTCACAGGCATAATAAGCCTTTGAAGCAGATGAATCAATGCTTACAACTCCCAATTTGAAGATATCTTGAACAAACCACCTTTAAGATCATTTTCTTTCGAAAATATTCTCAACAAACAATAAAGCCAAAAGAGGAAAAAAAAATCACATTTACATTGCATTTTGTGGAGCATTAATATCTTTGGCCGATCTGAGATTAGTCTTAGTGTCCCACAAATAAAAACACCAAAACCTTTATAGTTCAGCTTGATGAAATAAAAAGAAAGGCAATTCAAGTTATTTATAATTTCACATGTAAAATGCTGTGTTTCTAAGCCACAAACACTTTCATAAAAAAATTTTTATTTCACACTTTTATACAAATATCCACAGGTATTTTCTAATCATGAAATAATTTTACAATGCTAGTTAGTATAAAAAATGTATCAAATGCAAACAGACCAGTGACTTGACTTGAGATGACATTTTTAACAACTATAAACATCACTACATTCGTGTTTCTTTTGTTGGTGAACCACCCTTGCACCCCGCCCCCCTTTTTAGGACATTCATTTTTATAACAAAGGTCTATGAACACTTTCAAAATATCAGCTTCTCAGCAACCTATAAGCCAGTGCACTGGGTTCCAAGTTATCTAAGCAAGAAACTGAGATTTTAAACATTGTTATGACCTGTTTTAGAGAAATTTCTGTAAACAAAATATCATCTGTAAAACTATTTTTGTTCTGAAAATTCCAAAGCACAACTAATATCTTAAGGGCATAAGATTTCTGAAAAAAAGGAAAAAAAAATGAAAACACCAAAGCATCAATGTCACATACAGCTGTATTTTGTTCTTTTAAAAGATTTTGAGATGCTACTTACACTACAGCCAAACAAATTAGCACCTGTTTGCTGCTGTACCCCCTGTAACTTAACATTTTGAAGTATAGTAATTTTTTAAAATTTAGCTTTCCAGCTATTCAATCTCTATTGAATGTATATAGTAATATATACATTCCTCCTCCCTCCCCTTCATCTTTCGAGTTAAACAATTTAAAGTTCTTTTCAGAGTAGTTAAAATTATTTTGGGGGATACAGACAGGGGAGGAAACAAAGCAAAAAACAGAACATCGACTCATTGATTAAATGATTCCAATAATATTTTAAAACTTCAAAGCCACGATGTTCAGACTTCTGGTATCAGGTATTCAGTAGTCTTACACTGGATCGGTTTGGGTCCACCATTGGCACTCACCCTTTCTTTCAAGTCCTGAATATACAGTATTTTCAGCAGTGACTAAACTGCACTAAAGTCCAACAAACAATCCCATTATTTCCAAGAGTTCCTGATAGTTCTAGCAGGAAAATCAGAAATATCACACAGGGCTCTAAACTAAAAAATATCTTCTGTCTTTAAGAATTAAACATCTCACAGTTAAATTCTATTTCTTAAATGTTTTGGGTTGGGAGGGAGGGGATGAGTGCTGTCATGAAGGGAGTTAATAACTTAAACTTATCTGTAAAGTATAACAACTCTCTGCTATATAAAGACTTACTATGTTCTTTAGGCAGTCAGTAATTGAGGTCCAACCAGTGACCTCTCATGTTCTGATTCTGATTGCTTAATCCAACCTGAAGGGCAAACTGGAGAATCTTTGGCCTGTTAGTCAATAACATAATGGTTTGTAAAAAAGAAAAATAAATACCATATACAAATAAGTATAACTAGCATTCAAATCTGTTATGCCTGTGTGTTTTAGTGAAAGGGAAATGAAACCTGTGTGTATTTGGCGTGAGCAGGTATTCACACGTCTAGGAAATGGAAAAAGATGGCAGGATGGCAACAACACCTTCTATTGCACATTTAATTTATGGGAGCACTTTAGTTTGAACACAGTTACCCTGATGGCACAGCGTTGTGATGCAGGACAGTTAACTGGCATGTTCTCCTGTCCTATGAGAAAAACGCTGGCAGAGGTGGTGCCGAGGTCGGGACGGTCACTCTGTTGGCGCAGGGGTCATGGTGCCTTCTTCCAGCTACACCTTTGGAAGGATGTTGCGTAAGAGTAACTGGGCAGGCCCTTCCCCAGCACAAGTAAGTCAAAAACAAAGGCAACCCGGAACGTTAAATTAAGGCAGTTAAAGAAAAATCCATTCCAACAGCCTTCAATTTGGCTGTGCAAAACAGGAGCCTCGGGCTACGTAACAATGTCCACAGTTAAAACTGTAGGCCCGTACTGTTGTGTAGTCTGTTTGAAATCAGTATTCAGATATTGAACAGGTTTTTCAATCCATCTGAGTGTCTGGGTTGGGGAAAAAATAAAGCAGTTTGGGTACTACGAAGCTTTTCTGGCCTCCCTAGGAGTAGCTTTCATTTTCATTCCACTTTGTGATCCACTGTTTTTTTTCAGGGTTATCATTATATTTTTCATCTTGGATCTCTCGCTCTTCTTTCCGGATCCTTACAGCGTGGTATCGGGGAACGCTATCATCGTACCTAGAGCGTTTAAAGAATCCACACTGGAGATGGGGTGGAGGGAGAAAGAAACAGACACAAATTAAGTAATTCCAAGAAGGGCAAGTCCACTAGATGGTAATATCTAAGCTTTCTGTTCAGCTATGCCTAAATTTAGACTGGGACAAAGAATAAAAGACATGGTTTCCTTTTAAGAAGGAACTAATAGGTCAAAAAGAAATAGTAATAGCCGGTGAGGATAAACAGAAGGGAACAGCTGTAAAACTGAAAGAAAAGTCCCTTTTCCCATCTTGTCTTCCCATCTTATTATAGCAATGTAAGTTACCTCTGAGAGTTGAAGAGTTTATGAAATAGTGCTTCCATTTTTATAATCACCATACTATATGTAAAAGATCTTTCAGATTACTAGAACATCATGTTAATTTCAAGAACAACTTTTTTCAAGGCCATAAACCAAAGATTATTCCATGCCCCTCTTCCATTAACAAAATGGAAATCAGGTCACAAATATTTTACAAATTACTACTTGAAATGGGTGATTTAAGAATCTCCTCTCCTTTGAGGCTCCAGTACATCTCTCTTAATAGCTAAGATGTAATTTATACTGCCTGGATTTCCAAATGAAGCTTCCAAACTAAGCTGTTTCATTAATAAATCATGCAGTGACTGTGTCCTGCAATAAAATCATTCATGTACCACAAAGAATTTGAGGAAACCATCACTAGATTGAATTTCAGAGCATCCTCTAATTTCTTTTCTTTCTGGCAAAAAAATAGCACTTACACTTACATTATTATTATATATATTATAATGTATATTTCATTAATCTTTAAAAACATATTCAATCTGATCCAAAGTAGGTTTTTATTGGGAACATACCTGGAAATTCTTAAGTCAGATTGAATTTTTTTAATGAATAAAATATATATGTATTTTTTAAAAAGATGCGTTTTTAATTTTTAAATGCAGATAAAAGATGGATGAGGAAGATACTTAGAATGGTTGATTAACGTGTTTACTATGTGACATCAACAGGCACAGAACATTTGTTTTGAATGATGTTAAGCTATAAAAATGGCATGGGGCAAAATAAAATTATGTACAAATTTATCACTAAATCAGTGAGGAAAATGGGACAAGAATTTTTGTTCTAAGGCCTTTTCTATTTTCTGCAAAAAAGCCAAAACATCTATCTGTTACCTAGTGTGACTACTGCCCCATTTAAACGAAGAAATCAGGAGTGATACATATACTGAAATGGAAATGCTGGGATTCATCATGACAGGGCCATGGAAAGGGATTACAGGGGTAATGCTACTACCCTCTGGTGCCCACAGAAATGGAAAAAGGAATCGCTGCCAATTCCTGTTTCCATGGAGTTACAAATAAGAGAAGCCAAACATGAACTTAAAATCAGCTGAGACCCAGGGCTGAAAAAAATTTCTAGGAACATGGAACAAGGTCAAACTCCATTACAACATTTTGAATAAAACTATCCACAGCATTTTTATATTAAACTTTTGTAAACTGAAGGCCATGTTGGCAAATAATCATCTTCTCAAGTTGACCATAATGTTCATCACGCCAGTAGTGAAGAGTTTGTTGTAATGGTCTTTGACTTGTAGTAGATATGCAGGGAAAGGAAGTTGCATGCTTAGCCAGCATAAAACAATTTCTGAGCAACAATAAAAGCATTCCAAGCCTTGCCCCATCATTTTATAGCACAAAAATCAAAAAGATGACAGTGAGAAAGCCTTCTTTTCAAGAGAAACACAATGTTTCCAACATGCAACAGGTTAATTAGGCAGTCAACACAAGCTTCCATCTGTGGGAAATTCCAAAATGGACAAGAAATCTGGGATGATTTCTTATGCATCTTTGAAATTCCAAGTGGTATGCTACATACTAGATTTATAACACATGGCAAACTGGTCTACTGTCGAGGTCTAACACCTCCTATGTGTACGTAGATTGCAGTTTTCTTCATTGCTGTGGGTGATGTCTATTAACAACAAAAAGTAACTCACCTGCAACGTAAGATTCTTTGTGCACTTTTTGAAAAAAAACTAAGCTTTCAAGTGAAATAAATGAAATAAAATAAAATTCAAGCAAGGCAAGCCAGTGTGGACATTTGGAAAACGTCTGTTAATGGGACACACACAGCAAGCTGTTGCTTTTAAAGTTAGCCACCACAACCATAGCAGGTTCCACAGCTAGCAATTAAAAAACATTGATCAATTACCAATTACAGAAGTAGATCAATACTACGCATCAGAAGTAAGCCTCTCTTTATCAGATGGCTGAGCATGGATCTCAGCCTTGTGATATGTGGCATCATAGTGATCTTTCTTATTTCTCTTGAAGAAACCACACTACAAGGAAGCAAGGTATTTAGTCAGTGTTACAGTTCTGTGTATAAAAGCTAAACAAAAGAAAAATCTCAGAGTTTAATCTGTTTCTTACTTCCAGCTTGCTTACAAAGAGACCACTATGGATCACTCAAAAGGGAACAGATCCCATACCGTATGACACAGTGACATCAAGTGTGCTGTATACTCAGTTGCTAAGTCCTGTCTGACTCTTTATAAAGACTGCATGGACCATAGCCCACCAGGCTCCTCGGTCCATGTAATTTTCCAGGCGAGAACATTGGACTTGATTGCCATTTCCTTCTCCAGGGACTCTTCCTGACCCAGGGATCTGCTTGGCACGCAGATTCTTTATCGTGGCGCCACCTGGGAAGCCCCAGTGACGTCAATTAACTCAACTCTATTACCATAAGTCTCCGGTCAAATATTTATATGGATGACGCTAGCAAATTGATTTTTCTATTTGTAACAAATCCTAAGGGCCAAAATCATTCTAAAAGGGAAAATATTTACACATCTGATCATAGTTTTGGGTAGTTTCTTCTTGCTGGGCTTCCCAGGTAGCTCAGTGGTAAAGAATCTGCCTGCCAATTCAGGAGACACGGGTTCGATCCCTGGGTCAGGAAGATCTCCTGGAGGAGGAAATGGTAATCCACTCTAGCATTCTTGCCTGAGAAATCTCACAGACAGAGGAGCCTGATGGGCTATAGTCTATGGGGTTGCAAAAAGTTGGACACAACTGAGCACACAGTTTCTTCTTGCAGGGGATATGGAGTCTAAAAATATGCAAAAGATTGACATCTGCAGTTTACTGATTCAAAGTGTAAAGAATAAATTCTCTAAGACTTAGCACAAATCCAAATAAAAGAGACACGGAATATTTTTCTGTCCTTCTCAGTGAATTTTATGGGATAAGTGCCATCTACTTGAGGCCTTTGTTGGGTAAATCACAATATAAATTTAAACATACCATCATGAAATAATGATTGCTGTCACTTTCCCAAATTCTGAGCCACCATGTAACATTTAAGTGGTAGTAATCTGTGCTCCTCAGATTAGGTCACTCTAAATGAGTATAGAGGTTTAGGAAAAGACTGTCCTTGTAGGATCTCTTCTGGAGAGCAACAGAAGGCCATCCTCAAATATCAAACCTCACATTCAGCTTTTGATATCAAAATAATTTCCAGAGCATCTCCTATATCGGCTGGCTGTGCTCAGACAAACCTACCATCCGAAGTAAACATCAGGTAGGACTGGCTAACTTCCCATGGGAGGATGGGTCTTGGCATAAGCAGATACCAAACTTCAATCACATGATTGGAGGACGCCCCAAAATTGTCTCAAAATTATCTCGGCAAAAGGAAGTTACTTGGAAAAATAAAGCAAAAAGAGATGCCCAATATTTTAAAGTGAGAGTATCTTGAGTCCTTGTCCATTGTACTTGGATCCAAAGGAAAGATAAGGATAGTCTTATCCTAGAGACTAGTAGTCGACTTTCAACATCCTTTGCCTCTAGACCAGGCATGTTTGGAAACCCCAAATTTCCAGCCTTTTAGAAAAGTAATCCACTGCATATATAATGTCACAGTAATTAAAACATTGGTATTCCTAATGTTTCAGAATTGAGTAAAGGATAGAGACTATAAATATCCTCTCTTCACATCATGTCAAGTTGAGTTGCCAAATAAGTCATTACAAACTTTGAGTTTTGGGGGATTGTTGATAAAAGTCTGTGAATCTCCATTACTAACTGAGAATAACCCAAAATCTATAGGTGATAATTTTTGCCAAGAAAAGTATGTGACATCTCATACATTTTTTGTGATGTCAACTATTTACTGGTGGAAAGCAGAGGGAAGATACTACATTATATTTCTAGGACCAGACTCTAATGAAGTATATCATATTAAACACAGATCTTCCTTATGCTTGATATAGGCTATGGTGACCACTTTGAGATTTATCAATTTCATGCTTTCGTATTTCCTAATCTAGCTGCAACTGTAACAAGCCCCCATGGCTGCCATGAACATTTCTTTACAAAAGTTGAAATTAACAGGGATACAGATTCTGATTAGCATGATAACCAATTTGGCTTAGAGTCAGAATTTGATCTTCAATAAAGAAACGGTCATAGTGGTAAAATTTTAAAAATTATTATTTGCCAAACATGCTATATTATATGTGAAAACACTGAAATTTACACACTTAAGAAACTCCTTATAATATATAGATACCCATCCTTTAAATATAAAATATTAGATAGGTATTCAGATATTCATTATATAATTCTCAAGTCTGCTGTATTTTGGAAAAATTTCATAGAAAAAATGTTGGGAAAAAGAAGCAATGAAAAATGTATGTACTATCAGTGTTAATTTACTTAAATA
Source organism: Okapia johnstoni (assembly GCA_024291935.2). Taxonomy (NCBI): domain Eukaryota; kingdom Metazoa; phylum Chordata; class Mammalia; order Artiodactyla; family Giraffidae; genus Okapia; species Okapia johnstoni. Next base: position 127,034,950 of record CM044308.1, on the reverse strand, counting down.
AACACCCTGAAATAAAGTTTATATCACAAAACTCAACTGCCAGATATGACTTACCTTCCATAGTAAAAATACTAATAGACCAAGCATCAAAATCCCAGCAAGAATGGCCACTAGGATGATCCACCAAGGTACTCCTGAATGTTGAGCTACAGTCTTTGAGGGAAACACAGTCACACGAACCTATGGGGTGTAAAGCAATACCATTACAAACTTGGGTGAGAATTAAACCCTGAGCTTGTACTACTAATTTTGCTTCCAGATACACTTGGTCAGTGTAGCCTATGGATGGATGACAGGTCTTTTTGGTATGAGTTCCTTTCCTTTAGTAATGGAATATTGCTTCAAGAGGCATTTCTTGGAGCTCTTTTCCCAGACCCTGGAAAATGCTGAATTGTGTTTTGATGAAATAATTGCTTCTGTGCTAACTTATCTTTTATAAATTTTTATAATCAACAAAAGTAGAGAAAATTGTATAACAGATCATCATTTATTCATCAGCAAGTTTCAACAAGTACCCAGTGGGATACAACCAATCTTGTAATATCTATATTAATATAACCTGCGATCTTTTTGAGAACAATCACCCTCTCTTAATTAAGCATTCAACAATGGCAACAAAAGGGGTCCATTTATGCATAATTAGCCTAAATTCCTCACTCATATTTTAAAATTGTTATGAAATATAAAAGAGGGATGGAGCTGCATTACTGACACCATTCTAATTTTCCCTTAAGGTTGAAACCAAACAGGACCCAGTGGGGCCCTCTCAGCAGACCCTAGCTTTATGGTTCAAACCTGACAGTTACTTGGAACCACAGGATTGTGAGGTCATCTTTGAAAACAGAAGATTACCTCTTTGCAGCACATAGCCCCTTCCTCTTTTCCCTAAGTAATCTCAGAACAAAACCTGGGGAGTTGGTTCTTTGGGATATGAGTTCACCTTCTCCCCAGGATTGCTGCTGCTGCTGCTGCTGCTAAGTCACTTCAGTTGTGTCTGATTCTGTGCGACCCCATAGACGGCAGCCCATCAGGCTCCCCCGTCCCTGAGATTCTCCAGGCAAGAACACTGGAGTGGGTTGCCATTTCCTTCTCCAGTACATGAAAGTGAAAAGTGAAAGTGAAAAGTGAAAGTGAAGTCGCTCAGTCGTGTCTGACTCTTCGCGACCCCATGGACTGCAGCCTATCAGGCTCCTCCGTCCATGGGATTTTCCAGCAAGAGTACTGGAGTGGGGTGCCATTGCCTTCTCCTAGCTTACTCAATAAAGCTCTTTTTTATTTTACCTAACACTTGTCTCTCAGTATTGGATTCTTGGGTTACAAGAAGCCAAACCTGAGTTCAGCAACAGGATAGCAAACTGAAGACCCTCGTAAAGAATAAAATTTCCTGAAATGGCTTGGTGTCATTTACTACAACAATGTGTACAGACAAAGGAGACTCAGGATTCATTCAGAGGCAGCTTACAGCTTTAAGCAGCAGCTGATGAGAAGTTCAAGCTCTAAACACTTGATAGCTAGCAAATACCAATTGAATAGAAGTGTTTATTCAGAAATCTAAAACGTTGCTTATGGCAATTTGCAACAACTTGTTTATGTGAGCTTAGAATTCAAGTGGATTTCTGTGATACCCGAGGTATTTTCCAGGAAACTAATCTTCAAAGCTTATAAAAGACCTGGTAAATCTACAAATACAATTTTGTAAACTATACTGATTAGTCATCTATCAGTTTGAAGTTTCTGCTATTTTTTAATTTAAAGAATATAAAGTGAAGGGTAAAGAAAACTTAAGAGGGAACAATTCAACTCCTGAGAAGTGTTTCTAGTTAAGTATTCTACATTAGTATTGAATTCTGGATGCTGCCTAAAAATGCTTCCATGTCTACACTGTGATTCAGTACTTATACTAGAACTCTTTTTTAAAAAAACTCTTAAAGTACTTCTATCTATACTAGAAAACAATTTTCAACCTCCTTCTACAGAATATACTTAAAAGCAAGAACTGCTTTTCTTTAAACATTTAATAGGAACAGAATTCGCATTAAGAGTTTTCTAAACTCTAACCACATAAACACCTTTATCAGCTACTATGTTTCCTGTTATGGTCTCAATGAAGTTTCACTCAGGCTCTCAGCCCAGGGGAGGGCCTCCTGACTCACTTCCTCTTGCCTCCCTTCCCCCAGCAGGTGTCCTAGCTTTAAAAGCTAAAACAACTCTTTCTTGAGATTACTGGTTGAAGCAGAGAGGTACCCATGAAGTAGGAAAGAGAGAAGGGTACGAGACCAGTAAAGAAATAATATAGTTGATTGAGTGCTAAATCAGATAATCCTAAACTAAAAAGATGACTTCAACTAGCCTATGCTTTATCTTGGCTTCCCAGGTGCACAGTGGTAAAGAATCTGCCTGTCAGTGCAGGAAACACAAGAGATGCAGGTTCAATCCTTGGTTCCAGAAGATCCCCTGGAGAAGGGAACAGCTACCCACTCCAGTATTCTTGCCTGGAGAATTCCATGGACAAGAGGACCCTGGCGGGCTATGGTCCATGGGGTAGCACAAAGTCAGGCACGACTTAGCAGCATGCACACACACATGCTTTATTTAACTCTGCTTCCCTAGTATGTAGCATAGGCAAGCCACACAGTATCCCTGGGCAAGGTGATGACTTGGAAGGGCCATTCTCATTTTTAACAATAAGCCCTGATGAAGCCTTGAAGTAGAGAGTGGACACTGGTCCACAGACAGAGGAATCAGCCCTATCACTGCCGTTATCAGTCTTTCAAATGGATGATCCTAGAGGGAAACCATGCCCCCAAATCATTGTAATCCGACAGCCATAAGGGCTGAACAAGGTACTTTTTTATTTTGTGGGGTTGGGGGTCGGGTGCAGTGTAGGCAGGAACTCAGCTGAGAGCTCTAAGCCCCAGGTCTGGCTACCATTCAAATCTGATCTTAGATCCTTCTAGAAACAAACAAGTCACTGTGCATCAGACTGAGGACTAACGCTAGGCTCTGGGCCACACATTTAAGGGTTAGATGTGCTCTGCAAACCCAGTGTGTGTGTGTGCAAGGCCATGCCTCAGTCCAGGAAGGCAAGAGAGGCCTGTCAGCAAGATTTTACTGTTTCCTTAAACTGTCAACTCTTGTGTGGTGTGTGTGTATGACAGTCATTCTCCAGCTGGGAATGAGAATGGGGGAGGGGAGTGGAGCTGGCCTTAGAATCGGGTTGGGGGAGACCAACTATGAGCTGAGATTCCCAGAGCTCTGGACACCTTGTCTCATCTCATCACAGCAACTGTTACTGATGAACAATGACAGGTTCAGGCAAGTAGAAACTACTCCAACTTCAAAAACAAACAAACAAAAAAATTGTTTTGGCTGCATTAAAATCTAGGCATTTCCACAGAGATGACCTGTACACGTGAACCTCATCCATCACATGTCCATAAGAGGAAAAGGGTTTAATTCTGCTGATGTATTGAATTCCATCACCAGTGAGCAATGCTGAGACCACATGAGCTTGCCCCCAGCCAAAACTGTTTCCCTAAATCACTCTTTAATGTAATATCCTTCACTCTCATTGAACTTTAGTACAAGATATTCACCCAATGAAGGGATTTTCGTATCTTTAACGAAACTCTCTATTAAGGAAACCATCCGCTTAGTGAGTGTTCTTCATATTAGAAATTCATCTTATAGAAGAATCCACATCTCAAGTTCTTCTCTGAATTTAGAACCAAAAAATGAAAATCTCCTCCACCCTGAAGAATAACATGCCTACTTCCACTTATCACACTCTTTCTCATCTTGGCAGGCAGGAAGTTTACCCACTCTCTTCCTATTCCTTAGGAATGAAGAGGGGGATATGTAAGTACAACCAATAAGAAACTTCCTCCTTCCTTGGCTGAATTCAACAAGTCTCTCCTGGCTTACGCTCTCCTGTGTTCATTCAGTCGTGTCTGAACTCTTTGGGATCCCATGGACTGTAGCCCACAAGCTCCTCTGTCCATGGAATTTTCCATGCAAGAATACTGGAGTGGGTTGCCATTTCTGACTCCAGGGGATCTTCCTGACCCAAGGGTCGAACCTGAATCTCTTGTGTCTCCTATATCGGCAGGTGGATTCTATGCCACTGCACCACATTGCAAGCCCCACTCACTGTCTCCTAGACCATGAAATTCTTACCAATTGACACTATCTTATTCAATTCTGCTTCTCTAGCACTTTTGTGGAGAAGGCTTCTCTGGCACTTCTGCAGTGCATCCATGGCTAACTGGCTTGTTAACTGGATCAATTTAATTGATGCTAAAGTTTTAGTAACCATCTTATCTGGTTTAGTTAGGTGACAAGCTCTCCCTGACTTTTGTTATAACAATATTTTAAATGTGTTTTATTAAGAAACGAACACAGGTGGGAGGGAGGTTCAAGAGGGAGAGAACATAGGTATACCTATGGCTGATTCATGTTAATGTTTGGCAGAAACCAACACAATTCCATAAAGCAATTATCCTTCAATTAAAAAAATAAATATTTTAAAAAAGAATTGAATACAAAACTCTTAAAATTGGTTGGGTTATAAGGAAACAAAGATTTTTTTATCTTTTTAAAGCCAGGATTAGAGTAAAAGCAATGGGAAAACCTATCAACATTAACACCAAAAGACAGGCTGAATTACTCAACCTCCTTTGCTTCATGTCCAAAGAAAAATAATCTAGACACTGGAGAAGACAGAGAATCAAGATAAAAATGAAACTGAAACCCTCAGTAAGTGAGGGAATAAAAAATGAAAGCATTTTGACACTTGAATTAAGCTTGAATCTTTAGACTCCCCCCAAAACTGCACCTTAAAATACTAAAGAAACATGTAGATATGCCAGCTGAGCTATTATAACTCAGAAATCAGTTAATAGAAAAGGTAACAGAAGACTAGAGATTAAAAAGTCTCTGTTTTCAAAAGAAATGGGTTCTAGATATGAGACTAATCCATTTTAAAATCTACCAATTATTAAGTAAATCAAGTAGTAGTATAGCAAAGATTCCAATTCCCATTAGTAGGCACGGGCTCTCAAAGCCCTGAGAACATGAAATGCCCAAGAGAACCTCATTTGCATTTGTGACCCAGCCACTAGTACAGACACCATGGCCTTCAGTTCCATCATCTTCAAGAAAACAAGAGCACTTGATGAGAAGTCATGAGCCCAAGGTCTGGTCTTACCTCCACCCTACATGCTGGTCCTATGACCCTGAGGGACCGACAACCTTCCTTGGACTCAAGTTTTCTCATCGGAACTTGAGATTTGGGGACTTCATGGGGAGCAAGTATTATAGAGTCAAAGAATAGGGGCCCAGAAGCCAGAATGGTATAGATGCCAATCCAGGACCCCACATGACATCCTCTGTCTATGCCTGCTTCCTTTTTTGTAAAGTGGGTGCAATGTCTACCTTGGCATTCTCCTGCACTTTAAATGATAGTATATGGGTAAAGCATCTAGTAGATAGCAGACATTTAATGAATGCTTTATTAATATTAGTTTCTTCCCTCTAAAGTTTTCTTCTCTTTGAAGCTTAGTGATTCTCGGGATTGCTGATTAAAAGCTACAGAAAGTTATAGCAACTGCCTTTAGTCAGAGAGGGAGAGAAAGGAGTCTCAGGAAGGGTGTGGTTTGACAGTCTTTACCATGCCTTATTAGCAAAGGTAGAGGAAATTCCCTGGTGGTTCAGTAGTTAAGAATTTGCTTTCCAAAGCACAGGATGTGGGTTCAATCCCTGGTTGGGGACCAAGATCCCACATGCCAAGGGGCAACTGAGCCTGCATACCACAAGCCTGCACACAAGGAAGACTCGGTGCAGCCAAAAAATTAAATTTAATTTAAAAATTTTTAAAAGATGTAGAAAGGTAGGAGTAAACTGCAAAGACAACATAAGGTCAAGGTGAGGGTACATTCTGGTTAAGTCTGGGACAGTCCTGGTTTACACCACATGCCCCAGCATCCTGCCCAGTTTAGCACTTGCCCAGATAAATGTTTGTACTCTAGTTGAGATGATAAATTTTAATTAAGGGTCACTGTATTCCAGAAACCAAGGTCATCAGGGAGACACACTGGATTTCAGCTGGTCAAAGGACTGAAGCCTAGACATTTGCCTTAAGTACATCAATAGATCAGCTTTAGGACAGTAATTCTTCTCCATTCACTCTCTTTTGCAAAACACTCCCACCTGTGACCTGTAGTCATTTACCTTGAGAGCCTGATACAAGTCCCTGTGGGGCCAGACTCCCCATCCCCAACTAGGAACCCCTTACTATACACAAGCTTCTGCTGCTAGTCTTGGTCAACAGTTTTCTTAATTATCTGGATGAAAACACCCAAGACACGCTTCTTGGTTTTAAAAAAGATAAAGCTTGCAAGGAAAGAAAGTTATCAGAGAGCAAACGATCAAGACTCAAAATTACGTTGTAAGCCCAAATAACAGACCAAAAGTAAACCACGCAAGATGTGAAGATGCACTTAAAGGCATGCATTTACATTTTTAAAAACTGCTCAAGGGTGTGACGTGGGAAATACAGTTTGACAGCACATTCAGATGAAAACACCTGGAAGTTTCAGCAGAACACAAACAGAAAAACAGTAGCTGCCATAAATGCAAACCATCTTCAGCAACCATTTAAAGACCACATTTTAGGCTGAACTAACAGAAGCTGAGAGGCTGTTAAAGGGAAAGTTAAGCTGAACTAGGCAGACCACCCGTCAGCTCTCCTTCCTGGAGCTGGCCTACGAAGAGACGAGATCTGGAACCTGTTCAGCTGCATCAGGCAGGACAGATAATTGAAGAGCTGGGTAGTCAGCTTTGAAGAGAGTAAGAGAGATATGTCCAAGAAAGTATGACAGTTTCCTTCAATTATTTCAAAGGCTGCTACATGGCCAAGAAGGAGGACTTATATTGGGACTTGTTCCAGGGGGCATAATCAGGAACTGATTTTAGAAGATTCAAGTCTCAATCCCTATATAGAGATGGTTTCTAAAAACTGCCACTGGCCATACATGCCAAGAGCTCCCCCATAGCGCAGTGAGGTTACCATCAGTGGGAGTATGCCAACACTGGCATTGGCATGAGGGGCGGTACGAGATGTGGGATCTTTAGACTTAGGAAGTGCACCCTTCCTCTCCTTGAGCCAACAGTTCTCAAATCTGTCCCATCCACAGCAGAACAAGATGACCTGAGTCACATCTTTCTTCCATGATTCTACTGAAATACAACTTGGGGTAGGTACCACCTTAAGACATGATCTGCTTTCTCTTTAAAGGGAGTATGAGTCCAGAACAGCGTGTCCTCAGGCCATGGGTGTGGGGTGGAGGAGAGAGATCAAGTAATTGAAGCCCATGGAATCCTAACCTGAGTGCCTGCATTGGGCAGCTTGATATTCTCGGTGGCGGCAATGACATCAATGGAAGCCCGCACGAGAATGTCCAAGTAGTTCATCTTGGAGTATTCCTGTTTGGAGACAAAGTGAGTGAAAATGTGAGTGAAAAGAGAAATGTTCTAGGAGGTGGCAGACGGCTTGGGGGACACAGCCTGCGGTGGAGTCACACCTCCAAAAATGTGCTGTTCCATAACCTCGAGCGCAGAACCACGGAGGCCTTGCTGTCCAGCCCTCGCAGCGGGCACTTGATGTTCACACAGTTCACGTTCACGCTGCAGTTCTGGGGAGAAAAAGAACAGGAGTTACAGCACAACGGTCTGGGAAAGGCCTTCCCGCCACCTCCTGGAAAACTCACAGCTCTTGAAAAATACTCACAAGGGTCTGGTATTTTCTTTCAGAAAATAAAGAAAATTTTCTGCCATCATCTGTCTGTCTTTCAGCAATTTCTCGTTTCCTTCTTGAGTTATGAGCCTCCTGAAAAGAATTACATCTGAAATACTTATACCAAGTGTAATTTTTGGCATTACTGTACAAATCTCCAGAGCACACCCTCCCAGATTATGCCAAATTCACAACTGATAATCTTCACCCTTCTCCCAGCACCAAGGTATGGAAATAATTTAAGTGTAAGATCCACAAAGTGTTAATTACCAACCTCACTTCAACTTTATTTTTCAAGGTAATTTCCTTTCATTCCAACCTTAAAACTCAGAGTGAGACAAAGGCTTTCTTTGTTCTGCTGTCTCCTCACTAAACTGTGAGCATCCTGAGATCAGGGACCAAGCTCATTCCTCTACCCCTAAGCACTCAGATCGGTACCTAACCTAACTGTAAAAAGTCAGCACATCCTGAATGAGTGACACGGAATGAGGAAAAGGGAAAGTAGAAAAAGATCAAGCATGATTTTGATTTATTCAAAGGACAGTACTGAAAACTAAGCCAAGGAAGATGCTTTAAAATTTCATTTTTCGGACTTCCCCAGTGGTACAATGGATAAGAATCCACCTGCCAATGCAGGGGACACAGGTTCAATCCTTGGTCTGGGAAGATACCACATGCTTCAGAGCAACTAAAGCACATGTGCCACAACCACTGAGCCCATGCTCTAGAGTCTGCCAACTGCAACCAGTGAGCCCATGTGCTGCAAATATGGAAGCCCATGAGCCTGTGCTCCACAATAAGAGAAGCCACTGCAAAGAGAAGCCCATGTACGGCAGAGGAGAGTAGCCCCCGCTCACCACAACTAGAAGAAAGCACATGAGCAGCAACAAAGACCCAGCAAAACCAAAAATAAATAAATAAACTGCATTTTTCTTAAAGATTAGGAATAATGGACCATCTTGTTTCTCCAGATGACTATAAACCACCAACTATGAACACTGGTCATACCCAGTTACCTTAGAACTTAAAACAAACAGACTTGCAATAACAAAGCAAGTCTTTATCAAACTGGAGCATAAATGATAGACCAGACAGTTACTTAAGTATGGAGCAGTACAGAGAGAGGTTAACAGTGCAGGCTTTGAAAACAAGCAGGGTTGTGCATGAATGCACTGCCCTCATAACTAGTGAGTGACTCTGAGAAAGTTAATCTCTCTGATTTTCAATGTCCTCATGTATGAAACGGTGGGGATGAGAAAAATACCTCATCAGATGATCAAGAGAATGAAATGAGAAAATGCAAACCAAATGCTCAGCATGGTGCTTGAGACATAACAAGTACTCAATAAATATTTTCTATTTTGAAAAGAATGAAAAGTCTTCAAGGTCACTTGCTAAGGTGCCAGTAATGTTCTGTAATGCTTGACTCTACTGGGAGTTAACATTGGCTGGCCCATCCCCAGGGCATGTCCTTATATGTCACATGGGCCTTCAAACTTCAGAAAATGTCATTTGCTTCAACATGCACAAAATGACTCTGACTTATATGCCACAGTGGTCCCTAATCAGCAGAAATCCTCAGCCTGACTTGGTTACTCACAACAAAACAGAAACTATGACACCAAAGGAAAAAAAAAATCAACATGCCAGAATGTCAGTTTCCCAGGGCAAGCAATGATTTCCCCCTTCTCTTATATTAACATCTATGGAGACATAAGAGAGATGCATCAACATACCGTTAGTTTCAGGAAGTTTATTTCACCTTGTGGCTCACAAGTTATTTTTTCCAATCCTTTTGATTCTACTTTCACCAAATAAAGCAACCATTTGCCGTTGCTAATTTCTTTTGGCCACTGGATATTCAAAGTTGCTGTGCCGAGGTTTTTAAGGGGTTTGCCCAAGTTAATAACCTGTTAGAAAATAATATGTATTATCTCAGTGTAATTCTCTTAACATAAAATTAAGTAAGCAGTTCCTATTGCCAAGAAAAAAAAAAGCCAAAATATCTGGCATAATCCAACAATAAAAGCGCAGGCTCCAAAAGTGGACTTTGGATAGGGCATTCAAAATAGAGATTTGTGTTTAAAGATTCTTATCAATAAAAATAAGGGGAAAAAAAAAATCAAAGAGAAATAATGGTTCCCCCAATCCAGGAACAACTTTTGTGTGCAACAGAATCTGCCAGGCTCTCAAAATGCCCTGGGAAAAGTCATGTGTGTTCGTGTATTGCTCTGTAACCACTCTGCCTGGCAGGTGACAAAGCCAATGTGGCGACAGTGCAGCCATAACCTGCTTCTGGGAAGCCCCACCTACTGCAAAAATGAAGCTGCCTCTGTCCTGACTACAGGGCGGGGGCTTGGGATAACAACTGAGAGGCCCGGAGTAGGGCCATTCTGGCAGCCATGAACCCCTGAGTCCAAGCTGGGGACAGGGCAGGGAGCAACTCCGTGCAACAGAAATCAAAAGAGTTTGTGTGAAAGACTGCTCCAGAACCCACAGACCTCTTTGCAGCCACATCTGCATAGGTGTCATAATCACCACCACCCACTAGCTGTCACAGTTGTGTCTGTAAAGCTAAGAGATGCTTTCAGAGGAGAATTCCACCTCTTCATCCTGCTAGAGTCAAGGGTGGACCCATTTTTGCTATTTCAGACTTTCACCTCAACAACAGTCACTATGCTTTCAGGAATATGATTTGAGCCACACAGACCTGAACCTGTGTATGAGTTATGAACTACCTCTGTACCATGCACTTTATGTTCATTTGACTGGACTTAAGAGCCACTGTGACTACCTACTTTGGAATGGGTCAGAGCAATCATTAGTCTTCCTTACGGGTATACGTCAAACCCACATTCACTATCACAAAACTGCACTTGGGAAAGGTCAGTGAACATTAACCATAAGCAATAAGAGAGATGACCTTACAACAGAGGAAGAAATAAATCATTCACACATTCTAAAGCCAAATAGCATTTTGAGATTTTTTTTTATAGACAGACTCTGGGGGCAGAGGGGAGACGGGGGGGAATCGAGTCTTCCTTTGTCTCAACACCACATTTATTAATACATTAAAACTCCCTAAGAAAAAGACCAAACTGAATTCAATTCTGAACAGAGTCCTATGTTGAATGAAGTTGTGGCTCTCCATTCTGAAAGACAGCTTTTACACTAAGCCAGTATGCTGTTTAAAAACTGGCAAGCTCCCTTTATCACGCTTATTTATTATTACCTATTAAAACTACATATTCAAGATCATATATAGCATAGGTCAGCTTCTGATACACAGACTGGAAGGGCCAACTGCGACCACTTACCCTGAACTCGTACTCAATTAAACTTCCCACGTCCTCTTCAGATTTCATCGCTTGCTCACCAACTACCGTACCTCCAAAATACACCTGGGAAGGTTTAGCAACTCTGTTAAATTAAAAAACACCAGTTTTAGCGAGGATTGTAAATGGTTCTTTCAGACACTGATTTGTTATGCTAAACACAAACACTTACCCGGAGACCGATAAAAGCAGTTCAATAACCACTTTTGCTGTAGCTGTAATTGAAGCCAAATTATCTTGATTGCTTGTTCTGGAAAAATGAAAGGGAAACAATAGGGTTTTATTGTAACAGTCAGTTTTCTCATTAAATTACACTTCTTTTATGAGTTAGATAAAGGCCAATTCATTGACTGGCTGTGTTTTCATGAAATAATTCTGAATGGAAGGTAGAAAGAATCTCTTACGTTTCCAACTTCAGATTAATATCCAGATCTGTGGTGTCAAAGGTGACCTCAGTTGTACTTAAAATCAAATAAAAAGTAACCTAAGAAACAGAAATAGCTGTTAACATAGGCTGAACATATTGACACTGAAATAATATTTTAAAAATTAAAATACAGTATGTAAAGGCATCACCTACACTGGAATTTCTTTTAAAAGGATTCCCAAGCTCACAGTCTGCTTGTGAGCCATTCTGGTTGGCAACACAACTCAACTGCTTCTCCTGTAATAAAAAAACAGACCAGATCACAAAACATTCACTTACCACACAATGTGTTTTTTTTTCCTCCAAGCTGGTCTCTTAAAATACTTACAGGGAAAGCCCTCAGTTCTCTATATGCAGAATAAGTCAGAGTGTCTGGAAAAGTGGCAATGAGTTTAGCTTCGTGAGCGTCATCACCATCTTTGGTGGGATTCTTTGGGTTAGAAGGGCTGTTCGTCACTGTTATTTCTAAAGCAATGTCCTTCTGATCTTTTAGAACTAGTTCTGGTACACCTTTTTGACTATTACAAAAAAAAAAGGAAAACAAAGTTCTCAATAGATTTTCAATAACCCTTCACAAAAAGTCACTGCAAAGCCAGAGCCATTTTTGCTAGTACTACAGCACAATTCTTACATTGGTAAATAAGAAAATTTGTCCTGATTTCCTTCTCGGGTACAAAATTTATACTCTAGCTTAAGGTTGCTGTTACATATGTTGTCGTCTCCACATCCTTCTTTTAAGAAGTGCACCTGTGGGAAAACAAAATTGCAATTTACACCATTTAGGACTCTAAATAGGTGACTGTTTCATAGAGTTCATTTCCCATTGTGACAATTACCATAGCAGAATTCAAACTACAAACATACTTTGCCTCGAACGCCCACTCTGTCCTTTAATAAAACTGTGTTTTCAGAACACTTTGACCAAGGCACTGAGCTGCTGAAGGGCAGTAGAGAGTAAACCTGGCTCAGCTGTGTGGCTTTGGGCCAGTTACTTAATCTTTCCTAGTCTAGGTTTCAACACAGGTGACGTGGGGATACCACTGCCCTGCTGTACAGGGTTACTGTAAGAATTAACAATAATAATGACAGCACTACCTAACACATGACTACGTATTTAAACTCATGCAATCCTCACAAGGGACTATGAGGCATATACTGTTCAGAGACCCATTGCACAGATGGGGAAAGAGTTCAAGGTTAGGAAAGCAAAGGGCAGAGTATCTTGCACGATGCTAAGGGATACTTGATAATCACACTAATGAATAATTAGGAAAATGGTCTTCTTGTTTTTTATGTTTAACATGACTATGGAGCTTGTGTATATGGGAATATACAGAAGAATTATTAATGTAACAATAAGTGACATTAACAAGTACAACAAGGCTGTATATTGTGACCTTGCTTATTTAACTCATATGCAGAATGCATCATGTGAAATGCTGGGCTGGATGAATTACAAGCTAGAATCAAGATTGTCAGGAGAAATATCAACAATCTCAGATATGCAGATGATACTGCTCTAATAGTAGCAAGTGAAGAGAAATAAAGAGCCTCTTGAAGAGGGTGAAAAAGTTGGCTTGAAACTCAACTTTAAAAAAACTAAGATCATGGCATCTGGTCCCATCACTTTATGGCAAATAGAAGGGGAAAAAGTGGAAGCACTGACAGATTTTATTTTCTTGGGTTCCAAAATCACTGCGGATGGAGACTGCAACCATGAAATTAAAAGACACTTGCTTCTTGGAAGAAAAGCTATGACAAACCTAATCAATGTGTTAAAAAGCAGAGACATCACTCCACCAACAAAGGTACACATAATCAAAGCTATGGTTTTCCAGTAGTCATGTACTGATGTAACAGTTGGATCATAAAGAAGGCTGAGCACTGAATAACTGATGCTTTCAAATTGTGGTGCTGGAGAAGACTCTTGAGAGTCCCTTGGACAGCAAGGAGATCAAACCAGTCAATCCTAAAGGAAATCAACCCTGAATATTCACTGGAAGAACTGATGCTGAAGCTGAAGCTCCAATACTTTGGCCACCTGATGCGAAGATGCGAAGAGCTGACTCATTGGAAAAAACCCTGATGCTGGGAAAGATTGCAGGCAACAGGAGAAGGGGGTGACAGAGGATGAGATGGCTAGATAGCATCACTGACTCAATGGACATGAATTTTAGCAAACTCTGGGAGATAGTGGCGGACAGAGGAGCCTGACGGGTTGCAGCCCATGGACATGACTTAGTGACTGAACAAGTGACATTGAAAGTGTACTGAAAAGTATGTAAGGAACTACACTTGATGACAGTAAATACTGCAATGTGCAGGTGTAGGCATGAGCCCCTAGGCCTAACTCATTCATGAAAAGCTTCGTCAGTGGGCCACCACAACCAGTGCCTCAAAGTGGACACTCCACTACCAACTATATTTTGGCAAGTACAAAACATTAAATCAAGATGTCACCGGTCCCCAGCCTAATCCTGCAGATGCAAGCATCCTAAACCCTAGCAAACAAATACCCACCACTTCATAAGAGGTATACAGCAAGCCACACCATATAAATTTTACTTCCTAAGATTACATAGGCTACATTAGACACTAAATTTTGACTATTTCATTGCTCACATATTTCAGTTGTGTCTGACTCTTTGTAACCCCATGGACTATAGCCCACCAGGCTCTTCTGTCCATGGGGATTCTCCAGACAAGAATACTGGAGTGTGTTGCCATGCTCTCCTCCAGGGGATCTTCCCAACCCAGGGATCAAACCCAGATTTCCCGCATTGCAGGCAGATTCTTTACCATCCAGCCACCAGGGAAGCTCATGAGAATAATAAGTTTTGTCAATTATAGTCTCAATAAGTCTCAATGACCAAAAATTATTAAGAAAAACAACTCTCAGCTCCAAATTGTATTCTGTAGGTTTCTATATCCATTGTTTACTTGGGAAGCAAATTTTCTCCAAACTATACATATTTTAAAAAGCTTATTTAATATACAAAGGAATGGCCTTTAGGGCAAATCAATCTGCCTTCGGAGATGTTTGATTTAGCATAATAAAATGGCAAACAATTAGTAAAATGAAAATCAGAAATACTTACATCTGTGTGAACAGACTTGGGTTCATTTGAATTCAGAATTGGAAGAACTTCCGGAAGCGAATTCACTCGCCTCCGAGTGCTCGGCTCCTGGATCTCCACTGAAGCAGTTATGGGAATGGGACGCAGTTTATCTCTGATGTTTTCCTGAAAAGAATGCAGAGACACAGTTCAAGCATGCTACAAACACTACTAGGGAACTCCAAAACAATGCTTTCCTTTGTCCTGGATAATGTGTTGCTAGTATTCATATAAAATGTCAAATCTACACTTGTGGCCATGCACCTGTGAGATGGAGCTGACCTGTGTGTGGCCCTCACCTGGAGCCAGAGGGTCTCCTCCATGCACGCCTTTTGTTTCTGTCTGTTCAGAGTAAGCTCTTGCGTATACTTGGGCTCAGAACCTTGGTTTTGAAACTGAACTCTTGACGACAGCCCAGATTTTCTTCTTTCCTTTTCAGCCTCCAGAGTGCCCACAATGGCTAGATGAAATCAACAAAATCACAGGAACTTAAAATGCACTCATACACAACACAGCTAGAAGTATACTGAGTTCGTTTTTGATATATTTTAATTCCTCTTAGAACATTTTTTCTCATTGCCATGGTTTTCCTTCATATTTCCTGGCAATGTACATTCTGACTTACGATGTTTCAAATCAAGCTGTCCTTTCCTGCCCATTACTGTGAACAATTTTTAAAGCTACATTTCCTTTGGGCCACGTGGGGGAGCTCGAGAATAAGTCAAAACCTCAGAGACGCGTTAAGAATCAGTTTCTCACTGCATTTCAAGAACTCACAAGAGTAAGACAGACAACAAGAGGGCAGCTAACCCTGCCGAAGGACCTAAACTGACTCCCTCTTCAACAGTCTGGTGCTGAAATTCCAAAAAGGCCTCTACATCAACAGCAGCTTCTCCTGTGTGGTGTCAGGAATGCAGATCCTCAGGCCCAGCCAGACTGCTGAACCCGAGGCTGCATTTTAATAAGATCATCATGTGGTTCTTATACCCATTAAAGCACTCATAAAGAAAAACTGTCAAAAGAGAAAGAACATATTAGAGATGGAGATGTCTTGACAATAGGATGAGACTTTTCACTTAAAAAAGATGAAGAATTTAAAGGTAAAACATACTTCCTTTCAGTGGTTAGAGGGCTCCTTTGTCCGTTAATAAAACTCCCAGAATCAAGGTTTCCACTTCCAAAGCCCCAGAGGGCACATCCTACTTATGATTACCTACACTAACAGAGCTCAGAGACAAGCCAGGATTTCGATAATCAAAATCTCATTTCTTAACTTCAGAATGCATTCTTTGCCAATTTGCTGGATATAGCTGCTATGTTTTAATACCTAAATGACTTACATTTATTAATCACTCACTAACCATCCTTGAACTACAAGGATATCAAACCAGTCAACACTAAAGGGAATCAACACTGAATATCCACTGGAAGGACTGATGCTGAAGCTGAAGCTCCAATACTTTGGTCACCTGATGCCAAGAGCCAACTCACTGCAAAAGACCCTGATGCTGGGAAAGACTGAGGGCAGGAGGAGAAGGGGCAACAGACAATGAGATGGTTAAATGGCAACACTGAATCAATGGACATGAATTTGAGCAAACGCTGAGAAACAGTGGAGGACAGAGGAGCCAGGCATGCTACAGTCCATGGGGTTGCAAAGATTTGGACTTGACTTAGGAACTGAACAACAACAAAAAACCATCAGAAGGGGCTTCCCAGGTGGCTCAGCGGTAAAGAATCCACCTTTTGCAATGCAGGTGACAAAGGTTCGATCCCTGTGTTTGGAAGAACCCCTGGAAAAGGAAATGGCAATCCACTCTAGTATTCTTGCCTGGGAAATCCCATGGACAAAAGGAGCCTGGCTTGGCGGGCTACAGTCCATGGGGTCACAAAAGAGAAGGTTATGACTTAGCAACTAAACAACAAAACCATCAGACGGGAAAGCAAATCAGTGTGTACAGGGTCAGAGAAGCCAGCCTCAGGGAAAAAATCTGCTCCAGAAAATGAATCCACGTTCTAATAGTCACATTAGAGTTTGGAAGGGACCTTTTTGCAAGCATTTGTTTTAATACCCTCTACTTACAGATGAAGAACTGGAGACCCACAGAGCTAGGTGACCAGCCCAGAGTCCTACAGCAAGAAACGGAGTCAGCTCCTTTTGTGTCACAAACACAAAAGATGACTGCCTTAAAAAGCCTCTTAGATCTGCAGGTTCCCACTTCCCCTAGGCTTTTGCCAGCTGCACCACCCCGTTCCTTTTCATTTTACCTCTCTTTCATTGCTAGGCTAACTCTACTCTTTCTTCAGATTTCAGTGTGGATGTTACTTCCTCCAGGAAGCTCTCCTGGCCCCTCCTGGGGGGTCCGACAGTATTCTGTTTCTCTCATCACTACACTTAAGTCTGCTGCACTGTGAACGCCTGATCACTTTCCCAGGAAAAGCCGCTCCAGAGACCACCTCCAGCTGTTCACCATTGTATTCCCCAGCAACAGCACAACACCTGACATAAACAGGATTAGTAGAACAGATGAACAAACACATCAACACATACCCAATGCACACTTGCACACACACACATACACTGTCATCATCCTTATGCTGAAACAATGGCTGTTCCCATATGTAAAACCAAAATTTAGAAACAACAGTTTCAATAGTAATTTCTGTGTCCATCTGAAGAATTCTTAAATGTCATGGCTGCCAAATGGAATGTGCCTCCATTTTAGGCCCTCTGTGAGCCTTGACATCATCCATTTATCAGTGACCTGCTAACTTCACAATGAACCAGACGCAGGCTCACATGCTGAGTGCCCCTCACGGCAAAAGCAGGAGAGTGTGTGGGGGCATTAAAACCATTTATCTACCAAACCCTCTCCAACCTTTTCTGACCCTCCAGACAGTTCACATCATCTTAAAATCCTTGCTGGCCACCTGGCTGACCTTTCCAAGGAACAGATTTTAGATGTATTAACTCTTGCAGCTTTGTGCAAGTTCTGCTTTATTTGACTTAGAATTTCTCAATACTGTGGAAGCAATGGCAGTGAAAACAGGCTTTGTTTCAATTTCTTCAGAGAAAAAAAGTTCTTTCTATAGTGAAGTGAAAGTCGCTCAGTTGTGTCCAACTCTTTGCAATCCCATGGACTAAACAGTCCAAGGAATTCTCCAGGCCAGAATACTGGAGCCTTTCCCTTCTCCAGCTGAATCTTCCAACCCAGGGATTGAACCCAGGTCCCTGCATTGTGGGTGGATTCTTTACCAGCTGAGCCACAGGGAAGACCAATCTATAGTGGGCTATCCATAAACACTTGGCTAATGTAGGGGTAGTTATATAAAATTAATATACATGGCATCAAGGGCAGCATTTAAGCTAGAAGGAAGTTTGTAATTTATTTTGTATAAATGATTGATCTGAGGGAAGACAAGAAATGTCCTGATGAGATTTCACATCTTTGGCAAACAGTGTGGTTTGAGAAGATGACCAATAGAACAAAAACATGTTTCCTTTCCCTCTCCTGCCTAGTCTCTGTCTTTCCTGGTCTCTCTAGGCTGCTTCCAGACACAATGGTAAAAGGCCCCACGATCCAAGCTGGCAAGTGTAATGCACCACAGTTGGGTAAAAATAACACAAAATCTGAGAGGGTGAGAGATTGTGAGAAATCATAAAATATGTTCTATTACTGAAAGCCACACAAAGAACAGTATTTTCTATACTCAATAAAATATGGGCTACTTCAAGAGCAAAGTGAAAGGCCACAGCTCCACTGGGGGTGGAAAGTCCTGATACATGCACACCATACTGCACGGTGTGCAGAGCTCACGGAGGGACAATACAGCCGGAGGTGGCCCAGAAGAAGGGGCCGAAAAAGGTGAAGGAGATGAAGAAATCTCCCGAGGACAGTTTAAAATCTGGGGCGATGAAGGCCAAGTGGGTTTATGACAGCATGGATTGGGTGAAGGCAGACTTATTTATTTGTGAAGTTCTGGGATATCATAAAGGGACATCTTTTTTTCATAAAGAAAAGAAATACTCAAGGTAACATGGAGAAGCCTTAAGAAAACTCATTCCATCTCAAAGAGGAGTAAAAACTGAAAACCTTGAGAACCACACTGTCCTTCCGGAAAGGCTTCCTTGGTGGCTCTGCTGCATTGGAACACCTAGCCGCTGGGACCACGGCTGACCCCGGAAGGAAATCACCCGCGCTCTGCACTTCCTCTTTGGGGAAAAGATGTCTTTAGATTCCTAGGCCCCCAGCTTCACTCTGGCTTACTCCTGAAGAGGTACAGCTGCTACTAAAACATACCAGAGAAGGCCTTGGTGATCATCACTATTGTGACAGTATCATTAAAAATTTGTCAAACCGTGTGGCAAAACTCCTGTCTTTCTTATAAAAAAAAGTGAAGTAGAATAAGACCTTATGAATGACAACCTGCTTTCACCACCTTGAAAAAGTGAAACTCAGTCGTGTCCAACTCTTTGAGACCCCATGGACTGTAGCCTGCCAGGCCCCTCTGTCCATGGAACTCTCCAGGTAAGAATACTGCAGTGAGTAGTGATTCCCTTCTCCAGGGGATCTTCCCAACCCAGGGATCAAACCTGGGTCTCCTGCATTGCAGGCAGATTCTTTCCTGTCTCAGCCACCAGGGAAGCCCTTTCACCACCTTATCTCATCTGAACTCTGCCACAATCCTACGTAGTTAATTCCCATCAGAGGTATTTATTTTTAACTGATAGGAAAATAAAAACTCAAAACATTATGGGATTAGCTCTGTGCTGAAGCACTGGGTCCAGGAGCAGAGCCCAAGCCTCTGAGCTCAAGCCCAGTCTTCAGGTCCCCCCGGGCCCACTCTCAGGGATATGGCATGGGTGTTCTGGACCACAGAGGCCTCTGGGAGGGGACCCAGCAGCGAAGAGACTAGAAACTGACAATTTATTCAAGTAGGACTCGGGCTCCCGTGGTCACTCTTCTACAACTACCACCCGCCACCTCACAACCACAAAACCAATTTTCCACACTGCTTTTCAAAGACAGACATGGAGGAAATGGTTGTGGTAGCAAATGAGTACTTATCCAAGGCATTCATTCTGCCCTAAACCATCTGCTCTGGAAAATTCAAATGGGGACCAAATGCATTTTTCTTCCTCTTGTGCTTCACCCTTCTGATTAAAAAGATGATGACAGACAGACTTAGTTCTTTAAATCAGAATTTATGGACCCATGTTGGCCATTACAGTTTTGTTCTTCTAGTTATTTATTCAGAACTTTTCAACCTGACAGACAGAAAAGATCTAATTTCAGTTGATTCACTTTGTTGTACAGCAGAAACTAACACAACATTGTAAAGCAATTATACTCCAATTAAAGAAAATTAAGCAAAATAAAGATGTTCAGATAAGCAAACAAACAAAAAGTACTAGGTACTTACTTATTGAAGGATTGTAACCGGTGGGTTTGGCAGTATATTCAAAACAGGCCTTAACCTTGAGGCTGTATAAAATCAAACACATAGTCATTGAGAGACGCCTTACCGCCCTGGAAAAAAATCTCAACACATTCCTCATCCTCACATCCCCCCAGTGATGACCGATGAGTAAAATGTTATCTATCCACTTGACAAGATTCCTCTTCCCTTTCCACATTTCTCTTAATCTTCCCCGTGGCTCCTCAGGGCAACTGGGTCATCATAAAGCAGAGATATGAAACTGTGGGGGAAGAGTGGACACGGCGCAAATGCTCACCATATCCCACTAGGTGCCCCACAGACAGTTTTCTGACGGAGATCAATTCTGTTAGGTGTTACTGTGATGGTTTGCTGCATATTAATCACAGGCCGGGATCTGAAGACAAAGGAGAAGACAAGCTCAGCCTTTTGCTATCTGGATGTAAGATGAACTCACATACTACACAGGCATCCTCAGATGCCACATCTTAAAAACCACAGGAAAACTCTGTTTCCCAATGTTACTCCTGCTCCCCCGTTGCTAAAGGAAATAGCTGTTAACAGACATAATTTAAAACATGATGACGTGATATTTATAAAAATGTTTAAACATGACACATTCAAAATTATAAATTGTTTTATATTAATAACTTTAGTATTAATGGAGTTTTTAAATTGAAAGAATAATATGGGCAATATGTAAAAAGCTCCATAGTTTTCAGGTGAATATGTCTCATCCCCACCCAAACTCTCAAGGAGCTTTGCATGTCCTTCCGGACATATCAGCCTGGTTCAATTAAAAATACTATTTAAAATTAAATATAAAACAAGCATTCTTTTTTTAAGTGGGAGTTTTTCATGCTTATTGGTCTGCACGTTGCTTTTTCTCATCCACATTTCAGAGGTCTTCTCATATCTCTACACACAAATCTAGTTGTTTCTCACAGCTGGTGGTGTTGCATCTACCAGTGGAACATCATTTATTTAACCAGTCCCTTAATCAGTGGACATTTACAATTTTGTAAGGCTTTCAGCTGACAAACATCCTTGCATATATATCTATGTACATGTATGTGTCCTAAGTTCATATATCTGTTTATCTGTAGGATAAATTCTTAAGCAGAATTTCTGAGTCAAACAATATATGCATTTTTCATTCTGGGTAATCTTGCCCACCCTCCCCCCAAAAAAGCTCCAAAAAGGTTATACCAACATACATCTACCACCTGGGGTGCTCACTACCAGGATTTCTACATATATGTGAATTTTAGTAATCTAGGCAAGTCCTGAACTTACAGGTCCCCATCTCACAATATCTGAGCTTCCTATCCTCCCTAGGACTCGCCTATCTCCAACCTCACGTGCTTGCCAGTACTGACCACAACTTTTCTACCCCCACAATATCTCTATAAGCAAAGCCTGGAATCCTTTATCCTTTCCTATCTCTGCCTTAACTCAATCTCACGGACACACAAGAAGCGGAATCCTACACCTTTAGCCCTTCTCAACATGTAAAAACATCATCTTTCTCCCTTATATATTTGTCCCCACCTGCCACAGCCAAAGGGGTCACCAAAGGCCTATGGCTTGATCCCTGCACCACTGGCACAGAAATGCAAGGGTGTGGTGGTTGGGGGTGCCAAAGGGCTGGGCAGACGGTACATCTCTCGCCTCTGTCACTCCCCACATGAACTCAGATCGATTTCTGTGGTTCCAGTACCACAGGGATTCATTCACACCAACTTTGGTCGGTTTGTGGTAAACCCAGCCATCCTGGAGAATAGTGTTCCACAAGAAAATGTATTCCAAATTCCAAAGAGCTAGTCTGAACTTCTGGAATCAATCTGTCTGTAGGCCAGACAGTGAGTGAGTACCTTCATGGGGAAGGCAGGAGCCAATAAAAGGACAAATGATGCTCACATTGTTTTCATTTCCCTTTACCTTAATTGTTTATCTTTCTATTGTTATCTTACATTGGAGATACTGCAGGTTTGGCTGCAGACCACAGCAATAAAACAAAGATTGAAATAAAGGAGTCACTTGAATTTTTTGGTTTCCTAGTACGTAAAAGTTACGTTTACACTATATTGTCGTCTATTAAGTTGCAATGGAATTATGTCTAAAAAACAATGTACCTGCCTTAATTAAAAAATACTTTATTGCTAAAAAAGTGCTAGTCAGCATCTGGGCCTTCAGGAATTCACAGCAGTAATATCCAAGACGACCGGAATTAAAGTAATAATAAATGAAAAAGTTATAATAATATAAATGAAAAATATCACAAGAATTGCCAAAATGTGACAGAGAGACATGAAGTAAACACATGTTGGGAAAATGACACCTTGCCACAAGCCTTCAAGTTTTTAAATAAACAAACAAAAAACTCCCACAGTATCTGTGAAGTGCAGTAAAACAAAGTGCATTAAAATGAAGTATGCCTGTAGGTACGTTTCTAAAGTTTTGAGAGCATATTTAGAAGGCAAGAAGTTCATAAATGTTTTAATACCAGTTGCTACAGATGCTAGAGTGCTTTACATATAATAGTAGTAAGGCTTTGGTGCTGCATACATTTCAAAATAAATATTTTAACACACACTTCTGCCTAAATCCTGTTTTTAAACACACAATATACACAATTTTCAGAGCACATTATATATGAAATCATAAAAATGCCTTTTAACACATAGAGCATATCTTATTGCTCAGCTGTCTTGTGTTTAATTGGCATTTACATTTAGTAACACAGTACTAGCATGATTTAGTGGAGACTGATATTGGGAAGATTTAGATACCATGCCCTGCTCTCACAGGATCCAGGCTCAAAAGCACAGGCAAGTCCTGGGCCTCTGTTTTTCTTATTTGTAAAATAGGAAAATTATCTTATTAGCAGAGGCTTTTTAAATTCATTTTCATACTATCTATGAGGAAAGAAGAAACATGTATACAGGATTCCTAGTCAACCTACTTATAGGGACAGGAAAGTAAGGGTATTAAAATATCAATTACATACAGATACAAATATTTAACTGGCTAAAGACAAGTTATCTCCTGGGAAAGTCTTGGTAACCAAATTTTGTTACAAGAATTCAAGTCTTCTTTTTTTTTTTTTTTTTAATAAATTTATTTATTTTAGTTGGGGGCTAATTACTTTACAATATTGTAGTAGTCTTTGCCATACATTGACATGAATCAGCCACGGGTTTACATGTGTTCCCCATCCTGAACCCCCCCCACACCCCTCCCCATCCCAACATCCCAGCCCTGAGCATCTGCCCCATGCAAAGAACATGGAATGGTGTTCTGTTTCACACATGACAATATACATGTTTCAATGCTATTGTCCCAGAACGTCCCACCCCCACCTTCTCCCTCAGAGTCCATAAGACTGTTCTATGCATCTGTGTCTCTTATTCTGTCTCGCATATAGGGTTACCGTTACCATCTTTCAAATTCCATATATATGCATTAGTATACTGTATTGGTGTTTTTCTTTCTGGCTTACTTCACTCTGTATAATGGGCTCCAGTTTCATCCATCTCAATAGAACCGATTCAAATGTATTTTTTTTTTTAATGGCTGAGTAATATTCCATTGTGTATATGTACCACAGCTTCCTTATCCATTCGTCTGCTGATGGACATCTAGGTTGCTTCCATATCCTGGCTATTGTAAACAGTGCTGCGATGAACACTGGGGTACATGCGTCTCTTTCAATTCTGGTTGCCTCGGTGTGTATGCCCAGCAGTGGGATTGCTGGGTCATATGGCAGTTCTATTAAGTTTTTTAAGGAATCTCCACACTGTTCTCCATAGTGGCTGTACTAGTTTGCATTCCCACCAACAGTGTAAGAGGGTTCCCTTTTCTCCACACCCTCTCCAGCATTTATTGCTTGTAGACTTTTGGATAGCAGCCATTCTGACTGGTGTGTAATGGTACCTCATTGTGGTTTTGATTTGCATTTCTCTAATAATGAGTGATGTTGAGCATCTTTTCATGTGTTTGTTAGCCATCTGTATGTCTTCTTTGGAGAAATGTCTGTTTAGTTCTTTGGCCCATTTTTTGATTGGGTCGTTTATTTTTCTGGAATTCAGCTACAGGAGTTGCTTGTATATTTTTGAGATTAATTGTTTGTCTGTTGCTTCGTTTGCTATTATTTTCTCCCATTCTGAAGGCTGTCTTTTCACCTTGCTTATAGTTTCCTTTGCTGTGCAAAAGCTTTTAATTTTAATTAGGTCCCATTTGTTTATTTTTGCTTTTATTTCCAATATTCTGGGAGGTGGGTCATGGAGGATCCTGCTGTGATTTATGTCAGAGAGTGTTTTGCCTATGTTTTCCTCTAGGAGTTTTATAGTTTCTGGTCTTACATTTAGATCTTTAATCCATTTTGAGTTTATTTTTGTGTATGGTGTTAGGAAGTGTTCTAGTTTCATTCTTTTACAAGTGGTTGACCAGTTTTCCCAGCACCACTTGTTAAAGAGATTGTCTTTTCTCCATTGTATACTCTTGCCTCCTTTGTCGAAGATAAGGTGTCCATAGGTGCGTGGGTTTATCTCTGGGCTTTCTATTTTGTTCCATTGATCTATGTTTCTATCTTTGTGCCAGTACCACACTGTCTTGATGACTGTGGCTTTGTAGTAGAGCCTGAAGTCAGGCAGGTTGATTCCTCCAGTTCCATTCTTCTTTCTCAAGATTGCTTTGGCTATTCGAGGTTTCTTATATTTCCATACAAATTGTGAAATGATTTGTTCTAGTTCTGTGAAAAATACCATTGGTAGCTTGATAGGGATTGCATTGAATCTATAGATTGCTTTGGGTAGTATACTCATTTTCACTGTATTGATTCTTCCAATCCATGATCACGGTATATTTCTCCATCTGTTTGTGTCCTCTTTTCAAGTCTTCTTGATACCAGAGGTCTGTATCTAAAATTAGAAGTTCAAATTGCTTTTTGATGGAAACTGCTAAAATAATCGAATGTTATACTATACTCTTCCACCTTCTAAAAATGTTGACTATTTTAAGGTTAATACCTAACACATGAACAGAGAGAAACAGGCATATAAAGGCAGTAACAGACATTCATCCAAACTATTCTTTTAACTTCTTCCTTTCATTCCAGATACATTTTTCTCCACTTACTTTCATGTCTCCCACTTTTGCCATCTGTAATGTCTCCTCTGGTTCTTAGCTTTCACATAACATGACTTTCATAGATCTTGCCATTTAACTAGAAGACTTTTTCTATAGTATTTTATACCATATTATATAAATGCACAGTATATTCTGTCTTTTTTTAAGTAGTATTCTCTTCAAAAGTATCCTGGTGTCATTTTATATCCCCAGGGGCTTTGGTTAGGATACTATTTTAGATATAGAGGCTACATCTATGCTTGGCATCCTTCCAGAAGAATACAGAGCAATGACGGTACCAAATGTACACATGACATACAGATTATTTTTCATTTAGGGTTTCACTGTACATTGCTGCCCATTTCTTTGAAGACATTCTTTAGATAAAAATGACTATAAAGCCAAATAGTTTTTTAAACAAACAAACAAACAAACAAACAAACCCAAATGGTTCATTTTCACCAATGATCGAAGAATTGCAAATTCAATCAAAAGATGAGATCACACCACAGTGGCAAAAATTAAATAGATTCATCCTGTTGGGTGTCAGCAAAAGTATGAGAAAATGGGCCCTCTGGTAGGTTGCTGCTGTGAGCATAAATTGCTACAACTTTTCTGTGGGCATATGTATGAATAAGGGCTTCCCAAGTGGCTCAGTGGTAAAGAATCCATCTAGCTGCCAATGCAGGAGATGAGGGTTCAATCCCTGGGTCAGGAAAATCCCCTAGAGGAGGAAATGGCTGCTCACTCCAGTATTCTTGCCTTGGAAATCCCATGGACAGAGGAGCCTGGCAGGCTGCAGTCCATGTGGTTGGAGTCAGAGACTGACTGAGTATGCATACACACACATGTTGAATACAAAAATGTGCTAACCTTGATCCCAGCAATTCTATTTCTAGGAATTTTTCTTTAAAAAATCCATTACATGGAGATATATATACAATACACGATCTAACACACTGTTTATAATAGCTAAAAGTCAGAGACTATTTAAAAATTCCATCAACCAAGGACTCATTAAATGCATATTATGGAATAAGATTGAGCTTTTAAAGAGAATGAGATTGATACATCTGTATTAACAAGGAGAGAAAATGGAAGAGGTTAATTTTTACAAACCAGAATAGAGGATAGCAGTTATAGTATGGCTGTTTGATGATACCCTAAAAGTGGAGGGAGACTCAAAACTATTAAAAGTTGTTTGATGGAAGGAAAGAATATTGGAAAACTTGCACTTAACTGCAATTCTGTGTTAACCTTTTTTAAAAAAATTAAAAAAGAATGTGCTATTTTTTTAAATAAATAAAAAATGATTTGCACAATTTTTCCTGGCAATTTCCAGCAGTGATAGAATTGTTGGGATAAGGCCACTGAGACACAGCTGATGGGCAAACCGCTACAGCCTTTCTGGAGATCATTTTGGTTGAAGGAATCACAACTCCTAAAAAACACATGCCCTTCAACTTCGCAACTCACTTTTAGGAAGTTATCGTAAGGAAATAATTTAGGACATGAAGAAAAGTAAGGATGCTTACCAGCTTTGTGTATCAAGGAAGCAAACCACCAAACCTGGAAAACAACCTAACTGTCCAAGGACAGTATGACAGTATGGCAGTTGTTAAATAAACAACCCAAAAGTTGTTAAATAAACACATGACCCATGTGATGCCTCAGACAACTGTTAACTTCATTTCAGAAAAGTACTCAACAACAGGGAAATAACCCACTATACATTATACTCACTCACAGAAAAAGGCCACTATTCATTACCAACCAGTAAAAGCAGATTACAAAACTATATGTACGTTACAATCTCAATTTTGTTAAACATACATGTATATTCACAGAAAAAAACCTAGAAGGATATAAACCAAAATTTCGGAGTTTCTTAATGGATGGTAAGACACAGTACATTCATTTCCTTCTTTAAATTCTTTATACGGTCAAATTCTTTGTTTCAGTTTTTATAAATGTAAAGGTAAAAAGTTTCCACCAGTTCTGACCTTCTTAAAAAATTAGTTCAAAATTATACCAAGACTCTACAAAATAGGTTTTTATTACATCATTGTACTACTCTCAAGAGAAAAAAATATTCAAAACTCATACAAGATTTTGCCTTTGAAGTACAGTTGTTACAAATTTCAATTCAAAAGGTTAAAAAAAAAACCCTCTAGTGTTAAGTAGATTTACCAAACAAGCTTAAAGCAAGAGATTACATACCTGAAAATAGTTACCGAATCTGAGAGGGAGCCAACAGCAACATCAGGGTAGGAATTTCTATCAAGGTCCATGTTTCCAGCAATTGAATATCCAAAAAAAGGTGATTTACCCTCAAGAACCTGAAAGGAATAGGGCATCAGAATGGACACCTGGCTACTAAAATAAGCCTTTTATTTATGCTTTGAAGATAAGTCTCTTTTGAACTGATGTTAAAGAGTTTACTTACAAATTATATTAAATCACAACTGAATTATAAATAAGTATACACATGATAAAACATTTCATGCATTTTATTTTCACAAAGTTACCTGATTTATGTTGTATCTCAAAAGTCAGAAGAGAATTTTTGATAACCTTATGTACTATATTAAGTCAATCAGTGTATTTTCAAACCAAACTTCTCTTCCTGCCCTCCAAATGTCTTATTTTCCTCTAAAGCAATTTTTAGATTTTGGTATCTGATTCTCTATGCAATTACAATCATCTCTTATGTTTATCCAGTTTCATCCCTTCTTAATATGCTACTAAAGGAAATGTATCACATTCCATCTCTTTATGCTGTCAGGGTAGAACAGTCTTTTCCTTTGGCTTAGTTTGATTCTTAATTTACCAAAGAAATTTTACAATTTAAAACAAGCAGCTCGCTGCATTTAAATCTATTTACAAGCTATCTTCTAATACATTTTTTATAAAACCAAAGTTCATACTATTGTAGATTTGTAAGTAACACATGATTAGTGTGAAAATTAACATAAACCTAAACAATCCATTGGAAAGAAAACTATTGAGACTTTAACTGTAGAAATCCAAGTTATCTAGTTACCTGTGTTGGTTTGGTATTTATTCCATTCGCAGATCCATGATAGATAAAAACCTTCCCCTTACCATCATAGGGTGCTCCAACTGCAATATCTGTTAACAACACCACATTTTAACAAACGTCACATTTTAAAAGCATTCCAATACAATGTTTTAAAACATGTCATGAGCACTCACTATTTTAGACAATCACATAATCTATAAATCATGACCATTGCACAATCTATTGTCTACCTGGGTAGCCATCTTGATTAATATCACCAATATTTTTGACTGCAATGCCAAACATAGAATCTTTGGTTCCATTAAGACGAATCGGCTTGACGTTATTCCATCTGCCTTGCTGGTTCATGTAGACATACACTGCACCTCCAACTTCTCCACTTCTATCGAAATACTGTGGGGCTCCAATAACTATATCTTGCCACCTGAAAGCATGATGAGGGGAAGAACTGTGAACCACTGGCCAAAATATCAGCAAGCTTAGGGCAAATCCCACATGAACGGGTACTAAGGACACAAAGAGATATGATAAAAAGGACCTCAAATCTGGAATTTATATCTCGTCAATTGAAGTCTTTTTTTAAAAAAAACTAGGTAGCCTCAAATAACACCCAAAGGAAAACATCAACTCTAAGAACTTGAAGCCAATTTCCAAGTTACATCTATAGTGCAGAGAGACTCCCAGTAAAGATTCCACTCCCTTCAAACTTCGATCTTCTACCAAAGACCCAGATTGGCACCACCAACCAGACACTTTGTATCGACTTTGTCACCAATCCCTACTTTCAACAGGACATTTTGGATGCTCCAATATCCCCTTAAGAAACCATAGAACAGAACCACGTAGGTGTCATTTTTTTTTTTTTTAGTTAAATTTTAATTCTCACGGACCCATGATTCTAGGACATAGTAAAAACTGAAGACTGAAAATGTAATCCTACATCCTAGGGAGGGTAATGAATGTCTGCTACCAAAATATAAGTGAGGAAGACTGATGGGATGGTAAAAATTTGGCAGCAGAAATATTCTTTTCATCAACTAACCTGGAAGGGTATTTCTTCTCAAGACCTACAGAAGCCAGAGCAGCAATGAGTTCTCTGCAAATGTAAAATAACCTCAGAGGCTCTTACCCATCTTTGTTGAGGTCCACCACTGCCACGTCATAGCCAAATGAAGAAGCCAGCCCTTCCCCATCAAATATGTGCTCAGGGAGAAGGTGTGCCGACTTCAGGTCTCTTTTAAGCAAAACCACAGCTCCACTATGATTGGCTCTAGGAGCACCAGATACAAAAGTGATCTCATCTTTGGAAACAATACCTTTCCCTGAGTCCAAAGAAAAGCCTAGAAAAACAAAACATGGTACTTATCAACTCTGTTTTTCAGGAGGTATCTAACACTGGTCACTTCATCACTACCTTTTGTTTCCCACCACTCTCCTTCTGACCCTCCTCACCAGCTATCATATCTATGATAAGAGTTACAGAACCAAGACATCTGACTCAAGCACAAAATAGTAGGTATTTCCCTGTTTTCTATGGGCGTATATTAAATATATTAAGACATTTAAAGAAAAGCACTGTGCTAGTTAGCATTTGTGTAACTTCAATCATGAAGCATACATGCTACTTAAGAATCAGTTCAAACTCCATTCCAATACTGAAACTGCTGTAAAAGAAGATCAAGCTAGATACTAAGTTATCAAGGTAAAGTTACATCCTGTACACCAAGATGCAACCTGACATAGCATAATTGAGTGCCTGTGGGTTTTGCTATAATGCAGTGATTAGTAACTTCTATATTCATAAATCTTCTTGGTCATCAGGGAATAAAAGAATGCTAACAACATTAATATACCACAGCCAGCATTTTACTCCTTAGGGCCAACTTAGTTCTCAGACACAAACATGCAAACAAAACCATGACTGATGAGATTTGAGAACCTAGCGTAAACAATAGAGGTGAGCAAGTTGTCATCTGTATCAATTACACACTTGTTCAGAGGGCAGAAAAACATTAGAAACCTCATTATAAAGCATCAGGTAGGATGTCAGATTACCAATACTGAGGTTAAATGGCAAGTAGACACAAATGTCCACACATCAAAATCGTCTGAATAAAGCAAATCTTCCTATGTGAAGAAGAGGCAGATGCAGAATACTATAAGCTCATCCTTTTAAATGGGTTTTATTTATGAAAAGCATCACCACTACTGTTGCAGTTCTCAAATTGTGAAGCGAGTTGAAAAATAGGATGAGCTACAAGTTTAGAAAGGAGACACAATTGAATCCAGCTCTGGAAGCCATTCTGGCTGCAGAGCCTCAACCAAGGCATGCTTTTTGTGTGTGCTTCACTTGAAATAGAAAATAAAAAGATTTATGCTCTGTATGGATCAAAAAAAAATTCTTAAATGACCATGACCAAGACCATTTATTTGTCATCTCAGAGGTCACAAACCTAGGTAGCTATTCATCATCACATCAGGGGATGTGTCGGGCTGCTCCCTGGGAGGCTGTGTTTTATAAACAAACTGATCGGGATCTGTATAGGAAACGCTGGTCAAAAACAGCAGGCCTGTACACATGCACGGGACGGAAGAGATTGAAGAAAAAGCAATTATGCTTGGTAAGAGGCACACCGGCTACTGCCGTGCTCACAATGATGAGGCCACCGCTGCATCCAGCAAGCCACCCTCTTTGCCAGCTTCCAAACCTCATGCAGATCATTTTCCTCCTAAAACCTGCTGATTTTTTTGAAATGACAGATGCACAGACGGCCAAAATGTAACAGTAAAAACGTGACACTATTCTCCCCACCCCGACCCAGTATCCGCTTTTGAGGAAATCCATTTTGAAAGTGGCAAATGTGTTTAATAAAAAAAAGTTTAATATTTTCAAATGTTCCAGTATACACTAAGATAAAATCCATGGGCATCTATCTTACAAACCAAAGTGTTGGCTTCTTGACCAGAGCCATTAGATTGAAATGGCATAAACTAATCCCTAAGTAACTCATTTGAAGAGGTTGTCTGTTAAAATTTATTCAAATAAAATATTGGTTTATTGATAGTATTAATATTTACCTTGGAAAGAATTTTACCCTGGAAAATCCTATTTAATAATTGAAACTGCAAACCACTCAGCCCTGTGTTCCCCTCCTGTCCTGCAAAGGCACTGACAGCAATCACATATCCAGCTGCTTCCCACCCTGTCCCAATCATTTTCATGAGCATTTCTTCCCTTGGCTGGGGAAGAAATTAATTGTGTGACCTTGGACTAGGAAATTCATTTCCCTCAGTCACAGGGATTTTTTTCTGCATCAGCAAAAGGAAATTATTTCCTTTTTTATTATTATTTTATAATATAGTTGGAAAGAACAAATAAGACCTATAAAGTAGTAAGCAATAGTATGTGATTTATAGCATACAGTAGGTGCTTAACAAGTGGTAAGTATAAGTTTTCTCCATTCTATGTCTTCACACCAAGTTTTTAATTTAGGGGTAGGGGAGTTTCTGAAAAGTTTTTTTTAATTAACAGTACTGTTCATACTTATCTATATAATTAGAACAATTTTTAAAGAATATGTTTACTAATACCTTGTTTAGAATTATTTTTAGATCTACACCTATTTTTTTCCCCTTTTTAACCTTCCATTGTTCTAGTAAGATCTCCAGCATATGGTACTTCTCTATTTTCTAAAAAAAAATAGGATACTATTAGATTTAGTAGATTTTTTACATTTTTTTCCAAGAATTACACAGTGATTATTCTTTATGTCAACTCATACCAAGAATTAAAGCTTTTAAAAGCCCTTGTGTAATTACCATAATGCACATGAATAATTTAGGACACCCATTAGTAATGCAAACAAGCATTAGGAGTTAAGGAATTGGCACTTAGACCACAATCTGGGTGTCCTCGGAGCTGCTTTAGCAGTGCGGCTCTGGCTCGGCTGGAAAGCCCCCATGCCACCCGCCGGGGGCCTTGTGACAATCCGGAAGCAAGGCCAACCCGTGGAGAAGGACAGTCACAGAGGATGGACCTGGAGGTCTTGACCTGCCACTTAACAGTAACTTCATAAATGTAGCTCTTCAAGAGCATCTCTCCAAAAAGAGGCACTGAAGGGACAGGGAAGATGGCTGGGCCTCTTGCTTACATCCATGCACTGTGTCACGGCTGCACGGACTGCCTGGTGCGGGTTACGAAGTGGACATTAGCTCAGGAAACAGACCTCCACGCAGGAGGACAGAAGATTTTAGGGGATGGTAGGTTTCCTCCTGCTTTGAGGCAGCTCAGGTCAGATACCCCAAGTATCAGTCAGATTACCTCAGGGATCACCAAGCTTTAAGTTCCAGTAAATGCAGCCACAGGCCCCCAGCTCCAATCTGGCCCTTTCTCAGCCTCACAGTCCAGGGTCCTGTGACAGCAGTGTCACACAGAGGCATCTGAAGAGGTACGCACATCATCTACTCTCGTTCCTACCTAAATAACTGTTAGCAGGAACAGGAACTAGACTTTCATCATGGTCAGTCTCTCCACCAACTTCGTAAGGCCCATCTTCAAAGATGTTCATGTCAAAAAAAGTGTTATTCTTTTGCTCTACACGAACAATCCCTAAAAGAATGAAATGGTAAAAAAGAAAAAAAAAATGAAGATGAAACAAAATAAAATAGATGGTTCTAATAAACATTCCTGATGTTATCATTAAGTTCAGAAAGAAAAGTTTGGAGGAACAAAAGGCAGAAGATGACTTTTGAGGTTATTATAGTTAAAAAATTCTGTTCGTGTAGATTTTTACACCAAACAAAATTGTTCCAGTAATAAAAAATGTCCACGTGTTTTCATGAATTATCTTTATAACGCCATGAAAATGGAATTTTAGATGGAAAATGGAATGTTTAATTAACTAAACCTACAGAAAACTCTTTAATTATATGAACCTGATATAGTGTATATTTTCTATAATCCTAAATCAATTTACCTTCTTTACTATGGTGTGAAAGCAAGATTAGTATTTTGATATTCTCTTCCACTCATTTTTAACCAGAGATTTTAAATCTTCAAAAAATTTTCAGACCTAATCATTGAAAAGAGAAGATCTCACACAGTAAGTCCACTATATGATTTTTTTAAGTGGTAACATTTTAAGTCAGCATTTACAAAGCAAGCAAGATGTATTTCCCATAAATTAAAACATGCATAATTGGTGAGTGTTTTTTATTTTGTTTTACTATGTATGGCATCTCTTGCTAAAATAAAACTATTTCTAAATTCAGTGTGTTATTAGGTCAAGATAACCCAACAAATGCTGCTATGTGGAAGATTCAGCTGAGGGTGGGTAGCCTAAGGAAATTATTCCCAAAGGCTGCTATGAATGACATACCCAGGAAGGTGTTCAAGGACCATTCCTAACAGAAATTAAAACTCGGAAAGTTTTGAATGAACAATGAAAAATTTTCCCAAGATTTTTCTGACTATAGAAAATGTTAGAACATAGGATTTATTATAATTAATTTTTCCTCAAAAAATCTTATTTCTGAATCAGATGTATTTCTCTTCACTATGAATTAGAATCAGGTAAATTGTCCTTTATAATAGAGTGATTTTCTACACCTGCTTAATTTCTTCAGAAGTTGAACTTTTATTACGGGGGCACTGACCATGTTCCTCCAGGCAAAAAATGTGATGTCGCCCTTCACCTACATCTCGAGATTATTTAAACAATACCATTCAACAACCCTTCCACAAGTTACCTGCAATCATCTCAAAATTTCCTAATTTCTCATCTGTCTTTCTAACTACCCTGCTTTATTAGCAAAACATAGGCCGAGTAATACATGACTAAAGAAATGTCTGTATCAATACAATATTATTTGTATACAACACCACTCAATTCTTCTGTTTTCAGATCCTTATGTTAAAATTAAAACTTTCAGTTTCATGAGACAAGCAAATACAAAACATCAAAAACTAATGCTAACTATATTTTTACAAAAGGACGTTAATTAGTTATATGAATGTAAATTGCTAGCAGAGGGAAAAAATCTTAGAACATACATTTTGACGATTGTTTTTAAAAATCAGAATTAAGATACTTTAATAATCCTACTCTACTTCTATAATATACAAATGCCTTATAATACATTCTGTTTTAATTTAAAATGTACTAAATCATGGTGCATAGGCAGAAATTATGCAGTCATTCTAATCTCCATTTCTATAAATACACGGCATACCTTTCCAGTTATAAGTGCCTGGGGCTCCAAATGCAATGTAATGGAAGTCTTTAGTAAAAGTAGCTGCTACACCTTGCTGGCAAGAACCAAATTTTTCATGACCTCTCAACCGGCCATCACAAAAACTCCAGTCTCCTCCATCCATATCATCTTCAATCCTGAGATTCTGACTTAGGACGTAGCACCTTCCAAAGATGTCTCGGGATTCCTGCTTTGTATTAACATGTTGTCTTTTTTCATATCGATGAGCACATGTCTGCAAGCAGATGAATAAAACAGCCCACATGTGTTGGCAAACCTGAAGTGTTTCATTACAAACCAATGAAATTGTCAACAATCAAGAGGTTAATGCTAAATGGGATGTTAAATGTGTCCTCATCCTGAGACCAGAACAGAAAACCAGCAAATCTTCCCCAAAGTTGCAAGGAGGAGACCATTATCTAGCAAGGGATTTCTGTCTTATCGTCATCCAGAGAATAATGCTGCAATCTAAATATTGAAGGCCAATCTGTAATCCCCTGGAGAAGGAAGTGGTAACCCACTCCAGTATTCTTGCCTGGGAAATGCCATGGACAGAGAAGCCTGGCAGGCTACAGTCCATGCGGTCACAAAAGAGTCGGACATGACTAAGTGGGACTTCCCAGGTGGCGATAGTGGTAAAGAACCTGCCTGCCAATGCAGGAAATATAAGAGATGCAGGTTTGATCCCTGGGTCAGGAGGATTCCCCGAAGGGCATGGCAACCCACTCCAGTATTCTTGCCTGGAGAATCCCATGGACAGAGGAGCCTGGCGGGTTAGAGTCCACAGGGTCGCACAAGACTGAAGCAACTTAGCACACGTGCACACACACAACTCAGTGTTTAAACAACAACAATCTGCAATTCACAGGCAATTTATTTGTAAATTAACCTGTCACATAAACAATGGGAAACACCTTATTTCATCTTCTCAATTTAATTGGCTTAGACGCAAAGTCCGATGCTGTAAAGAGCAATATTGCATAGGAACCTGGAATGTTAGGTCCATGAATCAAGGCAAATTGGAAGTGGTCAAACAGGAGATGGCAAGAGTGAACGTCGACATTCTAGGAATCAGCGAACTAAGATGGACTGGAATGGGTGAATTTAACTCAGGTGACCATTATATCTACTACTGTGGGCAAGAATCCCTTAGAAGAAATGGAGTAGCCATCATGATCAACAAAAGAGTCCAAAATGCAGTACTTGGATGCAATCTCAAAAACGATAGGATGATTTCTGTTCGTTTCCAAGGCAAACCATTCAATATCACGGTAATCCAAGTCTATGCCCCGACCGGTAATGCTGAAGAAGCTGAAGTTGAACAGTTCTATGAAGACCTACAAGACCTTCTAGAACTAACACCCAAAAAAGGTGTCCTTTCCATTATAGGGGACTGGAATGCAAAAGTAGGAAGTCAAGAAACACCTGGCGTAACAGGCAAGTTTGGCCTTGGAGTACAGAATGAAGCAGGGCAAAGGCTAATAGAGTTTTGCCACGAGAACGCACTGGTAATAGCAAACACCCTATTCCAACAAAACAAGAGAAGACTCTACACGTGGACATCACCAGATGGTCAACACCGAAATCAGATTGATTATATTCTTTGCAGCCAAAGATGGAGAAGCTCTATACAGTCAGCAAAAACAAGACCGGGAGCAGACTGTGGCTCAGATCATGAACTGCTTATTGCCAAATTCAGACTTAAATTGAAGAAAGTAGGGAAAACCACTAGTCCATTCAGGTATGACCTAGATCAAATCCCTTATGAGTATACAGTGGAAGTGACAAATAGATTTAAGGGACTAGATCTGATGGACAGAGTGCCTGATGAACTATGGACAGAGGTTCGTGACATTGTACAGGAGACAGGGATCAAGAAAATCCCCATGGAAAAGAAATGCAAAAAGGCAAAATGGCTGTCTGAGGAGGCATTACAGATAGCTGGGAAGAGAAGAGAAGTGAAAAGCAAAGGAGAAAAGGAAAGATATTCCCATCTGAATGCAGAGTTCCAAAGAATAGCAAAGAGAGATAAGAAAGCCTTCCTCAGCGATCAGTGCAAAGAAATAGAGGAAAACAACAGATTGGGAAAGACTAGAGATCTCTTCAAGAAAATTAGAGATACCAAAGGAACATTTCATGCAAAGATAGGCTCGATAAAGGACAGAAATGGTATGGACCTAACAGAAGCAGAAGATATTAAGAAGAGGTGGCAAGAATACACAGAAGAACTGTACAAAAAAGATCTTCACGACCCAGATAATCACGATTGTGTGATCACTCACCTAGAGCCAGACATCTTGGAATGTGAAGTCAAGTGGGCCTTAGAAAGCATCACTACAAACAAAGCTAGTGGAGGTGATGGAATTCCAGTTGAGCTATTTCAAATCCTCAAAGGTGATGCTGTGAAAGTGCTGCACTCGATATGACAGCAAACCTGGAAAACTCAGCAGTGGCCATAGGACTGGAAAAGGTCAGTTTTCATTCCAATCCCAAAGAAAGGCAATGCCAAAGAATGCTCAAACTACCGCACAATTGCACTCATCTCACATGCTAGTAAAGTAATGCTCAAAATTCTCCAAGCCAGGCTTCAGCAATACGTGAACCGTGAACTTCCAGATGTTCAAGCTGGTTTTAGAAAAGGCTGAGGAACCAGAGATCAAATTGTCAATATCCGCTGGATCATCGAAAAAGCAAGAGAGTTCCAGAAAAACATCTATTTCTGCTTTATTGACTATGCCAAAGCCTTTGGCTGTGTGGATCACAATAAACTGTGGAAAATTCTGAAAGAGATGGGAATACCAGACCATCTGACCTGTCTCTTGAGAAACCTGTATGTAGGTCAGGAAGCAACAGTTAGAACTGGACATGGAACAATAAATAGACTGGTTCCAAATAGGAAAAGGAGTACGTCAAGGCTGTATATTGTCACCCTGCTTATTTAACTTCTATGCAGAGTACATCATGAGAAGCGCTGGGCTGGAAGAAACAGAAGCTGCAATCAAGATTGCCGGGAGAAATATCAATAACCTTAGATATGCGGATGACACCACCCTTATGGCAGAAAGTGAAGAAGAACTAAAGAGCCTCTTGATGAAGGTGAAAGAGGAGAGTGAAAAAGTTGGCTTAAAGCTCAACGTTCAGAAAACTAAGATCATGGCATCTGGTCCCATCACTTCATGGGAAATAGATGGGGAAACAGTGGAAACAGTGTCAGACTTTATTTTTTTGGGCTCCAAAATCACTGCAGATGGTGATTGCAGCCATGAAATTAAAAGACGCTTACTCCTTGGAAGGAAGGTTATGGCCAACCTAGACAGCATATTTAAAACCAGAGACATTACTTTGCCAACAAAAGTCCATCTAGTCAAGGCTATGGTTTTTCCGGTGGTCATGTATGGATGTGCGAGTTGGACAGTGAAGAAAGCTGCGTGCCGAAGAATTGATGCTTTTGAACTGTGGTGTTAGAGAAGACTCTTGAGAGTCCCTTGGACTGCAAGGAGATCCAATCAATCCATCCTAAAAGAGATCAATCCTGGGTGTTCATTGGAAGGATTGATGTTGAAGCTGAAACTCCAATACTTTGGCCACCTAATGCGAAGGGTTGACTCATTGGAAAAGACCCTAATGCTGGGTGGGACTGGGGGTGGGAGCAGAAGGGGACGACAGAGGATGAGATGGTTGGGTGGCATCACTGACTCAATGGACATGGGTTTGGGTGGACTCCGGGAGTTGGTGATGGACAGGGAGGCCTGGCGTGGTGCAATTCATGGGGTCGCAAAGAGTCAGACACGACTGAGCGACTGA
Source organism: Okapia johnstoni (assembly GCA_024291935.2). NCBI lineage: Eukaryota > Metazoa > Chordata > Mammalia > Artiodactyla > Giraffidae > Okapia > Okapia johnstoni. Next base: position 126,996,612 of record CM044308.1, on the reverse strand, counting down.
ACTGGACTGAAACCTTCATATCAGTATGTTCATGAAAAGAAGGAACACGTTCCAGAGGAGAGAAATCATGGACATATTTTCACAGGAATTAGGCTAAAACAAAGGCATTTTCCTTTTATCCATACTATTTCCTCATAGTCAATCCTATCTTATCCTTTAAACTCTGAGATTAAGTTTATTTTAAAAGGCAGAGAGAAGCCTCTTAAAAAGGCAGAGAGATGTGACACATCTCTCATACTGCTGGGAGAGACAAAATAAACTCTCATTTTCACATATGGGTATTCATGGCCACCCTCCATATAACACAGGCTGAAAATACAATATCCAAGTCAATATCCTATAATGCATCTTCTTAGATGTAAAATTCAATACTTGGTAAAATTCTCATTTTTCTCAAAATTCTACATAAATTTGTTACAGCAACCAGATTTTGAAAGAGACAGGAAGATCATCGTGATCCAGTCTGGCACCTCCAAGGCCACCTAACACATTCCATCGAACAACCCTTTTTTCTCAGCTACCACTTCTATCTGAAGTAGCCCAGAAAATAAAATTTAAAATGATCTGATCCTTACTTTGCATGACCATTCCCAGATTTTTTTAAACTCATCTATAATAGCTGCATAGTTACCAGGACAAAAAACATGTAAGGTTTTGCTTTGCTTTTTTAAGACCACCTAAAGTTGTAGGGACATTCAGTAAAGGTTTTTAAGTAAGTTTTTTTTGGATCTAAAAGTTCTAAGGAAAAGCAGCTTGTAGAGCTGTTTCAAAGTAAATCAGGAATCACAGAAAAAGTAATGGTTTGATTTCCTCTTGACATCAATTCCTGCTGTATAGCAGTCGGTTTTGTAGAACATACACTCCAGGCAGGCGGAAGCTGTCTGCTCTGTGCACTGCTGTAAGCCCAGCACTAGCACACAACAGGCGGTCAGCGCGGAACGGACACATCTCTCTGTACTCACCACAACTTTGCCGCCTGGACCCTGGCTTTGGACAGTGACTCCCATCCACTGGTCTTCCTTGCTCTCCGAGGAAGGGTCAGCTGCAGAGAAAGCAGCACAGGTCACACACACACACACAGTTAGGACTTCAAAGCTACTGCCATGAACCAATACATGAGCAAAAATGCAAGAAATAGCTTCTAAACCGCCTTGACTCCATGTCTAACTACTTAGTAAATGCAGTTACTCAATCCATAAAAATTACTTCCCATCTTAAGAAAACAGGTGAGTGGTTATTGGTATGAATGTTTCAACAAATTCTTTACATAAAATATGTAATTCTACCTGGTAGCCCTTCACCTTCTCTGACAACCAGACTCCCAAGTAGAGAAATTACCATCCAAACTAACAAAAAGGGAGTTGCTTCTCTACATACCCTCAAATTTGTTACATAATAGCATGAACTTTGCTTTTCTTTACTGGAGGTGGGAAAACAAGTCCTCAGATCCACTTTCTATTGATGAAAAAAGTAAAGTGATATATTTATTTTTACCTCCTCCTTCCAAAAAGGAGAGAGGGAAACCAGAAATCTCACTGTGCACTCTTCAGTATCAATTTGAGCCTACTGTATAACCCTGCATCCAAAACTTTGCCTTCCTTAATGAAAAGGCAGGCATGACTTTCAATTTTGAATCATTACAAAAACAGGAAAATTAAACAACTTTAGATAAGCAGAAGGAAAAATGCCAAAATGTTAAATAAATAGGGATTATCTCTACATTATTGGTGGGTTTGGGTTTTTTCTTTATAGTTCAATGTCATTTACAGACTTCTCACAATTAACATATATTATTTTCCAATCAGTTAAAAAAAAAAGTTGTTGCTAAAAAGATAAAAAAAAAAAAAAAAAACAAGAGAAGAACATAAACACAAGCTGCAAATCTGCGTCGACCAAGAATGTCAAATTAGGTTTGGTTGCAGCTTCTCAGGACACTAATTGCTGTGCCCACACAGTCTATACAAAACAAGCCTCTATCTGAGATAGTAGGGAAAAATTTATCCATGTTGTCCAGCTCTCATTTTAGAAAGATCTTATATTTAACATTCTCCCTAATATTTTAACAGCAAATGAGAACTTTTGGCTGCTGAGTACAGGATACACATTCAATTTTCTGAACAATTTTTCAACAGTCTCCTGCAGAACTTCAACACATCACTAGGTGGCAACATCAATACACCATACTAGCTTGGAAACCAGGGTTGGGGAGACAGCAAAAAAAACGGTGCTGCCAAAGTAACTTAAAAAGTAAATGTTCCTTTGTTGTGCAAAAGCTTTTAATTAGGCCCCATTTGTTTATTTTTGCTTTTATTTCCAATATTCTAGGAGGTGGGTCATAGAGGATCCTGCTGTGGTTTATGTTGGAGAGTGTTTTGTATGTAAATTATCATATGTGAAACGAATCGCCAGTCCAGGTTCAATGCATGATACAGGGTGCTCGGGGCTGGTGCACCGGGATGACCCGGAGGGGTGGGATGGGGAGGGAGGTGGAAGGGGGGTTCTGGAAGGGGAAAACATGTACACCCATGGTGGATTCATGTCAATGTATGGCAAAACAAATACAATATTGTAAAGTTAAAAAATAGAAAATAAACTAATAAAAAAAAAAAAAAGTAAATGTTCTCAGGGCAAGCAAGAAACAGTCAAGGCCCATGCAATTAAGAGAGGCCTTCTCTCCAAGAATAAATGCTTTTTCCCCTCTTTCCTTCCTCTTAGAAAGGGCAAGTGGGATACAGGTTGAGTTGGCCAAGGAAACACTGAGCAAGTGCAGAAGAACACACCGTCGTTATCAAATTCAATTCGTGTGCACGGCCCCCGGGAGGTGATGTCGCAGCTGTACAAGCCTCCTGTTCTGTTGGCCTTCTGCAGTGGAAGGGCCACTGCGCGGGGAGCCCCCACGAGCAATCTGTTGACGAAACAGAATTTGGAGATTTGAGCTGAATATGCATTTAACATTTAGAGTCAGAGCCAAGAGATATCAGAATTCTCCTTCAAAAAGTTGCCTAATTCTCTGCCAGTTTAGGTGGTGAGGGAGAACAAAGGCAGAGCCCTGTGACTCACAAACAAAGATGCAAGTAAAGCACAAGAAGAGGGGTTGTTGAAACAGGTGAAAGATACGCCCGTCTCTCACAGTATCAGCAGCTCTCTGCTGGGCACGAGTCTGGTGTTTTAGAAGACACTTTCCACAGAGCTTGCCCCCTACACCTAAGCCAAGGACATCACAAGGAACTCAGACAAAACAAACACTCCCTCACCGGGGGAGAAAAATGGTCACATTAAACTGAAATGATAATACATCTGTTTCTAACACTGTGTCTTCTTAGGCTGGGGGCGTGGGGTTCAAAGGTAAGTTTTGAATATCCCCCAGATTTTCAGTTTATATACTGTTTAGTTGATTACACCAGGTGGCCACCGGACTGAGGTGGGTCTAAGGATATGGCAGCCTATGGAAGCAAACTGAAATCTCAGCCTGTAAATGTCTCAAGGTTACAAAACCAAACCCAAGGGCAACCAATCACAAACAGGCACCTAGACGGTAAGCCAATCAAATCATTTCCTCCCTTTGCTTCCTTACTGTCCTTACTTTCTGCGTCTTTCCCTGCTCCTGTTGGTTCAACACTGCCAGGTTTGCACTTGATTTCTGCTCAAATAAACTTGTCAAGTTTTTAATATGCCTCAGTTTACCGTTTAACAATATAGCTTTGGAACCCAATCTTTGCCCGAGATACAACTTGACCGAATTACTGTTTTGTAGCCTCTTTCTGCATCAATTCTCACTTTCTGGCACTTGGTCATCTTGACAAGCTCCTCTTCTATCATCCATCCAATCAGTCTCCACCAAGGATTCAGGGATAGTCTGAGAGTACCTTCTATGCAGTAGGCACCACAGTGTTCCCTCTCCCCTCCCACTCAGGGTTCTTGCCATCTCCAGTAAGAGAGGCTCCTAAGCTAAACCCACAATCCTTAAAAGCTCACTGCTTCTCAACCAGTGGGATCTTTAAAGACCCACTATCTTTCTGCAGTCTTCTTTTGCTAATGTCTTTTTTCTCAATTGAAGGATAACTGCTTTACAGAATTTTGTTGTTTTCTGTCAAACCTCAACATGAATCAGCCATACATATACATATATCCCCTCCCTGTTGAACCTCCCTCCCATCTCCCTCCCCATCCCACTCTTCTAGATTGATACAGAGCCCCTGTTTGAGTTTCCTGAGCCATACAGCAAATTCCTGTTGGCTATCTATTTTAAGTTTCCATGTTACTCTTTCCATACATCTCACCCTCTCCTCCCCTCTCCCCATGTCCATAAGTCTATTCTCTATGTCTGTTTCTCCATTGCTGCCCTGTAAATAAATTCTTCAGAACCATTTTTCTAGATTCCGTATATATGCATTAGAATACGATATTTATCTTTCTCGTTCTGACTCACTTTACTCTGTATGATAGGTTCTAGGTTCATCCACTTCATCAGAATGGACTCAAATGTGTTCCTTGTTGTGGCTGAGTAATATTCCATCGTGTATATGTACCACAACTTCTTTATCAATTCATTTGTCAATGGGCATCTAGGTTGCTTCCTAGGCATCTAGGTTGTAAATTGTGCTACAGTGAACAACGGGATACAGGTGTCTTTTTCAGCACTGGTTTCCTCAGGGTATATGCCTAGGAGTGGGATTCCTGGGTCATATGGTGGTTTTATTCCTAGTTTTTTAAGGAATCTCCATACCGTCTTCCATAGTGACTATATCAATTTACATTTCCACCAACAGTGCAAGAGCAGTTTCCTTTTCTCCACATTTCTCAGCATTTATTGTTTGTAGACTTTTTGATGATGGCCATTCTGACAAGTATGAGGTGATATTTCATTGTGGTTTTGATTTGCATTTCTCTAATAATGAGCAATGCTGAACATCTTTTCATGTGTTTGTTAGCCATCTGTATGTATTCTTTGGAGAAATGTCTGTTTACGTCTTTGGGTTGCTAAGGTCTTTTAATTACCATCAGTTTTACAGTCTTTGGGGTCTGGCTAACTAACTGACAACAAGGAAAAGAAACAGAGAGAAAGGACATACACCGGACACTGGACAGAGAGGAACAGAGCTGAATAAAGAAACCAGGCTAGAGCTGGGAAAAACGGCTGGGAATACAAAAGTAAACCAACAGCCAACTCCCAAAACAGAACAGCCAATCCTGGCAACTCATAACTCTCAGAGGCAAATAACAAAAACTAAGACAAATAACACCACAACCCTCTCCCGGCTCAACGACAGGCCTTATTGCTTTTGTCTTTGCTATGATCCCAATAAAGGATTTAACATATTTTCTTTTAAAACCAATGCAGTGCAGTGGGTACAATGGAATAAAAATGCACTGAGAAAACAGAGAGGGGTGCCAGACTCTGCCAGGGAGAGCCAGTGAAGCAAACCTTACAGAACACTGGCAGGCTCACTCACATGTGAACATGGAGCCCTAGCACCATCCTTTCCCCTAGACCCTCAGATGGCAGCACCATCAGCCTCTACCTCCAATCCGTCCAACATTTACAGGATGAAGTAGCACAGTCCAAGGTACAGAACTGGAACAGAGACTGGGCAGGACTTCCGGGCAGAGCAAGGCCAAGGGCCTCTATCCCACACCTATTTCGTTAACATCATCCTTGCTTGATCCCAGGGGTTCCGACCAAGAGCTGCAAGGTGAACTAGCCTAGACTCTGTGAGTGAACAAGTTCAATGACTCAGCAAGGGTGAAGACGGAACCTTGTCCAGGTACTGGGAGGGATAAGCAAACTGCTGGGGTCAGAAGTACGGATGTGGACACTGGAAAATGTGCTCAGCCCTCTAACTCTACAGATGAGCAAACAGAGGCTTTTGCTGCTGCTTCTGCTAAGTCACTTCAGTCATGTCCGACTCTGTGTGACCCCATGGACTGCAGCCTACCAGGCTCCGCCGTCCCTGGGATTCTCCAGGCAAGAGTACTGGAGTGGGTTGCCATTGCCTTCTCCGAGAGGCTTTTGGGAGGAGGGTAAGTACTCTGCCCCTAAGGTCTCATAGGTAGCTGAGAGTCGGGAAAAAAACTACTTTGGAGCCATGTTTTCCGCATTCCTTTAAATTGCTTCCTAGGAAATAAAACCCAGGATGTTTCAGGTGTTTACAGTCTAGCTGGAAGGACAAAACCTACACAAGTGAAACATTGAAACAAGACCGGTTTCCTTTACTGGCAGATTTAAGACCAATTCAGAAAGGGTGAGGGAAGGTGGAGCATTTTTGCAGCTGGGTGGGGTGAAGGTCTGAAGGAGATTTCCTATAAAGGTAATGATGACTCCAAGGGGAAGGCATAAAGAGCAGGCCAGGAGTTCCAAGGTTATTACAGTGTATCTTCTCTGACCACTTCCTCTCCTCATCTCCGCCCAAGGAGCCTGGCAAGCTACCCCAAAGGCAGGTATTGGGCTTGTTATTTCCCGTTGACTGTCCTTGCTCATTCATTCATTTATTCATTCCACAAACATTTAAGAGCCTCCTAGGATGAGTAAGAATTGCCCCCTTTCCCTGCCCAACCCTGGCCCTGGGGAAGCCAGATCCATTATCTTTAAATTGCAAGGAGGTAGAAGCCATGCCAGGGTGGGGCAGAATGCTGTACCTGGTCCAGAGGGCATTAAATCTGCCCTGAGCAAGTGTCACCTTGAGATGTCAGGAGCTGGAGGTGGCCGGTGAGGGGCACAGCATGTGCAAAGGCTGACAGGGAAGGAGCCAGAGTTAATGGAGGCATAAGAATCGGCGATGCAACAAGAAGGGGTTTGGGGATGGGCAACCTGGTCTGTGGAGCTCCCCGTTCTGGTGCAAAGGGCCACAGAGCCGCACCTGCCGAGCAGGCTGGCTTCCGCCAAGCCTTCAGCCCAACAGGTGCTTCCGGGTTTCCTGTTGTTGACAATGCTGCGGATATTGTTCCATTTACACAGACAATCCTTCAGATCAAGCCGCTCCCTCCAGCTCCTTCCGGCCACCCCCCACCCGCCCCCTCCAGCTACCTGGGAGGACTTCTGCCTCTAGGGTACCTGCAGATTTCCAGTTTCCCTAACCCTCTAACATAACACGCATGACAGACTGGCCCTTCAACTCCAGTTTGCTGGCTGGTTATAGGAGCTGTGGCAACAAAAATTTCCCCTGTGCTATAAGTGCCAAGCTCCTATAGAAGATTTTGGGGGGTGGGGGGACAACACAGGAGGAAAAGAAAACTTGACAAAACAAGAGAAGCGTACCTCTGGAAAACAGCATTAGCTGTCACATTGCCTCCTGTGTTCCCAGCCCTGTCCTCTCTCCCAGGTCCCTGCTCTAACTGCACCCCATTCCATGAAACCTACACTTACAGGAAAATCAGGAAAACAATGGGGAGGGCAGGTGGAGCTCAGTCAGATAATATCAGAGTCTTAGAAAATCTAAGGAAGCACTTTGATGGAAGAACCCGGTATCCCCACCCCACCCCCACCCCGCCCTGCATCAAAGTCAACAACTGACAGGTGTCTTAATCCTCAAGGTAAAGTTGCCCTCACTTGTTCAGGAACTAAGCAAATTCTGATTTCTTCTTAGAACCAGCCTTCATCACAAAAGATCACAACCCATTCGCTAAGGCTATGCCCGGCAAGGACAAAGAAATGAAAACAGAGCTGTATGTATCCAGTCAATGACACTGGCCTGGTGCAACCCATCTACTTCCTAATTAAGTCTTTTAGGACCTGGGCACTGGCCTAAGCCAATCGGAACCAGCCAGCTCCTGGGACAGCACAGTGAGTGCAACTCTAGGAGGGGCAGCCTGAATCTGGGGGGAAGACTCAGGCCACATCCAAATCCACTTTCTGCTCAAATCCTACTTTTCTGCCCCCTGTGAAGCTGGTTTTAGTGAGCACCAGGCAGTCTGGGCACTGCCTGGATGCCCACAGCAACTCCTAGGTCCCAGGCAGCAGCTGCCAGGCAGTTCATTTTCCTTTAAGCAGCAGCAGCAGCAGTGGCTGCTCTTCTTACTGACCCACCCAGGATGAGTAGAAGAATTCAGAAGTACGGTAGCAGCTCACATTCAGAGTGACAGGGATCAAGGGACCTAAGTTATGGCCTTCAAAGGGAAATGGTGGAAATTAACACAACAGAGTCCAAGAAACCTATTCCCTTTTCAGGTCAAGAGAAAAACCGTAATCAAGGAAGGGCATGAGTCTGGGTTTGAACTTAGATTGTTTTAGACACCAAAATGAACAAGAAAAACTACTTCCCAAATTGCTTTCCACAGGGCCAGTGGACGATCACCTTCACTGCTTTCAAGCTGTACAGACATAAAAACTGCCTTGGGATTCTAACATATTGGAAACCTACCTGTAAGATACAAAACTCAAAATGTGCAAAACCATATCATCTTTAAAGATAAGAAATAAAATTTGAAATAGTGAAATACGATGTCAAACTACACAACGGTAGCAGTGACATAAATTCACGTCTTTGGAGTCTAGATCAAAATTCTTGGCACAAAGATTCAGGACCCTATCATGCTATTTAATCACAAAGTTATTTCAAACTTCAAATAAGCCTTACTCCTGTTTCCTATAGTCAAGTTCTCTCCAAAATAGAGTCGGTATACTTTTGCATAACTATTAATACAGCAACCAAAAGTTCTAAACACTGGGGTACTTTTAAAACTCTAAGGACAATAGCAGCTTTGCTTCATTGTTTTTGGCACTAATTCATTTCCTCAAGGATTAAAGATTCTGTCTCTAGCTATGCAATTTTGTCCCAGGAAATGTGAAATATTGCTTCATTAGAACAAGGACACTATTATTGCTTAACTTAAAACACAGCCTTCTTAGTTTGTCCAAATTAAGCCTTAAATTAGAAGATGACATTAATAGTTCAACTGTCACCTCTACATTTAGCCCATCTTCGAGTTCAGTCCTTGATTTTGAATAGTATAAAGACAAATGGCAAGAAATAAAAATGAAAGAATTTATAGGAGAAAGCAACCGATTCCACATTCGTCCCAAGACCCTACTCTCTGGGCAAACTCCTTTTTTTAAAATTCTGGACTTACTACTCTGTAACTTTAGATATTATGGTGATACATTTATTTCTCAACTTCTCAGCTTTAGGCAATTAACTGCTGACGCCACAATAGGAAAAAAAGAGAGCTTAAACTACAAGCTACTTTCCCTCCTATGTTTAATAACTACATTGTTTTAGTTCTTCTATTTGCTACCCTTTATGTTTTAAGTAATATATAATTTTAACTTTTGTGTTCCCTTCATCAACTTTTGACAAAAGTTCTTCCATTCCCCAGTTAGGAATACGATGCTATCAGCACTCTGTTTCCCCAGCTTTACTCTTGGTTTCTCTAAATCCTATTTTTACACTATTATCAGAACCATTACCATTCACATTTTGTGTTGTAACCACAGTTTGGTCACCTGTTCTTTTATATAACCAGGTAAAGGTTATTCAGTGCTGAACCAAACAGCATTGAAATTACCCTCTATCAGGCACCACTATTAGAAGCTCTTAGGGATGTCCCTAGTAGTCCAGTGGATAAGACTCCACAACTACTGAATCTATGCCCTGGAATACACACAACCGGAGAAGCCCATGCTGCTGCAACCAAGTGCCTGTGCAGCAAAAATAAAATATAAATAAAATTTTAGAAAAGCTCTTGGCCTCCAAAGGTATTGTTCCTAGCATCAAGGTCAAGCAGACTTGCTTTCCTTACATTCTATCAATCGTTTGGTGTGCCTGACATTTGGACCGCGACTTTTGCTTTTCTTGGCGTTCTCATTACCTTTATTTCCCCCTTCCATTGTTTGCTTTCATTCCAACCTCTATGGTTTCTAAGCTCCCAATCATACCTTGGGTGAAGTCAGGAGCTTGTCTTTGCTCAGATGTCCTCCTCAGGGCCCTTGGAGCTCTTGAGTGTTCTTCTAGGAGCAAGGTCAGAGTCATTTCTGGCTGCTATAAGGGGTCATCCTAGCCTTTCCTTTCACTGCCCTCTCAAGTTGGTCTCCTTTGACCTAGGATCTCATGTTTTCCTCTCACTTGATTTTCTTAAATGTCATCCTAAAGAACAGTACATGATAGGTAAACTGAGTCCCTGCATTTTCAGAGATGTTATTTTGCTCTGCTCTTAACTGAGAGCTTGGGGGTAGGATCTAGGTTGGACAACACGTTCTTCAGAACATTGACATTACTGCTCTAATTTATTCTAGAATCCAGTGTTGTCAATGAAAATTCTGACGTTAAGTCCTATTTTCATTTCTTAAAGGTGACTTTTAGGCTCTGCATTTTATCCCGGGCATTCTGAACAGCACAACAGCACCTATGTGTGAACCATTTACTCACTGTGTGCTGTGCGGCTTCCTTCAATCTAGAAACCTAGGACATCATGCTCCAGAGAACTCTCATGGTGCATCCATCATGTCACTCATTCCATTTTCTATTCTTTCGGGAACCTCTGTTAGCTAGTCAGGTGTTGGACCTCCTGGATTAATCTTTACCTTTTCCTTCCCTCTTTATGGTTCTGAGATTTGAGTTAATTTTCTAGTATTTCTAAGTTTCAGCAATTAAATCTGTAGTCTCCAAAAGCTCTTTGATGGACTGTGCCTTTCACATAACAACACACCCTATTCTTATTTTGTGGATTAACGTATCCTCAAAATTCTAAACATTTTACCTAGAAGGGTTTTTCCCCCTCTGTTCTTTCTGCTTCTGGATTTTCTTCCAATTTCCCTTCTGGTTTACTTCAGGCATTCCCTGTTATGCTGCCAGCTCTCATCACATGTCTGATAATCCTTGTTTCCCTTGCTCTGCTCTTGTCTAAAAAAGGTCCATTTTTGGCTCTGTCTCACCTTGATCAGGAATTCTGAAAGGAAGTTCTGGGTGGGGCCTGCTGACAGGGGAGTCACTTTAGGCTGAGTGAGTAGGGAGCTGCTGTCATGACTGAAAACCCGTCTTCAACGCTAGAGGTGTGCTAAGTCGCTTAAGTTGTGTCCGACTCTTTGCAGCCCTATGGATGGTAGCCTGCTAGGCTCCTCTGTTCATGGGATTCTCCAGACAAGAGTACTGGAGTGGGTTGCCATTCCCTCCTCCAGGGGGGTCTTCCCAACCCACGGATGGAACACATGTCTCCTGCATTGGCAGGCAAGTTGTTTACCACTAGTGCCACCTGGGAAGCCCCAATGCCAGAGGAAGAAGGCTGAATTCCTAGGGTGCCAGCATTCACACTAAGGAAACCTAACTTTCCGTAGCTGTTTTTCAAATACCATAACTGCCTCGCTTATGTCTGCAAGAATCCATTCTGACCTCTGAGATGTGATCATGTAAGTTTTGTAGAACATGCACCTGTCAACATTTCCATCCCCTTTCCCCCCTCAAAACAAGTACTATGTTTTGTTTTGTTTTGTTTTGCCAGAGTGTTAACTGCCAACATTCTATACTCAAGAGAGAGACGGGAAATGAAGGTGTTACCTGGCACCTGTGGTCCAGCCTTCAGACTTTCACCTCCAGATCCACCCCTCACTCCCAGTCCCTGCCGCACCTGAGGGGTCTCAGGGTGGACACAGGGCAGTTCCGGCAGGATTCACTTCTGAGTGTGGCTCCCTCCCTTGTGAAGTCATAAGTCAGATCCCAATCTGCTTTCTGCCTTGAGTAATAATCTCTCAGCCATCACGGAGCCTTGAGGAGCCTGCAGGGGAACCTGTACACCTAGTCAGCCATCTGAAACCATAAATCAAAATCCAATCATTTTTGAAGGAATCTGAAGGAATCAGATTTTTCACCCAGCCTAGATTCCTTGCAATTAGAAGATGAATGTCCTTCTCCCAGCTGTTACCACACCATCTCTATTATAACCGCCACCCCTCGAATACCAAGGGGTGCCTCATAAGACTCCATGCATGGGGGCAAAAAAAATCCTTTTTTAATCAATTTGTATATTTATGCCTTTATGAATGTAGATGAAACAGTCCACTGACATTTGATCATTTATACAAAGGTTTTGAATAACATTTTATTTAACATTCATCTAATAGTTTTATTTCATGAAGCAATTAATCGTATTCAAACTCCAAAAGCTGCTTTGACATTACTTTCTGAAGGCAATGTCTAACCCAGTTTTTCAAAGCATTTATAGGACATTTTAAAGTTTATAACCACATCCAAGACTTGCAATTATGGTGTCAAATCCTGAGAATTATTACTAAATGTGAGCTAAATTTCTTTGCCTTTTGAAATCAACATATTTTACTTAAATATTTTAAAAATTTTAACCTCTATCAGCATCCACAGTTATAACTGATTGAAGTCCCTTTAGGCTACTGTGTTTACGGCAAACAAAACTTTATTGCTCAAGTAAAGTAATCAAGAGGGCAGGTCTCATAAGAGAAGGATTTTATAAGGGCTCAAATATAAGGTGGCATAATGTGGGGATAAAAAAATAGATTTTGCCTTATATTTAAAGATATACAGAAAACAGCTCTAAAACCCCCAAGTTGGAGAGCTCTCTGTGGTGGACTGGCATCTTGCAAAAGGCCCCAGGTCATACCTTCTCCTTCTCTGAAAGATCTAGGCCCTTCCACACAAAGGCCACATTGTAGTGAGTCATTTTTGGTCAGAGTGTCCACAAAGTGGTTAAAGCTTCCTGCCCTTAGCTGGGCTGACCAAGGTGCAATTTCCCCAGTACACTCCTGACTCACAACTGGTGACCTGGGCCCCCTTTTATTCTCAAAAATGTCCCAGTTTGGTAGTCAAATTATACAGTCTTCCCAGCCTCAGATACAAGGAGAGCAATGTAACCTGACTGACGCAACAGCCTGAATTTAATAATGCTATCCCTGACAGTCTAACTGTGTGGTTGGGTTTGGGCACAGTCTCACAGGTACCAGGGAGTTTATTTTGGCCTGGGAGGCCCTACAGTCAATCTCCACATGACCAGGCTACCCGAGAACAGCTTGTCTGGTCACCAAAGCTCCGCTGGCCTTCTGAGAGCCCCTCTTCTGGCCAGGCTCCATCTCTAACTGTCCACCAACAGAAGCACTGTCCCTCCTCTGCCAAGGATCAGCGATAAACAGGGAATGTCCACACCCCACTCATCACCCCTGGCCACCATCATCAAACCTGGTAACCTGCCCAGATTGCTAGAGTTTTATCCTTTCCTCCCCTCCTTCCTTCTCCACCAGGTGAAGAGAACAGGAAGCAATGAGTCTTACTCGTGCTTTAATCTAAACTCTGCCTCTGAAACAAACTCCTTCAGAGGAGAGAGGGCCTGCTTCTCTCTCTTTTGGAGTCAATCAGTCTCAACTAGAGAATCAGTCAATCATCAGACTAACCCCCTTGTTAGGCTTTCCAAACAAAGTGTATAGCATATATGTTATTAAAGTCATAAAACAAACTATTCTTTTTTTGATGACTGGTTATTTGGAGATCTAAAAATATACGCGAGAACTCTGCACTCACGAGAATTGATATCCAGCAGCAGTGAGCTGTGCACTAGCAAATATTATTGTATTAAGCATGTACTATTAGTCCTAAAGAATCATTTCCAAACAACCTGAAAACTAAGTATAAGTATGTTGGCTAAAACTCTAGCTTTCCAAGAAGTAGTCAAAATAGGAAACAGACTGGTCTTTTTCCGGAGAAGTCTCTGCTATTCACAACCATAGAGTAGTGTCCCTCTGCTTGGCTGAGTGTCTGGACACAAAGTCTCTGCCCTCACATAGGTCAGGGGCATAAGGCACCTAGAATGCATTTCCATGAGGGCACAAATCTTGCTGTTTTTGACACAGGGACCTATCCCAAGCTCCTGGAGCAGGTGCTGGCACGTGGGGATGCACAAGTATTCACTGACGAGTGACCACAGCCCAACCCCCTCCAGGTGGGATGTGTAAGAGCCACTCTCCACTTTGCCCTGAACGGCAAAGAAAGTATCAGAGGTCATTACTGCTTAGGGACCTGGTGGCAACAGCCATCTATAACAAGACCTTGAGTTGAGGTTAGTTTTCTGTGGCTGCTGTAACAAGTTACCACCAACTTAAGTGGCTTGAAACAGATTTCTTATCTTACAGTTCCTGTAGTTCAGGAGTCCAGAATGGGTCTCACTGGACTTGAAAAAAAAAAAAAAAAAATCAAGGTGTTGACAGCTCCTTTCTGAAGATTAGGTTTCCTTGCCCTGCCAGCTTCTAAGGTTTCCTGTACTCCTTGGCTTGCAGCTCCTTCTTCCATCTGAGAGGTTAGCAGCAAAGCACCTTCAGATCCCTTTCTTGCCTCCCTCTTCCACATCTGTAAGGATGCCTGTGATCACACTGGGCCCGCCTGGATAATCCAGAACAATCTCGCTAATCTTAAATCAGCTGATTAGCGACTTTAATCCATCTGCAACTTTAATTCCCCTTTGCCACTTAACACAGTCACAGGTTGGGGGGTGGGGTATTGAGGACATAAACTCTGTAGGCACTATTCCGCCTATCAGAGCAGGAAATCTGAACAGTCTCTTTCACACTGAATTGTATACAGACACCAAGAACTTGAATTTGGAACAGCATCCTAAAATGCTTTTGCTGAGGCTAAGTCTATGTGAAGAGCACACTCTGGGGTTACCTTCTCCCTCACTTTTGACCCTTCTACACTAGGCTTCTTTCAAACCCCTCAACTACTACACTCTCCTGGCTCAGCACACTCCTCTCTGCCCCTGGAATCCTCCTACTCTCTTCAGGGCTCTGCTTAAAAACCTTACTGCACCTTCCAGCCTAGGTCAGGTCCCACCTCTTGGAAGTCCTCATTTACTTGCTCTCCACAGCACGACCACGGCAGCAATCATAATGTAAGAGGCATGCCAACCACCTGCCTCACCAGAAGGTCAGCCCCCTGGGGGCAGTGCCATGTCTGCTCAGTTCACTGCTGGGCCCCCCTTGTCCAGGTTAGGGCACAGCACTTAAAGGACACTCAACAAGTACTTCTAATGAACTGAGTTCATCATAGTAATATACTCAAAAGGAAAGTTCACTTTTAATAATTCCAACACAGCAGATTTAAACTAGACTGAGAACCCTTCCACTGTTTCTATAAGTGGCCGTGTGAAAGCAGAGGAAAACGGGGAAACGGCACCACCTGCCATCACCACACCCCCACCCCTTGGCCTAATTCCAGCAAGTCAGCCATTCCTAGAGAGCTCAAGTTGGTTTTCAAAAGAAGTCTGTATTTTGTTTTGTACGGTGATGTCTAAACGGTATGTCACAGCTAGAATTATAATGCATAATGTACCATTGTTTTAAAACCGTTTTTCCAACAAATCTGAATCAATGATGGTGAAATGCAGGCAGCCGGTTTGAGCACACGACCTTTCAATCATCCACCTGTTCATTTTCAGAAATATCTCCACGCTCCCACTTCAGGACCACTCTGCCTACGCACGTCCCTGCCTCAGTTGGACCTATTGGGAGGCATCAGTGGTTCCAACTTCCAGGATTCCTACTGATGAACACATTCCGAGGAGACTCAAAGAAAACCGGTCTCCCCTCATGGAATGCTGAGCAACACCTTACATAGACAGCACTTGGCCTCCACTGCCCACACTGCATTTGAGAACCAAAAGAGGAACTGGGGGGTTTCAAAGGTAGCTTCATATCCACGCTCTTACCCATGACTCAGCTGCAGCAACACACACCAAAATGAGCCCATTAGGTGGGTTATGAGAGAAAGCCTTAGAAACATCACTTATCAAATGAAGCTTGAATTTTGCTCCTGGTTTTAAACACATAGAATCTATAGCCCTAATGTTTGTGAATGCCTTTACTTGACCCACTTTGGATTCTCAGCAGGGCTACTTACAGATAAGAAAATACAGAACTGCCCTGTTCTTATATGGGGAGTCACCATGTGCTTCTAGTCCTGTGACACTGCTACTGTGTTACCACCATCACTTCCCCTCCACGCCCCACCGAGACTCTAACCAGACCGACCATCTACAAGCATCCTTCCCCCCGAGCTCTTTGCTCGTGCTTCCACACTGTGCACATGCTGTCCACTCCCTGCACAACGTCTGCCCCGTCCCCAACTCCTCCCTATACCTTCACTCAACTCCAGCACCATCTCCACTGGTGAAGTCCAGCCCTCTCTGCCTCCTCAGGTGCTGGTGGCCACACGTGGACCACAGCTGAGCCCAGGTATCCCTTTGGGCAGACCCCCTGCCCACCAACCCCCACCAGGCCCCGGGTTCCTGGAGGAGCTCACAGATCCCAGCTTGATCTCATGTGAGCTAATTTTAGGGGAACAGGAAGCAAGGGTCAAAGAGGACCTGTTCAGGTTCCCCGGTCAATTATGCAGCCTACATTTCAGACCTTAATAGTCAAGACAAGTAATCATCTGGAAAGAGGAACTAGAAGATCAAGGGAAACTAGACAAGGAAACGGACTACATTCCACTTCTTTCTTAATCAAATTCTGAAACTGTATTTCATTCACGGAGAGGACTCCCCAGAATATCAAATTCCTCCACAATCTTAGCTCAATCAAAGATTGAGCACTAGTGACTCCTCTTCTCTGTTAAGACTTTGTTGTTGTTGTTCAGTTGCTCAGTCATGTCCAACTCTGTGACCCCATGGGCTGCAGCATGCCAGGCTTCCCCTGTCCTTCACCGTCTCCCTTAGCTTGCTCAAACTCACGCCATTGAGTCAGTGATGCCATCCAACCATCTCACTCTCTGTCGCCCCCTTCTCCTCCTGCCTTCAATCTTTCTGAGCATAAGGGTCTTTT
The DNA here is from genome assembly GCA_024291935.2 of Okapia johnstoni. Lineage (NCBI taxonomy): Eukaryota > Metazoa > Chordata > Mammalia > Artiodactyla > Giraffidae > Okapia > Okapia johnstoni. The sequence continues at coordinate 126,979,847 of CM044308.1, read as the reverse complement.
CTAACGAGGCGGCTCTTCGCATCAGGTGGCCAAAGTATTGGAGCTTCACTGTTAGACTTTACATGATAATTCTAGGGGGGGCACCACATGCAGAGCTTTGAACTGTGGGCTCTCTTCCCTTATGGAGGAGAGGGACCCAGAAGTCTCAGAGGCCCCATGTCTAGTTTCATATTGACCCTCTAGTCTTGTCTAACTAGGAACTAGACGGGGCAGCCGGAGGAAAGGGCAGGAGGCCTGTGTGAGCCTGCTGATACTTGCCAGGTTTATCTTCCCACCTTGCCAGGAGCTCCCCTTCCAGCAGATCTTGGGAGTCTTTCCATGTCTCTGGCTATACTCTTGTCCTGGGGCTAGAAACACCTTCATTTAACAGGTGACTATCAGAACATCTCTTTTCTGTCCAGGCCTCTCCACTAAGAACCACACCCCAACACCCAGCTGTCTACTGCATGTCTATACCTAGCATCTCACCTTTACTGTGTTTAACACAGAACTCAGCTTCCTTCCACTCATCTATGCTTCCCACAAGCCTTTCCTCTCTTGATAAATAGATACTGTAAACCCAAGTTTCTGCTCTGGCCAGAAACCCAGGTGTCACCCTTGACTCCTCACTTACCCTCACCTCTCACATCCAAGGCAGCAGGGCATCCTCGCCCTTCTGACTCTATTCTACCCTGACCCACTTCTCAGTGGCTCCTTTGCTATCAGGACATGAGCCTCCATCTGGTCACACCTGGATAAGAGTAGTACCCTTCTGACTGGTCCACCTGCTTCTGCTCTTGTTCTACCCAAGCCCATCTCCACAAAGCAATCTCTGCTCTTTCTACGTCTTAAGTCATATCACATCACCCCTCTTCTTAGCCCTCACATGGCTCCCATGGCCACTGGCATGCAATTCAACCACCCGCCATGCTCCACAAGGCCCTAAGGGAGCTGCCCTTTACCTGCGGCTTCAGCCTCAACCCCCAGGGGAACACTCCTGCCACACTGGCCTGGCTCCTGTCATTTGAATACACCCACCCGGTTTCCATCTCAGGGTCTCTGCAGCTGCTTCCTTCAGCTGAGAACACTCTTGCCGCAGACCTTTGTGGATTGCACTCTTTATCTCCCTTAGGGCTCAACTGAAAAGTCACCTTCTCAACTCACCCTCCTTACTAGCAAGAGCCCTCCCCTAAGTCATTTCTACAGATTCGCCCTGTGTAAAGATCGTCACGGCCCTCAGCAGTACCGAAAAAGATGCTGGGCGCTTTCAGTCAAGTGCTTGTGTTCCTTGCACTGGAAAGCTACTGGCTCCAAGGATGCAGGGGCTCTTCTCTCACTTCCCGCAGAGCAGTACCTCGATGCTGCTCACACATCCCAAGATTTGTCTTAGCAAACAGACGGCACGTCTGAGTAGGGAGCAAACGACTCACTTTTGTACGGCACTCTCTAATTACAAAGTCCTTAACATAAGCTTTTTTTTTTAATGAAATATCTATGGTTTTATTTATTTATTTTAGGTCGTACCGTGCAGCATATGGGATCTTAATTTCCCGACCAGGGCTCAAATCCGTGCCCCCTGTACTGGGAGCGCAGTCTTAACCCTTGGACCACCAGGGAAGTTCCCTTGATTCAACTAAGTCTCAGCAATTGGGAGGTCAGTCTCTGCATCGCAGAGGTGAAGAAACTGAGGCTAAGATACAGCCTGACATGGATGGGGCTTCAAGCCTTCTCACTGCTATGGCAGCCACCCCCTGCTGTCTGGCCCCACACTAGCCACCTGTCCCAGCTGCCCTCTATGCCCCTCACTCGCCCAGCACACAAAGGCCTTGGTGCCTTGGCTCACACCATCCTGTCCCCAATTCACCAAATCCTCCTCAACAACAACTTCCAATTCCAGCTCTAGGCTTTATGCATCAAGACTCTGCCTCAAGTTTTACCTCTCCAAAGTAAACTTGCCTGGACAAGGATTTCTCCCAACGTCATTTAAGCAGACTAGAACTCCTTGAGGGCAAGAATCTAGTGCTATTAAAATAATAATAATAATAACCTTAAGGGATGTCTGGCCAAGAAACACCAAAACCCTATTTAACTATACTATCTGGCTGATCCAATAGGGCAAGTATGAGCAAAAATTCACAGTGGAACAAATCTGTTCACCTCCTAGCCTTGGGTTTTCACATTTACACAGAAAGGTGATTTAAAGGCCAAGGCTCCTTTTTCTCTATGATCTACAATCTCACTTTCAAAAGACTTAGATTTCTAATAACCTTCTAAGAAATCACATGAGAAATGCATACCCTACTACAAATCAGGGCAAAAAAGTGATTATTAATAATACACTGGGGGTTTCTCTGGTGGCTCAGTGGGTAAAGAATCCACCTGCCAATGCAGATGACATAGGTTTGATCCCTGGGTCAGGAAGATCTCCTGGAGAAGGAAACGGCAATCCACTCCAGTATTCTTGCCTGGGAAATCCCATGCATGGACAGAGCAGCCTGGTGGGCTACAGTCCATGGGGCCTCAAAGATTCTGACATGACTGAGCACGCACACACACACAATTACACACTGGAGCTATCACCTCTCATGGTTTACAATGCATTAGGCACTCTGAATTCTTTAAGCAGACACTGTGACTACCACCCATTTTACAAATGTGGATGCAGGTTCAGAGAGGACAAGTAACTTGTCCAATGCCACACAGCTGGTACATGATCAAATAGGGGTTGTGTCCAGCATTCCCTGAACTTGCTCTACACCACTACACCGAAAATCTCCTTTCTGCTTCATTGGATAACATCACAAAAGCACTTTGATCGATCCTTTTTTTTTTTTTTAAGTATTTTACACGAGTTATAATTAAGGTCTAGAAAGTGCTTTGAGATCCACGCCACAGGGGTCCAAAGGATACTGCAGCCATTACGTGGATCTTGAAACCAGTCATCCTATCCTGGCCTTCCCAACATTTCTTGAGATTTTTTCCCTGTCTCCTTGGAGAAACATGCTGGAACTAAATTCAGTCTCCAGTGACTATGAAACTCCTGCAACGCCTGAGCCTGAGGGTTCTAGTTCTTACCTGAACTAGATAGGTAGGTTTTAAACAGGTGTGTCGCTGACCAAAAACAAGAGAGCTCATGCAATAAAGAAACACCCAAAGCAGAACATGTTTTTATCACCCACAACATGCAACTCCTCTTCTGGCTCAGAAACCTCCACCATCAACCAGGGGTAAAAAATGTGAAATCCCGGCACCAATTTCAACTATTTAACTGGAATGCCAACAAGAGCAGTCAGATAGCAACATGGAGAAGGGGATGGGGAAGGAATTCTGGTTCCAGCCCTGGCATCAATTTTTGGAATAACCTTGGTTCAACACTTGCTTCTAATCTCCCAACAACAAAGATTTAAATAATCTCAAGGAAAAAGAATATAATTAGCACCCAATAGGACAAAATCATAATAGATACTAGCCTATATGGAGAATGGCCAAGAATTCCACTTCAACAGAAAATGATAAAGTATAAACATACAACCAGCTTATTTTAAAAAATTAAATCATCAGATGCAAAGGAGTTTTTTAGCTGACCAAGCAACTCATTACCAGAAAGACATAACTCAAGGAGTTATGATAAAAATGCTTTTATCTACTGTAGTAAGAATAGGAAGAACGAAAATCTCCAAGCAATCCTGTTCTTTCAGTTTTACAAAGCAGCTGCTTGTCCAATGTGCCACTGGCTCACTTTCTGTGCTTCTGAATTATCAGATACCTGACTTTCTAGTTGCCAAATCAAATCACGTTTGTACTTCTAGTGAATTGTCCTTTCAAGAAATCAAGTCTGAACTGGACTGTAAGGAGCAGCCTTCTACCCTTGACCTTCACACAGTACTCGGTACACAGGCATTTAGTGAATTTCTGGTAAATGAAATTTTATAATTATTATTGCATTTCATAATTTTAAATGCAAGTATGTTGTTACTATATGGTTTTTCTATGCCAGTAGACTAAGTGTATCGTCAGTGTTAACTCAAAAAAAAAAAAAAAGATTCATTTCTTAAAAGCTGTTATCAAATAGCTCATTTGAGAAGGAAAAAGTGACATTTCCATTTCCTCCAAGTTTCAGTCAAATACTTTTAATAAAAACCAAGAAAAGGTACATTTAAAAAGTACACATCTGGTAGGTCAGCACATCCATTTGACTATTTCAATAGCTTAGGAAATCCAAATTTTTCAGTGTTTTGAAAAGGAAATGAATATGATCACATAGTTTATTTTTTAAATGAGATAACTAAAGCAACAGGCTTAGTTGCTGTGCCAGAGACGGTTGGCTGGCACCCAGGGCCGGTTTTCCCCTTTTTCCATAGTAAAAGAATTTGTAGCTGGGCATAAGGCCACCCTGAAGAAAGACTATTCAGCCCAGCCTCCCTTCCCTGTTGGCCGTGCCATGTAACTCGGTGCTGCTCACCAGACTCTGACCAACTGTCACACCGCTGCTTCCAGGAACCATCTCTAAAACTGCAAACATACGGGCCTCAGCTCTCTTCTTTGTCCCTTTGTCCATCCTGCCTAGAGTGCAGATGCTATCATCGTGGACTATGAGCTTGAGGCCTGGTGGAGCAGCAAGGAGAATGAGTCCTGGGGTCCCTGACACCTCAGACCAGCCACCCAGACTTTCATATCCAGGAGCAACAACAAAAACTACACCAAAGCAAAACCAAAATAAATTTTTCAGGTGAAAAAAGGATTTAGAAACAAGATGCCAGAACCACAACAAAAACACCATTTAAAGTGTACATATGTGCTGGCAAGTTATTCATTACAGTACAATAAAGTATGATTCCAATGGGGAACCTTGATTCTTATCCCCCAAGTTCTATTCTGAAGTAATCGCTTTATATTTCATTTATTTGTTTTTTCTGGTGATCTCTGAGGCAGGTTTCAGAGTTTGGCAACGCAACATGGAAGATTAGGAAAAAGTATTAAAGTGTAGGTGGAAAGCTAGTTAATCTGAGAGTGAAATTTAAGGTAAAAGATATTTGAACTTGGAATTGACTAGGAGGCCAAAGATTTAAAGCAGAAGATTAAAAAAAAGGAGCTATTTCTCAAGACATGAATAAGTTGTATATCATTGTAGTGCATTTTTTATACATAGCTGCTGCTGCTGCTGCTAAGTCACTTCAGTCGTGTCCGCCTCTGTGCGACCCCATAGACGGCAGCCCACCAGGCTCCCCCGTCCCTGGGATTCTCCAGGCAAGAACACTGGAGTGGGTTGCCATTTCCTTCTCCAGTGCGTGAAAGTGAAAAGTGAAAGGGAAGTCGCTCAGTCGTGTCCGACTCTTCGTGACCCCATGGACTACATGCAGCCTAGCAGGCTCCTCCGTCCATGGGATTTCCCAGGCAAGAGTACTGGAGTGGGTTGCCATTGCCTTCTCTGTTATATATAGTGGGTATCTGTAAATGATGTTGAATTCTAGTGAATCCTCATTTCTGACAATCACTGTCAAACCAATCAAGCTGCAAACATTAATCCTTTCTAACAACTAGATTTAATGTTCATGAGGACATCTTATATTAAAATGCTACCTTTTCCATATTACATATGAAAATATTCATATTAAGTACAAACTGGAGACTGGGAATCAGTCAGGATTCTTTGATACTTTAAAAGAAAAAAATTTAACTTCAGGAGAATTGGAGTAATTTTCTTATCTAGAGTTTAAGACTGGAATGCCAAAAACAAAAATATGAAAGAAATTAAAACTCCTTCTTATTAAAGTGATCTATGAAAACATTGTTACTGGACATTGAAAGAACTTAAGGCCTTTCCTCCAGAAAACAAGGACTTGATTGTCAGGCTTATATTAGGTTCTGAACCTTAATGCTATGTATTTGTTCTTATTAAAAAATCATTTCATTGAAAAGTGCATTAGTAATATGAACTTCTGGTCTAGTTGGGAGTTCTTCCATTTAAAAAATGTGCTATTTGCATGGGACTATTTGAATCTTGCCCCCCCGCCCTCAGTTTCCCCTCCACTGGATAGGACTGAAGCTAGACTTTTCTCTTTTCATAAAGGAATAAAAAGTAAATGTTTGTAAATTGATGTTTAGTATTACAGTGAAAGTTGAAATACTTAAGAATACATTATAAGCCTAATCCTAGGTAACTTTGTAAAATATATCTCTATCTTCTGAACCTATGTTCACATTGCTTTTCAAGATATTTTAAGTTATGTTTTTTTTCTTCTTTTCAGAGCTGCTGCTTTGAGGTTTTTTAAAAAAAACTGAGGTGTAATTCATAAAGAGCTACTTTTTTTTGTAAGGCTTCTTTTAACTATTGCCGGATGTTTTGCTCTAGTCCTCCAAGAAGGGCCATTTTATTTTTCAGAGTCACCTCTAAAATCACAGGGTCTTTAACCCTGGGGACTCTGGTGTCTGAGTGCTAATTCAGATTTAAGCTTGAGTAACCTCATTGCTTCTCACCCCATGAATGTTGATAATGGAAGAAATACTTTGCTGTAGTTCTAGACTAAAAAGCTAGGGAAGAAACTCCATTTTCTCTTCTGCACAAAAAACAGGCTATTGTGCAGTTTTTCCTTGTTGACTTCAGCAGATGAATTGGACTGATAAGTGTTAATTTAGATTTAAGAAATTATCTGAATCTTGGTTTGAGTAGATTTGGGATCTACATGTAATATTAACTAGATCAGATAGCTTTTATATTTTCACATGTATATATAGACTTTCTCCACCCTTGTCAACATCCATTACTTATTAAGCTTGGTAAAATGGCATTGAAACATTACAACAATATTCTGTTATGCCAGTTTTACAAACTTTTACAGTGCAATACACATTATTTTTCAGAGACAAACAAAAGGTTTATTTCTCAAGGTTCTTGCTGTTTGTTTTAGCAGCATTTGATGGAGGATCTTTTACATACATTTTTAATAGATGGAAAACCAGACTGCAAATCCTTTTTTCTTTTTAAGCAAACCATGTACCAGGTTTTTGGTACAAATTGTGTGAGATGAATTAAACTGCATTCTATTAACCCATATGAGTGTATTTCTGTGAGCACAGTTATGCTGAAATAAAGTTTTAAAAAGCAAAAAAAAGTGTATATATTTATAGACGTCAAGTTACGTTGCTAAACAGTTACACTGTTTGCCACCCTACTCCTGCATTTAAACATGGCATTTAAAAATATTTAGCAATCAGTATGGCTTGGAAACCAATTAATCAGCAAAGATGGTAGTGTAGCCCTGGAGCAACATCCCCGATTGCCCCATCATATTAGGACATTTCCCCATTAGTTGCTGGATTGTGGTGAAACATGGGAGGAGGGTGTCCTATGGGAAGACTGGCCAAGGCAGTGCCAAGAGACACTCAGGGGACAGGGGGATGCTTTTTTATTAACCATTTTTTTTAACCAATCAGAAGTGTTTTGATAGTTTAAGAACTAGCTTTACTTCACGACAGCTCAGTCGGTAAAGAATCCGCCTGCAATGCAGCAGACTTGGGTTTGATCCCTGAGTCGAGAAGACCCTCTGGAGAAGGAAATGACAACCCACTCCAGTATCCCTGCCTGGAGAATCCCATGGACAGAAGAGCCTAGTGGGCTACAGTCCATAGGGTTGCAAGAGTCAGACACGACTTAGCAACTAAACCACCAGCACCACATCCACTAGCTGAACATCCGTCCTGCTCGGCCTTTCATTATCAGGATAATATAGTACATGCTTATAGCAGATACCACCTCCAGCTAGCCCAGGCCTTGCCTGCCCGGTAACAGACCAGTAAGTCAAAACCATAACCGGAAATGTGAGGGAGTTCCAAGAAGACCTAGTGGGTTCAAGTCCTGGCTGTATCACCTATTAGCTGGGTGCCATCTGTACAGGTTATCTGTGAAATGCTCTTAAGATTTCTCATAGGGCGTTGCAAGGATCAAATGAAACGTCACATAACCTTTTAAACTCTAATGCAATGATGAAGCACTGCATGTGCTCTTATCAGTATCCGGTCAACACACATTCCAACAAGCCATTCTAATTTTAACAAGCACAGGTCCAGGTGGGGCACAAATGCTGAAGCCATCAGGAATCCAACAACTTGGGCTTAAGACGGTCAGCTCTAGCTGTTGAAAAGATTCCAGCAAACCCACCAGCTGAGACGCCTATAATATCAGATGATAGGATATAGTTTGTGATAGAAAGTCATGAAGAGCAGTCAGTCACGCCTCCAGAATTAGCCATGATCACTGAAACACTGCTGGGCAAGCCACTGCAGTAAGAACTGATCCTCTATCTAGGTGAAAAGAGGAAGGTATAAAATTCTTAACAGCAGCACTGCTTTTAAGAGCAAAAGCTTAGAATACACTGGAATATCCAGATTGGGTCAGTGAATCATGGCTCATCCTTAAAAATGAACACAACACCATGTAGACATTAAAAATACTAAAGAAATTCTTTACTTACATCAAACAAGCTCTAAAACACGCCAAGAAAAAAAAAAGGTTCAGAAGAATACATGTGGCATGCTATCACACGTAAAAAATATAAATCCTTTCACAGCTGTCTGCAAATTTATAAACAAATACAAACATATACAATAAGCTAGTAAAACAACGGTTGCCTCCAAGAACAGGACAACTAGAAACCAGAAGTGCAAGGGTGACTGTTTTTAGTTTTTATATTTTTGTACCACGTGACTATATTACTATTCAAAGATAAATTTAAAATATAATTTTAAAAATGATGTTGGTTGATGGACACTGGGTCATTAAGAGTCTTGCAGAGAAAATGACAGAGATAGATGATCATGGAAGTCAAAAATCAGTGCCCAGAAATCACAAAAAGGCAAACCTCATAATTGCCTAAGACAAGCTCACACGTGCTATCTTTCTGCAGGCAGCTGCAGGCAAGCAAGAGTCAGAGACTGACTTTCACAGCCCATTCCAGAGGCATGACAGCACATCAATAAAGAAGCATATATACCCAGACCTACTGTGTACCAGGCACTGCACTGGCCATCTGGGCATTTCAATACAGTGCAAATTTATTGTAATGGACAGAGGTGGAAATATACTGAGGAGGGACACATAGTTTCTTAAGGCAGGAGCCCACAGTGTCTCCCTTTCTGCAGAGCAAAGTAATAAAGCTACCCCTTTCTACTCCTCCAAAAAAAGAAGAAAAAGAAATATACTGAAGAGAGGAAATCCAACCAGCTGAGAGGGTGGGCAAGCTTTCCACCACGGTCAAGTGAGGTGCAGAATAAAATGCAATGACATCAGAGAGGGGAACTCCCACCTTGGCTGTAAAAGTCCAGGAAACTGACATATTCAGGGAGACATCTCAGCTATGGTGAAACAATACAAAATGCTCACCCCTCATATCTTTCGTTAGAAAGGAGTGAATGTGCCCCATTCAGGGGCATCTCGATACACAAGGCTTAAGTGCAGTGAGTACCTTTTATAAACAGCTGCAGGGTTCAGTAAAAGGCTTTGCCTTAGAGGCTGTGGACACTGCCCGACCCCGCCTGCAGCAGTCACCTGTCTCAGGGAGGAGCAGGAGTGAGTCACAGCCTGAGTCAGCACCTCACCTTTCATTTAAAGCAAGGGGGTGAGGATCCACTTGGAGACCACACAATCACTTTTGCATGTTAAGCCGCAAGCCCGGGCCGGGTTCCTCACAGAGACATGGTTATCTCAGGAACTCAGGGTGGCAACTCGTTTTGATAAGTACAGATTTTCAAAGAAATTTGGTAGAACTTGACAACTGAAGCTTCTTTCCAGTGACACTTTTATAAAAACAGACACACTGGCTAGATCGATCACTGCTGAGCTGGGCAGGGCAAGCAGAAGACAGGGGTTCAAGTCAGGAGAGACCTCTGGACACAACGCAGAAGAGGGGTGGAGGGGCAGCTCTGTTAGGAGCTGGCTGCATGACTGACAACAAATCCTAGGCCTCCAATTCTGGATCTGTAAAAAAAAGACATGGACTACCTTTCTAGATCACTCCCTGGGTTCCTTTCTAACTTCCGCAGGTGGTAAGTCATCTCAGTGGTAATGAAATCTGCAAAAGCATTGCTAGGTTATGTGACTACTCTCTGTATAGCTGAAAACACCTATGGGTTTGCATGTGGAGGTCAGATTTCTTTTTAAAGCACGTTCTTGTTTTATTTTTGATGAATGACACATGTCAGGCTCCACGTTAAAGCTCTAACCAAACAGATAAATCAGACCCAAGCCACCTTCAGAGGGCCCACAATTCAGAACAGGTGGTAAACTCCTATTTTGACAGTTTTCAAAGAGCTTACCAGAAATTTCATAATGAAAATATCATTAAGAACAAAGAAAGCCTATTAAATTCAACAGGTTTCTTGGCAATATAGAAATTAGTCATTAGAAAACCAAAGAGAAAAAAAATAAAGCTGTTCCCAGGTATTAGATAACAGAGCTTTAGAAGAAGTGGGTGGGGGTGTGAGGGTGGTATGAATAAGGAAAGTGCATAACAAGCCAAAGCTGGCCTGACCAACAGGGTCAGCTGTCAGTCTAATCTGACATCCTGAACACACACTTCCTCCTGAGCATCAACCACAAATGTGCCACTGACACACCAAACCTCTGCTCCATCTGAATTCAGTGTGCCACTAAAACTGGTTTCATTTTAAAGCTACTAAGAGGTAGTTAGGAAAAGTAGCAAGACAAAAGGAACAGCCAGGTTCTTTTTTTTTTTTTTTAATAATCTGCTGCAATTCTCTCATAACTCAGCAAAAGACTTTAATTACCTGAGTTTCTCAAGGAACATGCATGAGGAACCCAAGGGCTCCACAAATGGAGCCACGGGCACAACGGTTGAAATCAATCAGGAACCATCCTTTACCAGATTGGAAAACACATACTAAGCTAGGAGATGGAATTTTTAACACCATAAATTTGTTTAACTTTTAATTCCATTGCCATTAACCTATGTTAAAATATCGCATCAGATGATATAATTAAGCACAATTCTATGTTTAAGTAAGTTTGGTTTATCAATATTTGATAGTCTCATAACAGGGCCATTCTGATTTCTGAGCACTCTAGTAGTCTATGGGGTACTAGGGTTTTGCAACCATGTGGATATATTTAACATATTGAACTGGACACTTTAAAATGGTTAAGATGATAAATCTCATGTGTATTTCACCACAGTTTTTTGATTTTTTAAGTAGTAGTAGTATTAGTACTAGTACCAGGATATAAAGGCTCATTCTAAAGAAACTGTCATCTTACTTCCTATTTTCCACAAGGCTTCCATGTACTTCCATGTACTTTCAAAGAGCTTAAAAAATGCCTTTTGGGTGCCATTTCTATCTATCAGATTGGAGCCAAAAATGGACAAGCCATCAGCCTTGCTCATATGCTCACAAAGATAGAAAGAAAGTGAAGTCACTCAGTCGTGTCTGACTCTTTGTGACCCCATGGACTGTAGCCCACCAGACTCCTCCATCCATGGAATTTTCTAGGCAAGAGTCCTGGAATGGGTGGCCATTTCCTTCTCCAGGGGAAAATCCCGACCCAGGGATCGAACCCGAGTCTCCTGCATTGCAGGCACACACTTTACCGTCTGAGCCACCAGGGAAGCCCCATAAGCTCACAAACCAGGAGGAATAATGTCCCTCCAACGGACATGAAAAGAGTATCTTCAACACATACAGGATTTGGCCAGGCCATGAGGGCAACTAAGATGCTATGCCGTCTTATGTGCAAACACCCACACCTACATCAGCTAACTAACGCTGGCCTGGAGAATTCGGAGACTCAGCTGGAAGAAGTGCTGTGGTTGTGTGGAGTGTCCCCATTCAGCAGGTGAAAGGGCAACAGTGGCTGTGTATTTGCTATTGCTGTATCAGGCCATTATGGGAGAAGAGCATTTCAAAATGTAAGATACTGTTCCATTAAGAGCAAGATCAGGCAGTACAGACTGAATTCCAGGAATTGGCTACCAAGATGTTGACGTGTATGGCATAGCACTGAGTGGACTGGGCATTGAGCAGATGGGTTTCAGGACTCACACTGCCACTCCCCAGCTGTCACTCAACTTTCCTGGGGATCAGTCGTACCTCTGTAGAAAAACGGTTGGGCCAGTCAGTCTGTCTATCATTTTCAAGGAAGTCCTGAATGAGGGAGGAGATGACGGAGTTTGGGAGCACAGCCCAAGGTGACCACCAAAAGCTTGAACCGTCTTTAAAGTCTTATGCCTTATATTTAAAAACTTACTCATATTTCAATTTGCACTACACTGAGACAACTTTTTTTTTTAAGTAACTCACCTCCACACCACCTCCAGAAGATGTTCCCTAACGAATCTGTGGCACACACCAGGACAAGGGTCCGAAGGTCCTGTGAGTCACACTCTTGCGTAACTGCAGAGATACTTTCTTTCCTTTCAGATTCAGAATTACCTCGTCACCTCTTTAGCCAATACCATTAATCTTGAAAGAAGAAGACTGAAAATTGACAGTGCTTTAGAATCCCCACAACTCAACAAGGCCATACGTCATCCTTGTTCAACGCACACAGTGAAATGCTGTGCTCGTTGAGGATGATAAGGAAGACCATCGATCGGGCAGGGAACAGGGAACCGGAAGCCGGGCCCCGGCACCCTGCAGGGCACCTGCCTATGCCCCGCCCCCAGCGTGTCCACCTGGCCTGCAGGACACACGCCGTGCTGTCTGAGACGGAACTAGATGTGGGAGCTGCAGATACTCCCACATGGGAAACCTCCATCCAACACATAAAGTGAGCTTTGTAAGAGGTTAACAAAATATCCAGTTGGCCAGAAAGTTCGCTCAGGTTTTCCTTAACATCTGACAAAAAACCGGAATGAACTTTTTGGCCAACCCAATAAGAAGCTGTGGTTCCCTGTAGCTCAAATATGGCCTAAGAAACCGGAAATCCTTACAGAATTTACCTTTGTTGTCATGTTCTCTTCCTTCTTTCAAGCCCCCCTCTTTAAGGCAATATGATAGTTCCCATCCATCTGTGAACTTTCCCCCAACTCTGGGGGCAACTTAACCTTTGATCTGACCCCAAAGGGTAAATTCTGCTGTCTGCCAGACTGTAAAAACAGCTACAGAACTCCCCCATGAGGGGATCCCGACTACTATTTTACTTTAAGGGGCCTGCAACAGTAAAGGCTATGTTTACTGGAAGTATCGGGCACGATGCTCAGGGCTTCCTATAACTACATTTCATCTTCACAATTCTACGAGGCAGTTTTCATTAGTGCCTCAGTCTCACCGATGAGGACAAGCAACTCACCCAAGTTCAAGTCAACAGAATGTGAAACAGCTGGGATTCAAACCCCACATTCCTTGGCCTCTAGAACAAAGTTCTTACTCCTATAAAGCAAATGTCTCTATAGGTATTGAGTAACTTATGTTTGTTGTTGAGTCACTAAGTCATGTCCGCGTCTTCTGCAACCCCATGGACTGTAGCCTGCCAGGACCCTCTGTCCATGGGATTTTCTAGGCAAGAATACTGGAGTAGGTTGCCATGCCCTCCTCCAGGGGATCTTCCTGACCCAGGGATCGAATTCATGTCTCCCACATTGCAGGTGAATTCTTAATCACTGAGCCTCCCTAATGATATATTATTATTTACTGAGAAATCAGAAGCAACCAAAAACACACTCATAGTCTCCCACCATGATAACTACCCACCAACCTGAATGTGCGACCCTTTACTCTACAGCTGACGAGTTACCTGTTCTCTAGTAACCAGGTTACTTTCCCCACAATGTGTCCCACTCACCCATGCACAGACATCACATCAGCAAGTCTCCCCGCTCCTGTGTTCACTTCTCCCTTTCTGTTGAACTCTCCTTCTCAACAAACTCCCTCACTGTCACTTCCTCCCATTTAAAATAAAATTCCCTCTTGACTCCAGTTTCCTCTCCAGCTCTTGCTCTGCTCCCCTCTTCAGGAACTCCAATTCATCTTCTAGTCTCTCACCTGGTGTTGGAGAAGACTCTTGAGAGTCCTTGGACTGCAAGGAGATCCAACTAGTCCATCCTAAGGGAAATCAGTCCTGAATATTCATTGGAAGGACTGATGCTGAAGCTGGAACTCAAATACTTTAGCCACCTGATGCGAAGAACAGACTCATTGGAAAAGACCCTGATGCTGGGAAAGATTGAAGGCAGGAAGAGAAGGGGACGACAGAGGATGAGATGGTTGGATGGCATCACCGACTCAATGGACATGAGTTTGAGTAAACTCTGGGAGTTGGTGATGGACAGGGAGGCCTGGTGAGCTGCAGTCCATGGGGTCGCAAAGAGTCAGACACGACTGAGCAACTGAACTGAACTGTCTCTCACCAACCCACACCAACCAGGCACTGCTCCTGCTCCACTCCACAAGAGTTCTGATAAGGTCACCCATGGCCTCCATATTGCTGTGCCAGGGATCAAATCTCAGTGTTATTTGACACAACTGATTGATCACTCCCTCTCTAAACCACCTTCATCATGTGGCTTCCAGGACAGCATGTTGCCTATTTCCCTATTTACTGACCATTCCTCTTCATGCCTGGTGCTGGGCCCCACATCTCCCCTCTCTATGAGAGAATATCCTGCAGGTCTGTCCTTAGTCTCTGTCCTCTCCTCCTTGGTGATCTCATTCATTTGGTCCACAGCTCCAAATACAACCTAGAATTATGGCTCCACTATTTGTATCTCCAATCCAAACCTTTCCATCCAAACTTTACACTCATTCAACTGCCTGCTCAACAACTCCACTTGATATCTGGACATCTCAAAACTATGATCTCCAAAATTAAACTCCTGCTCTTATACTCAAATCTATTTTTTATAGTCCACTCTAAACCACTGTATAATAACTTTATCCTTCTAGCTTTTCTCTCTTTAACTGATCCATAGGAAATCCTATTCACTCTACTTTCAAAACATATCCAGAATGCATCCACTTCTCACTATCTTTGGGCCAAACCACTATCATCTTTTACCTATTATTTAAAAGGACTTTCATCATTAAGATCACTACATCTGTACTTGAGTGTTCTCAATAATGTTGTAGCTAGAGAAGGGCAGGACAACCCACTCCGGTATTCTTGCCTGGAAAATCTCATGGATAGAGGAGCCTGGCGGGCTACCATGGGGTCACAAAGAGTCAGACAGGAATGAAGTGACTTAGCACAGTAGCTAGAGAATCCATGCAAAATCTAAGTCAGAATATGTCATACTCTTCTCAGCATCCTCCAATGGCTTCCCATCTCATTCAAGAGTAAAAACCAGCCTTCCGATGACCTATAAGGCTCTCCACAATCTGGCTCCAAGGAGACTTCAGGCTTCTTTGCTGCTCCTGAACATGTGTCTGCCCCAGGGCCTTTGCATCTGCTGTTCTCACTGCCAGAAATACTTTCCCCCCAATACTGACATGGCTTCTGCCTGCTCCATGAAGTCTTCCTGGCTGCCTGACAGCTAACCATTTCCTACCCCAGCTAAGCTGAGGGGACCCTCGTGTCTCAGGGCTCATCTCTCAGGATCATCCTGTGAGCAAGGGTCCAGCGGATGCCCCTTCACACTCCCATACCCGTTCTCAGCCTTGGGCCCTATTGCAGCCTTGGGCCCTTTCTGAATACAAGGCTTAGAAAGTACTTTTCTTTCTAAACTAGCTGATCTGATATGGAATCTGAAAAGACTTTACTATGTGCTGGGCAGTTAAAACTTCTCCAGCTGGCCCCCAAAGTCCTTCCTTGAGGTCTGGACTATCTAATTCAGGGGCTTCTCCTTCGGTTCTCCCCAGGACTCTATCCTTGAGCCTCCAAGTCCGGATCCACCTCCTTTTGCACTTGCGGGTTTCCATAAGACTCTTTATCACCAGATCTGAAGGCCAGCTTTCAACTTGCCTGAGTACTGCTCTAAGTTGGCCTGTGGGCCTACTCTCACTAGCCACCACAAGGCCTCTGGATTCCTGAAGCCCAAAACAGGTTTTCAACACTGCACATTTGCTCCAGGTATTTTAAATTATCTTCTCCTATCTATCTCCAATCTCTCTGGGCCTTGTAGAATTCTAAACATTTCTATTTCCCTTTGTACTCAAGGGACAGATGGAACTACATTGTCAGGAAGTGGGGTGGGAGGGAGGGGTCATATCAGTCGGAAGGGAACCCAGGAAAAAATTTTTTTTCATTTTCCTCAGCAAAGAGAGGGAATACAAAACTTCAAATTCCCTCTGTTACCCAGTGGGCTATTCACACTAAGGAACTACCATTCCACACATACACCACAGCTTCCATGGATGGGGTCCTCCAGTTAACTTTACATTATGTTGCTTTATCAGGACCACAGAAGGCTGATCCCTTGATCGATGGCAGTATACCCTGAAGACAAGGACTCTGATTCTGCAAACAGAAAAGGTTATTTGGTTCGGGAGACCTACAGTTCAGTGACATTCTACTCTCTGGGTCTGAAACATTTATTATCATGTGTATCTCTCTCTCTCTCTCTCTCAGACACACACACACACGATTACAATAACCTCAGTACAAATGAATGCCCTTTTCAAAATGAAGAAACTGGAGCAACATTGATATCACCAAGCAGAGCAAGCACAGACCAAGGGTAAAGAGGCATTACTCTGTGCTTTGTTTATTCTATGTATCACCAGTATGCCCCTTGCAAATTACACCAAGGTTTATTTTTATTTCTATACCCCCAAGCTTATAAAGCCTATTTCTCTAAAAGGTTTTTCTCATATCTGAAAGGCTTTTCAAAAAAGTAATCTTCAGATTGTATGACATGCAAAACATATCCAGCTGGTTGGCAAATAAACATGCGAGCAGACAACCATGGCTTCGTGTCCCTTGTTTTTGCCTTCCGCACTTTCTTTCATGGTACTTTACCCATTCCGGCTAATTCAGAACAGTCGTCCTTACCGCTTAATTGGTTTTCAAGACTTAAAAGTTTCCTACAGTCTTTTTGCCAATTTGGGATTAGATGAAATGACAGCAGTATCCAACAGTAGAATACAGCACATGTAGATGTGGATGTGTGGTGTGGGGAAGGGCAGCGGCTACACTGTGGCCTAAGGAAAGTGTCATTCTGCCAACACACCAACCATGCAACAGGTGAGCTGATTCAGAAATTGTCTTGCCCTGTTGATTGAAATGGAAAAGCCAGACAGCATCCATTTAGATGGTGATCATTCCACCCTATTACGAAACTAACAGGGACCAACACTGGTGAAGTTCACAAATAATTAACAACCGGCCTCTTAATTTAATTCCAAGAAATCTGTGTGCAATTCTAAATACAAGTTTAATAAACGAAAATTTGCTAAAACATGACTTTCGCACTTTGTCCATGCATCTCTCAACTTTAGGCAGCTTCATCATTGACAAATCAGATCCAGCTTTGCACAGGCTCCTTCCTATCATACATTAATGCCAAACAAAGGACTAAGAAAAATAAATCATCACCAGCCCAGCCCTGGGTGGAGTGTACACTACCCAGCCTGCCAGGAATGGGAGTGGAGAGGTGCAACTTTCCAAGTCACAGAGATCTGAGAAGATCTGGAAACCAGACATTTGGTATTCCTTATGAATAACTCCAGCTTGAACGTGCACAAGCCACCCTCTGTAGGTATGCTACGCCCAAAGTCCCTGCCCATCTATAACTTCATCATTCCTGCACCAGTCCGCCCATTCATCTCCACTGCTTGTGGAAACCCTGCTGGTGTTCATCTATTGTGCCACGGCTACCAAAAGACCATAAGGTATGGTTCTTCTGAGATGCACTTTCCAAACATGGTAACTGCAGAATGGAGACAGAGGGAGGATGGACACGTGAACATCATCACAATCGATGCCCCAAAGAGAAAGTACACCACACAAACCAGGCAGCGTGGAAGCTGTGGACTGAGAACCAACTCGCCCAACATGTCATGGGCACTTCATCTCTCACTGTCTTGGCCTCCACATTTATTTAACATGCACAAAGTGCTTACTCTGAGTCAGGACTAGTCTAAGGTACAATTATCCTCATTTTACAGCTGAGGAAAGAGACCTAGAGGGATGAGGTGTTGTGATTTATAATAATGTATGTTTGGTTTTCATCTACTGTTCCTGGCACAGAGCTCCTAAAACCCTTGGAATTTGCCAAGTAAGGGGAGCGACAAAGGTGTCTTTTGTTATGTTAATGAGGCGGCTCCGACTGCACCTAAGGAGGGGGGCTGACTGCCAGGAGAACCAGGCACTTTATTAGGGGGTTGGAACTTTCAGTCCCACCCTCCTGACCTCCAGGGAGGGAGGAAGGGCTGGAGGTTGAGTTCAATCAGCAATGGCTAATGTTTTAATCAATTGTGCCTAATGTATCAAAGCCTCCATAAAAACTCAAAAGGATGGAGTTTGGAGAACTTTGGGGTTGGAAACCACATGGAGATTTGGGGGTGGGGGTTGCATGCTGGAAGAGAGCATGCAAACTCTAAACCCTTCCTCCATACCTTTTAGGCCTACGCATCTCTTCCACCCGGCTGATTCTGAGTTATATCTTTTTATAATACACTGGTAATCTAGTTAAAAAAAAAAAAAAGAAGCTTCTCCAAGTTCTGTGAGCCACTACAGCAAATTAATCAAACCCAAGGCAGGGATCTTGGGAAACTCCAATCTACAGCCAGTCTGTCAGAAGCCCAGGGGACAACTTGGACTTGACATGGGCATCTGAAGTGGGGGAGGCAGTCATGTAGCACTGAGCCCTTAATCTGTGGGATCTGATGCTATCTCCAGAGAGAGTGACAGACCAAGTTGAATGGTATCTGAGGATGGTTTGATGGTGTGTGGGGAAAACCCCTACACATTGGCATGGGGAGCAGAATGTTAAGTATTCTGCACAATGTACAGCAGGAAACGGTAGAGAAGGACTTGATCCCATCCACTGGGATCCAGACTCCAGCTCTAGAATCTGCTCTGACGCATTGTATTATGTTCCTTCTGGGTAAAAACGGAAAGCTCATCTAGCTCAAACTTAGAAAATGTTATGAACAGATTCTTAGATCACACCTATAGAAACTGGTATAATAGATATGGCCTGAGATCAAATTTGGAGAAGGAAATGGCAACCCATTCCAGTATTCTTGCCTGGAGAATCCCATGGACAGAGGAGCCTGAAAGGCTACAGTCCATGGGGTCACAAGAGTTGAACACGACTTAGCGAGCCTCAAATTATATTTTTACAAAGAGATTCTCCAAGTTACCTTGATGACCTGCCAAGTTTGAGAACCCGGAAAGTTCCTTGTAGATAAAATCATTTGATTCTAAACTTGTACCCAAACACAGGAGGGGGCTGGCCCTGCTCCCAGGGCTCATTACCGCGGGGCCCAACCTTGACCACTCTCTCAAAAGGCCGTTAGAACTCTGGTTCTGACCCATGGGCCACCTGGATCACCATTCTACATACAGCTCTCACTGGAGGGGGTTAGCAGCTACCCCACCACTGCACTTAAAGAGCTACATGTATCCAAGACCCCCTTACTGACCATGAGTAACTAATGTTTAGCCATCAATTCACATATGCCCTCACATGCTTACTTCCATTTGACCCCCACACCCTTGTCAAGTAGCTTCAGGACCTCAGTCTACAGCCACCCTTCTCTATGTAGTCTTGATTTAACAACTAGCAGATCTCAGTATCCAGTGCAGTATAGGTCAGCCTGTATTTCTAGTGTGCCTTTAAGGCAAAAGTCAAGTGTAATTAAAAATCACTCATACAAATCCCTTAGCAGGGCCTTGGGCCCTTGATAACTCAAAAAACCAAGAGCTAACCTCTTTGAGCAAAGTCAGACACAACTGAGCAACTGAACTGAAGTGAACCTCTTTGATGTCTCTTTGCATTACCACTATAGCTCCCCTTTCCCTGGAGGCAGCAGAAACCAATGTCTACGGTAAGTTAGAGAAGCACAGACCATTAAATAAAGGGATTTCTCTCTCTCTACCCTGAGCTGGAAAAGTTGATTGCACAAGTTAAATTGAGTGTATGTTATGACTCCATGGTATTTGCAAGGCATATTCAAGGTGCTATCAGGCAAAGAAATGAACATAAGACCCCCGCCCTCACATAACCTATTATCCACCTGGGTGGATTAGCCCATCCTCTGAAAATGGCAGACAACAGTTAAATATTACATAATTAAATAATACAAAACCATCAGAGCTGTCAGGCACATGACACGAAGGACTATAGACATTCAAAGGAAGAAGACATGCTGTAGTATGGGTTGGGCTCAAAAGGCTTTCATGGAGAAAGGTAAACTGGTTCTTATAACATGATAATGTTCTTCAGGATGGACTGACTCGGAACTAACCAGCGTTCCAGGTAAAGCTGACCCTGTCATCTAAGCACAAGATAGTATATTCTATTATGTCTCCAGTATCTATCTTGAAAGTGCCAGGTCATTTACCTGTCACTCTGTCCCTATGCTGAGTCAAGGTCTAACGGAATCCATGCACCACAGTTCCAGTACTATTTGGTGACAAAGCTTAAAACGTGATATTACTGATAGCACCACCAACTCAATGGACATGAATTTGAGCAAATTCCTATAGTTGAGAACAGAGGAGCCTGGCGTGCTGTAGTGCGTAGAGTCACAGAGTTGATAAGACTTAGAGCCATTGAACAACAACAATACTGTTATGCTAAAATAGGGAATTATACAACTAAGAACATAGTAACTGCTTCTTTAAAATAATGTAAAGCTTTTTTACATGAGCATTTCACCTGACTTTCCTGACATTACTATTCATATCACACAAATACTGACTTTTTTTTTGTAAACCCTGAGTCATGACTTGGATGGACTCACGAGACCAGCCTGTGTTAAAATTAAACTTGTCTATTTCTGCTTTCTTGCAGAGTCCTAAGATCTTTTAAGTCTCCCTGCCCATTTTGGCTCTTTCTCCACTCTCAGGACTCAAGGTGACCAAGTCAGTCCCTGGACGATGGCCCTGCGCCACATGGCACTCTGAATGAATGCAAGGAAGCGAGTGCTTAGGTACACATCCTGGACATAGTTCTGATTCTGAGCTGGCTCTTCACTGGGCATTTTCAGAAGGGGAAAGAATGACAGGCAAAGAAGGAAGGACCCATAAGCTGATCCAAGGCCAGCTGGAATAAGTGTCCATAAGAAAAGAGTCCAGGCACAGATACTTAAATAGACAGCTCTGACCCACATGGGGAGCGGTTTAATAAATCAACCTAACATAGTACATTTCCAAAACTCAATTTCTCCAGGTCTGAAGGACACGTCTGACTTTTCCTTTAGAGGTGAAATGAGCATGAGTCAGAAATGCCAAGTTCAAATCCAGGTTCTGTTAAGATTCTGCTTAAGCACTCATGAGACTATAGACATTTCTTAAACTTTCAGCTTTACTTTCTTCATCTATAAAGGGAGCTAGCTGGACTAGATGATCCCCAGTTCAGTAAACATGATTTTAAGAGCAAGAGCATCACAAGTGTGAGAAAAACCAAGAGCAAACATTACAGAGTCAAAACAGAAGCATCAGTGGGCCTGGTGGGCCTTAGGAAGACAGTGAAGATCAGGAAGTTCCCAAAAAGAAAATGTCAATTGGGATAAGCCCAGCATCGCAGATATAACTTAAAGATCTATTCCTTCTGGATTCTGTCCTGCAATCACACACAGACTCAGCTCCTCCCAGAAGAGTAAAGAGAGCTGACTCATAGGATGGACATACCCACAGATGTCATCCCATACTTTCTACCTAGTTGGGGTGACTCAACCTTAGATCCTGACCTCAGTAACTCAGCCAAACTTCTTTAATATCTAGCCTAAAAAGCCCAGTGAAGTTTTATGATCTCTATTTGAGTTTTACAGTCCCCAAAGTTTTAGGAAAGAATCTGCCTCCCAAGCAGGAGACATGGGTTCGATCCCTGGGTCAGGAAGATCCCCTGGAGAAGGAAATAGCGACCTACTCCAGTATTCTTGCCTGGAAAATCTTAAGGACAGAGAAAGAGTTGGATACGACTTAGTGACTAAACAACAACAAACATGTTTTAAGGCTCTCAGATACAATATTATTCTGTTATAAAATCTTAGAGTTTAAGATATGAAATATTTAAACAGCACTGTAGAAAGTTTAACCCACAAAAATCTATGGTTTGTTCCCACAACACTGCATTCATCTGATATGCTCACACATCTTGCATATTTTACTTCTCCTGCCTCAATGAAGTCCCTTGTTTGAGAAATTTACTTTTGTTGTAAGTATAAGATTGATTAAAGTTAAAATGCTTTGAAAATGGGGTTCATAAATGTGATTAAGTTTAACTTACCCAATGCCAATAACCTTCGACTTCACTGTTTAGCAGAGTGAGACTCATAGGCTAACACCTGCAGAGTCACAGGCACACAGGAGGAATTCAGTTACTGCTTCTAAATGCATCACCATTAACAACTACCATTTAGTCAGCAAATACCCATGCCAGGCAGGAATTAGGCACTTTGCATGTTATCTCTTAATCCTCACAACAAGCCTATTGAGCAGTAATATCTCCATTTTACAGATAAAAACATCAAGCCTCAAAGTAACAGCTGTGAAATACCAAGAAGGAATTTTGAGCTTAGGTCTCTCTCACCAGTGCCCTGAAATACTCCCAATAAGTGCAGAGTTTAGGAAGCTGGCCCATAAGCTGTGGGGTCTCAACCTCACTGGCTGTTACTTTACACCCACATCCTTTACTGACAAAGGTGATAACTAATATGGGTATGGCCTGTGTGTACTGGTTCTCCTGGGTGAGGCCAGTGCTGCTAGATTACTTTACCAAAAGGAGGTGGGGGCGTGGCACCTGACATAAATCACAGCCCCCTAGAGTGGGCTATTGCCACACTCCCAGTTCCAGAGAAAGATACAGTTCCCTTAAAGTGGGCCAGTCCTCTCTGCCAGTCCCTAAGAAGAGCATTTCTAGAAGGCATCAGCCCCCAAATACAGGCTTCTTCTTAAATACCTGCAGCAGAAGCAGGTCTAACAGCAGAGAAGCCCACCAGCAAGAACAAGTTTGAGCAAGCACACTGCTAACCTTGGTGACAACAGAGATCCTGGCTGAAACTACCTTTTGCAAATCTCCACCCCCACAGATAACTTTCCACCCAGTACTTCCCCTTCACAATGTTCGCTTGAACCAGTATTTCAAGGAAACGGCCAGCTTCAGTGGAGGACTGGTGCCAAGAATGCCAAGGAGAAGATATTCCCTCCGGCCTGTGGTCATTTTTGCACTAACAAGTTCACTCTCCATATGCGTGAATGCTCATCTACACATCCAAGTACTCAGAGACACCAAACATCATCCATTAACTGAGTTAACAGAAACTACCTTTTATTTCAAATTTACAGCATCACAATTATTTCTGCTGAGAGAAAACAGAGTATAAGCAGCTGCTCAGGCCTGCAGACCACCCCTCGGCCTTCCCACCCCCTACTACTTTCTTCGCTTCACTGGTAGGTGTTATCAGAAAAATCTGACTTTAAGATTCAGGCACCTACAACCTTCACCAATTCCAAAGTTCTCAATTACTAAAAATCAAGATTTTCCCTGCGGCCCTAAAACCCCATTCCCCTCTCATAAAGTTCTCTCCTCTGTGGCTGTACTTTGCATTCTTCGGTCTGTTGGTCCTGGAAGGACCTCAGCTCAACCAAAGGGCTGGGGGGTGGCGGGGACCTTTTGTGAGTTTATTTTTCGGTAGCCCAGATCAAGAATGCGGCCCCACAGCGGTTAAGCCCACTAAGCTCCCAAATACCCTCTCCTGCCTAAACAGTTTGATCATATGGGAACCAAACACTGTCTAAGAAAGAAAAGGAGAAGCTACGAGTGCCGGTCTCCACTTTCTCCCTGGAGGAGCACCGCTGAGCCATGGTGTTGGGGGGGTGGGGGTTGGGGGTTGTCACTTCCAGACCTCATTTGCAAAGCCCCCAACCTAGATCAGACATTTTGCTTTAACCCCTCGGCAGGGCTTCCCAGAGCTGGGGCCCACCGGGTCTCGGGTGGCGCCGGACGCTTTGTGGCTTGTGCGGGGTGGGGGTGGGGGGGGTCGGCCACACCACTAACAGGGTCTTGTTTTCTCAGCTGATCTAGTTCTGCGGAACAGGTGCTTGGCTGGTTCCATCTTTTTAAAAGGGGGGAGGCATGTAAAAGTCTCGCCTACCGGGGAACCCGCCCTTCGGGGAAAGCCTCGCAGGACAAGATGAAAGGTGGCTTTCCAACTTCTGCGAGGCGCGCGAAGTCTGCTGGGGGGCCGGGGGGGGGGGGGGCCGGGGTGTTCTCTGTGAGTTTGGGAAAGGCCTGACTTTCCCTAACAGTCATCTCACCGCAGCGAAACAGCGACCCCCCTCCACCCCAAGTCACCCCCCCGCTCAACACACACGTGAAGCTCAGCAAAGCGTGCCACCTGCCGGGTTCCCAGCAAACATGCCCGGAGGGAAGGATCGCCGGAAAGCACTTTGTTTAAAAAAAAAAAAAAGTAAACTCTCCCGGGTCCGAGGACAGCCCCGCCTGGCACCGGGGCTGCGGTGTGCAGAGTCGGCCCCCGGGTTCTCTTTTCCGGGGCTGAATTGGGGAAGGCGCCGCGCCAGGCGGGGCCGGAGGGGAGCGCGCGGGGCGTCCGGCCCCGCTCCCCCCGGAGCCTGCGGAGTGCCGGACCGGGCAGGGCCGGCCGGCGGGAACGCGGAGAGCCTTCGACCTGGTTCGCGCGTGGGGCCGGGGCCCGGGTGGGGTGGGCAGAGTCGGGAACTCACAGCCGCTTGTCCTCAGGCTGCAGCTGCCAGTGCATCGCCAGCGAGAAGCCGAAGAGGCTCCCGGAGTCCCCGGTTTTCTCGATCACATTGTCCTCGCGGGTGTCCAAGTTGAAGGCGGTGCCGAGCCGCGGCAGGAGCCCCACCGACAGGTAAAGCAGCCACAGCCGCCCCGCGGCCGCCATGGGCCGGCGCACCGGGAGGGGAGCGGGAAAAAAGCGCGGCCGCCCTGCGCTTCGGGCAGGATTCGGGGCTACAGCGCCGCAGCCGCTGCGGCCACCTCGGTCTCCTCTCGCCGCAGCGCCCGGCCCCACCCCCGGGACGAGTAGCGCTCTCCGCCCGGCCGCTCCCCCTCGCGGGCAGCTCCCCACCACTGAATGAGCCCGTTGTTCTCTGGAGACTCGCAGGCGTTTTATCAAGTGACGAGGACGCCGGCCCCGCCCCGGCCCTCCCCACCCCCTGGCCCCTCCTCGCGCGCCCCGCCGCCGGCACCTTTGCGGCCCGCCCGGCTGCGGTGCGACCCGGCACTGCGCCTCCGCGCCGCTCCCGCCACCCCCACAACCTGGTCGCGAAGCCGCGGGGGAGACCCGGAGGCGAGCTGTGGGCCGGGCAGTCCCAGCCTGCGGGTCCTCCTGGAGTAAAGCGCTTGAATTGTGGTTGCCGTTCGGCACAGAGCCGGAAAGGCGTTTACTACCTGTTCTAAAAACAAGTGGTGGTGATGCGCCGGCCCTGATGGCCGGGAGCCCCTGGTGCTCGCCGACCCACGTGCAAAGGCTGCGTTCATTCATTCCACAAGTGTTTATGGAGCGCTTAACGCGGGCCGGGTACTTGGGGACTGGAGCTGTATAGATTGTCCTCGGTCCTCAAGACCTAACGTCAAAAACGATAACAGCACAGATTTTAAGAGGGCTGTGCAATTGACAACGCACAGCTATTATCTCATTTCATGCTTCTAGCAATCCTATGAGGTGGGTATTTTCTTTTTGCAGATGAGAAAACTGAAGCTCAGCCTTGCCCCAGTGCCTCCAGGGATCTGCGTCCAGGTGGAAAGGAGAGTTTGTGGGGAAAGTCACACTGGTGTAGGCAACTTAAATCTTGATTTCCAGGTATTTCCAGGCTGAGAAGGTCCTCATCAGTGAAGAAGGAGTTATTTAAAGTGGCACCCAGACGCTCAGGAGCCCTTCCTTCCTGCCCCAAATTCCCAGAACTAGTTGGGAGGAGAATTTCCCTGCCTAGAGACTGCTCTGAGATCAGCGTGGGTGGCCTAAAGGCTCCAGCCTCCAGCACAAGGGGTGGGGCCTCTAGTGAGGTGTTGACCCCTGGGGTGACTTTATCCTGCAGGGATTCTTAACCTAGGAGGAGAGAGAATTCAGGTTACTCTGAATTTGGATGACAACAAAATTTACATTTTTATTTTCACTAATCCTTTAACTAATATTTAGTATTTCCTTCCTAATAGTTAGCATTGGTTTCCTTTATATTCCTATGTATTTTATTTTATGCATTTAAAAACCTTGTTCTGTAAAGGGGTCCATGGCCTTCAGCAGTCTGCCGAAAGTGCTAGCCCAAAGACTCCTGGAATGCCTTGGGGAGCCTGCCTTGATCTTACATCCCTACTTTGGAAATAGAAGCTGAGTCAATCCCAGGGAAGAGCTGGAGCTCTGAATATGCATGTGGGGAGAAGGCGGCAGGGTCACGTGCCATGTGGCCTCAAAGGGTATTTGTACCAAGGGAGCAGCCTGTACCACACAGAAAAGCCACCTGAACATGACAAGGGTCCGCAGGTGGTAACAGCTGCCAGAAGTGGGGTATGTCCCACTTCTTTCCCAATCAGTTATTGTTCGATTGTTAAGTTGTATCCAACTCTTTGGGACCCCATGTACTATAGCACACCAGGCTCCTCTGTTCTCCACTATCTCCCAGAGTTTGCTTAGATTCATGTCCGTTGCGTCAGTGATGCTATCTAACCATCGCATCTTCTTCTGCCCACTTCTCCTGCCCTCAATCTTTCCCAGCATTCCAGTCTTTTCCAGTGAGTCAGCTCTTTGCATCAGATGGCTAAAGCATTGGAGCTTCAGCTTCAGCAACAATCCTTCCAATGAATATTCATGGTTGATTTCCTTTAGGATCGACTGGTTTGATCTCCTTGCCGTCCAAGGGACTCTCAAGAGTCTTCTCCAGCACCACAATTCAAAAGCATCAATTCTTCTTCCAATCAATACCTTCAGTCAAATATAGTCAAGTTCAGTAGACAGTCTTGAAGGTCATACTGTTTTAACCTGTACGTGGTAAGATTGAGACACTGTTGCAGATTATAATCTAGCAAGCTAAGAAACACCTGCAATATGATTTTTCATGCAAACTAACCTTTCTTTTTCATGTTAAACACATACTATTCCAGAGGGACAGGTCCCAGCTATTACAACTAGAGCACAACCTCAGTGCAGGCTGGTACTCAGCAGGAGCCACTGATGGGGCTGTAATTGTTGCTGAAATACTCCTGAACTGGTAGATAAAAGCTATGCCCTGAGCTCCCCAGATTCAATCAGCCCCACCCTGGCCACTTTCCTGTGACCTGCCAACTTTCCCACAATTCAGCAACTAATAGGTTTGAGCCCTTAAGCCCTGCCTGGCGTTACAAGGGAATCTTCTAATTGGGAGTGCCTATGTCATAACAGCTGTTAACTATACCAAATATCACACCCTGCCTCCAAGAGTCATCTTGCTTCCTCCCCAAGATACATTTAGTGGATGATGTTTGAATAGCCAGAGTTAGCTAGTTGATCGCAAATATCAATTGAGCTCAAATTGTAATTTTATATAATGTTAAATTTAAATATAGTACTGTGTGCTTGGTTGCTCAGTCATGTCTGATTCTGTGATCCATGGACTGTAGCCCACCAGCCTCCTCTGTCTATGGAGTGTTCCAGGCAAGAATACTGGAGTAAATGGCCATTCCCTTCTCCAGAGATTTTCCCAACCTAGAGATCAAACCCACATCTCCTGCATCTCCTGCACTGCAGGCAGTTCTTTACCATTGAGCCACCTGGGAAGCCAAAAATATAGTGCTACTAATGAGTAATACTTGTGTAGGAAAAGTGAGGGATAAAGGAAAACAAGGATGAGAGTCTTGTTCTGGAGTGTGCCACGTGCCCATCACATATGACTTTTGCTCCTGCCTTCCACCTACCTCGGGCTGTGATGCCAAACATACTTGAAGTTGAATCAAACTTGGGCTCTTAATAATAATCCCTTTGAAGATTGTCCCCTCTTTTTGATTAACTGTAACAATCGTGTTTTGTGAATTAGTTGTCATTTCTGTGGTAAATAGAGGTAAGAGTGAAATAAGAAGTGTCTTAAAAAAATTAGGGAGACTTAGAAGTCCTTCAGGATCTGCTGAGGACACTGTCAGCCTATAGGGCCAAAAGAATGAAAGAATCAAGGAATCTAGAAATTATGAAGGAAAGATCTGAGGAGGGAGGTACCTAGTTATAAGGAAAAAGAAAGAATCTGAAAAAAGAGGAAACTTGTCTGGAACCAAAGGGAGAAAGATAGCTTGATAATAAAGGTATGCTGACCATCAGATGGCATGTGTGTATGTGTATGTGTGTGCACACACACACACACTCTTATGGATAAGAAATCCAAAGGGCACTACAAATCCAATTATGACAAAATTGTGTCATAGGCCTTTTGTGATGATACCATAGAAGAAATTTTACAAACGGAAAGCTTTAAATAAAAAAAATAGTGAAAGCAATGAACAGAGGCATTTGCTCAGTTGACAGCTTTTGAATTCTTGTATTTTACCAATACACTTTACAAAAGAAATTTTGTTGTTCTATATCCCACTTTTGGTCAGAGAAGGCAATGGCACCCCACTCCAGTACTCTTGCCTGGAAAATCCCATGGACAGAGGAGCCTGGTAGGCTGCAGTCCATGGGGTCACTAAGAGTTGGACACGACTGAGCGACTTCACTTTCGCTTTTCACTTTCATGCATTGGAGAAGGAAATGGCAACACACTCTAGTGTTCTTGCCTGGAGAATCCCAGGGACGGGGGAGCCTGATGGGCTGCCATCTATGGGGTTACACAGAGTCAGACACGACTGAAGCGACTTAGCAGCAGCAGCAGCATCCCACTTTTGGTAGAGGAGCTTGCAATAAGTTTAAACTATGGGTTACCCATGTAGAGTCTGAGGAACTCACATCATGCCTGATATATTTTCCATTTCCTGGGACCTACTTTAATCAGTTTTGCTCTCAGGTTCCCTGTTCTATTGACTTTATCATCACCAGTAGCAAGGATATCATATTTGCTGCATTTAGGCAACATGGAAACTATTAAAATATCTCTTTATTCTTCTGTGGTTGTGTTCTGTATCAACAGCTTCACATAGTCCCTGCAGCCCTTTAATGAAGGCCATTTGTCAGAGTGATTAGCACGTGGTCTGTGGAACCCAAGTCCTTCAAATCCCATCTCTGCTCCACGCCAGTCAGGTGACCTTAAACAAATCATTGAATCTCTCTCCACTTCAGCTTTCCCAGCTACGAAGTAGAGATGACAGCATCCCTTCGCCCACACAGAGTCGCCTCGCCTTCAGTTCAGTTTAGTTGCTCAGTTGTGTCCGACTCTTTGCGACCCCATGGACTGCAGCTCGCCAGGCCTCCCTGTCCATCACCAACTCCCAGAGTTTGCTCAAACTCATGTCCATCACGTTGGTGATGCCATCCAACCATCTCATCCTCTGTCGTCCCCTTCTCCTCCTGCCTTCAATCTTTCCCAGCATCAGGTCTTTTCCAGTGAGTCAGTTCTTCGCATCAGGTGGCCAAAGTATTGGAGTTTCAGCTTCAACATCAGTCCTTCCAATGAATATTCAGGACTGATTTCCTTTAGGATGGACTGATTGGATTTCCTTGCAGTCCAAGGGACTCTCAAGAGTCTTCTCCAACACCACAGTTCAAAAGCATCAATTCTTCAGTGCTCAGCTTTCTTTATAGTCCAACTCTCACATCCATACATGACTACTGGAAAAACCATAGCTTTGACTAGACAGACTTTTGTTGGTAAAGTAATGCCTTGCCTTGGGGATGAATAAAGTTAGCATGCCACAAGATCCAGTGCAGCCAAATAAATAAATAAATATTAGAAAAAGAGTGCTGTGTCCAAACCAAAACTTTCACCCATGTATGAGCTTTAAAAATCTGGCTTTTACAAGTTAGGCACTGACCCATGGTATACCTTTAGTTTTGAAAACTAGTTTATATATTTTATATTTAATATATAATTTATATATAAATATAATAAATATGCGTTTATTATATATTAATATATTTATATATTTTGTATATTATATATGAAAAATACATTTATGTTATTTATATATAAATATATAATTTATTTCTATTTAAAATATAAATTATATTTATAAATATATATATATATTGCGAACTGTTCCAAACTTGGATTTAAACTGTTCAGTGGTAGATTATTTTTTGTTTCAGAAAAAAAAAAGTTTTTCCTCAATTACTTTGTCTCTATGTATGTGTTCAGGGGTTTTCCTTCTACACTGAACCTTAATGCTTTTCATTTTGGCTTTTTTTTTTTTTGCTCTAAGTCACAGCACATTTTATGGGAGCCAGTCTGCCTTTGGTTGGGATCAAGAGAATCCAAATTGCCAGCTCTACTTTATTTTAACACCCAGATCCATTTTATTCATTTTTTCAGTTTTATTAAGATACAATTGGCATAGAACATTGTATACATTTAAGGTATACAACATAATGATTTAGTATATATATATGTTATGAAATGATCACAATGAGTTTGGTTAACATGCATCAACTTACAGAGTTACAGTTTTTTTCCTTGTGAGGAGAGCTTAAAGATTTATTATCTTAGCAACTTGCAGATATCCAATACAGTATAGTTAACTACTGTCACCATGCTGTGCCTTACAACCTCACAACATACTTATCTTATGAACTGGAAGTTTGTTTCTTTTGACCACTTTCACCCATCCCTCACCACCCACCTCTGGTAATCTTCAATCTGTTCTTTGTTTCTCCTGAGTTTTTTTTTTTTTCAGGTTCCACATATAAGTGACATCCTACAGTATTTGTGTTTGTCTGATTTATTTCTTTTTTTTTTTTATCATAAGTTGCCAACAACACTTTATTTTTTCTTTTCAACATCTTGTTCTGCGGCTTCCTTGGCCCTTTTTGCCCAGATGCCAGAGAGCCGGGCGTTGGCACGGGCCGTGCGGAGACTGGCAAATGCTTTAAAGTTCTCCTCCTCTGTGATGACTCTGGCTTTCTCCTTCTTATAGACGTTCCGTATGGGCATAATAGGTCCGGTCAGCTGAGTGGCCAGTTTGAGCTCCTCAGCAGAGCTGTCTCCCTTCTTGGGGGCTGAGGGCTTCCTGGGGAACAGGATAAGCTTGGAGCGGTACTCCTTGAGCCGCTGCACGTTGGCCTGCAGCGACTCCGTGCACTTGTTCCGCCGCCTCAGGTCCACCGAGATCCCAATGGTCCGGGCCACCTTCTTGTGGATGCCGGCCACCCTGAGCTCCTCCAGGCTGAAGCCCCTGCCGGCGCGAACCTTCGTGTGGTACCTGACCGTCGGTCATCTCACCACCGGCCGGAGAGGACAGGATGCGGGGCGCGGCGCGATGCGGCGCGCCTGGGCCCGCCGGGCCTTGCGTCTACGGATCTTGCGAGCTGGCTGGTTGAATCACGTGACCACGCGCCGCTGCCAGTCCTTGTGGAAGTGGGGCTTCAGGATCATGCCATTCCGGCTGGGCGCCATGGCTGCGGCCGAAAGGCCTCCTCTGAGGGCTCACGGCCGGGAAAGCTGATTTATTTATTTCACTTAACACAATGCCCTCAAAACCCATCCATGTTGTCTCAAACAGCAGCATTTCTTTCTTTTTTATAACTGGTTAATATTCCATTGTAATATATATACATATATGAGATATATATCACATTTTCTTTATCCATTCATCCATCAACAGACCCTTAAGTTCACCAGATCTATTTTAAAGTAAATTTAAGTTGAATGTTTCTCATTCCCTTATTAACTCATTAAATGTTGTACAGTATTTCACGTTGCCACTTTAGGTGTGATTCTTTTTTCAAATTTGTTTTAAGGGAATTTTTTTAAGCCAAGAAGCCACATTTTGCTAGCCAGCCAGAAATAAACTCAAACTTTAAATGAATCAAGTTAAATTTAAAATTGAGCTCCCAACGCTGAGGTGAAACCCCCACTGGAAAATTTGGCTTTCCATCCCTACCATCATCAGAAACAAACATGAAGCTGTGTGTATCTCATGCCACACAAATGCAGTCTTGACAGGCTGAACTTAGAGGAGACATTTTTAAAATTTTTTCTTGCTTTCTATAAAAATATCTTCACTGGGGGAAAAAAAAAAAGACAAGCTGATTCTGAGTTAGAACTTAACCCAGTGTTCTCTGGAGTGTATTAATTCAGGTCAAAGCAAGCACTCAAGAGAAGCAGCTTAGCCTCACTCACTTCCCAGGAGAGGGCCTGAAGTAGGTCCCTCTACTTCACTAGGACTCAATTCTCTAATCTGTAAAATGGCCAGAAATCTTACTTCACCATATTGTTGTAAGAATTAAATGAGATTACATGTGTGAGACATTGTGAGAGTACAATGTCTATTAAATATGGGTTGAATAGAATAGTAGCTGTGAAAATGAAGAAGAAAATATACTAGAATATAAAAAAAGAGAGGGCTTCAGTTCAGAGATACATAGGAAGAGGAGCCATGTGAATGAGGTCACGTGCACCCCACATTCACTTGATGTAAGTGGTCAGGATAAGCCATTCCTTCTTATCATAGTTTAGCAAATAATCTCTGTCATATCATAGTTTCTCAGTGCCTGAGATTTTGATGGAAGCCAGTTTGTGCTTAACACTGACTCTGGACCACTTCCATCTCTTGCCAGTCTTTGCAGGAGCAACAGTGGGTTCTAAACTTAATATTGTAAGTTTGAAAGAGAAAAAGTTCAGAGGACTTTTCTCTAGCCAACCAGGAATCCCAGTAGTAGAAAAAGATGAAAGCTGGACATTTCCAAACATATCCTTATCTTATTTCCATAATCTGATTGACCAGGGGAAGTTACTGCTAAGGATTATCAAAAGTCATAGCCAACATAAAAATCATTATTATTTTGTTTTAGCTTTATCTTATCAAACATATCTTGCTGCTAATATTAAAGCAGCTTCTACCACTTAAAACGAATCATCAGACACTTCATAGGGAAATCAGATCCTGAACTTCAAAATTTCTTCAAAATGTTTGAATCTGGAAAGCAAGCTATTTGCACACAAATAATTTAGTACTTACTACATTCAACAATACACTTGAAGGCAATGTAATACATTCTGCTCTAAGAATAAAGAACAAATACAAAAAAAGAACCATTATACGGAACGAATAACAAGGAAATGAGAAAAAGCATGCAGAAATTCGGACTACCTAACAGCCAAGAATGTTTCTATTAACAATAGCTTTGCTGTCCCAGATCACATGATCCAAACTAAGAAGCTAACCAGTCCTGCATTATACAAGGTATTTCCAGATACTCCCTGGTGAAAGACAGAAAAGTTGACTCACTGATACTTACACCACATTTCATTTTCAAAACCTGTAGAAGATCAATGCATCTCCACAAAACAAAAGGCATTGTTCTATTTCATGTCTGGAGACATCTAAGCAGGAACTTTTCCTAAGAGAGAATGTCAGGATCTCCACCAGATTAAGACTCAGGATATCCAGACTTCTAACTTCATAACTGAGACCACACCTTCATACCTTTTTTCAGCCTTGGCTGACGAATAGTCCACCGAGACCAAATTTCCTGCCTCCCAAACAAGGAATTGTAGCAGCTCATGAAACATAATCTCAATCAAAACTGTTCTCTGACAGGAAAAGACTAGCTGCTGCTGCTAAGTCGCTTCAGTCGTGTCCGACTCTGTGCGACCCCATAGATGGCAGCTCACCAGGCTCCGCCGTCCCTAGGATTCTCCAGGCAAGAATACTGGAGTGGGTTGCCATTTCCTTCTCCAGTGCATGAAAGGGAAAAGTGAAAGTGAAGTTGCTCAGCCGTGTCCAACTCTTAGTGACCCCATGGACTGTAACCTACCAGGCTCCTCTGTCCATGGGATTTTCCAGGCAAGAGTACTGGAGTGGGGTGCCATTGCTTTCTCAGAAAAGACTAGCAGTCACACCTTATCAGATAGGTTGGGGTGTCCATACATGAACACATACTTCTTATTCCTGCTGCTCATAGGAGGATGGAAGCATAGAAAGGCTAACCAGGAGAATTCGTGCTCTACCAAGTGCAATGAGCCACGGTGAATTTTTCAGCCTTGGATCCTAGTAGGAAATACAGTCTCTACCCCATTGCTCCAGAAAGAGTTTACATTCCCCAAGTAGCCAACCCAACCCTAGTTGCTGTTGGTTACAGAAACCTTCAGGTAAATGCCACATTGGTTGAGAAGGAGGTAAGACAGTATGGGAGACAGTCAGCTCTTTGATTTTGAAGGCCTATTAGAATTTCCTAATTCACACTCTGTAAATAACCAAAATTCGTACATCTATTTCTCTGAGACTTTCTTTATGTGTTGACCACAGTCATCTAGCAATGTCTTTAGGGGTTATAAACAGTTTTCAATCTGTATTTTTTAAATGATTCAAATGCAGGAAAAATAGTTTCAGGGTTATGTGTATTTTTAAAATATATTCCAAAGTTGAAATATTTTCAAATGTTAATTGAAAATTACATATATATATATACTCCAGTCATCAGCCACTTAGGATAAATGTTCAAAGAGAATAGTAGCATTAAGTAGACAACCTGTCCGTCTGCCCAGGCACTCCCTTTTCAGACTCTATCAACACTCTGCATATACCTCTCTTCTTCTTCATATTGAGTAATATTATGATTTATCTGCTTATACAACTATCTATTAAACTGTTAGTTCCTTCACAGTAGGTTCCGTGCTTTATTCATCTTTGTATCCTCAGTACCAATTTCGAAGCCTGGAACATGGAAGCTACTAAAAAATGACTGACTTATAACTCAGTTGGTAAAGAATCTGCCTACAATGCAGGAGACCTGGGTTCAGTTCCTGGGCTGGGAAGATCCCTTGGGGAAGGAAATGGCAACCCACTCCAGTATTCTTGCCTGGAGAATCCCATGGACAATGGAGTCAGGCAGGCTACAGTCCATGGGGTCCCAAGAATCAGACATGACTTAGCAACTAAACCACCACCAGGGTATCTAAGGGTTTTTACCAATCATAAATTTTATGCCAGAAGACTTCTTTGAAGTTGGAGGGGTTTTAAAGAAAGTGTGTCATACTTGTATTAGGAACTTAAAAAGGAGCATACCCAATAATGCACATTATTCAAAGGGCACATCCTCTCCACCCAGATTCCTCTAAAGATCAGTAATTCTCATGGAAATGGAAAACCTCTGCATCAAGTCAGCCACTTAACAAGGTGCCATTTTGGACTCAAGCTCTTTAATACTATAATCCTGCCAACAATTCAAAGATAGCTAGAAAAAGTGAAAGTGGATTGCCTAATCTGGAGTGGACATTCTTAGCAAAAGATTTGGGGGAGACTGGAGGGAGAGGGGAGAGGAGGAGGGTGGATTAGAGAGGAGAGCATGATGGCTGCAAATCCAGAACACCTTTGAGCAAAGAAAGCAGCCACGTTCTAAAAAGGCTAGGTTCCCAAAATTGGAAACTACATTTGTTTCACTCTTTGGTTTACTGTCCCAAAATGCTAACAATGTTATCACCTTCAGTCTACCTTGTCCTTTAGTCACCAAACAAAGGAAAGACATGATGGCACGAAGTAGGAAAGATTCAGGCGGTAGCTTTCTGTAACCTCCCCCTCCACCACCTAATCAACCCAATAGTACACAACAGTACATAACTGGGCCAGCTCTGCCCCCTGCCCTCTTCCCATGACACCTGGACATGCCTACATGGGAGGATGCTTAATGCCAGCTAGGCCTTCTCAGGAAAAGGTTTCTGAGACAAGCATGCATGGAGTATCCTAGCAGACACAGCTGAGGTTTCTGAACTTGAAGCAATGCTACAGATGTGATATTTTTTACAGTGATGAAAATTAAAATACTGAAGGAAATGGATTTCTGTTTGCATTTGTAGAGATGATATGATATGGTTTCAAGGCGCAATTATAGTTTACGTAGGATTCTGGAGACTTGGGCAGTGAGTGAGGGAATATGGTTATAGCAATAAGATGAAATACTACAAGGCAAACAATAGGAAAAGGCATCCATGTTTAAGTCCCAGTTCAATACATGTAGACTATATTGTTTTATCAGTTCTCTGTGATTTATTCAAGGTTGATAGTAAAATTGTGAGCGAAGTGCTGTCTACTTGAAATCTGTGCAGTTACTCTCAGTCATATATTTCATTGAACAGATCTCTCAGTTGTTACTGAATATTATTAAGCACTCAATGAATGCAAGGGTTTACTAAATAATAAGCACTCAGTGCATACTCAGTATGTGTGTAAGAGTTTCTTAAGAATTTTCCTTTACTTTTTCCCCCTTATTGAGTCAGGGATTTGAGAAATGAGTTATAATACTGAATTCTTTCTATATCATCACAAGAAAGTGTTTGAGGCAAACTTGAGATGACCAGAGAAATTTTTGACATTCCTCTCATTGACAGGTGGGGTCTATTTCACTTACCTTTGAATCTAAATTGGCCTCTGTCACTTTTTCAACCAATAAAAATTGGTCAAGAAAACAGATATGACATTCTGGGACTTTCCAGGCTAAAGCATAATGAACCATATAGCTCATTCATCCCTGGGACTCTTGAAACACTCATTCTTGGACCCTGAGCCACCATGTAAGAAGTCCACCTTCCATGATGTTCAGTTCAGTTCAGTTCAGTCGCTCATGTCTGACTCTTGGCGACCCCATGAATCGCAGCACGCCAGGCCTCCCTGTCCATCACCAACTCCCGGAGTCCACCCAGACCCATGTCCATTGAGTCGGTGATGCCATCCAACCATCTCATCCTCTGTTGTCCCCTTCTCCTCCTGCCCTCAATCTTTCCCAGCATCCACATCAGGTGGCCAAAGTATTTGAGTTTCAGCTTCAACATCAGTCCTTCCAATGAACACCCAGGACTGATCTCCTTTAGGATGCCCTGGTTGGATTTCCTCGCAGTCCAAGGGACTCTCAAGAGTCTTCTCCAACACCACAGTTCAAAAGCACTAATTCTTCGGCGCTCAGCTTTCTTCACCGTCCAACTCTCACATCCATACATGACCACTGGAAAAACCATAGCCTTGACTAGATGGACCTTTGTTAACAAAGTAATGTCTCTGCTTTTTAATATGCTATCTAGGTTGGTCATAACTTTCCTTCCAAGGAGTAAGCACCTTTTAATTTCATGGCTGCAATCACCATCAGCAGTGATTTTGGAGCCCAGAAAAATAAAGTCGGCCGCTGTTTCCACTGTTTCCCCATCTATTTCCCATGAAGTGATGGGACCAGATGCCATGATCTTTGTTTTCTGAATGTTGAGCTTTAAGCCAACTTTTTCACTCTCCTCTTTCACTTTCATCAAGAGGCTCTTTAGTTCTTCTTCACTTTCTGCCATAACTGCTGCTAAATCGCTTCAGTCGTGTCCGACTCTGTGCGAGCCCATAGACGGCAGCCCACCAGGCTCTCCCGTCCCTAGGATTCTCTAGGCAAGAACACTGGAGTGGATTGCCATTTCCTTCTCCAATTCTGCCTTAAGGTGGTGTCATTTGCATATCTGAGGTTATTGATATTTCTCCCGGAAATCTTGATTCCAGCTTGTGCTTCTTCCAGCCCAGCGTTTCTCATGATGTACTCTACATAGAAGTTAAATAAGCAGGGTGACAATATACAGCCTTGACGGACTCCTTTACCTATTTGGAACCAGTCTGTTGTTCCATGTCCAGTTCTAATTGTTGCTTCCTGACCTGCATACAGGTTTCTCAAGAGACAGGTCTGGTGGTCTGGTGTTCCCATCACTTAAAGAATTTTCCACAGTTTATTGTGATCCACACAGTCAAAGGCTTTGGCATAGTCAATAAAGCAGAAATAGAAGTTTTTCTGGAACTCTCTTGCTTTTTCGATGATCCATGGATGTTGGCAATTTGATCTCTGGTTCCTCTGCCTTTTCTAAAACCAGCTTGAACACCTGGAAATTCACGGTTCCCTATCTTTGCATGAAATGTTCCCTTGGTATCTCTAATTTTCTTGAAGAGATCTCTAGTCTTTCCCATTTTATTGTTTTCCTCCATTTCTCCTATGATGGAACAGTCATAAAAGAACACGAAGCAGGGCAGAGGAAGGGTAGCTCATCCCATCTGTGCCAAAGTGACACCCCTATATGAAAAACATCCAGCCACCAGCTGGAATCACCCATCCAAGCCCTACCTGAGTTCCAGACCCACAGATATTAATAAAGTGATGATTTTTTCAGGCCACTATGTTTCAGGGTGGTTTGTGATGAAGCAATAGATAATCTAAACAGATGTAGTATAAATTTCCTGTGTGGGATTCCTCTGAAGGTGGGAATTAACTTCCACTCAGCTGACCCGTCCTCTGCCATCTTTCTCAGTGGAAGCAAGTCCACAGTGCCAGAATGTGGTTGACTAACCTGTTGAGTCATGCGCTTAGAGAAATGAGATCAGTTATAGTTGCTGAAAAGGTGATTAGAAGGAATTTGGGAGTGATGATTTCATAGCTCCATGACTAATTCCCAATCACTCAATAATAGGTCCAAAGCATTTGCAAATACAGTAGGCTTTCTATGGTTCTCACAGCCTCTAGTATGGGGAGAAGGGAAGAACAAAAAGCAGCTGTGTCTGCCATTGTGTGGTCGGAGACAGCTTCCACTGATCCAGATGATGCTCCCTGACCCACTTCATCTTAAAGAGTCTTTTACAGTTCCCATCAGCATTATATATATCCATCACCAAAATGAATTTGCAAATGGCAGCAGAGACTTTCTGTTAAGCAGGAGGGCAAATTGCAGAGTGTCATTCCAACACCAAGTAGAACAGTCTCAGCACAAAGGAGGGCTCCTAGAAACTTAAAAGCTCTCCCACCAAGGTCTCTCAGCCTCCCTCTTCATTAAAGGCTTTGTTTTTTCTCTCTCTCTCCAGCTCTAATTTCATTTTGTGAAAAGGTTCACTGCCTTATGTGCCATGAGCAGACAAGCTTATCGAATGAACTGTAAATCTAATCAGTTTGGCATCGGGGGTTTCATGGGAGCCATGTAAACAATAGCTGGAGTTGTGTTAAGCTTCAGTGACTCCAACTGATTCCCAGTTTGGTTCATTTGTGCAGAACAGTTGGAGATACAAAGCCAAGCCCATTAATTTCCAGAGAGCAGTTCTAACAGAGGAATGAGCTGTCAGTCCCCAGGAGGTTTTCAATCCAGGTCTAACTACAGGATTTTATTTAGGGCATAAGGTATGTCTTTGACTGATTCAATTTCTTTCCATTTCCTCAGTATTCTATATTTCTAAGAAGATCCTGGCAATTCTTATAGAAACTGGAATCCTGTGGAGAAATGAGCAGAGAAGTTCTCCAAGTTCCTCTGGCCCCTCAGAATGGTGATCAAAGTGGAGTCCTGAATCTCCATCCATGAGTGTTCTTAATGTGGTGGTTACCTCTGAAAAATGGACTTAATTAGTGTCAGCAACCAATTCAGTTCTATTTCTCATCTGTATACTTTGACAGCAACACATTTGTTCTGTAATGTGCATTACATTCTCACGATTGTAAAGTTTATGTAGTTACAGGGCCGAAGTCACACCAGTTTTCAATCTGCTAAATGGTATGTGCTTCATTTCCAGATGGAAAAATGAATATTCACCACAGCTCCATCAGGAATGCCAATTTCCCATCACTCCCCAGCGCTGGGCAACGCAGTTTAAGCACTGTGTTAATTTAAGACATTTTCTGCTCCTCCAAGCCTTGTATTTACATACTAGCTGAAAGTGCAATGGAAATGAATGGGAAGAAATTGTCTCATCCCCATTTTTCTGTGAGAAGGAGAAAAACACTTATGCTTGAAACAAGCAGATGTGAAAACACTTCTCACTAATCAAAATGTTTACCGTGAGGTTAGAAGAGGCTCCCTGTTTAGAAGCAGTGAACCTGGTATGTGTATTTAACAGGATGAGTGTATTTCCTGTGACAGAACCTTGGAGCAGAACTTGTGCAGCTTAGCTCAAGATTAACACGAGCAATACAGCATTTCTTTGCTTATTAGGCTTCTCACAGTTCATGAACTTGGATTCAAGAGTGACCCTTGTGTCTATTTCAGTGTAGACTTTCACACCAATATACTCTCAGCTTCAAGTTACTATACCCAGAGGTAATACGGTGCAGGGCCCGGGGGGGGGGGGGTGTCGGTGCAGGGGGGCGGGGAGGGGAATGCAAAGAGCAGTGTCTCTATAGGATTCAAAGAATTACTTTTGTAAAACACTTCATATTAAAATAAGGAAACTTTAATAGGAATAAATTGCATACCTACTGTTGTGGAAGGCAACAAAACATCATGCAATTGCTCACAATTTGATCCCAGGCATTTGAAAAGATTCATAACAGAAAATTCATGAAATAATGTGTATGAAGATGACAGATGATTCCATAAAAAGCTTTGCATAACCAATCAGTCTAATTTCTTTCTATAATAAAATTACAGGCTCATAAACTAGTAGAAAGTGACAAGAAGTCTATGTGCATTTTCTTAAGACCACCAGAGTTGTAAAATTCACAGACTCCCACTTAAAACTAATGTAAGGTACACAATTAGTATTCAACAAAGTTTGTGGAACTAGTTGTGACACTAATAACTAACCTTCATGGGGTGTTTGCCCTGTAGTAGGTGCCATTTCCAGCAAACATTTTCATTGATTCTTTCATTTAATCTTTGCAAAACCCTGTATCATTAACATCCTCAGTAATCCCGTTTAATACATGAGAAAAGTCACGAGCAGCAGGTTTACGTAAGTCCCCCAGGTTACACAAATCAGAAGTGTTGGAGCCAGATTGTGATCCCAGGTGGGCTGACTCCAAAGCCAGCATGCATGACCCACGTGCTCGGCCAGTAACATGACTGTTTATCAACCCAGAAAAAGTGTTATCTTCTGATTTTATTTTTGTCTGAATTAGAGTAGGGGCTTACAGATTGAACTCAGAAGGTTGTAGTGTTCAGTGGAACAGTGTCCACCTGTGATGGTGTGGAGAATGTCTCACGGGGTTCATTCTTAGAATCTATTTCATTGGATATCAGTATTTGGTAGAAAAAACTTAGAATATATGCCCTCAATTTCTATATGATAATAACTTTAGTGAAATTAATATCAGGGAAAACAATAGAAATTCAAACTAACTCTCAGAAAATGAGGGAAGTAGTTCTATAAGAACCATTCAGTTTAGATGTGCCAGATGTGCCAAGATGTTTATCAGTCACAGTGCCAAATCATCTACTCCCCACTGTGCTCCTTGAATTACCAGCTCCCATGCCCAGCACAGATGACTGGACATGGATGAGCACCTGATCCAGGGTGTCAGGTCACCCTTGGGTCACAGTGAGTCCACAGGCTGGAGTGAAAAGATGAGCTGGGCTTATCAGATTCCCACTCCTGGGAATTTGCTTTGGAATACAGAATGATCCAGTGGCAACAGTCACTGAAGGTGAAAAGTTGTGATATAGGGAAAGAAAGGACCACTGTGGCCATGTCATGGGCAAGTCAAAGATGCTTGCACGTGGAAGCAGACTCTCTGAGTGAGCATGGCAAGGCAGTCAGTTTAGAGGGGAGAATGAGGCAGAAATAGAAGGGAGAGAGGATGTTTACATGGATGAACATGAGAAGCAGACAAGATAGTGACTGTGCTTTGAGCTGCTGTACTTTCTGGTGGCTCTCAGGCTCCACTGCGGTCTGCAGGTACTTGGACACACCCCATGGACTTACATAACTCAAGATAGTGTTTGTTCCTTGCAAACAGAAAAACCTAATCTGAAAAGCACATGGGTGAAAAGTAGTTTGTTTTTAGACAAAATCCTTCTACTTTAAACTAGATTAGGGAAATATTGAGAAGAAAAATTATGCATAATTAAGTATAATTTACCTTTGTGAAACCTTGTGTTTAAAAATCCAATGATTAGGTCTAAATGAAAAGGAATGTGTCACATAAATTGTGACTTTGAAAGAGGTAGGTTTACAAAAAAACTTTTTGCTTTATTTTAATCAAATTTTACTTAGTATACATGGTCATTTTAGCACCCTTTAAGAAAAGAAAGAGATACAGAGATCCTAGCAAGGGTTCCAAGAATAAATAAAATTATTAAAACATGACTTACAAGAGAAGTAACAAGAAATTGGGGATATTTGGCTTAGAGAAAAGAAAGCTAAGAGTGACTTTTTATTGTTTTAAGGAATATGGAAGGTTTTCAGTCAGTTATGTCTTGTACTCACAGAAACAGAAATGACCTTCAGTCAAAGCTTTTCTAATGAACACAAGGGAAGAGTCTGTTGGCCAGTTACAGAAGAAGGCCAAGGACTGTCTAGTCCTAGAGATGTTCAATAAGAAGTTTAGAAAATACCTGGAAGTCATGGATGGTTGACAAATAGAGCTCAGCAGCATCTTTGAATCTGAGCTGCCAACAGAAACACACAATGCCTATCCATGAGTACCATGGGAAGCCGTGAGTCAGATAAGAAGGAAGAAATAGAGAGTATAGAAGAAAAATAGACCAAGAAGAAGGAATAAATATGAATGTACATCTGAGGAGTGGTCAAGTTAGCATTCACCTATCAGATACTTCTGAAGGCCACTCTGACCTCTGTTATTTTGTACAATATAGAGTGTAATAGGGTTGTCATCATCAAATGCCATGCTTGTTTAGAAGTGACCCAAGTTGAGCGTAACAA
Source organism: Okapia johnstoni (assembly GCA_024291935.2). NCBI lineage: Eukaryota > Metazoa > Chordata > Mammalia > Artiodactyla > Giraffidae > Okapia > Okapia johnstoni. Next base: position 126,937,068 of record CM044308.1, on the reverse strand, counting down.
ATAGAATAGCCAAGAGTTTCAGTCACTCACTCTGAATGCAGTATCCCTCCCCCACTCTCCACAAGAGCTCCTTGGGGACAGCTCAAACACCACAAGGAACAGGCCGAGACTGATTCACCAACTCACTTCAGGAACCCACCTGAGAGTGGCCCCCACCAGGGTGGGAATGCCTTGGCTAGAAGGATATCAATTATGGCGCCACCTTGCCCTGACTGTGCTACATACATCCCTATTCTTGGAGCTTGAAGGAAAATGGGAGATGTAGTCCCTATTGCTAAGAAACGGTGCTGTTGAAGAGAGACATGAAGGCAGCCTTGTCTCCAAGCTGGAGTATGGAGGGCTACATCCTAATCTCAAATCCGTGTGTATCGCATGAGAAACCTTGAGCACACCACTGCTCTCAGTTCTCCCACTGCACTCCTACAAAGCAGGTTAGACTGACTTTCCTCTGACTGACATGACATCCTACGTAGGACACATAACAGACATATCTGACTGAGTTGCTGTGTTTTGTTAAAGTTGGGTTTAGGGACTTCCCTGGTGGTCCAGTGGTTAGGAATGCGCCTGCCAATGCAGGAGACACAGGTTCAACTCCTAGTCCCCCAAGATCACACCTGCTGTGGAGCAACTAAGCCAATGCAATACAACTGCTGAGCCCTTATGCCCTAGAGCCCATGAGCCACAACTACTGAGCCCATGTGCCTAAAACCTGTACTCTGCAACAACATAAACCACCGTAATGAGAACTCACACAACAATGAAGAGTAGCCCCTGCTTGCCACAACTAGAGAAAAGCCTGCACAGCAGCAAAGACCCAACACAGCCCCCTCCCCCCCAAAAAAGTTGGGCTTAAAATAAAAAAGGATGAGAGAGGAACTATGTGGTACTCACTACTCAGAATTCTTGGTTTATGGACCACTCTGGAGGCCATAAAGTTTTTATGCAAAAATAGACCTTGGGCGGCATGTAAAATTCAATCTACTCGTGTGTGGAGCTGAGAAAACTGAGGCCCGTAAAGGATTAGGGGCAGCAGAGAATGGGATCAGGAGTCCCCCAAATCTCACCGAGTATTTTTCCCAGCAGACCAGATCAGTGACATGTTCTTTTTCTCAAAAACAGCCCAACACACTAGAATTCAGCAGGTTGTGTAGCAGAACAAAACAATGGAGGTTCTATTTGCCCAGAAATCCTAAAGTAGTAGAGGCTGAGGAGATTCTGGGACTATGTCCTGACATCATGTTCCACTGGGGCTGGGTCCTGTCTACTTTCAACAGAACATGGTGACCGCCAGTCACTGCCACCCAGGATCCACACAAGGGCTTGCAGTTTTCCTGGCTTCATACTACTTCTAATCCAGAGGTTTAGATCAGAAAAACACTGAGTGAAAGCAACCCTCCTGTTCACAGAAGAGACTCTACCCTGGAATATATCAGTTCCTCCTAAAGTCAATCAATTCAGATCAACTTACTCCAATATGCCTTGAATCATACTTGTTCCTGGCACGAGTGTGAAGCCAGTTTAATTTTTCACAACTGAATGAAGTTACGCCAAATAAAAACAATGTTTTTAAAAAGTTAAAATATGAGTCATTATTAAACAAAGACACTTAGACAATAGAAATGTAAGAAACAGAAAGTGACATTTTCCACCCTGTCCAATACCGCTCCCCTGAGACAGTCATTGTTAACAGTTTGGTTTACATCCTCCCTTTTAGACATGTAGGAACATGTTTATAAATATTTGGCTTTCAAACTTTGACTAACTTAAGAAGCTCCTTATTAAAGATCATAGGTCAAATCCCTCTTATTAATGTATGAAGCCTACTGTGGGGATACTAAAGACAAACAAAATAACGTAATATGGAAGAGGGCAACCTGCCTTGCTGGGACAAGCTTCAGAAGGATACCCCAAAAATGAAAATAAGTCAAATCTGGTAATTTAAAAATAGGACTGCGGTTCCTATTAGAATTAAGAATAAGAACTGTGGAACTGAAATTATTTTCTAATACTATTCTCCTGAATTGCAGATAGGTTTCTACAGAAGAAAGCTCTATTTTATACTAAATGGTATCTTCTTTAACACTCGTTGGGAATCGACTTGGCACAGTCTCTCTGATGTTCTATGTTCTCTGCTGATTTCTTTTGGTTAAAAGAGTATCTATGGCTAGGGTGACTCCCAAGTGGCAAGAATGGTAAAGAAGAACCCACCTGCCAATGCAGGAGATGTGAGAGACGTGGGTTCAATCCCTGGGTCGGGAAGATCCCCTGGAGGAAGGCAACCCACTCCAGGATTCTTGCCTGGAGAATCCCATAGACAGGAGCCTGGCAGGCTACAGTTCATGGGGTTGCAAAGAGTCAGACATGACTAAGTGACTGAGGACACAACAATAAACATTATGGGAATCGTCACCAACTTACCCTCAAATGATTCAGAAAAAAAAATAATATGTATATGAAGATGGAGAGAGAGATTTCGAGAGAGAGAAGCAATGATAAAGCAAATGGGCAAAATTTTAGCACGCATGGCTAGGGTGATGCTACCCTGCTATCTGGAGAGGCAGTTATAACTTGGTCTCATTTGAAGGAACATTCTCTCCAGTCTGACTGTAAGGCAAGTTCACGCCCAAATACCCAAGGGTTGTGCCTATACACGCTGTGATTGAGGCAACATAACCTCAGGTGCTATTTATCTGAAGGGCTCCCAAGCTGCTGAGCTCCTGGCAGCTGCTCAAGAAGGAACGTCTGTGCTTGGGAAGGACTAGTAGCTCCTGTTAAACTCAGGACCTGTAACTAGGTCTCAGACAAATGATTAGTTTTCATTCAGTCCCTTGTAACTGAATAGCACACAAGAGCATGAGACCCAAGGAGTGTGTATTTAGCACAAGCACTAGATGAGGCTCTGTGCACTGTGGTTTAAGATACCAATGAGTCCTTTCTGGGCAGAAGGAGATGGGTACAGCTTAAGTGACTGTCAGCGCCTGCCAAGGCTGAGCAATTTGTGTGATTACCCTTTGTTTTTCCTCTCAATTTGGACACAACTCTGACCTCTAATCTAAATTTCACCACGATGGTCTCTGTGGCCCTGCAGTGCTGTTCGCTGCCTGACTTTCTTCATCTGCAGAATAGAGTTCTCAGTGCCCATCTCCAAAGGAGGAACAGCTGGTTCAAGCCCAAGGTGGGTGTTGAAAATATGGATCAATGGTCACAGAATCTCATTAAGGCAATCACAAAAGATTGCCCAATGCCTTCTGTTATCCTGGATTAAAAAAAAAAAATCAATTACAACTTGAAATACGTTCGGGCAATATTTCTCAAACTGAAATTTACAAGTTCTGAAAAAATTTTTTGATTTGGGGTTTTTCTTAAGATTATGATCTAAGAAAAATAATATAAGAATGTTCTGCACTATTGGGATGACCACCTTGTAATCAAATACTGTCTAGAGTTCAACATCTGCATTTGTGCCTCCAAGAGACCCAGCACTAAACAGAGCTATATACAACACTGTGCACACATTATATACAAGGCAATGGACTAAACTGATTGGGCAACCAATATAAGGATCAATGGATAGAATCCCAATTGTAAAAACTAAAAAGAACATTTTTGTCAAGTTCTCCCTAAAATTTTATTGGCATTTTTCATTAGGAATGTGTTAGTAATCAAAGCTTAACTGAGGAGACTGACTTATTAATAATATTGTGTCTTTAGTGGTAGAAATCTAGAACATGTTTCTCCATGTATTCAAATCCTCCTTTCCGTATGTCAAAAGGAAATAGTTTTTTTTTCCTAAATATAAGTCTAGAATATTTCTATTCTCATGTATTATATATTTTGTGTATGTCTGTCTTATTGTGAATGGGATCTGTTTTTTTATTACATTTTCCATTAATTGCCTGCATACATATTGATCTGCATAATTATTTATAGCTGATTCCCCTAAATGCTTATTAGTTCTGATAATTGAGTAATCCTAAATCATTTCACCCAAATGCCCTGAATGGCAGATACCATTTTAATTGATGTTATTAACTGAAAAATTTTAAAATCTCTTATCCTATCTTCACTTTCATTTGATTCCTTAATATTGTATCTGTTGTAATATACAATTTGGAGACACAATTTTATTATAAGATTTATTTTCTAGGATGACATGTCCTTCATATTTCCCAGTATGTTCATTCCAATTTGACAAACATAGGTTTTCAGTTGCTTCCCTTGCTTTTTAGACAGTCTTCTGAATTATTTATTTTGGCCATGCCATGCAGCTTACAGGATCTTAGTTCCCTGACCAGGGACTGAACCTGAGCCATAGAAGTGAAGTGCTGAGTCCTAACCACTGGCCCACCAGGGAAATTCTAAGATAATCTTCTAATTTTTAAATTAGAATTATTTCATCTCCTTTTAAATATGTAAGTCTCATAAGATATTTTATTGTAAACCAGCAATGTAACAGGTTCTAAATATTTATGCTATACTTTCTTTAGTCAGATGCCTTGTATTAAATTAACTGATAACATTGAATAATAACACATTGTTTCTGATTACCAAACAGTGACAGGTCAGAAGCAAAAATCTGGTTGCTATCGGTTGCCCCTGTGCCATGTCAAACTCTGGTTTCAAGCAGCAGAATTTGGCATTTTCGTTCCGTTCACTCACTGCCTTGGCCCAAGGAAATGACTTGGATGAGTGCCCTTCTTTTTTATTCAGAGATGCCATAGATTAATTGTAAAGACTTCCTTTCATCTACATAACAGAATGGGTTCAGATAGCCTTTTAAGCTATTATCTGCAGTTTGGAACTTTGTGCTGGAAAGTCAGCAGTTATACAAAAGCGGTCTGTTAGAAACACTGAACAATGAGAGTTTGACATTTTTCTCCTTCTGCCTCCAGAAAAGAACCAAAGCAGCTATTTGATTACATTTATGTATTTCATAAAAGAATGTGGGGATATATTCATATGCCAGCAAACCTCATGGAAATGACAAAACTGTGCAGCTTGTTTAAGGGGACACTCTCATTAATACCTCACTCCCATTGAGCTGGTGGAAGGAGAGTGGCAGCAAATTATTCCATGTGCTCTACTAAGCACCCAAACTGTGTGCTTTCTTAAATGTAAGAAAAATAAGAAGCCATGCAGAATCTAGGATGAACTCAGCCTTACATTGTAAGGGAGAAGAGTGAGGGAGGGAGAGAATAGTAAACAGTGTGCAACACACTTAGGATTTTGGCTGAAATAAAGCAATGTGTGCAAATACTTTAAACAGAAATTAAACCAAAAAAAATTTCTTTGGCCCTTCTTTGTAAGTACTTCTTGGTTACATCAGTTGTTTTTCCTCTCTTGACTTCACTGATTTTGTGTGAGCCTGTATGTGTGCACATTCTTTGAATATAAATTGCTTTAATTAAAAACCACCTGAGCCAGAGAGCTCAGCTTAACAGGGTGAAGATTTAGCAGAAGGGCTTTCACATCCCAATTGCCCTTCCAAAATAGCTGAGATTTTCCAGGACAATCTCTTCTTTGAACCTAACATGAAAACACATTAGAGCTCTTTTTGGAACAAAGAAATATACATAGGAAATAAAGACATTGTTTTTATCAAATTCTCTTCTTTTACTCTGACGTATGCTGGCTAAGAAAGAAAGTGTCTCCTTCCCAAGAGGAAAGTGGATCGAGTCTGTTTTCTCCATATCTAATCCTGCTCTCCGTGGTGAGTATTATAAAAATGCAGAACCGAGGTTTCCCATCTTCTCTTCCCTGGAGTTTCATCCCGGTCTCCCTTCATTTATCCAGCACAGGCTGTGAGCCCACAGCTACTGACCCAGTGTGAATCACGGGCTGGGTAACCAGGGCTGGGTCTGAGCCCCTTTATCTGGACCCTTCTGACACATTATTTATCATATTTATGTAAGCTAGTTCAGCCTCACTCTGGGACAAGGAAGAGTTTTTGGCTGTCAGAGACTGGGCTGCTCAGAACACAGAAAACAACAAACCCATCTTTCCTCCACCACATCGCACCCCAAAGGCCGCCAGGCTAAGACCAATTCAGGGTAAACTCATCATTCCGTCTATACCATGTCCTCTGACATACATGGTATGTTTGTGGTGGCCCTCAAGCTTGCTGCTGCATAAAGCCAAGAGGTCAACTTCTTCCAGCTCTTTCAGAGCTCATTCATGGCCCCCAAACAATCCCTCTCTACCCACAGACCCAACTGTAGGTTTGCAGAGACGAGGTCCTTACTGCATTTCATTGCCTCTGAAGTCTTTCCAGTACCTCTTTTTGGGGGTCTCTCTAGCTTCTGCTCCCTTTGGGTCCTCTACTTGCAAACCAGTTCTTGTTCTCCTTCTACCCACGTGGACTTGATCCCACCCCACTTTCAGTTTTGGATACAAACTCCAGTCCGTTTACATCCAGTACCAGCCTGAGGTCTTGGAATCCAGTTCAAAGACTTAAGTCCCATCTGCAAGATGCCTAAAAAAGACACATTTCAGGACATGGGATGCACAGAATGTCCAGATTGTGCTCACTGTGTCTCAGAGTTTGTTGTCATCATATCAAGAGGAACCGAAGTCTAGTCATGCTACTCAACAGCCTGGTATCTGAGAGCATCTAAGGAACATCCAAACCAAGTGCTGACAAAAATCACATGGTTCACTTCATATGAAACTAGCCAAGCACTTCAGTAGATATAAAAACAAAAGGATATGTAACAAACTGCCACTTTGGAACTTTTTAGAGTTTAAAATATTTTTTCTACACTTATTTAGCACCTATTATATATGGCAGGTGGCAGACTCAGTGGCAGATAACAAATTTGAATGAAGACATAGTTGGTTAGCCCAGGAACTTTACAATGTCTCAGGGGAAAGGAGATGCATAAACCAATAGCAGTGATGCTATAACAAGTGTGAGCCCTGAGGACAGTGGGGACCCAAGGTAGAGCTTAAGAGACCCTTAGTGGAGGGGTTAGGTCATTCTCCAGAAATTTATCAAAGGGCCTAGTTTGTCCCCAACGCTAGGAATAGAGTTAAAAGACGGTCCCGGTTTTCAAGTTGCTCACTATCTACCAGGAGAGCAAGATAAATAGATGAATACAGAACAGCATAATACACAACATAATAGGGGGATCCAAGATATATAACTGACCAATCCAAACGGACTCCAGTCACAAACTATTGGCTCCATAAATGGCTATACCAGCTGATGAGGAGAGAACTTTGTCCCTAGCCCAGTCTGGATGGACAGGGGGCTCCCTGAAGGAAGTGATGCCTTCTTAGACACTTGAAGGACAAGTAGAAATTAGCCAGGCAAGGTCATTTCAGGCAGAGATGACAGCACGAATGCTTGGCAGAGTGAGAGCACGCTGCATATCCAGGCGGAAGGGCGTAACTTCACCACACAGCCTCGGTGAGCATCCCTGGGGGCTTATCAGAAGCAGGCTCTGTGAAATGAGACAGAAACCATCTAGAAGACATCAGAAGTGACATTTGAAGATAATCAGGACTGGAAACAAAACACACACAAGTGGTACTGCTGTTTATAACCAGAAGCCCAAGATACACCCTGGATAATGAAGACCAACCCTGAGCTGAGGACTAAAAGGGGGAGATATTGGTAAATAAAGGGAAGCAGACCAAGGATGGAGAGTGGGAAACAAGAAAACAGCCTACCTCAGGAAAGGCCTGAAAACAGTTACCAAAGGAAACAAAAAAAAAGGTAAAGACCAATCCATAAAAAGGATCCAATTATAATTGAATTCACAACTTAATTAAAGATAAGATAATAAGACTGAATGCAAACATGGAAAAATAAATGGAAAATGAGTATACCCAGTGTAACAATTGTAGCAAGCATCTGTTGCTTCTGCCAGCCCAGACTTATCCCCATTGCCTCCCAGGCCATGCAGTTCAAGTGGACCTGATTGCCTGGCCCACCCTTAGCCATAGACGTGGGAATATGACCCAAGCCTGTCCAAGGTAGCCCATCCCTTGAGCCCCAGGGATGGGTTCTCTGGTGAGCATGTGATCTAGGCTCAGCCAGGCAGTCTCTGCTGGCACTTTCCTGGTGGAGCTCAAGGGAAGGAGCTCTTCCTCACTAGAAGTTGAAAGCAGGTTGCACGTGAAACTTGAGATGCTGAAAACCATCTTCATCAGTGAGAGATGGGGTTTTAATTACATCATTTCAGACTCTGCACCCCTGTTATTTGTACTAATTACCGTTTTAGCTAATTTCAACCAGAGTCTGTTGCTTGCAACTGAAAAGTTCCTGATTAACTCAAAAAAATTTTCAGTCGCTAAAATGATGGTCTTCAGTGACAGGCATTCTGGACAGTTTCTAAGAACATCCCTAAATGGCTAGATCCTACATATACTGAACTCTACCAAATGGCAATACTGTAATTGAGAGCCAGAGAGAGCATTCACAGAAAGCATTCAGTTCTGATTTATCATAGAATTTCTGGAACCAATTTATACAAAATTTACTCAAAAATTTCTGAGTCAGAAACATGGCCTAAATTTTTTTTTTCCCAGTTCAGGATGGCAGAGTAGAAGGATGTGCGCTCATCTGCTCCTGCGAGAACACCAAAATTGCAACTAGCTGTTGAACAACCATCAACAGGAGAACACTGGAACCCACCAAAATAGGTACCACACGTCCAAAGACAAAGAAGCTGCAGAGAGACAGTAGGAGGGGCACAATCACGATAAAATCAAATCCCATACCCATCGGATGGGTGACCTATAAACTGGAGAACAATAATACAAATACAGAAACACGGCCAATTGATGCCTTCACTCCACAAACACTTATTGAGCAGGTCCAGGGCCAGCACTGTGCTGGGTGCTGGGAGGAAACAGCATCCACACATAGAGAGACACACAGTCTAGAGAGACAGACATGTGAACACGAGCAGTCAGAGCTGTCATTTAGGGAAAACAAAGTGCTGTGGGAGCTCAAAGGAAGAAGCAAACAGCTTCCTTCCCTCCGAAATAAAGACAACCCTTCCGTTTCAGTGGAGAATAGATCACAGACATGCTCAACTACCACATTCACTTGAAACGTGTTAGTTATGGCTCAGGCTTTGAGATGCTTCCACACTCAAGTGGAAGAAGGAGAAACTGTACTTGCCGAGTTCCCACCCTGCGCCAGGCATGGTTATACCTCTGTGTTAACTCAGGTGACAAGGTGCTCTGTGACATGATTGAAGTACCAGGGCCTTGACGTGCTCTGAGATCCTCAAGAAAACAGTTCAACAGCTAACAGCTAACCAGTCTGACAGTCCTGGTGATTTAAATACTACTGACTCAGCCAAAATGTAAGGAGGGTGGGGGGGGCAAAGAAGCCAGTAATTAAGGCAACTATAATTTTAATGCAAAAAAAAAATCCAGAATAAACAAAATATCCACATTTTAAATAAAGATGAGATCAGACCCTGCACTTGAATGACTCAGCCTCACTCACCTCCCTCTAACTCCAGCCTTGCTCCGGAGATGGGGGTTCTGTGCATGTTGTAAGCTTCGTCATCTCCTGTGTGTCTTCCTGTCCCAAATAGCAAAATTGTCCTCAAAAAGGGTGTGACTCATGTGCCCATATTTGGGGACAACAGGATCATGTGAAGTCAGAAACTGCACCTACGCTCTATGCCTCTATGGAGAGAGGGAAGAAGGAAGGGAGCTTCCCCCTGCGCCTATGGGGGCTGGCACAGAGGGTGGAGCCCAGTCTCACTACTGAGATAAGGAGAAGGCTTGGGTGGAGGGTGAGGAGACTGTGTGTCCTGTGAGAAGACCTCGCTCACCAGGATTATTAAAAACAACACCAGGGACTTCCCTGGTGGTCCAGTGGCTGGGAATCTGCCTTGCAATGCAGGGGACATGGGTTCCATACCTGGTCAGGAAACTGGGATCCCGCGCGCGCGCGTGTGTGTGTGTGTGTGTGTGTTAGTCTCTCAGTCAGGTCCAACTCTTTGTGACCCCATGGACTGTAGCCTGCCAGGCTCCTCTGTCCATGGAATTCTCCAAGCAAGAGTACTGGAGTGGGTTGCTATTTCCTTCTCCAGCGGATCTTTCTGACCCAGGGATTGAACCCAGGTCTCCTGCATTGCAGGTGGAGTCTTTACCATCTGAGCCACCAGGGGCTCTCACATGCTTTGGGACAAGTAAGCCCTGGCGCCACAATGAAAGATTCCTGCATGACCCAATAAAGGCCCAGGATGCTGCAACTAAGGCCTGATGCAGCCAAATAAATAAATAAAATTTTTTTAAAATAAGTAAAAATAAAAACAACACTAGACCCTCTTGAGCGGTGATGACCCTCTCTAGTTTCCTGATGGGATTAGCCGAAACCTCTCAGGAGTTTTGAAGACACCAGTAAGTAATGAAACTCCCCAGTTCCCTCCATTTCTCCTCTCTCCTCAGTACTTTACTCCAGCCCCATTTTCTAGGAGCCTTTGGGGCCAAGAACGCCATCAACACAATTGTCCTCACCAGGTTCCATGCAAAGCAAAGGGAATGAGGCAGAACAGAGGATGAGATGGTTGGATGGCATCACTGACTCAATGAACATGAATTTGAGCAAACTTTGGGATATAGTAAAGCCTGGTGTGCTACAGTTCATGGGGTCACGAAGAGTAAGACGTGACTTAGCGACTGAACAACAATAAGCTACCAACTTGGAGGTCCCTGGAGAGAGACTGGGCCCTGAGATCTAGGCAAATTCTTCTCCTAAACCATCCATTTTTTTTTTCATCTACAAATTGAAGATAATATTTGTTGCCTTGCTATATCGAAGTGTTCCTAAAGAAAAAAGGGCTACAAAACAGAAAGTGCTTCAGATAAAAGAAATTATTCTGTATATTTAGCTACAGAATTTTCCAAAAGTTATTTTTAACTTGCTTTTAATAAAACATAAGGGTGGGGAAGTTCTTGGCATTAGCTGTGATTTGTACTGAATGGGGAAGCATGACACTTCATTATCCACAATAAAGTAACCAAAATAGCTGACATTTATGTGCCACACATCGTAGTAGGTTTGTGTATATGATCTCATTTAAAGGTAAGGTTTTTTTTTAATAATGGAGTTCAAAGAAAACTAAAGGGAATTTATGTATCTTCTGTTTATTAAGAGACTCATTCATTCATTTGACAAAAACTTATGAATGGATAAAAGAACATACAATCTCTTTACATCTAACATGTTTAAGGCCTCATGGGATTTCAGTTATCTTAAAAGATTTTGGAGTCATCTATGAAAAAAACAATTTAACCAATAGTTGGATTATACTGACATCAAAAGTTATCTCAGGCTCTGAACTCAAGAGTCAAATGTTATTTCCCCTACTGATACCTTAAAACCCCATGCAGTTTTTGATATTTTGACTTTTGACTTTTGATGGTCTCCTCTCTTCCTGGAAATCATCATAATGCCCTTATATAGTTCATGCAAAGCAGCCATTCAAAAACATTTTGTTAACACCTGCTGTGTTCTAAGAACCTTGTGTTGCTAGTTGCTGAATCAATGGGAATAAATATAGCCCAGCTCTCGCCTATGAAGAGATCATTGTTAAATGAAGACACACACAACAACTGGGCTTCCCAGGTGGCTCAGTGCTAAAGAATCCATCTGCCAATGCAGGAGAAGTAGGTTGGATCCCTGAGTCAGGAAGATCACCTGGAGAAGGAAATGGCAACCCACTCCTGTATTCTTGCCTGGGAAATCCCATGAACAGAGGAGCCTGGCAGGTTACAGTCCATGGGGTCACAAAAGAGCCGGACACATCTTAGCGACTAAACAGCACCACCACAAACAATTACAATTCCTTCTGATATGTGGCGAAAGAGAGGAACACACAAAATGGGCATGAAGGATCCAAACCACAGATTCTGAATTCTTCACATTCTAGGGAAAAGAGTACAAAACTCACTTTGTAACACCGAATGATGTTTTCAGGTGATCAAGAGAAAGATCTACAACCAAGTGAGAAAAAAACTGAAGTTGGTGCTCGGAAACCTCATCAGGAAGTGTGGATTAACACACTCTTGAGAGATGTCCCTCTCACCCCAGCATGCAAGGCTTTTGGAGTCAGATGGTGAGATCAATCATTGAAGCATCGGATTTCGGAGCCAGCTGGGAAGAACTGGCTGGACTCCAGCTCTATGGAATGGCCTGGGAGGGGCAGGCCTCTGGAAGGCATCCTGCACTGTTTGCTTAAAGCCCTCACAGCATGTGCTGCGGGCAGCAGCTGACCCATCTAGGACATCCCCGCCCCCGTGCCTTTCCCAGGTGTTCTGGTAAAAACTGGGGAAAGGAGAAGGGAGAGAGAAACAGAGCACAGAGGAAACTCTCAAATGACTTAGAAAATGAACTCTCTAGCTCACTAAGCCACAGAGGATCCATTTAAAACACTAAGGCAACAACCAGGGAGCTACAAGTCCTCCCCAATTAGCCCTTTATTTTGGCCTCAGCTCCACGAAATAAATAACTGACACCAAACGATTCAAGTCACTTGGAAATAGCCCCTTCCTATTCTTGCCAATAATTGTAATTATTTTCCCACACATGATTTGAGGACTGTTGACCGTCCATGCCTTATCCAATGAACACTCTGCCTAATTGTAAAAATCTTGTTGCTAGAACAGGTGGATATTCAGATGTAAGAAATCCAAGGCCCAGGCCAATCAACTGAATCGTTACACAGGAAGTTGGTGGTAGAAGGCCTAGAAGACCACAGCCTAGTGCCGGACTCCTCACCGAGGGCTTCAGTCAAAAGGTACAAAATACTGAAGGAGAAAGAATGATAGAGTTTAATTTGTGAAAGGCTTTCTATATATTAACAGGTTTCATGTACCTTTTTTTTTTTTCTTGGCAAGGCTGGGGTCATCCGCTCAGTCTCTGCCTGCTTCTCAGATTCTTCGATTCTGGGAGAACAGCCTTAAGTCTCAGCCTGAGAACCTTGCATACACTCCCTGGTCTCCTCACCTCCATTACGGAAGGTTTGCCTGGAAGCCACCCAGGCCAAATCCTCCCCAGGGAAGGGAAAGGATCCCACCTGAAGAGCTCAGGGATCTCCTGCCACCTCCAGTGCACATGTGCACCCCGGTTCTGGCAGAGACCATCGCTGGAATTTAGCAAGAAGCCTGCAGAATAATTACTATTGCTGTGGGGCTGACAGCTGTTAAGGGCTCATTAGGGAGTGTCAGTTTTCCACAGGCAACTGCATTTCTGAGAAAAGGATCTGAACTTAGGGGGAAAAAAAACAACCCACAAACCGAGCATCTCTTTCTATTTCAAGAGAACAAGTTGTTGAACCTGAAGTGGCAAGAGAGTTCACCAACCCCTTGATCTCCCATTTCTGGCACGTTCCAGCCACTCTGGGCTAAGATGTGGGTCTGGACTATAAAATAAGCGCTTCCCTTGCCCGCCTCCAAAACACATGCTGAGAACATGGTGAACTGCCTTAGGAGTTCTTCACAATCAAGGAGGAAGTCAGGGAGACGTGGGTTTGAAAGATGAGGCCAGCCATTTATGGCGCATGCTTGGACATCCATTTATCAGCTTGTATTTGGGAATGTTAGCAAGTACATGTACAGTGACTGGTGTTTTGAAAGAAACGAAGGAGGCATGAGATGCCACCCCTGCCCTAGAGGAGCATACAATATGGAATGAGGGCTAACCCCTTGGATTCAAAGACCAAAACAAGACTCAGTAGCACACATAATTCAGAGATGGTATCCCATGGCACTCAGAGAGCTTAGGAAGCAGAGAGGTCACCGGGGGATGGAGAGTGGTCTTAAGCCTCCCTTTCTTCAGGCCCTCTGTAGACGCTATCCCCCCAGAAGTCCAGCCCAACCCTCTTGCTCAGTCTGACTCTTCAGGTTCAGTGGTTCCTAAGAACCCAGTTTAGGACTCTCTCAGGTGCTACTGACATGTACACAACTTGAATGAGTATTAAGAGAGTGGGTCTCATATAGAACATATTGTGGCTGTCAAGGGGGATGTGGGGATAGCAGAAGAATGGAGTGGGAGCTTGGGGCTAACAGATGCAAACTATTATATACAGAGTGGATAACAATGAGGTCCTATTGTACAACACAGAGAACTATACTCGATATGTGATAAACCATAATGGAAAAGAACATATACATATATGTGTGTGTATGTGTGTACAGAGGATGAGATGGTTAGATGGCATCACCGACTCAATGGACATGAGTTTGGGTAAACTCCGGGAGTTGGTGATGGACAGGGAGCCTGGCATGCTGCGGTTCATGGTGTCACAAAAAGTTGGACACGACTGAGCAACGGAACTGAACTGATGTGTGTACAAACACATATATGAAGAATGTATATGTATCACTAAATCACTTTGTTGTACAGTGGAAATTAAATTGTACATAATTTACAATAATGTAAATCAAACTATACTTTAATTTTAAAAAATTAAAAAGAAACGCTGGGTCTCCACCCTGGCAGCACATCAGAATCACTTGGGGACCTTTAGAAATGACCTTTGCCCAAGTTCCATTCCAGGTGAGGGGCCCAACATCAGATTCCAACGTGCAGCCAGCTGGAGAACCACTGGTTTAAGCGACAGAGAGTAATTTACAGGCTCACCAAGGAAACCACAGGAAAGGCCCGGAGGAGCTGCCCATAGGCACAACTGGAACCAGGACACTGAACACGGATTTCTGCTCCCCTGCTCACTTTCCCACCTGTCTGATGCATCTTCTCAGGGCACTGCCTCTGCGAGGGGGGACTCATTGCCAGTAGCAGCTCCAGCTCATGCTTTAGCAAATAGAGAGGATAGGGCTTCCTTTCCTTGGGTCTATATTGAATCCCCAAACTTCAATTTTTAAAAAAGGCAAAACTCTGATTGGCTCATGTGCTACCCCTTGACCTGTGTTGAGATATTAGCATTGGTCCAGCTTGGTTCATGTTCATGTGGCTCCCTCTGAGGAGGAGTGCTGGGGAGACTAAAATAAAGCCTTGCTGTTCAAAGTGTGGTCCATGGACCAGCCATGTAGCCGTCACCCATGAGCTTGTTACTCACGCAAATTCTCAGGCCCCATCTCAGACCTGCTGACTTGGAACCTGCCTTCTAGCAAGAGCCCCAGGTGACTTGTATGCACGTTAAAGCTTGAGAAGGACTTCTCTATGCTCTGCTCTCAGTTTCTTGGGTTAGTGAGAATATAGGTATTCCTTTCTCTTGGTTTTATGTCAAAGCCTCAGAAAAAAGATGTCACCATTTCCCCTCTGCCACTCCTGCCAGCAGCAGTACCAACACCTGGTCTCACCCGGTTGGTAAGAAAATCAATCAAGCTCCTGGCGCTATGTCTCCTTCTCCTTCTTAAAAGCCAGCTCTGATCAGCAGACTGGGGTCTGTGGTTTTGTTGCAGTAGCTGATATGGAAGAGGATGTGGCATTCTGGGCCAAATAGGATCCAGCAGCTGGCGCTTATCAGTCCCACCCCACGACACACACAGATGTGTCCACGCTGACCTTCCTGGCCGAGGACATGTGGGAACTCAGAGCTTCCCATGGGAATGGATGACGGAGCAAGGAAGCGAGAAGGTTGATGTAGGTGTGATGGCATCCTGCCCATTGCTTCTGAGTGCAAAGCCCCGGCATCATCTGGGCCAGTCAGGAAGGGAGATTTGCCTCTGAAACCCAGAAGCCTGTAGGAAGCATAAACATGCAGTTCAGGCATCTGGTCACCCTGTTTGCTCAGTGACGCTTTAAGCCCCCCTGAAGGATACCACTCTCACCTTCAGTGCACTCCACAGCTTCAAGCCCACCTCCTGTGGCTTGAAGGTCAGCCAGATTTTCCCCCTTACCTTTCCCTCCCCCTACCCGTTTCCTTTCCCACTCCAAGAGGAAAGGGTAAAAATTAGTGGGCATTCAGTAAATATTAGTTAAAGAAATAAATAGATGAATAAATAAACAAATGAACATTTTCATATTTTTTGAGCAAAGGGAGTTGACCTTGGCTTTCATCTGCTTTGACAGATAAATAGCTTTACTTCTGGGAAACTACATAGAATGACCATATAAAAAAATCATCACTTCATTTTTGTTAATATCTTTCCTACATCTCCATCCTCCACAAACAAGAAATCCTCTATGTATTTGTATTCTAGAGCCTCAAATTTTTATTCTCCTTACAGGAAAAGCCTACCTTTGGTCTCAATGGTTTCTTATGAGCAATGCCCCTAAAGGATGAAGATAATTTCCCCACAATTATTTGAGTACTTTCATCCCAAGCAGAAGTATATTTCTATCCACTTATTCCAGAGCACACTTAGCGCTGAGAGCTGGCCTAACAACTTCATCTTATAGAGGAGGCAACTGAACTTCAGGGAGGGACTGGATGTGTCCAAGACCCCACAGCTATTCATAGTAAGAGGCAAACTTGGAGTCTCCTGAGTTCTGATCTAGTTTTTTCTTTAATTCTACAGTGCAGCCTATTGAATGCCCTAGTATTTGCCCTTAACTCAGGGGCAATGGTGTGGCCCCTTTCCCTGACAAGAAGCAGCCTATGAAAGGGCCCCCCAAGTGTTCAGTCCAGTAGCTCCACCTCTAATGGGGGCCTGGGGGAGGATGGACCATGCAGAATTCAGTGGCCAGTTCCACACCAGCCCCAAAGTTACTGATCTGATGTTCCAAAAGCTCTTTTTTTTTTTTTTTTTCTCTCTCTCTCTCTCTCTCTCCCTTACCCAGCCTAAGCAGCAATGGAGAGAACTTTGCTCAAACTTTCCAAGATAACTTCCCTTTGGGCTGACACCAAGCATGTGCAGCTTCAGGCCAAAGGAATATTGGGAAGTTTATGAGCCACTAAAAATAGACAGTTACAACAGAAACTCCCTCCGACTTCTGCCATTTTCCCTGTTGGCTACACAAATACGGAGGCAGACTCTAACCATGAGAGGTAGAAAAAAGCATCACTATAGCTCCAAGCTATGGTATAATCTGAGCGAAAATAAGCTTTAGAAAGAACAGTGCCATTTCAGGAATGACAAATAACATACCTTGAGAATAGAGGACCCACTGGGTCATCATCTGGTGTTGAACCCTTCCTCCCATAGACAAGGAAGGAAAGGCAAGACAAACCTACAGCCAGAGGGGCAAACCTAGCATAGGCCACAGCTCGTTTGCAGGCTCTCATTTCTTTGGGGGATGAAAGCCAAGCTTAATCATGGTATGGGTTCAAGAACATTTCAGAAGATCTCCAATAGGACAGCTGGCTTCTCTGAAGTGCACTGGGGCTGTTTATATGGACTGTCTTTTGCTTTCTGCCTGGTCTAGGTCTGTACCCGGCTGTTTTAAAGCTTCCGTTTCATTTTAGTTACTTTACAGAGCCCAGAAAATAGCCAAGTTAAGTACGGTCTTTAGGTCCCAGTGTACCTGGTTTCCTGCCAGCCACATACCAGGAGTCCCTGAAATACACTCTAGTAAGGTGAGAGCTATAATTTGATGACTTAGGTTAACCCAGTGTCCGCTAGGCCTGTGCAGCACTCCACGCAGCATTAGGATAAAAATAGAGAATCCCACCAAAAAATGAGGATCCATTCAAGGGCTTCAGAGAAACCAGTTGTGTGTTTGGTTGGTCCTAAAGCAAACACTTTCATGGCCTTCAGGCTGTATAAGTGTGAAACATCTGAAATTACACAAAGTAAGGGAAAAAAGAATAACAGAAACAGGTCTGCAGAAGAGAAAGTGTCTCTTTTCCATCCACTTCACCCAGACGGTAACTTGGGCCCTGATGTACTTCTCCACATTCTGGTTCTCCTCTGCTGCTGCTGCTGCTAAGTCGCTTCAGTCGTGTTCGACTCTGTGCGACCCCATAGACGGCAGCCCACCAGGCTCCCCCATCCTTGGGATTCTCCAGGCCAGAATACTGGAGTGGGTTGCCATTTCCTTCTCCAGTGCATGAACGGGAAAAGTGAAAGTGAAGTCGCTCAGTTGTGTCCGACTCTTAGCGACCCCATGGACTGTAGCCTACCAGGCTCCTCCGTCCATGGGATTTTCCAGGCAAGAGTACTGGAGTGGGGTGCCATTGCCTTCTCCACGGTTCCTCTAGAGGAATACTATAAAGTTGTACGTGCTTCAAGCATCACCTGGACATTCCTTGTACCTGAACTCTGCTTGGATCCTCTGCACTGACCACTGACCCAGTGTAAGATGGCTCTCTTCTTTCTATTTTTAAAAACTCCCAGAGGAGAAGCAGCAGAACCTTCTTTCACTGGCCATTTTAGTATTTTAACAGCTTTTTAGAGAAAATCAAATCATCCTTATTCCTAACCTAAACCCCTAACGCTGCAATTTAAATCCATTTCTTCTTGTTTGGCCTTGGTAAATATAGGAAACACCTGGAGCCCCTCCTGTGTTTACTGCACAACTGCCTCAAGTTTCCCATTTTATTCTTTTTTTACCTTCTTATCCACCTCTTCTGAGTCCTCTTCAAATTCTTTATCCCCCTTTTTTATTATGGAGAGAAGTGGTTATAATAATATGTAGTCCTCATGTAAGAAAGATATGTATATATATGTGTGCGTGTGTGAGTGTAAGTATATATAATTATGCAATGTAAATAATATTATATATGTATATATAATGCAAATAATACTATATAATACAATTATATGCATTAGTTCATTTGAGCCTTTAAACCACCATTCTGTGTGATGAGTGAAGCACTATTATTGTTTCTATTTTGCAGGTTAGAAAACTCCAGGAGTTGAAGTGAATTGCTCAGGGTCATAAATCTACTTAAATAGCTGGACATGGAGCCAGCAGACCTAAGTTTCCTAATGCCCAGGGCAGGACTCTTTCATGATACCCTCTTGTCTGTGTTTCGTGGTAAATCCTGCATCAAGTAGGACTGTGTAGACCATGCTCCTGTCAAGACCCAAGACCCACTATACCTCTGCACTCTGTTCACACTTGAGTCAGAGCAGGTCAAACACTCTGGTTCCAATTGTTTTTTATTCCTGGAGAGTGAAGACTACTCACTTTGTGTCCTTGCACCTTACTGAGTAGCTTGGCATCTGTAGGTGCTCAACAAGTGTTAAGTAGAATGAATGAATAATGAATGATTTAAATAGAGTGAATAAATGAATGACAAAAGCATCACAGGAAGGCACAGAGGAGGGTGTTTATGCAATCAACTCTACTACCACTAACAGGCTTAATAAAATAAAAGGTACAATTACACAACTACTTTAGAGCATTAAACAAAGCTTCCCACATAATACTTTTCATGAAATAGGCTTTACTAGGCAGAGCACATTATCCAATATTTTACCATTCAAATCACAAGCAGGTATTGTCATGCCTATAAAATATTAAAATGTATACAATACTAATGTTAAATATTAAATCAATTGTTTCAAGTAACTTCAAATCCTGGAAATTCTTTCACTTGTTAATGGATAGTCACATTCTCCATGGTCAAATGACTTCTACTTTCTTTTCAAGAACATTTCCAAATAGTAAATGTCTAATCTATCACTAAGTACATGGCAAATATTTGTTGTCCACATTGACAGGTCATATTTTTATTTCTGACTTCCCCTAGAAAGATATATAGGATAATCCAGCTTAATGTGTATGGAGCCTTGCCAATACTTTTCTTCCCATTAATGATTACAGTATATTAGAAAGCCCAGCCTCTGTTTAGAGAGTGACCTGGCTTTTAACTTCTTCATGGCTTGGGAGAAGTTAAAGTTTAGATAATTAAAACTAAATACCAGAGTTAGGGTTTACATCTAAAAGCATCATTTTAATCTAAGCACTTCATATATTTGGAAATTTATGTTCCCAGTGGCATACTGTAAAATTGGTCTTATTCTCTGCTTAGGGAAAATTTGCATTCAGTTGTACAGTCATGCAGAATTAGCAAATCAGGAGTCAGCAATGCATCCATAATAGTGTATTCTCACAACTAATGAAAGTCTTAAAGACCAAGTATGTATAATATTTGAATTCTCTTCCTATTTTTATCCACTGTGAAAACTGAAGAGGAAGAGTGGTATTTGATGTTTTTGCTAAAATACCATTATAGGATTAAAAGAAAAAAGGCAGAGGCTGAGTAACTGTTTCTCTAATTATTTATGGCTTCTTATCTAAGATCAAATTTTTCTAGGTTCTCCCAAGGGAGAAGGGAAGCGGTTGTTTCCTGTACACAAAACTTGCTTTGTCACAATCAACAATTTGGAGACCATAATAAGCAGTGT
Organism: Okapia johnstoni; assembly: GCA_024291935.2. NCBI lineage: Eukaryota > Metazoa > Chordata > Mammalia > Artiodactyla > Giraffidae > Okapia > Okapia johnstoni. The sequence continues at coordinate 126,916,839 of CM044308.1, read as the reverse complement.
AGGACCTGATGGTTTCTTCATTAGAAAGTGCTCCTGAAAGACTCTGAACTGAGCTCTTTGATCTTGACAAGCCCAAAGTTCCCTTGCTGGCACCCACCATGATGCTCAACACTGCACGAAGGGAAGAAATTGCTGGCATTTGCAAACTCTCACAACCTGGAGATCCCCTTTGACTATGTTCGATGTGAAGAAAAGAGGATAGAACATTTCCTCCAAAAGAAAGACTAGATTTTAAACTAAAATGTCATAGGCTGGACTACAATTTGGTACCAAAGACATCTTAGCAAACTGGAGAGAGCGCACCATAATTGTTTTTTTTTTTTAATTTATTTATTTATATGACAAAATGTGATCCACTGGAGAAGGGGATGGCAAACCACGTCAGTATTCTTGCCTTGAGAACCCCATGAACAGTATGAAAAGGCAAAAAGATAGGACACTGAAAGATGAAATCCTCAGGTCAGTAGGTGTCCAATATTCTACTGGAGATCAGTGGAGAAATAACTCCAGAAAGAATGATGGGATGGAGCCAGAGCAAAAACAATACCCAGCTGTGGATGTGACTGGTGATAGAAGCAAAGTCCGATGCTGTAAAGAGCAATATTGCATAGGAACCTGGAATGTTAGGTCCATGAATCAAGGCAAATTGGAAGTGGTCACACAGGAGATGGCAAGAGTGAACATCGACATTCTAGGAATCAGCGAACTAAGATGGACTGGAATGGGTAAATTTAACTCAGATGACCATTATATCTACTACTGTGGGCAGGAATCCCTTAGAAGAAGTGGAGTAGCCATCATGGTCAACAAAAGAGTCTGAAATGCAGTACTTGGATGCAGTCTCAAAAACGACAGAATGATCTCTCTTCGTTTCCAAGGCAAACCATTCAGTATCACGGTAATCCAAGTGTATGCCCCGACAAGTAACACTGAAGAAGCTGAACTTGAATGGTTCTATGAAGACCTACAAGACCTTTTAGAACTAACACCCAAAAAAGATGTCCTTTTCATTATAGGGGACTGGGATGCAAAAGTAGGAAGTCAGGAAACACCTGACCTAACAGGCAAATTTGGCCTTGGAGTACAGAATGAAGCAGGGCAAAGGCTAATAGAGTTTTGCCAAGAGAACGCACTGGTCATAGCAAACACCCTCTTCCAACAACACAAGAGAAGACTCTGCACATGGACATCACCGGATGGTCAACACCAAAATCAGATTGATTATATTCTTTGCAGCCAAAGATGGAGAAGCTCTATACAGTCAGCAAAAACAAGACCCGGAGCAGACTGTGGCTCAGATCATGAACTCCTTATTGCCAAATTCAGACTTAAATTGAAGAAAGTAGGGAAAGCCACTAGACCATTCAGGTATGACCTAAATAAAATGCCTTATGATTGTACAGTGGAAGTGACAAATAGATTTAAGGGACTAGATCTGATAGACAGAGTGCCTGATGAACTATGGACAGAGGTTCGTGACATTGTACAGGAGACAGGGACCAAGACCATCCCCATGGAAAAGAAATGCAAAAATGCAACATGGCTGTCTGAGGAGGCCTTACAAATAGCTGGGAAAAGAAGAGAAGCAAAAAGCAAAGGAGAAAAGGAAAGATATTCCTATCTGAATTCAGAGTTCCAAAGAAAGCAAGGAGACATAAGACAGCCTTCCTCAGCGATCAATGCAAGGAAATAGAGGAAAACAACAGAATGGGAAAGACTAGAGACCTCTTCAAGAAAATTAGAGATACCAAGGGAACATTTCATGCAAAGATGGGCTCAATAAAGGACAGAAATGGTATGGACCTAACAGAAGCAGAAGATATTAAGAAGAGGTGGCAAGAATACACAGAAGAACTGTACAAAAAAGATCTTCATGACCCAGACAATCATGATGGTGTGATCACTCACCTAGAGCCAGACATCCTGGAATGTGAAGTCAAGTGGGCCTTAGAAGGCATCACTACGAACAAAGCTAGTGGAGGTGATGGAATTCCAGTTGAGCTATTCGAAATCCTAAAAGATGATGCTGTTAAAGTGCTGCACTCGATATGCCAGCAAACCTGGAAAACTCAGCAGTGGCCACAGGACTGGAAAAGGTCAGTTTTCATTCCAATCCCAAAGAAAGGCAATGCCAAAGAATGCTCAAATTACCGCACAATTGCACTCATCTCACATGCTAGTAAAGTAATGCTCAAAATTCTCCAAGCCAGGCTTCAGCAGTAAGTAAACCGTGAACTTCCAGATGTTCAAGCTGGTTTTAGAAAAGGCAGAGGAACCAGAGATCAAATTGCCAACATCTGTTGGATCATCGAAAAAGCAAGAGAGTTCCAGGAAAATCATCTATTTCTGCTTTATTGACTATGCCAAAGCCTTTGACTGTGTGGATCACAATAAACTGTGGAAACTTCTGAAAGAGATGGGAATACCAGACCATCTGACCTGTCTCTTGAGAAACCTGTATGCAGGTCAGGAAACAACAGTTAGAACTGGACATGGAACAACAGACTGGTTCCAAATAGGAAAAGGAATACGTCAAGGCTGTATATTGTCACCCTGCTTATTTAACTTCTATGTAGAGTACATCATGAGAAACGCTGGGCTGGAAGAAACACAAGCTGGAATCAAGATTGCCAGGAGAAATATCAATAACCTCAGATATGCAGATGACATCACCCTTATGGCAGAAAGCAAAGAAGAACTAAAGAGCCTCTTGATGAAGGTGAAAGAGGAGAGTGAAAAAGTTGGCTTAAGGCTCAACATTCAGAAAAGAAAGATCATGGCATCTGGTCCCATCGCTTCATGGCAAATAGATGGGGAAACAGTGGAAACAGTGTCAGACTTTATTTTGGGGGGCTCCAAAATCACTGCTGATGGTGAGTGCAGCCATGAAATTAAAAGATGCTTACTCCTTGGAAGGAAGGTCATGGCCAACCTAGATAGCATATTTAAAAGCAGAGACATTACTTTGCCAACAAAGGTCCGTCTAGTCAAGGCTATGGTTTTTCCAGTGGTCATGTATGGATGTGAGAGTTGGACGGTGAAGAAAGCTGAGCACCGAAGAATTGATGCCTTTGAACTGTGGTGTTGGAGAAGACTCTTGAGAGTCCCTTGGATGCAAGAAGATCCAACCAGTGCATCTTAAAGGAGATAAGTCCTGGTTGTTCATTGGAGGAACTGATGTTGAAGCTGAAACTCCAATACTTTGGCCACCTCATGCAAAGAGTTGACTCATTGGAAAACACCCTAATGCTGGGAAGGATTGGAGGCAGGAGGAGAAGGGGACGACAGAGGATGAGATGGTTGGATGGCATCACCGACTCCATGGACATGGGTTTGGGTGGACTCCGGGAGTTGGTGATGGACAGGGAGGCCTGGCATGCTGTGATTCATGGTGTCACAAAGAATCGGACAGGACTGAGCGACTGAACTTAACTGAACTGATTTATTTTAATTGGAGGCTAATTACTTTACAGTATTGTGGTGGTTTTTGCCATACATTGACATGAATCAGCCATGGGTGTACATGTGTTCCCCATCCTGAATCTCCCTCCCACCTCCTTCCCCAACCCATCCCTCAGGGTCATCACAGTGCACCAGCCCTGAGCACTTGTCTCATGCATCAAACCTGGACTGGAGATCCACTTCACATATGATAATATACATGTTTCAATGCTATTCTCTCAAATCATCTCACTCTAGCCTTCTCCCACAGAGTCCAAAAACTGTTTTTTACATCTATGTCTCTTTTGCTGTCTCTCATATAGGGTCATCATTATCATCTTTCTAACTTCCATATATATACATTAGTATACTGTATTGGTGTTTTTCTTTCTGACTTACTTCACTCTGCATAATAGGCTCCAGTTTCATCCACCTTATTAGAACTGATTCAAATGCATTCTTTTTAATAGCTGAGTAATATTCCATTGTGTATATGTACCACAGCTTTCTTATCCATTCATCTGCTGACGGACATCTACGTTGCTTCCATGTCCTGGCTACTGTAAACAGTGCTGTGATGAACATTGGGGTACAGCTGTCTCTTTCAGTCCTGGTTTCCTCAGTGTGTATGCCCAGCAGTGGGATTGCTAGGTCACATGGCTGTTCTATTTCCAGTTTTTTAAGGAATCTCCACACTGTTCTCCATAGTGGCTGTACTAGTTTGCATTCCCACCAACAGTGTAAGAGGGTTCCCTTTTCTCTGCACCCTCTCCAGCATTTATTGTTTGTAGACTTTTTGATAGCAGCCATTCTGACTGGCGTGAAATGGTACCTCATTGCGGTTTTGATTTGCATTTCTCTGATCATGAGTGATGTTGAGCATCTTTTCATGTGTTTGTTGGCCATCTGTATGTCTTCTTTGGAGAAATGTCTGTTTAGTTCTTTGGCCCACTTTTTGATTGGGTTGTTTATTTTTCTGGAATTGAGCTGCATGAGCTGCTTGAGCTGCTTTGAGATTAACTCTTTATCAGTTGCTTTGTTTGCTATTATTTTCTCCCATTCTGAAGGCTGTCTTTTCACCTTGCTTATAGTTTCCTTTGTTGTGCAAAAGCTTTTACGTTTAATTAGGTCCCACTTGTTTATTTTTGCTTTTATCTCCATTATTCTGGGAGGTGGATCATATAGGATCCTGCTGTGATTTATGTCAGAGGGTGTTTTGCCTATGTTTTCCTCTAAGAGTTTTATAGTTTCTGGTCTTACATTTAGATCTTTAATCCATTTTGAGTTTATTTTTGTGTATGGTATTAGAAAGTGTTCTAGTTTCATTCTTTTACAAGTGGTTGACCAGTTTTCCCAGAACCACTTGTTAAAGAGATTATCTTTTCTCCATTATATATTCTTGCCTCCATTGTCAAAGATAAGGTGTACATAGGTTCATGGATTTATTTCTTGGCTTTCTATTTTTTCCATTGATCTATATTTCTGTCTTTGTGCCAGTACCATACTGTCTTGATGACTGTATCTTTGTACTATAGTCTGAAGTCAGGCAGGTTGATTCTTCCAGTTCCATTCTTCTTTCTCAAGATTGCTTTGGCTATTCGAGATTTTTTGTATTTCTATACAAATTGTGTAATTATTTGTTCTAGTTCTCTGAAAAATACCATTGGTAGCTTGATAGGGATTGCATTGAATCTATAGATTGCTTTGGGTAGTATACTCATTTTCACTATATTGATTCTTCTGATCCATGAACATGGTATATTTCTCTATCTGTTTGTGTCATCTTTGATTTCTTTCATCAGTGTTTTATAGTTTTCTATATATAAGTCTTTTGTTTCTTTAGGTAGATTTATTCCTAAGTATTTTATTCTTTTCATTGCAGTGGTGAATGGAATTGTTTCCTTAATTTCTCTTTCTGTTTTCTCATTGTTAATGTATAGGAATGCAAGGGATTTCTGTGTGTTAATTTTATATCCTGCAACTTTACTATGTTCATTAATTATCTCTAGTAATTTTCTGGTGGAGTCTTTAGGGTTTTCTATGTAGAGGATCATGTCATTTGCAAACAGTGAGAGTTTTACTTTTTTTCCAATCTGGATTCCTTTTATTTCTTTTTCTTCTCTGATTGCTGTGGCTAAAACTTCCAAAACTATGTTGAATAGTAGTGGTGAGAGTGGGCACTCTTGTCTTATTCTTGACTTTAGGGGAAATGCTTTCAATTTTTCACCATTGAGGAAAATGTTTGCTGTGGGTTTATCATATATGGCTTTTATTATGCTGAGGTATGTTCCGACTATGCCCGCTTTCTGGAGGGTTTTTATCATAAATGGATGCTGAATTTTGTCAAAGGCTTTCTCTGCATATATTGAGATAATCATATGGTTTTTATCTTTCAATTTGTTAATGTAGTGTATTACAGTGATTGATTTGTGGATATTGAAGAATCCTTGCATCCCTGAGATAAAGCCCACTTGGTCATGATGTATGACCTTTTTCATATGTTGTTGGATTCTGTTTGCTAGACTTCTGTTAAGGATTTTTGCATCTATGTTCATCAGTGATATTGGCCTGTAGTTTTCTTTTTTTGTGGCATCTTTGTCTGGTTTTGGTATTAGGGTGATGGTGGCCTCATAGAATGAGTTTGGAAGTTTACCTTCCTCTGCAATTTTCTGGAAGAATTTGAGTAGGATAGGTGTTAGCTCTTCTCTAAATTTTTGGTAGAATTCAGCTGTGAAGCCGTCTGGTCCTGGGCTTTTGTTTGCTGGAAGATTTCTGATTAGTTTCGATTTCCATGCTTGTGATGGGTCTGTTAAGATTTTCTATTTCTTCCTGGTACAGTTTTGGAAAGTTATACTTTTCTAGGAATTTGTCCATTTCTTCCAAGCTGTCCATTTCATTGGCATATAACTGTTGGTAGTAGTCTCTTATGATCCTTTGTATTTCTTGATGTCTGTTGTGATTTCTCCCTTTTCATTTCTAATTTTGTTGATTTGATTCTTCTCCCTTTTTTTCTTGATGAGTCTGGCTAATGGTTTGTCTATTTTATTTATCTTCTCAAAGAACCAGCTTTTAGCTTTGTTGATTTTTGCTATAGTCTCCTTTGCTTCTTCTTCATTTATTTCTGCCCTAATTTTTATGATTTCTTTCCTTCTACTAACCCTGGGGTCCTTCATTTCTTCTTTTCCTAGTTGCTTTAGGTATCGAGTTAGTTTATTTGGTTTTTCTCTTGTTTCTTGAGGTAAGCTTGAATTGCTATGAACCTTCCCTTTAGCACTGCTTTTTACTGAATCCCACAGGTTTTGGGCTGTTGTGTTTTCACTTTCATTTGTTTCTGTGCATATTTTTATTTCTTCTGTGATTTGTTGGTTATTTAGAAGCAAGCACCATAATTGTTAAGGGTTGGCTAGACTTCTCTTGTGGCTCAGCCAGTAAGCAGTCTGCCTGCAATGCAGGAGACCCAGGTTCAATCCTTGGGTTGGGAAGATCCCCTGGAGAAGGAAATGGCAACCCACTCCAGTATTCTTGCCTGGAAAATCCCATGGACAGAGGAGCCTGACAGGCTACAGTTCATGGGGTCACAAAGAGTCAGACATGACTGAGCAACTTTACTTCACTTCAGACTGAAACCAAAAGCTGTCTTCCTAAGCGGGCTGCCCCTTCTTGCTGTAAGGTGCTGAGCATTTAGAAGATCACTGCATTAGTCCATTGTGACATTCTTGTCCAAAGACTCAACTAAGAAACCAAATGAGAGTCAGAAAACGAGGTCATGGCCAGCAGATGTTCAGCACTCAATTTAAACAAATCAAGTTCCAGGGCTCAGGAATCTGGAAAGTTGATGAGTATACACAGACTTTCAAAAAAAGCAAATGCACAGGTGAGCTAATTGTATTCAATGTCTGGTCTTTCAGACTGAGTCGGGTGGGAAGCAGGTTCTGAGAATGTGGTTGGGTCAAAGTTCAGCAGCACTGAGAAGACAGGCAGGGATAGTTGGTGCCCTCACAGGCTTGAAGTTAAGAGTTTGGGAGGCATGCCCTGGGCCAGAGCACTGGTTGAGGCTGGGCAGCTGTCAAGGAGGAGTAGGCAGGAGGCAGCCCTTCACTCTCATCTTAAACCAAATGCTCCAGCCACACTGAACACCTTGCAACTTTTCTGAAGAAGCCGAACTTTCTTTGCCTTGCTTCTGGGACTTCACATGTCCACAAGATACATAATCACCTGACCACACCCTACACACACTCAGGAATCACTTTTCATAGAAAGCCTTCCCTGATCCATGTCATACCCTAAGACTGGATTAGGGGTCCTTCCCCTTGCACCCCTATGGCCCTCTTAGAAATACCACCAGAGGATAGGGATAGTATGTCTCAAAGGGTTTCAGTCTTATTTCTAATTTCTTCTAAAGAAATCTTAGCTCAGAACCTAAGGCAAAACCTCAGAACAGGTGTCTGAGGAAGTTGAGGCAGGAGAAGGAGGGAGACACAAGGCCTGCCTGCCTGGCCCCACTGCTTACTCAAGGAGGTCACCCTGAGAAATTTCCAAAGGAAGGCTAAAGGGACTCAGAAAATGCTTTTCAAATCCCAGAACTAATTTATACAATTGATTATACATAAAATACATGCATTATTCATTCAAAACTATCCAGTGAAGTACTTATTTATATTAACACTATTAATCACTGAAATGGTTCCAATCTGTATGGCATGGACACCAGCTAATCAGAAATATACCAGCTGTTAGCCAACATGTAGCTGTCCCACTGCATACTAGATGAATATAAGCACTGAACACCTACAAAATCCATCCACTAGAAATCCTCCATTAGTGTGTATGTTCTCCAGACTATGAGTCACGAGCACTCAGCTATACTCCCCTGAGCTAAACAATCACTTTTTAACCTGATTGTGTGACCTTCCTTCCTGCCCATCATTTTGCATGATGGTGAACACCCCTCATGGACAATGAAGTATGAAATGATGGAGTTGGGCCTCCCAAGAGGCAATGGGAATGATGCACGTAGGATCTGGAATGCAAGTTTCAGGGTGCCTCATGTCACCTCCAAAGAAGTGGTTGTGGAAACAAGGAAGTATCCAGATGAGCAGACAGTTAGGGACTGGCGCATGTCATACACAATATAGTAGCCTGGGAGGAATAACCCACAGCTGTAAGAATGAGAGTTGAAAGAATGAGTGTGTTTGCCAGTGTGCCAGGAGTGGGATGGAGCCCCGTGGGCCCTGCTAGTGTGACTGTACACTAACTGCTTCACCCAGAGGCCCCATGTCCAGAAGGCATCCACCATATGCCCATCTCACCATGACACCTGGGTGTGCATGGTATCCCTGGAAGGATGTTAACTAATTGGCTGAAGTTAGTGGGGAAGGGAACTGGGGCTCTGCACTGCAGGAGTGGGCATGAAATGTTTCACTGTAAATCCTTCATATAATGTGACTTTTATATGTCCACATATAAAATCACTGGCCTTTTCATTTGTCTGCCTGGTCCACGAAACGATGAGTCCCTTGAAGGCAGAAACTATGTCCTATTCACCTCCGTATCTGTGGCACCAAATATAGCATGTGGTGTGTAGTAGGAAGGCAATAAGTGGATGGATGGATGGGTAGGTGACTGTGTAGATGAGCAGATGGATAAACTCACAGTTATCATCAGACCAGCAGTTTTAGCACCAAAGAGGTCTGACCCAGGGACGGAGGGCAAAGAGCCAGGAAAGGAAAATCTCACAGAATCAAAATAGTGGGGGTTAAAATCTAACGGCAGAGTGCTGGGCAGCAGCTGCAGAAGACTCACCCCTGCTAAATGCTGTCTCCCCGCCCAGCCCCAGAGCTGAGTGCCATCCAGGGCACAGGCTGGGAGTAAATTGGACTTCGGTGTGCACAGTAAGATTTTCAGCAAAGTCACCAGAGGGACATTCGAAGCCTGATGTTCAAGGCTTGTAAGATACTTATCTGTCTCGACTTGAGTGGCTTTCCGGCCCCTAGAAAGAAAATGAGCATTATGAAAGGCGCTTAATTGGCCTGGATAGTGCCGACAGTAACATAAGTTACCATGGTAGCAAATACATACACTTCCTTCTCAATAAACAATACCTCCTTATCTGCTTTCTAACTGAAGAATGAATGAAAGAAGAAGAAAAGAAAGCAAGGCCACATCTTCTGCAAAAGATGCCTATTTCCTTCTCCTTTTCCTTTTCAGAATTCTAGCTGTTGCCTGAGATGCTGCCCTGTGATTATTTGGATCTCAAAGAGCAAACCACCATTACTTCATAACAGATGCAGTAAAGCCGTGCAAAGCGCATTTTGCTCCATTTGGCGGCTGTAAGGTGAAGGGCCTGTCGAAGCACCAGAGGGAATCTGGAGCATTATTCAGAGTCTACTCACCATGACATCTGAAGTAATTATGGAAGGAGCAATGGAAACACGAACAGCTCTTGGAAATGAATTCTCTCTTCAAAGTGGAAAGGATGATCTTACAGTATTTTAGGATGACATGATGTGTGGATGCTTTTAAAACTTCTTTGGTGAAGACAATCTGGAATCAGAACCCAACTGAAGATTAAAGGGCTTGGGGGTGGGACGGGGTATGAACTTACTTCTTTGTTTCATTGGTTCAGCTCCACTCTTTCTCCTTCATAGAAACCAGACACAGGAAAAAAAGAAAAAGAAAAACCCTCTGAGGTCATCTTATGGATGCCCTGCAGGGTTAGTGCCAGTCTATTCTCCTTATTTCTGAGTGAAGTGCTTTATTCAGGCAATTTTGAAAGGATTTAAGTAATGCAGTTGCCACCACTTCCTTTGGCAAATTTTAGTATTCATAGCCTTGAGCAAAGGTTTGGGAGGGCGTTTTTGTTTGGTTTTTGTGTGTTTTTTTTTGCTTTTAGAAAACGGCGAGCTGCTTTCAGGCCAACAACCTACAGGCTCTGCTGTTGGCAGAAATGCCAGAGATGTTCTGGGAACCTCTCTGCTAAGAGCAGGCTCCCACAATGCCTCAGTATCAGGGGTACTTTCGGGTTGTTTTGGAATCAGAGAAAATCTCATTTCCAGCCTTTTCACATTTTGTCCTACATTCTGGAGGCAACTGTCAAGTGCTGCAAGCCAGCCTTTCACTGGGAATCCCCCACTGACATCCCCTCCCCCCCCCCCACCCCTCCTTGCTAAGGAACAGGCAAGTCACAGAAGGTTCACTGCATGGCCCAGCATGAAAGCCTCGGCCCAAAGGATTGTCAGTGACACACCCAGGGCCAGTTAGAGTCCATCTCTTGGAGCATCTTGACAATAAGACATAAGAGCACTGGTTGGCAGTGGGCAGTGAGAGTCCACAAGTTAAGCAAAGTTAGGGGTTAACTGAAGTCACGAGTACCCCTGGATTGGGACTAGCAGAAGTCTCTAAGGTAGAAAAAAGATGTAGATGATGGAACATGATGGGAAAGTCCAACGAAAGACAGGAAGAGTGCCACCACTGTGATTCCTTGTGGATTCAAAATGTCATCCTGAGGGAGCAACAAAACAGACCCCAGAGAAATCTTAGCTCTTTCCAGTTCCCGAACTCTATTCCCTCTTCCATGAGGACCCTCTGTCCTCTAGCCTGGGCTCCTGTGGGACCCCCATCTCTGCATCACTGGTGTGTCCTTACAACATCCCCTACTACCTGGAGCAGCCTGAGAGCATCTCCAAACCAGGAAGAGACTCTCACCCACGTGGGGCATTCAGAGGTGGACTCTGGCACAATCTGCCACACAACTCTGAATGGAAGCACACTGGAACAGCAGGAGGAGTCGGGGCAGAGTCATAGATCTGCCCGGTCCTCATCACCTCTTCCCCTCAGGCAGAAAGGCTGAGAAGACACAGACCCAGAAGCCAGGGTGAATGGGGCCCCCAGAATTGTACAAGTCAGCCCCGCCTGGTAGCCCTTTAGGCAGACCAATAGCATGAGTTGACCATGACTTTTGACCACTAAGAAATGGCAGCTCTTCCTCCCTCTGAGTAAGGAGCCTGTGATCTTCTCAGGAGGGGGCAGGGGCAGCTACTCAGGTCCTCCTCTCCTATGTGGGCACCTGGTTTGTTCTCTGATCAGAAGAAGCTGGGGTGCTAAAGGAGGAAGATCAGTGCAGAGCAAGCACATCTATCACTAAATTTCTCTGCAGCAACTCATTACCAAAATGAATTGTAAAGAGAAAGAAACTCTTGTGACTGCATTTTGTGAAGCAAAAATGCACCTTATTAGTGTGTTTAATTTTGTGTAGTCGCAAAGGAGGAAGAGGCAATTGGCTTATTGGGTTTTATGTTCCAAATCTAGTACTTGTAAGTGGTTGGGAAAGGGAAATGTGTTTTAGATTTTTTTCTGATTAAGATTTTTAGAATAAGCAATTCCAGAAGTTTTCTGGAATTTGTGGCCCGAAAAAGTAGGTGGGGCAAAAATCAGCTTTCCACTCATAGCACTGTTGGTCTTTTATCTTAATACTGAATTCCTTAAATCTCTATATAATATAGTTTTTGTTCCCAACACGTAATTTTAAGTTCAGGACTGTCTGTTGTCCAGATCCCACATGCTCAGAACTCTGTGTTGGCTGTGGACTCCCGTGGAGTCCTGGATCTGGCCGCAATGCCTCACAGGCCATCGTGCAAGCTGGCAGGGCTGCCGGCCTGGAGGGCCACTCACAGGCGGGACGCATCCATGGGAAAAACTGGGATAGAAGCAGGCACATGCAGGCCTCTTTCCTCAGAAATGCATCCCCTGGGACTTTGTATTTAACTAACACACCCTGCTTCCCACCCTCAAATCCAGGGTGGGGCCATCAAAAACTAGGGAAATGTCTACAAGATGCAAGAGGATCCTCTGGCTCCGAAAGTTAGATCTAAAGAAAAGCTTTGAGTCCTAAGAGAATAAGTAATGGGTACCATAGACAGGGAGAAAAAGAATTCTTGCCTTTGTTCAAAACTTTTATTTTTTATTTATTCACTTTAATTTATTTATTTGGATGCCCTAGATCTTAGTTGTGGCATGTGGGCTCTAGTTCCCTGACCGGGGATTGAACCCCAGCACCTTGCATTGGGAGCACAGAGTCTTAGCTACTGGACCACCAGGGAAGTCCCACTCAAAATCTCTAAATGCTTTCACCAGCTGGAATGGAGCTGGAATGACTGACAGGTGTGTGCTATTTTTTTCAGTTAAGACCTCTCCCAAGAGCAGAGCTTATTCTAGTAGGGCTTTGCAATGCATGACTTTCTGTCCAGATGGTTCCCTTCCATGCTTCTGACTTTCTGAAATTCTTTTGCAAAACAGTATCTCAAATCTCTTGCTCATGGGTCTATCAAGATTCTATGTGACATGATCATACTAAGTGGAATAAGTCAGACAGAGAAAGACAAATATGCTGTGATATCACTTACATGTGAAATCTTAAAAAATAATACAACTGAACTTATTTACAAAACAGAAACAGACTCACAAACATAGAAAACAAACCTGTGGTTCCCAAAGGGGAAAGGAGGGGGAGAGGGATAAATTAGGAATTTGAGAGTAACATATATACACCATCATAAATAAAATAGATAATCAACAAGGACCTACAGTATAGCATAGGGAACTATTCTCAATATGTTATAATAACCTATATGGGAAAAGAATCTGAAGAAGTATATACATTTTACTTACATATACTTCACTGTACACCTGAAACTAACACAACATTGTAAATCAACTATATTTCAAAATAAGTAAATAAATAAATTGCAATGGTAAAAACAGACAAACAAAAAAAGATTCTCTGTGAGGATTTAGAACAAGGCTCAGCATTCACCAGCACGGCTCAGCCTTCTTTTCTTTCCTGCAATTGCTATGTTAATGAATCTGTTGGATGGTCAACCTCAGGATTCTAGCAGAGGGATCTGTGGCACTCGGAAAGGAAGAAAGGCCCTGGCCAGGCAGAGGGGGTCGGGGAGTTTAGGAAGGCTTCCAAGACTCAGACCATTGTGTGGAGATGTAAAAGATCACAGCTCTCTGGGCTGCTACCAGTGATAAATGGCTGGGCAGGCAGTTGTGCACAGGAATTGCTGAAATTGAGGAAGCCTCCTGGAATGAACAGCAATTGAGGAGGAAGCTAGAGGCCTATGGCAGAGTGACCTCAGTGGCAGAAAAGCCATGTGTCACATTGCTGTAATAATTTACGACAAACATTTCTCTGTCTGGGATTTGCCTTTAAATAGAAATCACAGATGATGCAAGCTCAGGGGCATCACCTCTAGGCACAAAACCCGCCAGTGGGGAAAACTGCACGGAAGGCTTTCACGGGTTTTGGGGGCTGTGGCATGAAAGAGCCCAGCTGTTCGTGTTCCATCTGCTATTTTTTCAAGGCCAGTGGATATGGGAAAGTTGTAGCTGGGAATGAGCAGCTTCTACCTCACCAGCTCTTAACAGACTCAGGGTCTCTGCTCATTGTGGTGTCTGGATTCTCCTAAGCAGCTCAGCCCCCGGATCTGTCTCTTACAGGCCCGTCCATTTGGAGTTCATGAGCATCTCAGGACTCAGGAGAGGGGCAGTGATGTCCACTAGTCTAGACAAAGGAGCTCACAGCCATAGAGACCCTCTGGGCCCATGTCAGCCACACAGATTTCCACTGGCTCCCACCCAAGGAGCCTATGGTCTCAGGCCCAGCTCCTTCAAGCTGCAGTTCTGCCTGGCCCTCCCTAGCATTTATGGTTCATGAACTTGCCTCCTCTTCCTCTTGGTCTCACTGAAAATTTCTACTCTTGCATTCTGTCACAGAGGACTGTCTCTTAATTTGAGCCAAGGGAAGGGCTTGACTTGGTAGTCACGGCTTAAGTACTGTAGTCTTCCTGTGTCCTCTCCCCATCCTCCTAGTCAAACAGGGCAACTCTGATGCTTATCAGGAAGCCTCTGAGAGCAAGGCATTCCACTCTCTAGGGCTCAAAGTGAGTCAACAAGGAAACAGAATCTATTCTTAAGCAAACACTGTCTTTATGGATATTGGACCCAAACAAGTTCTGTTACATGGAATATACTGATGGAATTTAACGTGTAGAATATTTAAAACTTAATGCCAAGGATTAATGCCTCAAAATAAACATGGAGGTGAAAGATTACAGAACATATGTCACAATTCAAACACATAATACCATGTTCTGAAAGCAGAGATCCAGAAAAATGTCTGTTAAAAGCAAAACATGGTCAGAAATACGCTGATATTAGGACTTACACATATAAACATACAAGTGTAGGTTTGTGTGTACATCTGTATCTGTGTACATGCATGTGTGTTTATAGGTACACACCATGTGAACACACACACATACGTTTATATGTATAAAAAGAGAGTGGTGGAGATGAGGAAAGATCTCTTGACCACCATTCTCTCTTCCATTTCCTATTTCTAAGCAGCAAACAAATGGCCCTTAGGACTAAAGTTTTAGGTTAGAGGAAATCTCTGGGACATTAGAGATTAGAATCAGGGCATCAGAGCAGCTAATGGGAATTGCTTTTACTATCACATGACACCATGTGATTCACCTTACACAGGGCTCTGGTTACCAGCCCCTTTCCGCTCCTGTGCCTTCACTCACTCCCTTTCAGTTTCAGGTCCCTGATCTCAGACATAGTACGGACTATCTTAGGGAATTATCTGCATGGAATCCTGTCAGTCTGGTTTATTGTACTGGATAGCAGGTAGATGAATTGTTTTCTGGTCAACAGGCAGAAGAGAACAGCAGTGAGCCCAGATGCAAAGCTATGTTTGCCCAGGCAGCTGTTCCCACCTGTCTTTCCAGGTAAAGAGCAAAAAGTGACGTAAGCCGTCACCAGCACCGAAAATCCCATGTTGAACTGGAACCAGGACATCGGAACAGAGGTTCTGGATAGGATTTAAGGCAGCAGAACTCTGTTTTCACTGACCATGGGGATCCCTGTCATTTGGAGCTGAGCACTTTCTTCTTCTGGGAGCAAATAATCCTGTCCTCAGTGCTGCTTTTAGTTTATCAGATATAGGAAAATCTTCAGTGTGTCAAAGTTAGAATGCTTGACCTTTGCTGTTCTAAGATATGTACTGCTTCAGGGCTCCCAACATTCTTCCAGAAAGCTCATGGGACAACATGGAAATTTTTTAAAAAAAGGAAAATCCTGGGGCTCACGGAAGACTGAGATGAGGGAATTCATCTTTCCATTTACTCATTATGACTGCTGCTACTAAGAATATGCTAAAATTGTTATGTATTTTTCAGGCATTTGGCCAAAGCACCAAGCCATTTTGAGTTTGACTGGAAGGAGAGTTATTCCCTCAAAATCACTACTTTGATAAATATTTTTATTTTATCCCCTGGATGGATTTAATTCAAAGTCATTTGCTTATTGCATTGAGAGATTCAATGGCAAAGATATTTAATTATGCCTAACCTTTATCCCATTAAGTAGATTAAAAGTCTAAAGCATTGGCTAGGCTTCTGTATAGAGCTGGCCTGTTAGATATGTACGTTCAACTGCAGCTTGCAAAAAAAGCAAGAAATTACATCAGCCTTAAAACAGTACTTATTCAGGATTTGGTTCTATTTTGAGCTGATGCTTGGCTTAATTTTACAAAGCAAGGAAATAATAGGACAGTGAAGGTACTGAATTCATAAATACATTTCTGTTAGTGAAAAAGGCCAAAAAAGTCATCCAATGTAAATTTATTCTCGGCTACTAAGTGATTACTCTTTCAAGGACTTGGGAAATTGGCAAGACTTCTGGTTCTGTGCCAGCAATGTTCTTAAATATGGTTTTATAACAGAAAAAAAAATGTTACACTTTAGAGAGCAGATGCAGGAATCTTATTTGGGTGAGGCCTCTCTCAATGGAGGGCTTCCCTAGTGGCTCAGATGGTAAAGAATCTGCCTGCAATGCGGAAGACCTGGGTTTGATCCCTGGGTTGGGAAGATCCCCTGGAGGAGAGCATGGGAACCCACTCCAGTATTCTTGCCTGGAGGATTCCATGGACAGAGAAGCCTGGCAGGCTACAGTCCGTGGGGTCACAAAGAGTCAGAAATGACTGAGCTACTAAGAACAAACCTCTCAATGGAATCCCTAAAAGGGAGTTGAGGGAGAAATCTAAACACTGTGATGTCTAGTAGTTTCTCTACTTGCCTCAGTAAGCTGATAAGTATCTTTATAAGAAACTTCAATTGTGAATGATACATATACCACAATATTTTGATGCATGACAAGGTTTTCCTTGACACGTGATGCTGAGACATAGGAGATGTTATTTGTGCTAAAAAGCATACGAAAAGTACACACTGGGGGAGGGTGTGTGTGTTATTGTATGTGTGTGCATGCGTGTGCACACTAGTATGCTGGTAAATGTTTAACAATCAAGCCTCTGAAATAAAAATAAAAAGCCCTAGTGTGTAGCATTTGCCGATTTCTATGATGTAAATTCTCCCACCACAGCTGATTTCAAGCTCCCAATAAGACTTCACTGAACACAGTTGGGAAGAGCACAGTAGCACACTATTATATAATACTCCCAGCACTCAGATATCGTGTGTGTGTGTGTGTGTGTGTGTGTGTGTGTGTGTGTGTGTGTGTGTGCTCAGTCATGTCCTACTCTTTGTGGCCCTATGGACTGTAGCCTGCCAAGCTCCTCTGTCCATGGGATTTTCCTGGCAAGAACAGGGGGTCTGGAGATGAGAGTTTGATCCCTGGATCAGGAAGATTCCCTGGAAGAGGAAATGGCAACCCACTCTAGTATTCTTGTCTGGATAATTCCATGTGGAGATGTCTCACTCTGTAGGTCCCCAGAACTTCACTGTCACTTGACACAGATATCATAGGCATATACAATCAGGAAGCGACAGACTTTGAGTATTTATTAGCCAGAGTATGAACTGTAGACTCTCCAAGAGTTTGGGTGACATTAATGGCAAGCCAAAAATGAAAATATGGGTTCACTTTGGCTGATGTCACCTCACAGCACAGGATTTTAGTACAATCTTTTCAACTAATTACACAGAGAACACTGTTTATCTTTATAGTATCTGGATTTTTAGCAAAGAAAATGTATTTCTGTAAATATCCTTATTGTGTATCAAAGAGCACAGAACAAGGGCTGGTATCATTCTCATTGGCTGGTTCTTTCATGTAGTGGACTACAGTCACATATTTTTCTTTTGTTGTAAAACCTTCACACACACCCTTGTTTTGGTAACTGATCCAGTCCTCCTGACCACAGATGTAGGTTTATGACCCAGGTCTGCCAAGTTAGAGTATTCCATCACTTTGGGAACAATAGTTGGTCCATGGCATCTGCGTTTGACTTCCTGAATCTAGCTGAGACTAGCTCAGTCCCTGGACTTCTCAGTCCCAGCTACACAAGCTAGTCAATTTCTTTCCCCTCTCTTCCTCATCCTTCTTACTTATGCTGGTTGGTTTCTGTCACTTGCAACCAGGAATCCTAACTAATAAAGAGACTGGAACAGGCCAAGAAACCCTGTATTTAAAATTACTGAGATTGAAGATGGATAGAAGGAAGGAAGGAAAGGAGAAAGGAAGGAAAGGAAAAAGGAAAGAAGGGGGAAAACAACAAAAAGATAAATAAGGGAGAGTCAAATTTAAATAAAATATTCATGTGTGGGAGGTAGTTGGAAGATCTGCCTAACAGATTCTCAGTAGTATGTGCTGCTTGCATTCTAAGTTGTTTCAGTCATGTTCAACTCTTTTCGACTCTATGGACTGTGGTCCACCAGGCTCCTCTGTCCATGGGATTCTCCAAGCAAGAATACTGGAGTGGGTTGCCATGCCCTCCTCCAGGGGATCTTCCCAACTCAGGGGTCAAACCTGCAGCTCCTGTGGCTCCTGCATTGCAGGTGGATTCTTTACTGCTGAGTCACCAGGGAAGCCCTCTTGGTAATATATTTGCGACGAAATCTTCATGAATCCTTACCCCTCCAAAAATCATTACAAATATTCTTCTGAAACACTCAACCTTTCCAGATATTTTTTCATAAATCCTTTCTTAACACAAGTTTTGCATGTAAGGAACCAGGAACAGAAGAAGTGATTTGTTCATAGTGATTTTATGCAGAGACTAGATAAGAGTACCCATCTAAATATCTCTTAATTCTGCCTTCCTCTCCTTCCCATCATTTGCTACGACCTTGAGTTAACTCCTCTTTATTTCCTGCCTGGACTGTGGTCATAGTCTTCTCTCTGTTCTTCTGGGTTCTGATGTCTTCTTTATTCATTCCCTTTCGTATTACTATAGGAACTATCATCCTAAATGGAAATCTAATCATGCAACATATAAGTCTAAATGTCTTGATATGGCCCATGACATCCTTGCCTCATTACCCACCACGCCCACCCTGTACTCTAGCCAAATTTTCTGTTGTTTTCCAAACACATCAGGCTTTTTCTCATTGATGTTCTCCTGTTCGTAATGTTCAAAAGTTTCCGGGATAACTTTTCCTCTATTCTCTTCTTGAAAAAAAATACTCAGTTTAAGCATCATCATGAAACTTTCTTAAAATTTTCCATTAAAAGAGCTTCCTTTCTGCACATTAATGACACTTCAGTTCATATGTTTATGACTGTAATTATTACAACAAAGAGGAATAATTTATACATTTCCCTACTAAGTTGTGTGCTCCTTCAGGAAAGGAACAGTTTCCTGTATTATCATTACGTTGCACTTTATTTGGTACATTTTGGATGTTTGGCATATTATTTGAATGAATTATTGCATAAATGATCAAATTAATGATCAAATCAGACATTCTCTAAGCACCAATCCCATGAAGTAGATGCTACTATTACAATTTAACCCTGAGGAAATGAAAACTTAGAGGATTGAGTCACCCAAGAAAGTTTACCCAAGAAAGGATGGTGAAACCAGGATTTGACCCAGGCCGTCAGACTCCTGCTCTTACTGAACTGCTCACCTAGACTGAAAATCTCTTTTTCGCTCCAGATATTTGGCCATTCCCTTTTTTGTTATCTGGGATCAGAGATCTACACAGCTAACTTTTATTCTGAAAGCCATTGGACATCCAACGAAAATTCGATCCACCATCCCTGTTATGATTTTACTTGAGCTTGAAAGGAAGATCGGCCTAAGTCCGTCTCTGAGACATCTGGGTGTAGGGCAGAAAAGTGCTTTCCCAAAGGGCTCTGCCCTGAGGGATGAGTAACCTTTTTCTGCTCTTTCAGGGTGGGGCTTTAAGATTGAGAGAGCTAGTCTTAATTAGAGCATTTCCTGGCTGAGTAAATATTAAACTTAAATTCAGCTACGCCTTTGGTTAGCAGGTCAGGGCTTGAGACTTTGCCTCCCCTGAGTCCTCTCAGGTTCTTCGTTGGAGAGTGGGGATGGGGAGGCAAGGAGAGAATGCAGCCTAGGAAACAGGGAGACTCCAGGGACACGGACCTAGTCAACCCGCATAGCAGATCTGTTACTAAACCTCGTACACACAGTTACCATTCCAACTGGTTAAATATTAACCTGTGGCACTGTTCCTGCTGTTGGGCATTAATTAGACATTGTTTAAATAAGTAATTCTGAGAGTCACCTGCCAGGAAGGCCACCTTCGGTAAAGCAAGCGTTTCTCTATATTCTAAGAAGTCAGACACTTGACAGTCACAAATGAAGAACACAAAAAAGTTTTAAGGGGCAGTGGGGATGTTCACTGGACTTAGTCCCAGTTTTCTTATTTTAACTGGAATACTGGCCAGAGGACCTAAGTGAAGAGAGCTGCACCTGCAAACCACATGAGCCCATCACCCTGTGCTCACAGGACCGTGTCAGACCTTCTGATGACCTGAACATGCTCAGAACTGAGGACAGTGGGCAGGACTGGCTGACCAGGCCCTTTAATAGAGCTGCTGTTACTGCAGGAGCTATTGTGTGAACTGATTTAGATCTCTTAGGAAGCAGGGGGTCTAACATAGAAAGGGTAGAGGCTGTGAAAAGTAGAGAGTAAGGGACTGAGCCCAAGGACACACCCCTGGCATGGCTGGTCAAGGAGGCTGGTATTTGGACTACAGAGAGTAAGACTCCTCACCAGTGTCCATGCATCCTTCTGGAAACAGTACCCTGTTTTTACCCTAGTGAACTACCATCTGTCCTTGGTCAATCAAGGTGCCTTGCTCACTCCCAGCCAAAGACAGGTCTCTCACTCAAGCTGGGTTATTTATATGTTTTCTCTCAGGAATCTGACTTTTGAACAAAGTGACAAAATGGCTGCTGGAGTTGATTTCTCCTACTAAGATAGCATCCATCAATTCTGCTGCTTAGGACACGCTTCTGCTCAAACTTCACAATTTCTACATGTTCTAAGTTTACTTTTTTAACTTGCCTTTCAGTTCTGTGAGTTACTTCACAGTCGTCACATAAATGCCTTTTCTGTGTCTTAGTCAAAATTTGTTTCTTTTGCTTGACAAATAAAAAACAGAGTTGATATACTATGGAAATATGTATACCTTTAGATTCAGAGAAGAAAACGGCAACCCACTCTAGTATTCCTGCCTGGAGAATCCCATGGATAGAGGAGCCTGGCAGGCTCCATGGGGTTGCAAAAGAGTCAAACTTGACTGAGCGACTAAGCACACACACGTATATATCCCCAGTATGAATGGATTACCCATGCCCCAGCCAAACTTGATTTTGGATCAAGTTGGATAAATCTCAAATCACTCTAGTTAACAGATATTTTAATATACAAAAAATACACTTTAATTACTACACAATGATCTCCAGTAGGTAAAAGAAGTTATAAGATCAGTTGTCATAGGTGAGCAAAAAATACATAAAATTTGGCCACACGGAGATTTCTGGATCCTTTGACATTCAAATTAACATAGACTCATGTTTATGTATCACTGGAGTCTATAGCTACAGCTTTATTTTTGTCCTGGAATATTGATAATAGTCATGGGTCAGTTTATGAGCTTTTTAAAGAAAGTGTTTCCCAGACCAAGTAATACAGATTCCTCAGTCACAGCCCTTACTCATCAGTCATCCCTATAAAGAGAAAACAATGGAGTCGGGATCAGGCCTGTCCAGTTAATTAAGTCCTGAATTGCCTTACAGGGTAACCTTCCCGGCAGAGCTCTAGGCAATATAACCTGGGGGTAAGGAGAACAGAAATTCCATTCCCACTGAGTCACTTACTGCAGCATCTTGAGTAACTTACTCAACCACCCTGGGCTCCACTTACCTGAGAGATACGATGAGGATGAGGAAATAAGAATGCCAAGTACATACATAATTTGAAAGAATGAATGAGAGACTAGTGACACTATGACAACAGATTAAAAGAAGCCACGATAACCTCTTCTGTCAGGGTTATTCACAATCAGAAATGTAAATATGCCTTATATGAGTATTCACCCTTTCTACAAACCTTTCTCTCCACAGAGACAATTAAGATTCTCGTTACTCAAAAGACAGAAGACTGAGATTTTAACAACTTCATTTCACTGGTCCAGATGCCTATTCACCCACATTTTAACATTTCTGAAATCTGGATGTGTCTTACAATTCTTATTTTCACACCACTGAAGTAGGTGTGCATCTTACAATTCATGGCATCTTAAATTTACTGACACACAGCATTTCTTTTTTTGCTTATACAAATAAATCTACATAGATTTAACTCCTTCCAGCGAATGGCTTGCTGAAGGGATTGTGGTGGCCCTGCTGGCTTTGGAACCTTGAACTTTTGTAAGAGGCTGGCATTCGGAGATAACGAGAAGTACCCCTTATCCACCAGGACAGATTCATTTAGGACAGAGTTTGACTGGTGGGGGCTTTAATAAGAGGACCCACAGAATTCTATGAGACCATCTAGCTGAATGTGGGTTGGAGGAAAGCTGTCAGGAAGACTTTGTGGAAGAAGTGATATCTTTGCTGAGGATGAAAGAGAGGGTCAGAGTCATCTAGAACAAAGCTACTCAAAGTATCTGCTAAGTCTATATGTTAACAGTCTTCCCTGGATAAGTACAGAAATTGAGAGGTAAACGTTTAGAAACTTTTATAACATTTGGGCAAAGCAATTTTATGTCTGTTGAATGTAATAATTAAAAATTGGGGAATGTATTTTGTTCTAAAAAATTTCGTTTTCCTGTTAATTAATTTTATTGTATTTTATTTAAAATATCAGTCAGGACAGATGGGAAATCTAAAGAAACAAAGCTAAAAACCACCTGGCTTTTCCTTATAGATCTTGGAGGAACACTGTGTTCAAGAAAGTGATGAGGACAGACTTCAGAGAGGTAAGCAGCATTTGTGAAATTCTGGATAAGAGACAGGTTGAGATTAAGAGAGCGAGGTGGGTACAAGGGATGACCATTCGTGAAAAATTTCACATGAGAGTTAAGAGACTGGAAAAATACAGACCAACAAAAATGTTACAAGCTGATTATCTCTACATGGTAGTATTTCAAAGAATGTTCATATCCTTAATTTTAAACTTTTTCACTACTACAGTGCATCTTGTGGTGGACATACTTTGATTTTACCTATGCAGCATCTGTTCTCCTTCCAGGGGGTATGGGACTTAGACTAGACCAGTGGGCCTACCTCTCTGGGACTTGCAAGAACAGAAGTACAGCAACATCAGCCCCAAAGAAGCCCACCCACTTTGTTTGGTTCCCTCAGGAGCTGCAGAACTGTCAGAGGGGAACCAACTGGTAGCACTGTCTGAAAGCTGGGTTCTGAGAATTTCTCCCAAACGCTTAGGGGATGCATTGAGAGCGAGCATGTTTTTCTACCTATCTTTCTGGCTTCGCTGCCAAGCATAGTATGTTACGGTGGAAGCTTTACAGAAAATTCACATAAAGAGTGAACTTTTATGTAGAAAATAATGTGCTTATGCGAAGTGTGAGTGTGAAGGTCGCTCAGTCGTGTCTGACTCTTTGCGACCCCATGGACTGTAGCCCGCCAGGCTCCTCTGTCCATGGAATTCTCCAGACAAGTATACTGGAGTGGGTTGCCATTTCCTTCTCCAGGGGATCTTCCCAACTCAGGGATAGAACCCACGTCTCCCACACTGCAAGCAAATTCTTTACCATCTGAGCCACCAGGGAAGCCCAAGAATACTGGAGTGGGTAGCCTACCCCTTCTCCAGGGGATCCTCCTGACCCAGGAATCAAACTGGGGTCTCCCGCACTGCAGGTGGATTCTTTACCTGCTGAGCTACCAGGGAAGCCCAAAGCGCTTATAAGGAGCTTTGTTTTTCCCTGTTTACCTACTTTGGCTGGCTTAGTGTACTGAAGGTTGGGTAGTTTTATAAGATTTCGAGAAAATGAGTTCAGGAATCCCGAGTGAAGATCGCATCTGGACTTCTTGCTGATGGTTTCAGATGTAAGACATCGGATTTATCAGACACTAAGTGAAGCGGACACATCACAACACCTGCCTGATCCAGTTCTTTCAGTGTGGGGGCATCTGGGACTGGATTCTGCTGATGCCACATAGATTTCATCTCCCTATAAAGCTCTCTCCCCTGGAGAACTCTTAAAAGGAATAAAGATTAGGAAGCCACCTAAAATAGGGACTGCAGCTTTCACTAGCCAGGCCTGGGAGAGGGAGCAAACAGACAGAGTCTAAAACAGAGAAAGCCCATACTTTTGGACTTACCAGGAGATGGAACTGTTTACCTGGGCAATGTAATAAAGTGTCAGTCTATCCAGCTATTTGGGATATGATCCCCATACAATGAGTCCCTTTTTAACAGGGTGTAATATATTTCTACTGTCCAAGAATTAAGGTGTTGAAAATTATAACCCCCATTTCTTAGTTTAGGGATACTCTTTCAGCATCATTTAGTTTCTGCATCACAAACAGGAGCTACAGAGCTGGGGAGCAAGATCTACATGCTTCCCAGAGTGGAAGCACATATCCGCTTCCAGGTTCCTAGGGGGAACATCCGAATGGAGAAAGTGCACACTGTTAACTCTTATGAATTGTAAAACTGAAGCCTCAGTTATAATTTTCTGTTAGAGTCATAAAGAGGGCTTCCCTGGTGGCTCAGTGCTAAAGAATCTGCCTGCAATGTAGGAGACCCTGGTTTGACCCCTGGGTTGGGAAGATCCCCTGAAGAAGAGAATGGCAACCCACTCCAGTATCCTTGCCAGAAGAATTCCATGGACAGAGAAACCTGGTGGGCTACAGTCTATGGGGTCACAAAGAGTCAGACATGACTAAGCATGATGATAGAGAATCATAAAGATCTGTCAGGATAGAAAACAAAATCAAATAATTGTTCAGTGAAAGAGTGCTAAATGATCAAGTGAGTCTCCTATAGTACTGTTAGTTTCATCCAGAAAATAAATATGTCTTAAAAGCATTGCCTGGGATTGTTATAAGAAATAACAAAAGTAACTTACAGGCCCTAGATGATAAACTCCTTAAAACATGCTGATGATATGAAGATATGTACTTCCTCCCAAGGAAAGGAGCTTTAGGAGGACATTCATTCATTCAGTCATTGTACAAATGATTATTTAGTATATACTGTGTTTGAGACACCAATTAAGTGACAAGAATACAGCAGTGAACAAAAAAGACAAAACCCCTGCCCTCAGGGAGCCTATATTCTATGCGGGAATTTGAGATAATAAACAGATAAGTAAAAGTGCAGAGAAAATGAAGGTGCCGACAAATAACAAATGTTGGTGACAGTGTGGAGAAAAGGGAACCCTCATACGCTGAGAGGGGGATGTTAACTGGTGCATCCACTGTGGAAAACAGTACAGAGGTTTCTCAAAAAGCTAAAGACAGAACTGCCATGAAAGTGAAGTAAAAGTGTTAATCACTCAGCCATGTCCGACTTTTTGTAGCCCCATGGACTATAGCCTGCCAGGCTCTCTGTCCATGGAGTTCCCCAGGCAAGAATTCTGGAGTGGGTAGCCAATCCCTTCTCTAGGGGCTCCTCCTGACCCAGGGATTGAACCTGGGTCTCCAGAACTACCACATAACCCAATAAATCCACTCCTGGGTATACACCCCTAAAACCCCCACTAACTCAAAAAGGTACATGCACCCCAATGTTCATAGTGGCATTATTTACAATAGCCAAGATACAGAAGAAATGTAAGTGTCCATCAACAGATGAATGGATAAAGAAGATGAGGTACATATATACAACATAATACTATATTTAGCCATTAAAAATGCAATTTTGCCATTTGTGGCAACATAGATGGACTTGGCGGAGAAGGCGATGGCACCCCACTCCATTACTCTTGCCTGGAAAATCCCATGGACAGAGGAGCCTGGTAGGCTGCGGTCTATGGGGTCGCTAAGAGTCGGACACGACTGAGCGGCTTCACTTTCACTTTTCACTTTCATGCATTGGAGAAAGAAATGGCACCCCACTCCAGTGTTCTTGCCTGGAGAATCCCAGGGAAGGGGGAGCCTGGTGGGCAGAGTCGGACATGACTGAAGCGACTTAGCAGCAGCAGATGGACTTGGAAGAGATTATGCTAAGTGAAACAAGTCAGAGAAAGACAAATAAGATATGATGTCTCTGATATGTAGAATCTAAAAAATACAGCAAATTAGTGAATATAACAAAAAAGAAACAGATTCACAGATATAGAGAACAAACCAGAGCTTACCAGTGGGGAGAGGAGTGGTTGGGGCAATATAGGAACAGAGGGAAAACAGGTTATTATGGAATTAAATGAAATCCTGTGTACGAAACTGTTGAAAACTGTAAAGTACTATAGAATTTTAAGAATCATTTTTTAAAAAATGCCACCATCTAAGTGATGCTGTTAAAATCTCTGCAACTAGAGAATACTATGCTTGGTGAAATAAGTCAGATAAAGACAAATTCTGAACAGTATCAGTTATTTGTGGAATCTAAAAACAATACAAACGAATGTATATGCAAAACAGAAACAGAGACACAGACTCAGAGACAGGAAACAAGCCTGCGGTTATCAAAGGGGAAAGGAATGGAGGGGAGGGAAAATTACAAGTATGGGATTAAGAGATACAAAATACTACGTGTAAAATACGTGAGCAACAAGGAAATACTGTATAGCACAAGGAATTACAGCCATTATCTTCTAGTAACTTTCAATGGAGTATAATGTAAAAATACTAAATCACAATGCTGCACACCTGAAACTAATATTGTAAATCAACTACATTTTCTTTTTTTAATGGAGGTGCCAGGGAGTTAGGAAGTATGGAACTCTCTGTGGCAATGACATTTGAACAAAGACCTAAGAACATGATGGAACAAATATATAGCAGCTGGGAGAGAGCGTCTCAAAGAATGAGTCTGGAAAATCAACATTAATATTTAATCAAGTCCAAGATAACCATTTAGGTGTGAATCTCACAAGTTTCCCTGGTGGTTCAGCAGTAAAGAATCCACCTGCAATGCAGGAAATGCGGGTTCGATCCCTGGGTCAGAAAGATCCCCTGGAGAAGGAAATGACAACCCACTCTAGTATTCTTGTCTGGGAAATCCCACGGACAGAGGAGCTTGGCAGGCTACGGTTTATGGGGTCACAAGAGTTGGACACGACTTAGTGACTAAACCACCACACCACCCTCACGAACTCTGTGACAGACATTCGTGTCTCTTCTCCACGCTCAGAGGCAGATAGCCCTGGAAGGGAGAGACTGGAATGTGTCTGGGGTAGGTCTCACTGCTGTCTCTAGTTTCATATTGGCCACACGTGTCTTCGCTAAGTTCCAAGCCCACGTGCCCCTCTCTGCCCCACTCTTGCTTCCATCTCATTCCTTTTTTTTTTTGTTTTAAGCAGTAAGGATAGATTTTAATTACTAATATACTATCACAACAGGAAAAAGAGTTCCATGTGAATTGAGCCTAACAACTGCAGAAGTGACTGGGCTTTTTTTTTCCTTTTCTGTTGAGATATAATTCCCCTTTCTTTTTAAAGAAAAGCCACAGCCAAATTTTAATTGTTGCTTTTGGGTGATATTTTGGATCAGGGAAGGAAAAAGTTTTAAACAGAATGCACAAAACTGAGAGCTTCTGAACATACTGTCTTAAAATAATCTCTTGAGATCTATTAACTGAATAGACAGAAAGGAAATTAGGGTTGGGAAGGTGAGTTGGATGCAGTTTCCCATGTCTTTTTATATATTATAGATGGACTAGTTTGGCTAGTAAAAGTCAAATGCTGTAAGGTTATTGCCTTTCAAGTCAATCCTAAGAAAACACACTGTCAGAACTGGTGTGTTCCAGATGTGGTAGACAAGAGGAAGAAGCTAGGGAAGGGCGGCTCTATTTTCTGGATTCTGACCTGTTTGTAATCTGTTGTCACGGGTTCCTCAGATTTGAATGAGTCTCTAGGCTCAACACTCTGAATCACAGGTTTCTAGGTTCCCCTAGGGAAATAGCCTTGTTTCTTGTGATGCTATTTGCCTAGTAATTTATAATTTTATTTGTTCTAGTAAGCAGCTGAAGTTCAGCATGTTTTTATTCATTTTGTACAATAGGCATTAAATGACTCTGAATGCCAGGCACCTAATTAATTTAAGAAAACCTTCATCCTGGCCAAAAATTTATGCTTTTCTGATATGCTGAATTTACCCATGATTGAATCTAAATGAGAAAGT
This sequence comes from Okapia johnstoni, assembly GCA_024291935.2. Lineage (NCBI taxonomy): Eukaryota > Metazoa > Chordata > Mammalia > Artiodactyla > Giraffidae > Okapia > Okapia johnstoni. Next base: position 126,888,800 of record CM044308.1, on the reverse strand, counting down.
CAGTTCTTTCTTCTCTAACTTATCTCAGGGAACGAGGTGAAGAAGCCCAAGGCTTTCAGCGAAGGTCCTTCCTCATATGAGGTCTTATTATATGTACTCACCACCACCAACTTGGTCTTTTATACTGGAGCTGAGAGTAGGGAGAAAAGGTGAAATTATAGAGGATTAAAATGAAAATCCAGTTTAGAGATCAGCTGACTCACGGTCAAATTTTGTTGTTGTTGTTTAGCAGCAGAGTTATATTTTGATAAGCCAAAGCTGGGCTCAGTTCTCAAGCAGACTAGATGCAGACTGAAGCAGAATCACCATCTATACTGACTCTACTGAGATGCTAAACCTTTAGTCACCTTCCAGAGGACAGTCAGATTCTAACTCCAAACTGTTGAATTCAGGTAACCAGATCACCTGGGACTGGCGTAAGTAGCTTCAACTCTTGCCCTGATCATACCTTGAGGTTGCACTTAGCAATTTGTCATGTCAGAAAAAATAGATCCAAGGCCGCAAACATTAGCGACATCAATATTTCAATGAAGATTTCACAAGAAGGCAAAAAAGATTTCCATCTTATACCACACACTGAAACCTTCATGAAAGTCTTTTTTTAAACAACTATAATTTTTCTCAAAAATTCTGTCAATAAGTCACCATTTCACTTTCCTTTCACTCTCTCTTTCCCAATATAGCTTCTCCAGAGGAAATCAGTTCTGATACTCAGTTTGCATATTCCACTTAGCAAAATAAACTCACAATGATATAGTCATATGATGAAATATTACTCAGTCATTAAAAAAGAATGAAATACTGATACATGCTACAACATGGATAAATCTTAAAAACATTATGCTGAGTGGAAAAAAAAAACCGACATGAAAGTCTACCAATGGTATGGTTCCACTTATATAAAATATACAGAATAGGCAGATCCATAGAGACAGAAAACCGATTGGTGGTTGCCAGCAGCTGAGGGAAGAGGGAAATGATCACTTAATAAATAGGAGTCTTCCTTTTAGGGTGAAAGTATGTTGGAACTAGATAGAGGTGGTGGCTGTACAACACTGTGGATGCACTAAGTACTCTTGAATTGTTCCATTTGATATGGTTAATTTTATGTTATATGGACTTCATTTCAATAAAAATAACTAAATAAAATCATGGCAGTCAGTTCTCCCAACACTTGTTCACCAAACATCTCCAGTACTCAACCCTGTCTCTTGTCTTCCCACTCTAGAGATTTTAATTTATGAAACCATAGTCTCAACAAAACTGGTGAGCTGAGACTTCCCAGTTACTAAGAAAATAAGATTTTGTTTCTCCCATTCACCCAATTAAGTATCCTAGACAGAGGATTTCTACACAGAGTAGGCTCTATTGAAACCCCTTTGGGCTGGACCATGAGGCTCTAAGGGATTTGCCCAGATCTAGGAAAGGAAGTGAGGAATGAGCCAGTCCACACTAGGATAAGTCCCATTTGTGGGGAAGCCATGAATCAAGCCTCAGGATTGGCGAACTGGGCTTATCTTGAGCCATCAGCTCAGCCAAGGGCTCCTGCCATGATGGGTGAGGTAGTGAGAGAAAGGTCTGGAATGAGCCACACCTCAGCCAAACCAGTTTAGGGTCAGCCTTCCTATACTAAAATCACAATAGGTATTCTACACACTCGTCTGTTTCTATGATTTTGTGTTTTGCTTTATCTTATTTTGCTCCTTAAAAAGTTTCTTTGGAAAATTTTTAATGTTTGTCTCAGATTTATCTCATACTGCCTACCTTTAGCTATTTTACTGCTGATGACAGATTCCACAGAGCAGCTGGCACTGTTCAATTCCTTGATCAGAATGTGTGAAGGGCAGGGGTGGTGGTGAAAAGTGCTAATAACACCAGCTCAGCTTGTATAGCACATTCCCATATTTTATCACATTTAACCCTACAACACTTTAAAACAAATATTATTGTTTTCTTATCCAACATATAAAAACAGCTCATAGAACTCAACATCAAAAAGTCAAACAACCCAATTTAAAAATGGGCAGAAGAGCTGAGCAGACATTTTTCCAAAGGGGCAGATGGTCAACAGGCACATGAAAGGAAGCTCAACATCACTAATTATCAGGAAAACTGAAATCAAAAGCACATGAGACATCACCTCACACCGTCAGAATGGCTATTATCAAAAAGAACACAACTAACAAATGTTGGCAAGGATGTGGAGAAAAGGGAACCCTCCTACACTGTTGGTGCGAATGCACATTGGGACAGCCACTAAGGAGAACAGCATAAAGGTTTCTCAGAAAACTAAAAGTAGAACTACCATATGACCCAGTAATTCCACTCTACATTATATACCAAAAAAACCCCATAAACACTAATTCGAAAAGATATATGCACCCCAACATTCATAGCAGCATTATTTACATTTGCCAAGGTATGGAAGCAACCAACCTAAGTGTCCATCAACAGATGAATGGATAAAGAAGATACATGCAATACACTCACATACACAATGGAATACTACTCAGTCATAGAAAAGAACAAAATTTTGCCGTCTGCAGCAACATGGATGGATTTGGAGGCTATTATGCTAAGTGAAATAAGTCAGACAAAGACAAATACTGTATGATATGATGGGTATGCAGAATCCTAAAAAATACAACAGACTAGTGAATATAACAAAAAGAAACAGATTCATGGATATAGAGAATAAACTAGTGATTACCAGTGGCAGGATAGGAGCAATATAAAGGTGGGGGAGTAGAAGGTGCAAACTATTAAGTTTGACTATAAGGATGTATTATACAACACAAGGAATATTGTCAGCATTTTGTAATAACTGAAATGGAATGTAACCTTTAAAAACTGTATAAAGATATACATGGGAGAAAAACAAGTAACTTAAAAAATAGGAAACAACAACAAGGAGACAGTATGCTCTGTGCTTTGGGCAAGCAGGCCTCTTAGATAGTTAGATGCATACTTCAGTATGAATTTTAGTGAACCTAGATTCTTGCATCTTCCCATACATAGAAAGGAACTAAAACCATTAACTTGAGATATCTGTTCCTTGTGACTAGCAGTAATCTTTAACCACGAGGTATGCTTGACTGCACACACTCCCTAGCCAAAAAATAATTCACGTATAAACTGGCTTCTCACCTCCCTCTTTTGAATGGTTCTCTCAGAGCTATGCAGAGGCTGTTTCCCAGATTATAGTTTCCAATACGACCCTGATTAAAACTCATAGCAAAAAATAAACCAATTACCAATTTATACATAAAAATTACTCTCAGTTTAGAAATGAGGAAAATAAATTTAGATTTAGAGAAATAAAATGACCCAGAGATGCTAGGTAAAATCCAGGGCTTGATAATGAGGTGAAACATCGAAGGAGGTGTTATGAACAGAACCGTATCCCCACCAAAAAAAGATACATGGGAGTCTTAACCTCAAGTACGTTATTTTGGAGATAGGGTCTTTACAAAGGTAATCAAGTTAAAGTGAGATCATTAAGGTGGCCCTAACCCAATATGACAGGTGTCCTTATGAAAAGGAAAAAACTGGTCAGAGACAAATACTCATAGAGGGTAGACATATAAGATGACAACCATCTAAAAGGCAAAGAGAGCAATCTGGAACTAATCCTTCTTTAACAGCCCATGGGACAAACAGACCCTGTGAACACCTCGATTTCAGATTTGAGACAATAAAATTTCTGTTGTTTAAGTCACTCAGTTTGTGGTACTTTATTATGGAAGCAAGCCAACACATGAGGGAAGGAATTATGGGGACGAGTGGATTTGGACTCCTTGCTAATGCGAATGTCACTAAAGAAACTTCAGAGTATACCCGTCACTCCATCCAGCTTTGGGCATTAGCTCATTGAGAGTTTGGAGTTTCCAGGTAAATGAAAGAGTCACTGCCCTGGAAGCAGACTCCAGTATAAGTGGCCCTGGAAATCAGCTTCTACCAGGAAAGTGCTGAACATTATGAGCACTAGACTACAAATATGAGATACAAAAAGAAGGGTACTGGTAGGGGTGGCCAGCATGAGAATGCATCTTGCCCCCTTCCTTGTGCTTCCACCCATCCCTCACGCTATCTGCAGTCACTTTCCAAATAAGGTAGCATGAACTTAGCTACTCTTAGTTGAGCTGTGTTATACATACAAAAACAGCACCACATTTCAAAGTTTGAAAAAAGAACATAAAGTACCTTCTCATACATTTCTTTCCTAAAACCACTGCAACAAATTACCACGATTTGGTGGATTAAAACAACATAAACTTACTCTCTCACAGCTCTGGAGCCAGAAATCCAAAATCTAGGTATTCACAGAGCCATGCTCCCTTAGAAGGCTCAAGCATTCCTTGGCTTGTGGCTCCACCCCTGATCTCTGCCCCTGGAGTCCACAGCTTTCTCCTCTGTGGCTGTGTCTTCTTCTCCTCTGTCTCTTAGAAGGACATTTGTCATTAGATTAAGGGCCCACCCAGATAATTTAAATGATGCTATTTCAATATCCTTGATTTAATTACATCTGCAAAGATCCTTTTTCCAGATAAGGTCACATCTGTAGGTCCCAGGGATTAGGATGTGAACCTAACTTTTGGGCAACCACCTTACAACCCACTACACTCCTTCATTTTTACATTAGTAACATGGTGCATTAGTTTGCTAGGGCTGCCACAAGAAAATACCACAGACTGTGTGCCTTAAACAACAGAGATTTATTTTCTTATCGTTTTGGAGGCTACAGTCGAGGATCAAAGTGCCAGCAGAGTTTGTTTCCTCTGAAGCTTCTCGCTTTGGTTCACAGATGGCTGCCCTCTTGCCAACTCTACACATGGTCTTTTCTCTGTGCACATACACTCCTGACATCTCTGTTGGGTGTGCAAATCCTTTCTTTTCATAAGGACAACAGTCAGGTGTCCTTGATCACCCACCTTGATGATTAGGTCTAGTTTGATGACCTCATTTTACCTTGATTACCTCTGTAAAGACCCTATCTCCAAATATGGTCAATTCTGAGGTTAGGGTTTCAACATGAATGTGGGGGAACACAATTTCAGTCCATAATATATGGTGAAATAATATTTTGGTTGCTTTGGGTTAAATAAAATATAGTCCAAAAATTTAATTTAAAAGGAAGTGTGGGGAACAACTTGGACAAACTTTGACTCCTCACAGATTTGCCCAGGGTCTGCCTTTGTCTCTCCATGCCATACTCTCCTCCATCAACCCTGGCCAGAGCAAGGGCTGTTAATGAAATTCTAGACTCTTGATTCTCTCAGTAGTTGGAGGAGCACATGGTGAAAGGAGACCAGGAAGAAGGTCCTAGTGGTAGTGTTATTGAGGGGCTTTCAGGAACAGAAAGAAGAGATCTATTAAATCTGTTTGACTACCTGTTCCATACACGAACCACCCCCTACACACATGCACGTGCACACACACCATCTCTGCAAGTCTTGAGCAGAATCCACCACACCTCTAAATGTCTTGTTTCTTTAAAAAAATCAGGCAAAGGACCTGGTCAGTATGAACCTGAGAGGACAGAGCAGCCACAGGGGTGGGATGTGGGTGAACCCGAGGTCAGCAGGAGGAGGAAAGTGGAACTGAAAATGGCCATCAAAGTGCTGGGAGTCTGCAAAGATCTTTGGGAGGGCGTCCGACTTCCCACAGGATGTGTGATGAGGGCTTGAGCTAATTATATTTCTATCTCAAAGGACGTGGTGACGTCAACTGACATCTGGGTTACACTTGTTATCAAGGAGTTGAAATGAAGACACAGGAGTCATGCTTATCAAATTTGTAGAGGACAGGAAGCTGAAAGGAACAGCAAATACATAATTAGAACCCACAAGTCTCAACAAGCTAGAATACCAGCCTGAATTTAATCAGAGGAAACTTAATAAGAATGAAGGGAATGTCCTACACTTGAGATAATAGATAGATAGAAGATAAAAACCTATTGGTACACACCACTTGGAAAAGAGTCAGGGGTTTGACTTAGATGAGGGTCTCCAAAAGCAGGTAGAAAAGAAGAAACTTCAAGTAGAAAAGAATTACACCAAGGAGGGGGCAGGCTCTCAGTTTCTTTCTGGTTGGACCCCTGGCATGTCAATTTCAGGTCTGCCTGCTGTACATTAAGAAGGAAGCAAACTGAAGAATGCACAAAAAATGAAAACCAGTGTGATCAGAGAACCCCAAACCACAAAAGGCAGGAACAGTGCTGTGTAGCTGGAGAACTATTGAGCCCAGCTGCAGCAACTCCTGAAGACTGCATGCCCTCGAACCCATGCTTCACAACAGAGGAGGTCACTGTAGTGAGAAGCTAGAGCACCACAGCTAGAGTGGCCTCCACCCTCTGCACCTGGGGAGACCCCACAAGCAGCACTGAAGACCCAGCACAGCCAAAAATAAATAAATAAGTAAAAATTTTATTCATTTTTTAAATAAATAAAAAAGGCCTAGAAGTAGACCATGGTTAAAGCCTCAGGATCTTTCTAATCTTTTCTGCTACCATCTTCAGAGTTCTGGTTTCATCCTCCAACTGTTGCCTCAAGGTCCCAAGATGGCTGCTGAAGCTCTAACAACACAAATCCGCATTCAAAGCAATGGAGGGGTTCGATAATAAGGGGGCAACCAATGTAGCACAGAGGATCTTTTCCTTAACGGTGCTGTCGTTTTTCAGAAAGGGAAACAATTTCTCATATATGTATCTCATTGGCCATACTGGGATATACAGTCAATTCTATACACAAGGAAAATTGGAAAAGGAATACCTAGCTTTTTCTGCCTATATAGTGGGAGGCTGGCAAGGGGGAAGGGAATGACATATAGTAGCCCTCAGTGGTATCTGCCACGATAAAACTCAAGTGTAAATCAACTACCCGTAGATTGTCTTAGTGTTTTTAATGCAAATATGTTTAAATAAACATATATACTCACATAGGAAATGAAAGCAAAAGGTGAAAGTGTTATTGCTTAGTCATGTCCGACTCTTTGTGATCCCATGGACTGTAGCCTCTGTCCATAGAATTCTCCAGACAAGAATACTGGAGTGGGTAGCCATTCCCTTCTCCAGGGGGCCTTCCTAACCCAGGGATCGAACCTGGGTCTGCTGCATTGCAGGCAGATTCTTTACCATCTAAGTCACCAAGGAAACCCCTATACTCACATAGGTGTACTGGAAACAGTTTTATTTCCAGTTTATTACTTAATATTTTGAGAACCTTTCTATAATATTTTGAAATTCTTTGAAAATGTAATTTTCAGCAGTTGTATAATATCCTTATGCTAGTCCACATTCAACCATTTCTCTACTCTTGGACATGGGGGTTATTTCCTTCTTTAATATTAATAGAAAATTTTAGCTGTCATCTCCAGAAACAGAAGGGTGAGGCTTGGAAAGCAATGAGGCACCCATTTCTTGAAATATTCCATCACAGGGATGAAAGTGATAAGGCATAGCATGGGGGTGGGTGGTCGCTAGACTTTTTGACATTTCAGACCCTTTCTAAACTCCTCGAGATGCACATAATAGGGTGTAAAAGAGAAGCAGATGTGGTCAGGAAGAACTGCTGTGCCCTTCTCTGTTCTATCTTGCCATTCTGCTGCCTGAGACCACAGGCTGTGCAACATTCCTACTCTGGATATCCCCAAGGTCAGTACCCCACACAACACCCCACCCAAGGCCATACCATCTCTCTCACTATCTCCTGTCAAGAAGAATAGCCTGAATCACTCTTTACAGGTTTTAAAATTACTGGAAGACAGCAACACCTCTGGCTCTTATCAATGGGGCCAAATATGATAATTGCTGTGAGCGATCTAAGCCTGGACCAGTGGGGCAAGGATGGAGAGAGCCTAAGTCACCAAGAGTTGATGACAGCCTTCCAGTGATGCTCCTCTGCTGCCTCTTGATGCTTTGAAGCCTATCTGTGGCTTCCTGGACTGCCACAGGGACAGGCAGGGGCAGGTATCTTCATGGCGACTGCTTAGCAAACACCTCCAGGGTCATGTAGGTGATCCGGATAATTCAAGGAGTGAGAAGTGTCAGTTCCTAAGGGTTGTGTGCAAGGGGTCACAGACATGGGAGTGGTGTTGGGGGACAGGATAGACACCTGCCTTATCAGCGAAGGGTTTGATGTCAGCCTTTGCTATATATAGTTATGCTTCAAGGGATGTGATCTGACCTAAGTCTAAAGGAGTCTGAATTTACCTTCCATGGAAGTATGGAATTATTCATACTCTTCAACAGGGTCAATATGCCAAGCCTATGATTCAAAACTAAGTTTTTTAAGATGCAACCAACTTGAAGATGACCACTCAGTGACACACACACACACAAAATAGCCTTTAGCAGCATCACCAGTTTATTCTCAATTACATAGACCTTATTAGCTCATCCCTTCAGTATCTTGCTCTTTTAAGTGGGTTTAGGGAACACATATTGAAAGGTCATATAATTTCTATAAATCTTAGTGATATAATATTGCTAACACCAAACACAAAACAGCCCAGTAAGAAAAGCTGCAAGAATTTGCATTGTCTCATTTTTTTAAAATGGAGTTCTAGTTGCTGGCTGTATGGAATTGGAAAGGTCACAAAATTAGCAAGGGTCAGCAGCCCTAAAGGTCGTTTTCTTGCCTATGAGGGCACTGTGTCTACCAGGAACACACTCACATGTCCACCACCAGCTCACTAGGGGCAGACCAAAGACTGGAGCCAGGGATCTGAGCAGAGGAGTCTTTTTTATCTCAGCTCTGCCAAGGACTGCCCCCAAAGCATGTCTCTTAATTACTCCAGGACTTAATTTCTTCATGTATAAGTTCTTATTTGGGTCCATGAATCTGGCCACCAGAAGGAATCTTGAGAAGTCCTTTCTAGTAATAGCTGCCCCTTCCCACCCCCAGTTAATATCAAAGGAATCCTCTTTAGTTTATTAAATTAATAAAATAAACTTCTTAATATTATTTTACCTTTGGATTAGAGACAAGTCTCATTCTGTTCATCACAAGCCTCTTAAAATTTTATTTATTCTAAGTCCTCAAACAAAACAAAGTATACCCAAACTTGGTAAAGGAAAAGTTTGAAAAAATGTTAAATATCCCATTTACATTCTCGATTACAACCCTCATAAGATGCAGCACATTGTATGAGGCAACCTGCTGATTTATAGAACTGGGAAGACTATTTCCCTAGTCTCCAAGGCTCCAAGAACTTACAACATAGAGGAGAAACAATAACTAAAACAGATATTAAGAGAGAAAGGAAAAGGATGCATAGGTTACACACAAAATATAAGCAGCTACAGCAGACACATCTGCGACATCCTTCCAGTAACACAGTGACCCAGCTTTTTCTGAGAAGGGCCTCCTCCCCGAGAAACCTCGTCCACAGCCATGTTCATACACCATCACTCACCCACTATCTCAGCCATGGCTGACTGGACCAGCTGTCCACGGCTGGCCGACACCTGACCAAGCTGAACCAACTTCTCTGTCCCAGGGAGTTGAAATCGTGATTTGGAGCACCTGTAAACTCAGACATTTTAGGGTAGCTCTACCTCAGAAGAGGAAGGAGGACAAAAGAAAGCAGAGAGGAGCAGCCCGACACCCTGTGTGCTCCCAGCCGCAGAGATTAAGAAGACAGCTGGCTGCCTTGGTTGCTAATAGCTTTGCCCTTTCTGGTACCCCACAGGGCCCCACTGACACTCCTATCTTCTTGAAACATGCTTATTTCCTATCAAACTTGCCCCTTTCTCCTTGAGCTGGCTGCTGTTGCTTACATTCAAAGCCACCTTGACTAGACCTTGATCACTAACACACCCCTCCTCATATAAAAGAGACACAGATAATCCATAACAGCCAAAAGCCCAAAAGCCATTTTGGCCCTGCAGGACATTATGAAATGAGTATGTTTAAACTGCTGAACTTCATAACACCTGGAATCAAAATACAGCCCACAGCAATGTAAACCTGCTTGGCAGAGTCCAGCAAAGCCTGTCCATTTCCTTTGTCCTGCTCTGGGCTCTGCTCTCCTCTGCTTTCAGGCCCTCACGGGACAAGGAAGCATCACCCCCTCCCCGCCCCTCCTACCCGTCTGACCCACAGACCCACAGCTGCCACCATTATGACCAGCCGAGGACCTCACGTGTTGGGAGGTACCTCGAAAGGCCCTTTCTGAGAGTATCAAGCGGAACAGATGGCTGCCTGAAAAAACGGTGGAGGAGGCAAGGAAAACCACTGGATTCTTTTTAGAAAGAGTTTACCATCACACCTCAGATAATTTATAAAACAAATAACGCCTAAGAGACATACAAAAGAAGACCCTTGTGGCTGACTTCCTGGCCAGTGAGGGTTTCCAGTGTGGTTCAGAAACTTTGATGGAAGAGCCAAGTACAAAGGAACCTGAAGAAGGATCCATAGGAACCAAAACCATCACAGAAAGGAAGACTATTTCAGAGAGACTGAATGTTCATTTGGCCCAGGAGACCGTGCAGCACCGGGTGGGGGTGGCAGGAACACTGGCCTTGTGGTTACAAAGCCTGGTAGGCCCCATATCCCAAGAAAGAGAGTCTACCAGTTGCATTAAGAGAGATTTCTTTGTTTAACCCAAGCTTTCCTCGTGGCAAAATAGTCCTTTCCTCTTCCTCTTGGCAGCTCCCTGACGAATAATATTAGGTTATAAACACTCATGTGCACAGTCTTTTTCACACACACACACACACAACATCACATATTCTATCACATGTTCCTAGAGTTCCCCTCATCACTACTCAATATGAACATCTTAAGTAGTTTATGCACCTGTTAAATACCACAGAGACCAAGGATCGTGTCTGGGACCTTAGAGACATGTCCGTGAGGAACAGCTTCCAGTTCACATGGACTTGGTCATGGAGATGACTTCATTCAATCACAAAACGAGGTGACCTGAACGGACCTCAGGGAGCCCCCTTCCAATACAGCTCCTTCAATTTCCAGATGATACAAAGGCTGGGTGCGGTTACAAAAAAAAATGACCTTAGTCCAAAGACCCCTAGGCTTGGCCAGGCTATTCTTTGCTTCCCAATCTACTAGGACAAGCCAACCTGGCCCTACTCCCGGGCCTCGCATGTGAGTTTTTGCCAACAGGCCTCATAAATGTCCAGCCGAGAGGTTGCCAAGCTCAAGCCCCACCCTGGCTCATTATCTGCCTGCAGGGTTCTCCCATGACTTTCTGGCTGGCCCCGCTGCCACTTCTCTTTGTGGGCCAACTGTACCAGCTTGGCTGCTGGTGTGTCCAGTCACAGGTCCTGCCTTTGTTTGGTTGATAAGCACGGTCATGTTCCGAATCCCACTGCTGCCACATAGGCTTCCCTGCCCCAACTCTGTGAAGCCTGCACTACCTTGACTCGTAGTCACCCAGGACCTAGGGTGACCCAGGCCTGAGGCTTGGGCGCAAGGGACAGGGGGAGGCTGAGTCCAGAGTCACAGCGCCAGGCTTCTCTTTCCGGAATCACCCTCTGCATTTCCCTGCCAGTTGGCTCTTTTAAATTATTCTCTTGTGCCTCCATTATTAGTTCTCCCATATCCTGAAAAGCTTCTTTCCTGGGAAACACTTGAACCAGCCAGTAAAATGACTGACTAGCTTAAGAAATCTAGGTCAATGTTTCTAAGTGAGGTCTGGGGCAGAAACACTGGATGCTTGTTAAAAATGAAGGCTTGGGGTCCCATCCTAGGCTTTCTGACTTAGAATCTCTCAGGGTGGGAGCTGGAAATCAGGTTGCTTAACCATCTCCCCCATTGAATGTGATGTGCACTAAAGTGGTAAGACCCACTTGATCCACTGGGTCTGACTGTTACCTCTAGCAGTATTGGGTCGTTTCCTTCCCTAAGTTCTCCAGGTCTTTTCTTTCCACAGGTCTTTTCTGCGGGGAAAAAAAAAAAAGTATAAAGAATTTTGAAAATGTCAACTAATGACTAAGATTATCATTTCTTGGAGGCAGATGTCTATTTCTCTCTCGGACTTCACCTTATCAAGCCCCTATGGTCAGGTAATTGCCCACAGAGGATACCTTAACCACCTTCCATCCCTCGCTCCACATAGAACATTTAGTCCCCACCCCCAATCCTGTGAGATCCATTTCAAAGTTTAATGGCCATTTGGGGGCACAAATCTATGGTATTTATTTTTTGTGTAACAAAGTTGCCTGGAGCCACTGACTTCTATTCTGCCTGTTTAGAAAACAATATAACACGACAATCGATTCTGAGAACTCATTTCAGCTTTATTTTTACAAAAGCCCACAGGAATACAGAAGGCACCACTCCCTACTGCTGGCTAAAATACCAAGATAACTAAATGAGATCCTATTCTTGTGCCCAAGATGTCTCTTCGTCTATTGTCAGAGAGGTGACAATAGTAGATCTGCAGCCTTCTTACAACCAGGAGCAAAAAGCTGACAGTGCATCTAAAGTATTTTGTGTTTGCATCTTGCTTCTAAAGAATCCAAAGCACTTCTGTGTGTGCTTTGTCATGGAGGAAGGCAGTTATCCACCCTGTTTCATAAATAATCCTTCCGTGGCCAAAGGAATGTGTGATTTGTCCAAGGTAGAGCACTTAAATAAAAGCAGAATTCTAGTAATTAATTAAGGTGACTTATCCTTGGGTCAGATAACTGAGTTACACTCTTCACATGAAATTATCTTTTGGAGTATTCATGACATCTTAATCTTGCTGGCATTCAGTCTGCAAATAAAGCTGAACCACAGGAAACTCCATTTCTGTACCCTTTCCCTCACCTTTCATGCCATGTTTTCTAACATTAGGGATCTCACCTTTTCATATTATGCATCAGAGGAAAAAAATAACATTAATTAATATCAAAATGTTAAGGAGTTAAGATATTATTTTTCTCCTAGATATCTGGATTATGAAAGAGAAGCTTAGAAGAGAATTGTTTTACCCAAAGAAATGGCTGGCTAATGGTGAAATTTTAGGGATCAGTGAGTCAGAAACTTCCTACTATTCCTTTAGAAATATACTTATTCTGCCCAAGCAGAATGGCAAAACCTGTCTATAAGATGCCGTATATTAGAATGAAGAAACTGTCAAACATAATATGAATTTAAGCAGGGCTTCCCTGGTGGTTCAGTGGCTAAGACTGTGCTCCCAATGCAGCGGGCCTGGGTTCCATCCCTGGTCAGGGAACTAGAGCCCATGTACAACTAAGAGTTCATAGCCCTCAACTAAAGATCCCAAGTGCTGCAACTAACATCTAGTGCAGCCAAATACATTTAAAAAAAAAAAATGAATTTAAGCAGTCAAACTCTGTTCCAAAGCACACCTTAAGAAGGTGATGTTGGAGATCTAGAATTACAACATTAAATAAATCTGTAAACCTGGAGACTTTGACCATGGCCCTAGATGAAAAACAAAAACTGGATTTATTTTCCCACCCAAAACAACTAAAAAGCCAGACAAAATATACGAAGATAGTTCTCAACACAATGGACATCAGACAATGAAAGGCAGTGATCCCTGAAAGACAAGACATGAATGAGCTGAGCCCTAAGATTGCCCCAGCTTTTTGCATTGAGAGAATTTCCAGCACACAGCACCAGAAGGCGGAACCCAGATGGAGTCTGGTTGTCTCCTTGAAAAGAGGAAACAGGGAAGGGCGAGGTGGCTAGAATCCACAGAGTGGAAAAGGAAGAGATGCAGAGAGAGAAGACTCCGAGACAGGCAGAGGATCCCCCTGAGTACTGAGCTGTGTATCATTCAGTGCCTGCCTGAGAGTAAACTGGCTGGGGCTGGAGAAAAGACTGCCTGAAAGGATTAGAGAGGACAAGGAGCAGAGAGCTCGCAACCGGATGGGAATAACGCCTGTTCCCACCAGCCAGAGTGAAAAACCTCACAATTCACAGGGTGTGAGGCAGACTACTCAGAAAGGTCTTAACTTGGTAGTAGGAAAAATTAACCCTAGACTAAACACTGCCTCAGTTTAACAAAGCTTACTCAGGAAGAAACAGATAACCTGAATAGCCTATTAAAGAAATTGGATTTGTAGTTTAAAACCTTTCCACAAAGTCAACACCAGGTTCAAATGCCTTCATGTGGGAATTTTACCAAATATTTAAAGAAGAAATAATATCAATGGTATGCAAACTCTTGCAGAAAATTAAAGGGAAAATACTTTCCAAGATTCTATACGGCCAGTATTAGTCTGAACTCAGACAAAGATATTATATAAAAAAAAAAAAAAAAAACTGTGGACCTATAGTCTTTACACAAAGATACAAGAATTCGCAACAAAATTTTAGCAAATTGATCCAACAGTGTATAAGATGGACAATACATTCTGACTGAATAGGTTTTGTCCTAGGAAAGCAAACCTGGTTCCAGCATTCAAAAATCAGTCTGTGTAACTCATCATATTAATAGACTAAGAAAGGAAAACCATGTGACCATCTCAACAGATACAGAAAAGGCACTGATAAAATCCAGTTTCCGTTCCTGATAAATACTCTCAAAAACTAGGAAGCGGTGTGAAAGGGCATCTCAAAAAAACCAAAACAAACAAATAAAGCCTACCACTATCATCACAGTTAACAGCAAAGACCAAGTGCTTTTCCTCTAAGATCAAGAAAAAAGCAAGGATGCCTGCTCTGACCATTTCAATTTAACATCGTGTCAGAGGTTTTAGCTGGTGCATTAAGGCAAGACAAAGAATTCAAACTTACCTATATTGGAAAGGAAGCAAAGAAGGCAATGGCAACCCACTCCAGTACTCTTGCCTGGAAATCCCATGGACAGAGGAGCCTGATAGGCTGCAGTCCATGGGGTCACTAAGAGTCAGACACGACTGAGCGACTTCACTTTCACTTTTCCCTTTCATGCACTGGAGAAGGAAATGGCAACCCACTCCAGTGTTCTTGCCTGGAGAATCCCAGGGACGGGGGAGCCCAGTGGGCTGCTATCTATGGGGTCGCACAGAGTCAGGCATGACTGAAGCGACTTAGCAGCAGCAGCAGCAGCATATTGGAAAGGAAGAAGTAAAACTTTATTTCCAGATGACATGATCATCTATGTAGAAAATCCTGTGGACTCTACAAAAGAGCTATTAGAACTAAAAGTGAATTTCACAAGACTGTAGGATACAAAGTCAATATACAAAAATCATTTGTACTTCCACACGTTAGCAAGAAAAACTGGAAGCTGAAACTTTAAAAGCATTCTAGTGCTTTTAAATTATATTATAAAATGTCATTTATAATAGCGTTAAAATTAATACTTAGAGATAAGTATGACAAAATTAGTGTAAGGTATTTATTTTTAAAAGTTACAAAATGTTGCTGACAGTAATTATGAAAGACCAAAATAAATGGAAAGATAACATGATCATGGATCAGAAATCTCAAAATTATTAATATGCCAATTTCCCCCAAACTGATCTACAGATTCAATGCTGGCATCCCCATCAGAGCACCAGCAAGCTTTCTTTTCTTTTTTCTTACTTACTTCTTTTTTTTTTTCTGGTAGAAAATCATAAGCTGATTCTAAAATTCATATGAAAATTCAAAGGGCCTAAAATAGTCAAAACAACTTTGAAAAAGAGCAACATTGGGGGATTTACACTGCCTGAGTTTTTAAAACTTATGATGAAAAGTGAAAGTGAAAATGAGAGTTGCTCAGTCATGTCCAACTCTTTGCGACCCCATGGACTATGTAGTCCATGGAATTCTCTAGGCCAGAATACTGGAGTGGGTAGCCTTTCCTTTTTCCAGTGGATCTTCCCAACCCAGAGATCAAACCCAGGTCTCCCACATTGCAGGCAGATTCTTTACCAGCTGAGCCACAAGGGAAGCTCAAGAATTTTGGAGTTGGTACCCTATCCCTTCTCCAGCAGACCCAGGAATCGAACCAGGGTCTCCTGCATTGCAGGTGGATTCTTTACCAACTGAGCTATCAGGGCAAACTTATGATAAATCTATGCTAATCAAGACACTGGGACATCCCTGATGGCTCAGTGGTAAAGAATCTGCCTGCAATGCTGGTGTTCGATCCCTGGGTCAAGAAGATTCCCTGGAGAAGGAAATGGCTACCCACTCCAGTATTTTAGCATTGAAAATCCCATGGACAGAGGAGCCTGGCAGACTATAGTCCATGGGTTTGCAAAAGAGACAGACATGATTTAGAGACTAAAACAACAACAGTAAGCAAGACATTATCAAGTCAATTAATGAAATAGTATCAGAATCCAGAATAAACCCAAACATATAGTTAACTGAAGCTTTAAAGGTAGAAAGGCAATTCTATGGAGAAAGGATAATGGTGCAGGAACAATTGGATATTCATATGGGGGAAAAATAAACGTTGAGCATATCTCACACCACATAAAAGGCTTAACTGAAAATAGATATAAATTTAAATATGAAACCTAAAACTATAAAACTTCCCAAAGAAAACATAAGAAACAATCTTTGTTACTTTGTGTTAGGCAAAAAGATTTTAGATATAACACCAAAAGCACAATGCAAAAAGAAAAAATTAGTAATTTGGCCTTCATTGAAATTAAGAATATCTTCTCTTCAAAAAACACAGACAAGAAAACGAAAAGACAAGCTGAATACCAGGGGGAAATATTTGCAAATTACAAGTCTGATAAAGGACTTGTATTCAGAATATATATTTTAAAAAACACCTGTCTTTACTCAATGATAGGAAAACAAACAACTCCATTTATTTATTTATTTTTAATTATTTATTTTAATTGGAGGCTAATTACTTTACAATATTGTAGTGGTTTTTGCCAAACATCGACATGAATCAGCCATGGGCACACATGTGTTCCCCACCCAGAACCTCCCTTCCACCTCCCTCCCCATCCCATCTCCCAGGGTCATCCCAGTCCACCAGCCCTGAGCACTTGTCTCATGCATCGAACCTGAACCGGGGATCCGCTTCACATATGATAATATACACGTTTCAACGCTACCCTCTCAAATCATCCCATTCTAGCCTTCTCCCACAGAGTCCAAAAGACTGTTCTTTACATCTGTGTTTCTTTTGCTGTCTCGCATATAGGGCCATCGTTATCATCTTTCTAAATTCCATATATATGCATTAGTATACCATATTGTGGAGAAGGCAACAGCAACCCACTCCAGTACTCTTGCCTGGAGAATCCCAGGGACAGGGGAGCCTGGTGGGCAGCTGTCTCTGGGGTTGCACAGAAGAGTCGGACACAACAGAAGCGACTTAGCAGCAGCAGCAGCAGCAGCAGCAGCAGCAGCAGCATAGTGTATTGGTGTTTTTCTTTCTGAGTTACTTCACTCTGCATAATAGGCTCCAGTTCATCCACCTCATTAGAATGGATTCAAATGCATTCTTTTTAATGGCTGAGTAATATTCCGTTGTGTATTTGTACCACAGCTCTCTTATCCATTCATCTGCCGATGGACATTTAGGTTGCTTCCATGTCCTGGCTATTGTAAACAGTGCTGTGATGAACACTGGGGTACATGTGTCTCTTTCAATCCTGGTTTCCTTGGTGTGTATGCCCAGCAGTGGGATTGCTAGGTCGCATAGCAGTTCTATTTCCAGTTTTTTAAGGAATCTCCACACTGTTCTCCATAGTGGCTGTACTAGTTTGCATTCCCACCAACAATGTAAGAGGGTTCCCTTTACTCCGCACCCTCTCCAGCATTTATTGTTTGTAGACTTTTGTATAGCAGCCATTCTGGTACCTCATTGTGGTTTTGATTTGCATTTCTCTGATCATGAGTAATGCTGGGCATCTTTTCATGTGTTTGTTAGCCATCTGTATGTCTTCTTTGGAGAAATGTCTGTTTAGTTCTTTGGCCCATTTTTTGATTGGGTCATTTATTTTTCCGGAATTGAGCTGCAGGAGCTGCTTGTATTTTTTGAGATTAATTTTTTGTCCGTTGCTTTGTTTGCTATTATTTTCTTCCCATTCTGAAGGCTGTCTTTTCACCTTGCTTATAGTTTCCTTCCTTGTGCAAAAGCTTTTAAGTTTAATTAGGTCTCATTTGTTTATTTTTGCTTTTATTTCCATTACTCTGGGAGGTGGGTCACAGAGGATCCTGCTGTGATTTATGTCAGAGAGTGTTTTGCCTATGTTTTCCTGTAGGAGTTTTACAGTTTCTGGTCTTACATTTAGATCTTTAATCCATTTTGAGTTTATTTTTGTGTATGGTGTTAGAAAGTGTTCTAGTTTCATTCTTCTACAAGTGGTTGACCAGTTTTCCCAGAACCACTTGTTAAAGAGATTGTCTTTTCTCCATTGTATAGTCTTGCCTCCTTTGTCAAAGATAAAGTGTCCATAGGTGCATAGATTTATTTCTGGGCTTTCTATTTTGTTACATTGATCTATATTTCTGTCTTTGTGCCAGTATCATACTGTCTTGATGACTGTAGCTTTGTAGTATAGTCTGAAGTCAAGCAGGTTGATTCTTCCAGTTCCATTCTTCTTTCTCAAGATTGCTTTGGCTATTCAAGGTTTTTTGTATTTCCATACAAATTGTGAAATTATTTGTTCTAGTTATCCAAAAAATACTGATGGTAGCTTGATAGGGATTGCATTGAATCTACAGATTGCTTTGGGTAGTATACTCATTTTCACTATATTGGTTCTTCTGATCCATGAACATGGTATATTTCTCCATCTATTTGTGTCCTCTTTGATTTCTTTCATCAGTGTTTTATAGTTTTCTATATAGAGGTATTTTGTTTCTTTAGGTAGATTTATTCCTAAGTATTTTATTCTTTTCATTGCAATGGTGAATGGAATTGTTTCCTTAATTTCTCTTTCTGTTTTCTCATAAACAACTCCATTTAAAAATGGTCAAGAGATTTGAACAAACTTCACCAAAAAAAGATGGCTTAAAAAAATGAAGATTGCACAATAATGTTCATGTAATTAACAATACTGTTTTGTACAGTTAAATATTTGTTAAGAGGGTAGATCTCATCTTATGTGTTTTTTACTACAGTAAAAATTTTTTCTTCAAAGTACATGAGAACACACTCAATACAAGTGGTATTAAGTAAAATGGTCAAACTCCTTCAAGCCAGGCCTCAGCAGTATGTGAACTGAGAACTTTCAGATGTACAAGCTGGATTTAGAAAAGGCAGAGGAACCAGAGACCAAATTGCCAATACTCATTGGATCATAAAGAAAGTAAGGGAATTCCAGAAAAACATCTACTTCTGCTTCACCGACTATGCTAAAGACTTTGTGTGGATCACAATAAACTGTGGAAAATTCTTTAAAAGATGAGACTATCAGACTCTCTTACCTGTCTCCTGACAAACCTGTATGCAGGTTAAAAAGCAACAGTTAGAACCAGACATGGAACAATGGATTGGCTTAAAACTGGGAAAGGAGTACGTCAACTATATTTTGTCACCCTGCTTATTTTACTTATATCCAGAGTACATCATGTGAAATGCTGGACTAGATGAATAACAAGCCAGAATCAAGATTGCCAGGAGAAATATCAACAACCTCAGATATGCAGATGATACCACTCTAATGGCAGAAAGCAAAAAAGAACTAAAGAGCCTCTTGATGAGGGTGAAAGAGGAGAATGAAAAAACCTGGCTTAAAACTCCACATTCAAAAAACTAAGATCATGGCATCTAGTCCCATCACTTTATGGGAAATACAAGGGGTAAAAAGTGGAAACAGTGACAGATTTTATTTTCTTAGGCTCCAAAATCACTGTGAATGGTGAATGCAGTCACGAAATTAAAAGATGCTTGTTCCTTGGAAGAGAAGCTATGACAAACCTAGACAGTGTGTTAAAAAGCAGAGACATCACTTTGCTGACAAAGGTCGTCATAGTCAAAGCTATGATTGTTTCAGTAGTCATGCATGGATGTGAAAGTTGGACCACAGAGAAGGCTGAGCACCAAAGAATTGATGGTTTCAAATTGTGGTGTTTGAGAAGACTCTTGAGAGTCCCCTGGACTTCAAGAAGATCAAACTACTCAATACTAAAGGAAATCAACCCTGAATATTTATTAGAAGGACTGATGCTGAAGCTCCAATACTTTGGCCACCTGATGCGAACCGTCGACTCACTGGAAAAGACCCTTTTGCTGGGAAAGATTGAGGCCAGGAGAAGTGGGCAACAGAGGATGAGATGGTAGGATGACATCACTGATTCAATTGGTATGAATGTGAGCAAATTCCCAGAGGCAAGGAAGGACAGGGAAGCCTGACGTGCTGTCGTCCATAGGGTCTCAAAGAGTTGGACGTTACTTAGGGACTAAACATCAACAACAACAAAGCAAATGCAAACTAAAACCTCAATGAGATGTCACTACGCACCTTTTAGAATGTCCAAAATCAAAACTACTGAACATACATACCGTTTGTTGGCCAACTGCTCATGAGAGCATAGAGAAACTGGACCTCCTGCACACTGTTGGTGGGAACATAAAAAGGCCCAATACTTCTGGAAAACAGTGTAACAGTTTCTTTAAAAGTTTATCATGCATCTACCTTATGATCCAGTCATTCTACTCCTAAGTATTTACCTTTAAGAAATCAAAGTATATGTCTACAAAAAGACATGTACTCAAATGCTTTATTTGTAATAACCAAAAGCTAGAAACAACCTAAATGTCCATCAATATGGGAATGAATAAACAAATGATGGTATTACTATATCCTTACACTAAAATGTCACTTGGTAAAAAAAGAATGAACTTCTGATACATGCTACAACATGGATGAATCTCAAAATAATTATGCTGAAAGAAGCCAGACAAAAAAGATTCAATGTGGGAGTTTGTTTATATAAAATTCTAGAAAAAGCTAATTAATATACAATGATGGAAAATAGATCACTGGTTGTCTGGAAAGTGAAAGTGAAAGCTGCTCAGTCATGTCCGATTCTTTGCAACACCATGGACTATACAGTCCATGGAATACTCCAGGCCAGAATACTGGAGTGTGTAGTCTTTCCTTTCTCCAAGGGATCTTCTTGACCTAGGAATTGAACCAGGGTCTCCTGCACTGCAGGCAGATTCTTTACCAGCTGAGCTACCAGGGAAACTGGTTGTCTGGGGGGCACAGGAAGTGAGGAGGGGCTGAAGTGAGGGATTGCCAAGGGGGATGAGGAAATTTGGGGGGGGGGATGTGTATTTCTCTATCTTAATGTTGTGATGATTTCATAGGTATATACTCTTAATGGCTAATTTTATGTGTCAACTTGACTGGGTCCCAGGGTTCCTAGATTAAACATTACTTCTGGGTATCTCTGAGGGCATTTCTAGGTAAGATTAGCATTTGAATCAGGGGACTCAGTACCATTGGTTTCCCTTGTTTTCAAGTCTTCAGATTGAATTACATCACTGGCTTTCCTCGGTCTCCAGCTTGCATATGACAGATCGTGGGACTTCTTAGCCCCCATATCAATTTCTAAAAAGAAAGGAAGGAAGAAAGAAAAAGAAAAGAGAAAGAGAAAATATATAATTGGTTCTGTTGCTGGAGAATATGACTAATACAATACATATGGGAAACATCAAATTATACTTCAATTTTTAGTTTAGTGCATGTCATTTATACTTCAACAAAGCTTTTTTTTTTTTTTAAATCAAGAGACCCAATAAAATACACACATATTATCTAGCCTGAAAAAAGATACATGGTAGAGTTACCACCATCCTCTCAGCCCTCGGCAGACATGGCCAATTGATCACACGGTGATTCAGACAGCCGCTAACAGAGTCAGACCTTAAGATAATATCTATCTTGCATGTCTTATTTTATAAAACTGAGGTCCAAGTGCAGAACAATTAGTAGCTAAACTGAAACTAGTATTGATGTCTCTGCAGTGCTAGTGCAGTGTGCTTTTTACAACATAAGTTTAAGAAAACTGGAGTAGGAAGGAACTGAAACCACAGTCTAATAAAGAGAGGCTTGCAGAAGACTATACGGTAAAAAAAACAAAGATTTTAATAGGATGTGACCTTTTGAAGAATGTCAATGAAGTGTTGTAGTGCTGCTTTGAAATAGATCTATTTTTCATAACACTAATAATGGTTTTCATGAAAAGGAAGGACATGCCCACAAGAAAATTAATGTAATTCTTATTTTTATATTTTTAATAATGAAATGTTACAATGACTCAAGCTCTTTTTGACTTAACATGAAAGTGATACTTAAGACCTGATAACTATCCTCTTTGCAAATAAGGCCAAGAAGCAAAATGATGTAAGAGTACAGAAAATGTAAGCCAATAAAATTATATGTAAATACACAGAAATGATATTAGTCCTAATGAGAAAATACATCATTAGTTTGGGGCACAAGTATTTCTCTTTAAAAGCAATGATTATTTAATAGCTATCTGTAAGCCATGTGTTCATTTAATAATAATCACATGTGCCTAAACAGATAAAGACAGACTACTCGCTGATGGCCAACACTGAACAAGTCCACAGATTTTGGATCTGCCTTTTCAGTATCACTCCTACTGTGAGTTCCCCGTGAGCAGCAGCTAAGCTTTCTCATCTTCATATTGTCCGAGCTAGCAGAGCCACTGACATATTATCAGTCTTTTCTTCTTGCTTCCTGGCTCTCAGCATGTGAGATAATAAATGTCCTTGTTGTTCCAGCCAGTTAAGTTGAAGTTTCCTTACTTGAAGTCAAGGGCATCAGTATGGACACAACCACTGAGCTGAGTCTCAGTTTCCTCAGCTACAGAGGAAGAATAGTACAATCTGCCTTCTCAGGTTTGGGGGCAGTAAATGAGATAATGCATTTACAACTTCTTGCACAGGATCTGTCTCAGGAAGTGCTAAATAACTGTGAGTTCCGTTCCTCTCCTCTTTTCCCTTTCTCTCTTATGGAATCTTCAATTTAAATATCAGAGACACAAAGTTCAACACACTTGAAGCTTACAGACGTGTCATTCTGTTATGTCACCTGCTAAACTTGATGCCACCTATTTTGAGATAACTCATTTCCACATTAACTTTCATTGATTTTCTCTCTAATTTGTGTTACTGTTAAACTCACCAAAGGATTTAGTCCAGGAAACAGAAGAAGGGTTATGAATGAAAATCTAAACTTGCACTAGGCAAGCAACAAAGAAAACAGCTGAAAAGAGTGTTCCTCCCAGGGAAGTGGCGAGGGGTAATATAAGGGAGGGAACGAGGAGTTACCAACTGCTAGTATACAAGAAGCTTAAAGCATAATTGTACAACATGGGAAACAGAGGCAACATTTTAAAACAACTGTAAGTAGAGTAAAATTTGATTGCAACCCTGTGATTTATATAATACTATACATCAACTATACTTCAGTTAGGAGGAGGAGGAGAGGACTTTGGAGGACTCTTCCTCCAAAAGACTCTTCCTTCAAAAACTAAGCCATTTTGCTAGTAGTCCAGTCGCTGCAACCCATGTTCATTCCATCATAATTTTCAAAAATTTTGCATTTAGAAAATGTTAAATTTATAGGAAAGTTGTAAGCACAAAGAATAATAATACTAAGAGCACTCATATACTCTTTACCCAGACTCACCTATTGTCAACATTTTGCCCATTTGCTTTATCATTGTTTCTCTCTCTCGAAATCTCTCTCCATCTTCATATACATTTTTTGTTCTGAATCGTTTGAGGGTAAGTTGGTGACGATTCCTATAATGTTTGCTGTTATGTGCTCAGTTGCTCAGTTGGGTCCAATTCTCTGGACCCTATGGACTATAGCCCGCCAGGCTCCTCTGTCCATGGAATTTCCTAGGCAAGAATACTGGAGTGGGTTGCCATTTCCTTCTCCAGGGGATCTTTCCAACCCAGAGATCGAACCTGCAGCTCTTGTGTCTCCTGCACTGGCAGGCAGATCCTTTACCACTGAGCCACCTGGGAAGCCCCATTCCCACTATAATAAGTTTTAATTTTAAATTTTGTTTTAGAATTTAAACACTATAAAAATAGATACTTAGATATGGTTCAAAACCTAAAGTGTACAAAAGAGGATAGAGCTAAAAATAGGTCTTTCTCCCATCACTATGCCCTAGACACCCTAAGTCTCAGGATGAGAACTTAAAGTTCAAAAGGGAATGTATCTTGAGATTCTCCAAATTCATTTTCTTTCTCAGTTACAGGAAAACTTTCATATATCCAAAACAATCGTGAAAATTATATCTTCCCAAAAGAAACAATCCAAGTAACCTAATAACTATCAGAACCCCTCAGAAGCCACTGCTCTTTCTGGTGCTGCAAAGGTTTGACACTTTTGGCTTTACTTAGCCACTTATTTATTCATACATTTATTCATTCATCTACCAATCCTTTATTGAGTCCCAGGCGCTGTGCTAGGGTGACATATTGTATTTCCAAGCTTGTCCATCCCACAAGCTCTTTTCACGGTATGATTCTGACAGTCCTTCCATAGAGAGGTGCATCTATGTTCCCTGCCCAACTTATGACCACAGCAGAAGTGACATCATTTATTTGACTTCCCAAGCTGCTGCTGCTGCTAAGTCGCTTCAGTCATGTCCGACTCTGTGCGACCCCATAGATGGCAGCCCACCAGGCTCCGCCGTCCATGGGATTTTCCAGGCAGGAATACTGGAGTGGGTTGCCATTTCCTTCTCCAGTGCATGAAAGGGAAAAGTGAAAGCAAAATTGCTCAGTCGTGTCCGACTCTTAGCGACCCCATGGACTGCAGCCTACCAGGCTCCTCTCTCCATGGGATTTTCCAGGCAAGAGTACTGGAGTGGGGTGCTATTGCCTTCTCCTGACTTCCCAAGGGCCAGGTCATAAAAAGTAATATAACTTCTTCCATCAGGTTCTCTTGAGATGCTCATTTTTGGAATCCAGATATCATTATGTGAAGAAGCCCAAGCTGCCCTGTGAAGAAGCCCATATGGAAAGGAACTGACAGTTTTCACCAACTTATCAGCCACGTGAGTGAGCTGCATTGTAAGAGGACACTCCAGCGGAAGTCATCACTTTAGTGGAGATCACGTGGAGCCACCCTAGCTGAACTGCATGAGCAAGGACAAGCTGTCTCCTGAATCCTGTCCATGCTGTGAATGTGTGAGCAAATTAAATCTTTTTTGTTGTTTTAGCCTTCTAAGTTTTGGAGTGTTTTTCACATAGTTAACCAGAATAGCTGGGTACAGAGGATGCGAAGGAAGAGATCTATGATATAAGGTACTTGCTTTCAAGAACCTCATACTGTAGTGGAGAAGGTAAGCAAGTCAACAAAAACTAGTTAAATAGAATATAATAAGGACTTTCTATATAAATACCATTCCTATATAAAATTTTAAGAGATGGGAGACATTATCTGAATTTAATGGAGACTCAGAAGGACTTGAAGAAAACAAAGGCTGGCTTAGGTCTTGAAGGATGAGTAGGAGTTCATCAGATAGAGCAAGAGGTCTGGTGCATCACTGCAGTGTCACAGAACTTGGCAGTAGACTGTAAATAAGGGTGGTGAGGAAGGCAGAGGTAGGATAAAATCAGAGAGAAGGAAGGACTTAAGGATGTTGATTAGAATGAGGACAGGGAGGAAGCAGGAAATGGGGAGGCTCAGAGAGGGAGAGAGCAGGAAATATATGAGGCCACAGGATCACTGAAGTTACTGAGTAGGATGGGGTCATCAGAGAGTGCAGAACCAAGATCCATGCCTGATTCTGCCTCTGACACGGGAGCATGGTGAGCTTTAGGAGCCTGGGAGAACGTCTCTGTCAATGGAAGGGTTGAAATTTAGGAGCTCTAAGGCCCTGTCCAATTTTGTGGGGCTAGTGGTAAACAATCTGCCTGCCAATGCAGGAAACAAGGGTTTGATTCCTGGGTTGGGAAGATCTCCCCAAGGAGGAAATGGCAACCCACTCCATGACACTTAGAGTCACAAGTCTAAAGGTCAGGGCTTCTCAAAATGAAGTCCCATAGAGTCAGGATGCCTGGGTACCTACTAATCTGTATTATATCTGTTCCCCAGGTTATCCCAATGCCAATTATGTTTAAGAAACATTATCATACGAACGGAATGAAATTAAACTTCTCATGCTCTTGGTTTCATTGCATAAAATAAAGAACAAAGAAATGTTTGCGTTCTGTGGAAAATACTGTAGAAATATAACATAAAACTGTGTAAGATTTCTTTAAAATACCACACTGGTTTACAGTTTTACACAAACTGTAAACTGATTCTTTTCCCTTTAGATAAGAAAGTAGGACCTCCCTTTCCCTTTTCTCTTAAGGAAGCAAACTTATTCCACCAGAAGGGCCAGTAAAGTGCTATCCTTGACATGGGGAACTGAGACTACTCCTAGAAGACTTGAAAGCCCCAGGGAGGGAGGGTGGTGGGTAATTCAGGATGGACATGTTGCAACTTCCTCCATAACCCTCTCTAGCTGGAGAGCCACTGCAAGCATTTGCCTTTTGTTTCTGGTATACATGGCAAAAAAATACCAACAACTTCTAGAATCTTCTAAACAGTTGGTCTTATAGAGATGAGAGTGACTGATTTCATTGGCTGGTACAGAAGCTGAATCATGGGAGGAATCTTCTGGAAGAGAAAATCAGAGCCTGGACAAGCTTCTAGAAATCAGGCAAGAAGAAGCAGAGCAGAGGAAAGACCTGTTTTTCAAATGTTAATGAGTGCTCTTAATCAGATAACCGTGGCTCTCATCAAGCCTTTGGCTCCCATACACCCCTAGTTTGGGGCTGAACTAGACTGGCATGGGCTGGATTAAACTCAGCCCGGATCTCATCCAAGGGCAGCAGGCCTGGTGTTTCTTCTTTTAAATCACCAGGAGAATTCTAAATAACCAAATTTAGGAAATATAAACTCCCCCACCTCCCTTAATCTCAACAGACTCAGAGAAGCATGCATGTGTCTACTTGGCCCAAAAGATTCAGCAATTAGCTGAAAAATTATCAGATCCTTTAAGAAAAAGGAAATCAGAGAAAGATGGAAAGAGAATGGAAAAAGGAGAACAGTGAGTGGAGATGGGCCATTTCCAGACACTGCCTTCCTGGGGTTCACCTGTATGGGCTCCCCTGAGCAGTAACGTGAAAATGAACCTGAAACCCCTGAAGGGCAAAGGAGACCCTGTGGGGAAGGAAGCACTGTGTCCTGGCCCAGGGCCCCTCCTGCTCTGCCACTGGGAGGTCTGTGGCCTGACCGTGTATTCTTGAGGCTCACTGAGCTCCGGCAGCATCCTCTTTTCCTCCCCCAAGTGGTGCCTGCTACTGCTGGTCCAACCTTCCCCTCCCTCCAACAAAAGGTCCAGAGAAGTGGCCCCTTTTGTAAGGCACTTAGAAAATTTTTAAGGAATTCGTGGTTTATAGGAAGAAGACACCCCTAGAAGTAAGAACACAAACCCCAAAGAGATAAGGACCTATAGCATATATTTTAGTTCCTTTTTTCCCCTGATTTGTAGCACTTCTGAAAGATTTATTAAAATCTAAAAGGACAGAGCGGTGAGTGGTGTTGCCTAATCTAAATCTCTTCCCTCACCCCAACTTTTTTCAAGGTTTTATGACATGCTTGACATACTTGTTCTGTGATGATTTTTGCAAACCCAAATTTATGTTAATGCC
This sequence comes from Okapia johnstoni, assembly GCA_024291935.2. Taxonomy (NCBI): domain Eukaryota; kingdom Metazoa; phylum Chordata; class Mammalia; order Artiodactyla; family Giraffidae; genus Okapia; species Okapia johnstoni. The sequence goes on along the minus strand of CM044308.1, from coordinate 126,861,227 downwards.
AAGAAAAAAAAACTCTTCCAACCTGTAGGATACCAAAACCAAGGCTGACTTTATCCCATTGACAGACAGGCTCAGGAAGCCACTGAGGGTGGGGTCGCCAGGAGCAACAAGGGGACTCAGCCTTTCTTCACCACCTGAGTCCATTCCAGGCCTGACTAGCTCCCTAAACACCAAAAGGGAAAAGAGCTTCACAAAATATTGCCAGGAAGATGAAGAACAATGTTCATGTATTTTATGTCCATGGCACAAAGCCATATTAGAAATTTCTTTTTTCCTACATTATTAAGAACTGGTCCTTGAGATAAGCCTCTGTACCCCAAAAAAAGGAGACCTCAGATCTCCTAACATCGAAGGGCTTACAAGATATCCAGGGTTGAGTACCACCTCGGAGAAAGCAAAGCAACCATATCAGGGAATGGAAAAAAGGAAAGGATCCTTTTTTTTCAAGGTCCTCCCATGGATTTTAGCATCTCGTGCATACAAGTAGTTTACAAAGTTTAATAACACAAGTCTTACAATGAAAAAGACAGTCTCCTTCTCCCTTCCCCCACCTGTCCTTTTCAGCTGTTTCTTATATTTTCCCCTGGACATAAGCTTATACTGTTATTGATTTATCCATTTGGGACATGACATATTGGCTTCCTGCTGTGTTAGAAGAATTACGTCAGTCTCCCTATTTTGCCTTCTCCTATTCTCCCAATATAGATAAATTCTGATTTTTGGTTAAATCGAGAGTTCACATTTACATTATTAGAAATTATTGCCATTAAGGAGAGAAATGAACTGAAGTTTGATTTCCTTGGTTTTCTGGCATGGAGTATTCCTACTGAGAAGTCCTGGGCCATTGCAATTTCTGTTCTTTTGAACAGAACCTGTTTTTATACCTCTAGTGTGTTTATCCACAGTTTCTGAGATTTCCAAGTGGTGTAACACGGCATGGATCTCTTCAAATTCACAGGGAAATTTTCTGGTATCATTTCTTTGCCAATTCTTTCACCCTGTTCTTTTTATCCTCTCTTTCTGGAGTTCCTATTGGATTACAGTTGGCCTTCTGAGACCAATTCCTTTATTATTCTTATCATTTTTTCCTTCCTGGCCATTTTGTCTTTTGATTCATCTTTCTGGGAGATCGTTCCACTGTATCTGCTAAGCCTTCCTTTTTTTTTAGCCCTTCTATTTATAATTTCTGAGAGATTCTCTTCCTTGTGCTTTGCTCATTCCTGGATTAAAGATCCTGCTTCTGGTTAGTGGGTGCCACACTACTTCTTATCTCCTCCCAAATAGTAAATATATGTTGTGCGTGTTGGCGAAATTTTATCCTTCTCCCTGCATTGTTTCTGTTTCCTCCTAAATCTTTTTCCTGCTGGAATACTTCTGGACTCTTTCATCTTGGAGGCTTTCCTCCAGAATCAGGTGAATTCTCCATGTCCATCTACATTGAAGATCCAAAAATCTGATTCATGGGTTTACTCTGAGGTGTGTGAGCAGGGCTTGTCGGATAGCAAATTTCATTGATGGAGACCAGGTGGTGGGATTCCTGAGCCCTTTTCAGGGTAGGATCCCAAATGGCATTCTTTGCAGGTCTTTTCTCTGCAGCCATTCAGTTTTCTGGGGTCTCTTTTATAAGGGTACTAATTCCATTTATGAGGGCTCCACTCTTAGAACCCAAGCACCTTCCCAAGGCCTCACCTCCAAATACCATCATATTGGGGGTTAGAATTTAACATGTGATTCTGGGGGACACAACCATTCAGTCCATGGCAGGAAGGGACATTCCAGTTCCCTTTGTGTTCTTACCCTACCTTTACTTTCGATGGTCATTCTTAGATGATCAACTTCTCACTTTCCAACTTAAAATAGACTTATGCTTCCTGATGCATTCTAAAGTCAATAATCATTCAAAAAAAAAAAAAAAAGTGGAATGTTTTCCTGTAGTATTTTTGCCCCTTTGTAAACTAAGTAATATTTGATGCATATTTCACCTGCTGAACATTGACCCCCATGAGGGCTTAGGATCGTCTCCACTATTCTAAGGGCCACAGAAGATAACACAACTCCCCGCACAGCCCACATCACAACCCTTAGGAGCTGCAAAAGATCTTAAGTTTATTTGGTCTAATCTTCTTTTACAGATGATCTAGGTAAGCCCAAACAAGATGAAATTATTTACCCAAGATTCTGAGGAAGAGGTCAAGCAAAAACTTGACCTGTACCTTTCAACTCAGAACTGGCACCCTCCACTCTTCCATGCAACTCAGAGCAGGTGTTCATAAGCATCTCATGTTTACATCATGACCTAATCATCCGTGTTCTCCCCATCATAGCCCAACTTTCTCTTTTCTTTTTAAGTGCCATTGTTTTAACAACAATAATACTTTACATAAACTGAACAGTAAATTACATCTAAAGGAAAGAAAGCTGGGACATAAAATATTGGACGAATAACTACCTACCCAAATAGAACACACAATCAACCATACTCTCCATCAATATTTCTATCATGTATACTCTCATAAAGGGTGTCACAGGTCTGCACATTTTATGCCCCTGGAGGCCGACAGCTTTGTGCACCTAACAGAGTCTTTTTTTAACTTGACAAAACTAGCCCCAGCTAACCTCTGTGCTCGTAGAGTGTTGCCTTCACTAGGGTCACCTGAGTGAGTTTAGATTTGAACACTTGACTGAAGGAGATTCTGATCGTTTGCTTTTATGTCTCACCCAAATGGACTTGCCCCATATGACCGTTACTGGCTAGAGCCAGAACCAAACTGAGGTTCAGCTGCTCTTCTCTGAAAAATCAATATTCAAGAGCCAAGGGTTGGTGGAAAAAGGAAGATGTTTTATTCAGGAAGTCACCCACCTGGGAATATGGCAGACTAGCATTCCGAAACCATCTCCCAGGTGTCAGTTAGAGGACAAAAGGCTTTAAAGGGGAGTTCCAGGTGGAGGACTACATGAGGAACAGCACAGTCAGCTCCAACAGTCATCTTGAAACTGGTCATGCGGTGGTCTGCTCAGCATCACCTTGGATGGATTACTCTAAGCAGTTAATCTTCAGTTCCAGGGTAGCTGTGTTCCCATTTCACTGAGGCCAGTTCTCGTGAGTGCAACATGGAACAGCTTATGTCATAGCTACAGTTTGGTCATCATGCAGTCAGCTTTTTCTTTCTGGAGGTGATTTTAGGGTCTACAAAACAACTCACAAAAGTGCCTCAGACACTGTTATCTATCTCCCCCAGGGAGGGAACTAAAGATTCTGTGGCTGCCACACGGCTGATTCACTGTTCAAACTGTCACCAGCTCTCCAGGCCTGATTGCCATCCTTGTCACATGTTCATTTCCTCTTAATCATCAATTCTTGAGTCAGGCTTTTGTGACTCAAGGGAGGCTTTTCTACAAACAAGAGGAGGGCAGTGGACACTCCAGCACTCAGCAGAGGTTCACTGCAGGCCTACCAAATGCCAGGCCCTTGGGATACAACACGTGCAAAACAAAGCCCCTGCACTTGAGGCGCTTACATTCTAACAACGATAAGCATTAAAAACAAAAAAAGTAAATTATACAGTATGTTGGATTGTGAGAAGTGACATGTTGGATCGTGGGAAGTGATGTGGGGTAAAGGGGGATGGGAGTTCTGAGGCAGGTGGTTGGCAAGGTGACGTTTGCACAAAGCCTTGATGGTGGTGAGGGAATGTGCCCAGGAGATGTCTGGGATGGGAGTGGTGGCATGGAGAGAGAGAGGTGGCGGGGGGAAGAGGAGAGGGGGGTGATTCCCAGCAGGGGGAACAGTCAGTGTGAAGGTCCCCGGGAGAGACTATGTCCAATCCATTTGAGTATGGGTGACATATTTGGGGAAAGACTCCTAAGGAAGAGAGAGTTGTCATTCCCTGATTCCAGAGAGAAACAAGAAAAGGAAACTTCTAGAAAGAAAGGGTGAGAACCTGAGGTACAGAATCTGTAACAGTGGCGTGAGAGTGGGAAAACTGGGTACCCAGAAAAGATAACTGAGGCTAGAAGGCAGCACTTCAGAGTTAGGAAATTGCTGCCAGGATGATTCCCCTCGGGGCTGAACCTCACACTCCTTTGCATTCACGTCCTCTGGTGCAGAGCAGGAAAGGCAACCCGCCTGCAGAACGCAGGGATGACTGACACATGACACTTCTTGCGCCATGTGTGGTGAAGGGCTGGAATCAACCCAAGAGCTGTGCTGTGAGGTCTGCTGCAAATTCATCCTTGAATTTATTTCTAAGAAGGGGGATGCACCTCAAAGAAAAGTTTAGCAATATTTTTTTCTATTCATTGGTTTATTCAGTCTGCTTAAAACCCAGTCAAATGAATTATGGAGTCTGAAAAATGCATGTGTGGCTAAGACATCTAGGGATGTGGGGAAGCTGTAACCTGGTGGTTGAACTGAGCGTGAGTATAGTGCATATGTGTGTGTCTTTTATCAAGATGATGTTAATGGGGTGGGAGGAATGGGTATTAATAGAGCCTACAGATTTACAAACCTTTTAAGAAGGTATTTATATACATTCCAGTGTGATATTGAATTGCATCAAGGCTTTTTTGGTTGAAGTAACAGAAGGCACTTCAAACACTTAAGCAATAATACAGGGTAATTTATTACAAAGCTACAGAGGTAGCTCCTGGAACCTCAGGGCAAGAAATCAGTCAGACATCCTCAAGGAGCCGAAATCCAGAACTAGCAGGTCGGTGGGAACCCAGGAGGCTCCCCAGGGTCCTGCTGTCTCCCAGGCTCACGCCGCACTGCCGTGTGGTCTTTCAGCCCTGTCTCTGTGTGTGTACCCCTCCTCTCCTCTTGGCAGACCTCCTTCCCCATCCGTCCACATGGCCTCCGCAGCATGCCTGGATTTATATTACCTCAATTTCAGCAATAAATAGAGCGGGAGACCAATCTCAATTCCAGCGTTGCAGGAAAGATTGGCACTGCTCTGGCCAGTGTCTCCGTCTGCTCTAAGTAACCACAACCAGTGAGACAATCACTGTTCAAACAGCTGCCTGGGCATTTACTGTGACCTCAGTCGGTTTGTCCTAAATCACATTCATCGGGTTCTTTTCAGTAGCCAATGGTAACCCCGACGCCGCTGGCTAGAGGTATGTGAGTGCTATAGTTCTCTTCCCCAACCACCTCCCTGTGCAGAGGGTGTCAGAATGAAGGCAGGTCTCAGGCAGAATACCACCACACATACAAATATGTGTACATATTTGTGTACATACACGGAACATCAGACCAGTGGTTCATGGACACTCAAAGAAGTATTGAGAGCAACAGACAACAGCTCACGTGGGAATTCACTCAAGGAAGGGAGAGGTGACAGCCCTCCAGCTGCAGCAGCATCAGCTCAGCTCCCAGCTGCATCAGTGGCTGAAGCCTCTGGGACACAGCAGTGCACAGAACTCCATGAAGCCCCCTTCCTAGTGCTTCTCCAAGCTGGGGGAGGGGCATCATCAGGTGGACTCACTCTAACACCACGTTAATGCCAGGGTGCGGGGGCCTTTATCCTGTTTCTGGCCAACCCACTGTTCACCCATGCGAATCCTCCTGCTCATTAACAGACCCTCAAGTCAAGATCCAGGGGGTTGTCTTCTGCCACCTCTGGAGAATAGACTTATGATCAGGACCCTCCAAATGTGCCTACCATGTTCCGGAGTGTGGATTCCTGACTAGGGACATCAAATGTGAACCAGCCAACCCTAGATTTAGATGAAAATAAGTGAACACATACACACACTGCAGTGGTTGCAGTAAGGGCCCCTGCCAGATGAACTGGCCTCCTCTAAAGGGTTGTCTTGGAAGCTCCCCCATGTCCCACTGCTGCTTACCTGTCACTGGCCAGTCCCATTAGCCAGAGAGTCTGGAAATGTTCTTTATTAACTGGACATATCCTTATCTATAGGGTTTCCCAGGTGGCACTAGCGGTAAAGAACCTGCCTGCCACTGCAGGAGACATAAGAGGCAGACACACGTTCAGTCCCTGGATCAGGAAGATCCCCTGGAGGAGGGCATGGCAACCCACTCCAGTATTCTTGCCTGGAGAATCCCATGGACAGAGAAGCCTGGAGGGTGATAGTCTGTAGTGTCGCAAAGAGTTAGACATGACTGAAGTGACTTAGCACATCCCTATCTGAACAATACAGGGGTCTCATTACCAAGGAAAAGGAGGGAAGACAAATTAGTTGGGCAGGCAGCCCCCTCTGCTACACTCACTGATCTAAAGCAAATTGGAGAAGGAAATGGCAACCCACTCCTGTATTCTTGCCTAGAGAATCGCATGGACGGAGGAGTCTGGTTGGCTACAGTCCACGGGGTCACAGAGAGTCAGACACAACTTCACTTTCACTGTCTAGTTTCCTTATCTATAAAATGGGATTATCAATATCTACCCTGCCCATTTCTCAGGGTTTGTGTGAAAATCAAATGAAAACACTTTGAAAACTTAGAAGGCTTGTTCAAACAGAAGACATTATGCTGACAGTTTATATAAGAAACCACAGTGTTGTATAACCATCAAAAGGGTCATTCTTTCAAATCAAAATGTAACCACACATAAGCACTAATGCCTGACTCCCCAAAGCTTATTTGTACTTTCCAGACCAGAAACTGTCATTTTTTATTGTCAAGGATCCTTTGTGACACTTGCTAGTTTATGGGAGGCTGACTGGACATATGTGGAGGCTATATAAGGTTTTGTAGATTTATTGGGGCTTTCTCTGTGCCGGGCGCTGTGTTGCACATGAATTATCCCACTTAATCCTCACACACACTCCAGGGGTGGGCAGTGTTGTTCTCCTCCCAGCCTGCAGATAAGGAAATGGAAACTGAACACCCTCAGCACCTAACACGGGTCAGTGGAGAGCCAGGATTTCAGTCTCAGCCACATCGGCAATGCCTGAGCATCATCCTCCAATTCTAAAATGTAGCCACCAGTCACCACGTGTAGGGGTAGAACTGTGTTTCCCCCTACCCCTCATCCCCTGCAGAATACATGCTGGAGTCTTAACCTCGGTACCTGTGTATGTGACCTCATTTGGAAACAAGGTCTTGGCAGATGAAATCAAGTTAAGGTGAAGTCACACCGGATTAGAGTAGGTCCTGATCCAATGACTGCTGTCCTTATAAGAAGAGGGAAATTTGCATGAACACACAGGATTAAAAGCCATGTGAAGGCAGAGGCAGAGACTGGAGCAATGCATCTACAAGCCAAGGAAGCCAAGGACTGCCAGCAACACCAGAAGCCATGAGAGTTGCCCGGGAAGGTTTTTCCCTCTCAACTCCCAGAAGGAACCAGCCCTGCCAACATCTGGATTTCAGACTTCTGACCTCCAGAATGGTGAGAGAATCAATATCTGTCATTTTTGAGGCACTAAGAGTGTGGTGATTTGTTACAGCAGATCTGGGGAACTAATGCATCATGTGAATATGTGATGCCCTACAAGGAGCCTGGTGTGGGCTGGTGCTCTCTGCATCCCCGTGCAAATGAGGTCGGGGGCACAGCCTCAGCTTCCCGTGGAGGTACTGTCTTTACAGACAGAGCAAGACCCTCCCCAGGCACGCTCCTGGGTCTGTGGAGGCCACCCTGGCTGTGTCCCAAGCAGAGGGGCATCTCTGAAGTCACCTGTGAGATGCGTGGCTCAGTCTGAGCGGCTCAGCCACAACCATGAGGACTGGCCCACGTGTTCAGGTCACAAGGACCTGTTAGGTCTGGGCGAGGGGAGAGCCTCTGACTTTTCTTTCTATTATGCTTCTATTGGGATTGCACTGAAGTCTGTGGGGAACTAGATCTATTTGCTGGGTGAGGAATCTTGCATTTCCAAGAACCAGCATTTCTTACACTTTTGGCTCATTCCAACTTCAAAAATGTTTGCCAAATCTATATATCACTTGTGTTTTTTAAAAAGCAGCTTTATAACACTCCCTAAAATGAAAAGCCAGAATCACCTGCCAAGAATAAAAAGTAAAAGTACTAAAATGTAAATATTTACCTGTTTACTGTCTATATATCAGGGAGAAGGTGATTGGTAAATTGAAGCAGGATCAACACTATTCTGATAGATACTCAGATACTCAGATCAATGCTACTCAGATAACTTTTGTGAATAGAACTGCTTTGAAAGCACCTGGAAAATATTAAGTAACAATACAAAAGAAGTTTATTATTATAAACTTTATTGACTGCACTGCTGTGAGGATTCTCAGACCACCACAGAAACACCTGTTTGGCACAATGTTCTGTGGACAGAAAATTCCAGAATGGGATTAGTCAAACTAGCTTTTAAATACATAAGTGCCATTCACATTTAGAAGAACAGATGCTGGTATTTCAAGTCTGAGAAAATTAACAGTATGGACATCTGCCATCTGTATGACCTTGCTTAAGTGTCACTTTATCACCCCTGATAATAACTGGTGATGTGTCTTGTCTTGACTGGAGAAAATAAATAAGACTACTGGGCTAAGAAGAGATCTTTTCATTGTGCTGCTGAGAGGAGAAATCTGGACACCCAGCCAAAGAACACAGGCTAACCTTTGTTCAGAGACTCGCATGAAGAAGAGGGAAAAGGGCTGCTGGGATAAAGAGATACTTGTGTTTGCAGCGTGCGGGGGCAGGCAGGGAGCCGCACTCCACAGCACAGAGCAAGCCTCTACGGCGCTGAGGCTTGACGCAAACAAGTGTGTCTATTCGGGTCTAATATTGCCTTTCCTGGAGTTGAAGGTGAAGACCCCTCCATGGATGCGATCCCAGTATGGAAATGGAGGCATGAGGGCCTAGAATGCCAAGCCAGTCACCCAGCTTGGCATGAACGTTTAAGAGTTCGGCTGGCGTGAGAAACACCGTGAGAGCCGTGCGTGTTTCCTGCCACCAGCGTTTCCTCTGCATGCTGCCCTTTGCAAAGACAGCGGGCTAAGCAAATGCAGGCTGCTCTCCACAGTCATAATCTCAGGTTAACTGAAAACAATGACTCCAGTGCACAACAACTCAGAAGAGCACAAAAGACTGGGAATATAACATTTCTTATAAGGGAAAGGCGAGTAACACCGTCACTTGATAGTGAATCTGTAGTGATAGTGATGTCGTGGCCAGAAACAGATGGCTCACTCAACCAGGAATCCTTGAAGAGACTTTTTAACCAAGGGATGTTGTTGCTATTTAGTCGCTTAGTCGTGTCTGACTCTTTGTGATCCCATGGACTGTAGCCCACCAGGCTCCTCTTCAATGGGATTCTCCAGGCAAGAATACTGGAGTCAGTCGCCATTGCCTTCTTTAGGGAATCCTCTGGACCCAGGGATTGAGTCAGTTTCTTCTGCATTGGCAAGTGGATTCTTTACCACTGAGCCACCAGGGAAGCCTAATGAAGGAATATATATATATATTTTTGGACATGTGAGTGGGGTTAAGGAACAGGCCACAGCAGAAAACTGTCACCACCCTGTATTCATTTGCTAGAGCTGCCAGCATAGGTTACCTCAAACTGGGTGGTTTAAACAACTGCAATTTATCATCTCACAGCTCTGGAGTCCAGAAGACTGACATCAAGGTGTTAGCAGGGTTTCTTCCTTTGAAGACTCTAGCAAAAAATCTGTTCCAGCTCCTCACCTTGATTCTGGGTGCTCCTTGGTGTGTGGCAGCAGAGGTCCAGTCTTCACATGGCATTCTTCATGTGTGCATGTCTGTATCCAAATTTCCCCTTTTTATAAGGACACTGGCTGTATTGGATTAGGATGACTTCATCTTAACTAGTTACATTTGCCAATAATCCCCACTCCAAGTAAGGTCACTTTCTGAGCTTCTGGGGGTTAGGATTTCAACAGAAATTTTGGAGGGACACAATTCCACCCCTAACACTTTGCCGGAGAGGCAAAGGAAGGAGAGATGTTGGAGACCCTAGTTGAAAACTGAGGCTCAGGAATGTTGCTGTCACTAGGGACACAACAGAGCCTGAACCTACCAAAGCAGGAAGGGGGTCTGAGAAAGAAATATTCTGCCTTCTCTCTCATCCCACTCTCTGGGCACCAAAGTCAATCAGAAGGCAGAGGATAGGGGCCCAGGTGATACAGTTTGGGGAAATCAGCCATCCCCCAGGACAGGTCAGAGAAAGTGGGACAAGGAAGGGGTAGGCCAGCAGTTACCGGGGCGAACAGAGGGAAACCAGCAAAATGAACACCCATGTACACGACAGAATCAAGGGATCCAAATGGGTTAGAGAAAGAAGTTGATTTATAAGAATTCTCCAAACTATAATTTAGGAATCTGTGCATTTAGAAAATCCAGAGAAAATTAAGGTGTGAGCTCTCTCCCAAGAAAGATACCCATTTGAAAGTGTCTTCTCTTTAACTTAAAAGGCAGATCAGAGTCGAAGGTCCACATTTCAACAGAAAAAATAAAGGCCCCCAGAGAAAACATCGCCCTGGGCGCACATGCAGAAGACTTCCCTCAAAGCCTCCTCTGATTATTTTGTCACGTCCCTCTGTCCTCCTGACACCTGAGTCACCGGATGTCCCTTCATCCTTTACTCTGTCAATCCTGTATCTCCATTTCTCTTCTCATCACCTGTTTCAGGACCTCCTTACTTCTCCCCACATCCACCCCATCGGGTTCGGTCTTCCAGGCTTGGTCTCCCACAGTCCATCCTGCACCCTGCAGGCTGAACTGTAAAATTCAGACTTCCTTGCATGATGATCTGGGCTCTTTGCAATCCGGTCCCTGTCTGCACTTCAGGCCTCATGTCCCCCTTATCCATGTCCCACCCTCCTCTATGGTTCTCCAATAAAACTAACCCACTCTGCCACGAAAAATGCGAAAAATTTTGAAACAGGCCACAAATAGATTACTGGATGTTCTGTCTGGTGCAGCCTACTGAGTTATCGTTATCTTTTCTGGTTTTGAGCTACTTTATTTCTATTGAGTTGTAGACTATTTTATGTTTTATTTCTGTAAGTCGTATGCTAGTGAAAGTGATATAAATGATTCTTGGCTATAGAAGTACAAATTGTTTCCCTGGAGATGCAGTAGATTATCGCCCCATGGTATTGAACCGTTTGGCATCTATTCTTAACATCTTTTCATCATTCCTGATCATTTATAGATGAATGTTGCTTGAATTCTCCTTTGAACCATTTATAACATCATATTGATTTTCTCACTAATTAATGAGTTCAATAAAACCTTTGACAGGTGTTCAATTTATAAATCTATGAGAGTCAAATTTTATTCTTTTAAATTTTTTATCTTTTAAGAATTCCTAGGGTTCTCTGGGAGAAGGCAATGGCAACCCACTCCAATACTCTTGCCTGGAAAACCCCATGGATGGAGGAGCCTGGTAGGCTGCAGTCCATGGGGTCGCTAAGAGTTGGACACGACTGAGTGACTTCACTTTCACTTTTCACTTTCATGCATTGGAGAAGGAAATGGCAACCCACTCCAGTGTTCTTGCCTGGAGAATCCCAGGGACGGGGAGCCTGGTGGGCTGCCATCTATGGGGTCGCACAGAGTCGGACATACTGAAGCGACTTAGCAGCAGCAGCAGCAGGGTTCTCTGGGCCACACTCTTTCCTGCCTCCCTTTGTACAAGCTGCTGACACTGTTCAGAATGCTCTTCCCCAGCTTTGTCTAGCTGGTGAACTCCTAATCATCCTTCAATACTCAGCTAAAGGTTGCTTATCTGTGAAGTCTTCCCTGGTTACCCAATGGATACTCCTGAGTAGTGGTACTTTGTACCTGCCTGTATTTCCAAGCTTGGTATATGTGCCAATATCTATTTTCCACACTAGTTCTGAAACTCCTATAGATAAGGACCATATTTTACTCATCTAAAATATGAGTATTTATGTTCCCCTCACCTGGGACAGAGTAGGCACTTAACAATATTTTATTGTTCAGTCGCTCAGTCATGTCTGACTCTTTGCAACCCCATGGACTGCAACATGCCAGGCTTCCCCATCCTTCATTATCTCCCGGAGCTTGCTCAAATTCATGTTCATCAAGTCAGTAATTCCATCCAACTATCTCATCCTCTGTTGTTCCCTTCTCCTCCTGCCTTCAATCTTTCCCAGCATCAGGGTCTTTTCTAATGAGTCAGCTCTTCGCATCAGGTGGCCAAAGTATTGCGGCTTCAGCTTCAGCTTCAGCTTCAGCACCAGTTCCTCCAATGAATATTCAGGATTGATTTCTTTTAGGATTGACTGGTTTGATCTCCCTGCAGTCCAAGGGATTCTCAAGAGTCTTCTCTAACACCACAGTTTAAAAGCATCAATTCTTCGGTGCTCAGCTTTCTTTATAGTCCAACTCTCACATCCATACATGACTACTGGAAAAACCATAGCTTTGACTAGATGGACATTTGTTGGCAAAGTAATGTCTCTGCTTTTTAATATTCTGTCTAGGCTGGTCATAAATTTTCTTCCAAGGAGTTAAGTGTCTTTTAATTTCATGGGTGCAGTCACCATCTGCAGTGATTTTGGAGCCCAAGAAAATAAAGTCTTCACTGTTTCCAGTTTCCCATCTATTCGCCAAGAAGTGATGGGACTGGATGCCGTGATCTTAGTATTTTGAATGTTGAGTTTTAAGCCAGCTTTTTCACTCTCCTCTTTCACCTTCATAAGAGGTGAAAGAGGCTCTTTAGTTCCTCTTCACTTTCTGCCATAAGGGTGGTATCATCTGCATTTCTGAGATTATTGATATTTCTACCAGCAATCTTGATTCTGGCTTACTGAATACTTACTCAGTACCTTTTGGATGTCCTTTTAATCTTCACAATGACCTTATGAAGTAGGTAATATTTGTCTCCCTTTTATGGGTGAAGAAATTGAACTTAGACAGGGTAACTGTGTAATTGCCTGGGATTACACAGCTTTGGGAGGATTTGACCAAGTGGCTGTGCCTCTGCCTTGTGATTGAATATTCTTAACTACAAGTTATACTCTTTGTTAATTCAGCAAGTCTGTGGCCCTCAGGCCCTCCTGAAGTTATGCTTAAACAGAAGAGCCATGACTTAGGAAAAGAAGTGTCGACTTCTGGGTTTTGTTTTTTATCAAGAGATATTTTAACTAGCTTGGGACAATGAAGAGAAAAATGATTTTCAATGCCTTAACTTCTCTCTCCTAGTAAATTAGCCAAAACATATTAACCAAGGAGAATTGGCTATCCAGATGAATTCCTGGTTTTTATTACACACTGCAGCTTAAATGAAAATTGCCATTTTGGACTCACATGAACAGCACAGCTCTTGGCCCACACAGGTGCCCAGTGGGGAATATCCACCTATGGGTGCGTTGCACAGGGATGTTCACATTGCAGGGGCCAGATGTCTGGGGAGCAGTCCAGGGAGCCCCACCCCTATTTCGCCTGGCACATCTCTGCTGGCCAGCCTGCTCCTGCCAAGGGCACTTCTACTATCAGGGCTGTCTCTGGGATTTGGAGTGGACAGAAGCCTCTGGAGCATTTTTAAAATATACCCAATTGCTCAACTTTGCTGTGCGGGTGAAGAGTGAAATAAAGACTGCTTCACCACCTGGGTAAGGGCCAAGCCTCCTTCCTCAAGGTGACCCAGGCAATCTGACCTCCACTCTCAGGGTTGAGGCAAGCAGAGTGCATTGCCATAACAAGGGAAATGACAGGAAAGGCCGTGCTGGGCTTTGATTACCTGGAGTGGTGTGATTACGGTACCTTTGATGTTGATAATCTGCCTGAGGGCCCTTCACCTCAATGCCTGTCCTTGGAAGTTTGGGCTCAGGCAAACCAGAGTAATTCACCTTCAGCTCCAGATTGTGCCAGGTGGGGGAGGGGGTGGGGGGGCAGACTGCATCGAGTCTTGGGGAGCAGCGAGGCCAGGCGGCTGCAGCTGCATTTCCCCTCAGTGCCAGGAAAGGTTCTAATTCAAAAACAAATGTATTTATCACTCCCAACCGCTCCACAGGGCAGGGCATCCTGCCTCTGGGTGGAGTGTCAGTATGCAGTGGGAACAGTGGCAGGCGGCCAGCGGAAATTTCACATTTCACCAAGGTTCCTGCCACTCTGCAGTGGTCCTGCAGACCCAATATCACCCAGTGGAGAGAGTCCAGCCTCCCAGCCAGACCTGGAGACACAGGCACCAGGCCAGAGCCGGGCCCTCAACTGGGCCAGCCAACCCCTGCCACTGGAGGCTGGGTCCTGAGACTCAGCCATCCCCACCTGGTGACTAAGGTTCTTTCTAAGCCAGAAGTGTGGGCCAAGGGGGAAATCCATCAGCAGCAGGCAAGGAGCCGTCTGTCTGGATCCCCACGACATATGCATGTAAGCACCCTGTGTAAGAAGCCCGAGGCTTCTTCTGCTTTAAGACCAGATTGTCTTTAGCTGGGGGGCCATCAGGCCACCTGGACATCATCCAGAGAGAAGGAAAGGAACTGCAGACAGCTGTAGTTCTCCAACGTGCCTGCCTCCAGGCTGCTGCCCGGTCCGTACTCCTCCAATCCAGGTTTTACCGCTGCTGGTGATCTTTCCACCACAGACTAGAGTTTGTCTCTCTCCAACTGGACACTCTCCTGGAAGAAGTCCACACCCTCTGGTGCCATACCCGCTTCTTCTTGTACCCACCTGTCCCATCTCAAACTCTCTCCTTCAGGTGCCTCACTCACCAGCCCCCCACTCCGTGAGCAGGCCATGCACTTTCATAGCCCCCCAAATAGCCTTTAACCTTTGCTGCTTATGTTCAGGCCAGCTCCAACGTCATCTCCTAGGTGAGGGCTCTCCTGCATTTTCTACCCACATCCACAGAGAACTCGAATGCCTGCCTCCCTTCACAGTCCTTCATAGCTATGCGTACCTACCCCTAGTGAATCAGAGCTGATTCACTGATTACAAGTCCACCCCACTGATTATGAGCTCAATGCAAGTAAGGGCTCCTTTTGCATTCATCTTTTCTCTGTGAGTCATTAGTACAGCCCCTGGCACACAGTAGGTGCCAGTAAGTGGAAAGAATGAATGAGCAGATGTCCAAAATCATCCCTTTTCCTTGGAGAATCTTTTTGCTTAGGAGGATATAATCCAATTCTGAGCCATGTAAGAGCCAAGGGACATTTATGTGTGGAAAACCAGACAAATTCTGCCTTTCCCCCAAGCCTAGAGAAAGCCCAGGCAAAGAAAACAACGTGCGAACTAACTACTTCATGATAAGTGTACTCTCAGATGCTAACAATTTTACTGCCTGTTAAGAGCAAAGCAGAGGATGAGGTGGTTGGATGGCATCACCAACTCGATGGACATGAGTTTGAGCAAGCTCCTGTTAGTGATGGACAGGGAAGCCTGGCGTGCTGCAGTCCACGAGGTTGCAAAGATTCGGACACGACTGAGTGACTGAATTGAACTGAAGAGCAAAGCCAAGCCACACACAGAAGTGAAACTTCCTGAACATCCCCCACCAAGCATTAGTTGACTGCCCTGCTGGAATTTTGATGACAATACTAGGCATCTGGGTAAAGGCGCACTATGCAAGAACAGAGGGATTCTGACGATGCTTTTATATATAAATCTTCAGCCTTTCACTTCTGCAGGCATGGCATCTGCATGCAGAGAAGGGGAAATGGTGCAGTGTCCTTGGTTTATGACCTGCGCTGTCCCATTCTTACAAAATTCTGAACTTTCTGTGTCAGAACTGTTAGTCTCTTCAGATTCTTTTGCTTTAAGAAGGATTATTATTATTATTATCCTTATTAAGATAGTTGTTGAGACTCACCTCCTCTAAAAACAAAACAGGCTAAAATCTGAAGCAAATATTCCAACTTTACCAAAGATAAAATTTATAATTTCAATATTCTGATCAAGGTCCAATTAAACAGAATAAACTAATGTTTGTACCGGGGCATTACACACACAAAGCCTTTTCATCTACGTAATCTCATTGATAAGAGTTGTTTTAACTCATCAGTTCCACACTTGGCAAAGGGGCAAAAATTTAAATACTTTCTCCTAACCGCCAATATTGCTGAGGGTCTCCCCTCACTCCAGTGTCCACCCCAGCTGGAAAGGAAAGCAAATACCCTTTCATCTCTAACACCTTCAATCCCATTTCCAGGACAAGGAGGTCGTAGCTCTATGGTACTGAAAGAAGCAGAGTTGCCCCCTCCCCACATCCTGATCCACCCTCCCTCTTCGGCCTGTCTCTCTCCATTCCCCACCCCCACTTAGCTACAGCCTTGCTGAACCACTCACAGTTCCAGGAATGCATCACACCCATCACCTCCCACAGCCCTCACCATCTCCACCCCTCACTCCTACTCAGTTTTTGAGTCTTAATTAGATAGCACCTCCTCCTGGAAGCCTTCTGCTAGCTCCCAAGGCTGAATAAGGGCTCTTTCAGTCTGTTCCTAACTCATCCTGTCCCTCTCCTTATCCCAATGCTAATCATATTACCTTATGATCATCAATTACTTGTTTTTCTCATCCTTTAGAGAACACTGTTCAATAGTCATAATGCCAGCTATACATGTAATTAAAATTTTCTAGCAGCCTCATTAAAAAAAATAAAAATAGGTGAAAATAATTTGATAGTAAATTTTATTTAACCTAACATATCAAAAATAATATGATTTCAACATGTAGCCAGTATAAAACAATTGTTAATGAGATATTTTATAGGCACTTCTTTTCCTACAAAGCTTTGCAGACTGGTGTGTATTTTACACTTATAGCACATCTCCATTTGGACATTTCAATGGCTCGATAGCCACCTGAGGCTGGTGGCTACCACATAGGTCAGTGGGGGTCTAATTTAAACTCCTGGGAAGCAGGACAGAGTCTCAACCCCTCACACTCTTAATATCTTGCACTGTGCTCAGCACAAGATCAGCAATGTGAATGTCCTCATCCATTCGGGCTGCTCTAACAGAAATTCCACAGATTGGTGGTTTAAACAACAAATATTTATTTCTCAGGGCTCTGGAAGCTGAGAAGTCCAAGCTCAAGACACCGGCAGATTCAGTGTCTGGTGACAAACTGATTCCTGGTTCATAACTGGCCATTCCTGATTCAAAGTTGGCCATCTTTTTACTGTATCCTCACACAGCATAAGGGATAAAGAAGTTCTCTGGGGCATCTTTTATCCAATTCATGAGGGCTCTACCCTCATGACCTAATTACCTCCCCAAAAGTCCCACCTCCTGATACCATCACATTGGGGGATAGGGTTTAAACATGTGAACTCTGAGGGACACAAACATTCCGTCGATCACAGTGAACAGTGTCTGTGAATGACTTCATCCCCCAAGGAGGGAGGCTGGGTGTATGAGTGCCTCCCTGTGGGCAGAGCAACAGGTGTCTATAATATAAGGTGCAAGTTAGCACGTGGGGGCTTAGTTAAAATTCTGTTCCAGTGAAACTCCCCTAATAAAAGAAAAGTGGCCAGATTATGGGCCGATCACATCATGTTTCAAGCCTTACTCAAATGACAGAAATATCAGTTCAACAAAGCAAACTGATCAGCCTCTTGGAATTTGCTGCTGCTGCTAAGTCGCTTCAGTCGCCTTGGAATTTAGGACAATGTAATTTAACCTTCCTGTAAGATTGAAACCAAAATGGAAACACAGCATCTCCAGGAGACTTCTTTGAAATGGCTCAGACAAAAACGTTCTCTGCCACAGGACCAGAAGACAGGAAAGAAGCCCGAGGCTGAGGAAGAAGGACAAGTGTGGAATTATCTGAGTCCTACCCATTCTTTGTTTCCAGATTCCTAGAGTTTTTATCCTAAAAGCTGATACTTTTAAAAGTGCCTTTTGGAAACAGCAAAGCACTGGTGCCAGGAAAAACAATGACATCAGCCCCAAACCCTAGAGAAGCAGCCTTCGGGAAGACCTCAAGGATGCATGAGGAGATGAAACTGCACAGCTGAGGATGCATGGTCTGTTTCTGCTCTGCCCAGTCAAGATAGCTCTAGATTCCTGAACACACACATGCCAGGGGCTTCCCAGGTGGCGCTAGTGGTAAAGAACCCACCTGCCAATGCAGGAGAACTAAGAGACGCTGGTTCAATCCCTGGGTTGGGAAGATCCCCTGGAGGAGGAAATGGCAACCCATTCCAGTATTCTTGCCTGGAAAATCCCGTGGACAGAGGAGCCTGGTGGACTACAGTCCATGGGGTCACAAAGAGTCACACATGACTTAGACTTAGCACAGGACTCCTGACACAACAGCTGCTAAACCCACAGTTCTTAAGTTGGGTGGGCAGGATTAGAATCCTTTAGGGGACTGGTTAAACAACCAGATTGCTGGCCCTCACCCTTCAGAGAGTTTCATTCAGTTGTTTTGAGTTGGGTCCCAGGAAATACGCATTCTTACCAAGTACAAGAGAAGACTCTACACGTGGACATCACCATATGGTCAACACCAAAATCAGATTGATTATATTCTTTGCAGTCAAAGATGGAGAAGCTCTATACAGTCAGCAAAAACAAGACCGGGAGCAGACTGTGACTCAGATCATGAACTGCTTATTGCCAAATTCAGACTTAAATTGAAGAAAGTAGGGAAAACCACTAGTCCGTTCAGATATGACCTAGATCAAATCCCTTATGAGTATACAGTAGAAGTGACAAATAGATTTAAGGGACTAGATCTGATAGACAGAGTGCCTGATGAACTATGGACAGAGGTTCGTGACATTGTACAGGAGACAGGGATCAAGAAAATCCCCATGGAAAAGAAATGCAAAGAAGCAAAATGGCTGTCTGAGGAGGCCTTACAGATAGCTGGTAAGAGAAGAGAAGCGAAAAGCAAAGGAGAAAAGGAAAGATATTCCCATCTGAATGCAGAGTTCCAAAGAATAGCAAGGAGAGATAAGAAAGCCTTCTTCAGTAATCAATGCAAAGAAATAGAGGAAAACAACAGATTGGGAAAGACTAGAGATCTCTTCAAGAAAATTAGAGATACCAAAGGAACATTTCATGCAAAGATAGGCTCAATAAAGGACAGAAATGGTATGGACCTAACAGAAGCAGAAGATATTAAGAAGAGGTGGCAAGAATACACAGAAGAACTGTACAAAAAAAATCTTCACGACCCAGATAATCACGATGGTGTGATCACTCACCTAGAGCCAGACATCCTGGAATGTGAAGTCAAGTGGGCCTTAGAAAGCATCACTACGAACAAAGCTAGTGGAGGTGATGGAATTCCAGTTGAGCTATTTCAAATCCTGAAAGATGATGCTGTGAAAGTGCTGCACTCAATATGCCAGCAAATTTGGAAAACTCAGCAGTGGCCACAGGACTGGAAAAGGTCAGTTTTCATTCCAATCCCAAAGAAAGGCAATGCCAAAGAATGCTCAAACTACCGCACAATTGCACTCATCTCACATGCTAGTAAAGTAATGCTCAAAATTCTCCAAGCCAGGCTTCAGCAATACGTGAACCGTGAACTTCCAGATATTCAAGCTGGATTTAGAGAAGGCAGAGGAACCAGAGATCAAATTGCCAACATCCGCTGGATCATCGTAAAAGCAAGAGAGTTCCAGAAAAATATCTATTTCTGCTTTACTGACTATGCCAAAGCCTTTGACTGTGTGGATCACAATAAACTGTGGAAAATTCTGAAAGAGATGGGAATACCAGGCCATCTGACCTGTCTCTTGAGAAACCTGTATGCAGGTCAGGAAGCAACAGGTAGAACTGGACATGGAACAACAGACTGGTTCCAAATAGGAAAAGGAGTACGTCAAGGCTCTATATTGTCACCCTGCTTATTTAACTTCTATGCAGAGTACATCATGAGAAACTCTGGGCTGGAAGAAACACAAGCTGGAATCAAGATTGCCGAGAGAAATATCAATAATCTCAGATATGCAGATGACACCACCCTTATGGCAGAAAGTGAAGAAGAACTAAAGAGCCTCTTGATGAAAGTGAAAGAGGAGAGTGAAAAGATTGGCTTAAAGCTCAACGTTCAGAAAACTAAGATTATGGCATCTGGTCCCATCACTTCATGGGAAATAGATGGGGAAACAGTGGAAACAGTGTCAGACTTTATTTTTTTGGGCTCCAAAATCACTGCTGATGGTGATTGCAGCCATGAAATTAAAAGACGCTTACTCCTTAGAAGGAAGGTTATGGCCAACCTAAATAGCATATTTAAAAGCAGAGACATTACTTTGCCAACAAAAGTCCGTCTAGTCAAGGCTATGGTTTTTCCAGTGGTCATGTATGGATGTGAGAGTTGGACGGTGAAGAAAGCTGAGTGCCGAAGAATTGATGCTTTTGAACTGTGGTGTTGGACAAGACTCTTGAGAGTCCCTTGGACTGCAAGGAGATCCAATCAATCCATCCTAAAGGAGATCAATCCTGGTGTTCATTGGAAGGACTGATGTTGAAGCTGAAACTCCAATACTTTGGCCACCTCATGGGAAGAGTTGACTCATTGGAAAAGACCCTAAAGCTGGGTAGGATTGGGGGCAGGAGGAGAAGGGGACGATGGAGGATGAGATGGTTGGATGGCATCACTGACTCGATGGACATGCGTTTGGGTAGACTCCAGGAGTTGGTGATGGACAGAGAGGCCTGGCGTGCTGCAGTTCATGGGGTCGCACAGAGTTGGACACGACTGAGCAACTGAACTGAACCAAGTACCTTAGGAAATTCTGATTGGGAGTTCCACACTTTGAGAAAAACAACCCTGAATAATCAATCCACTTTTCTCTCACCTCCCCTTTCTAAACACCCTGAAAGCTGTACCTTCTAGGACACAAGTATAGCCATGTGGTTCCCACACTACCTAACAGCTCCCAGCTGAGAAGGCAAGAGGGCATTGAGATCCAGGTGCCTGGCATGGGGCTGTGCCCACCCAAAGGAACAAGCACTCTTTCTTTGGATAGTATGCATGCCAAGTCATTTCAGTCACATCTGACCTCTTTGCGACCCCATGGACTGTAGCCCGCCAGGCTCCTCTGTACATGGGA
This sequence comes from Okapia johnstoni, assembly GCA_024291935.2. NCBI lineage: Eukaryota > Metazoa > Chordata > Mammalia > Artiodactyla > Giraffidae > Okapia > Okapia johnstoni. Next base: position 126,840,290 of record CM044308.1, on the reverse strand, counting down.
TTCTCCAAGCAAGAATACTGGAGTGGAGTATTTCCTTCTCCAAGGAATCTTCCTGACCCAGGGATCAAACCCACTTCTCGCATCTCCTGTATTGGCAGGTTCTTTACCACTAGTGCCACCTGAGAAGCCCTTCTTTGGATAGAGGCATCTCCAAATGCAAGCCCTCTGCCCTAGTGTGGAGCTGGGTCAGCCCAGAGGGGGTATCTTTTCTCCTGATTCATGCAAAAACACAATATAGGCTAGTGGCAGCTCCAAATCTGTTGTCCAATGTCTTGGACGCTGCATCTTCCTCAGACCCCAACAGCTAACAACCTCAACCTGTCATTACTCTTGAAGGTGGAAACCAGAAATGGGATTGATGGCTCATCATTTTCCTTGTGCATCACTAGCCAGCCAACAGCCAGCAAGGTCCTTCCTGGGCCCTGATGATGCTGCGGCAGTGTCAGGCCAGGCGGTGGGTCAGCACCGCCCTGAGCGATTGATTCCCACCAGCGTCTCTGCATGAATGAGGAGTGCACCGTTGCCTCACTGTGTCTCTTTCCTGGAAGGATTCTGCCTTGCTGATTTTATCTGCAGATGACAGATTTCTCCTGGGCTTGGTGAATATTAAGCAGGAATGATGGCTCCATGGGAATGGCTCCTGTACACGTATCCAGGTTACCTGGCTTTCCAAGGGAGCGGGCTGCTGAATGGGATGGATGCCCTATTTCTACAAATTCTCTTTTCATTCTTCAATTCTCCCCCAACTTTTAACATTTTCTGAACTGGATGAATACTTTATGACACCCTATGCCTGTCTAAGCAGACAAAGAGCAGGTCACTGGACGTGCTGTGAATCTCACATGCAACCTGGGTGAAGTGAAAGAGGACTCCCTCCAGCTGCTAACAGTGAGGAAATGCAATCTGGGCTGGGCTGGGAACTCTAGCTCTGCTACAACCTGGCTAATCGCTACTGGGCAGGCAGACAAAGGACAGGTAAGCATTTGCAGCCTAGAGAGGAAAGACATCTGAAAGGGATTGAAGAGGTTAGTAAAAAGACAGCTGGAATATGAACCTACCTCTTTTTGTTCAGGGGACAGTTATGAGGTGCCTCTTACCATCATGTCACAAGCACTGATTGTCTTAGGTCCAGGGAGACCCAGGTCCCCCAAAGAGCTCACTCACAGAAGAGCGGGTGGTGTAGGTATAATCACATACTTACAAGAAAATGTGGTCAAAAGCAAGAAAGAGAGAGGCACCACCAAGCACTGTGGGCGCCCAAGAAGGAAGACGCCGGAGGGTGACAGCAGTGCCCTGAGTGGAGCAGGGGGAAGAGCCAAGAGAGGAGCACCTGCCAAGGCCAAGGTGCACTGAGCTCACATCGCCAGGTAAGGCAGCGCACGGCCACGCCTGCCCGCTAAAGCGCAGGGTGAAGGAAGGGAGTGGCTGGGGACAAGGCGAGCAGGCCACTGAAGCTGGTCGTAACCTCTGCATTATGTGCTAAAGGATCTGGGATTTCTCCAGGAGGATTCCTTGATGGTTTTCATTTTTGCTTTTTAAGCAAGGAAGTAACTAAGATCAAACCGATGTTCTTTGCCTTCTTACTTGCTCATCTAAATGAACTAGTTTTGAAAAGTAATTTGTGCACATGTCAGCAAAATTCAAACTCTCCCAAGAGCAGTACAGAAGGCAAACCTCCTTTCTACCCACTACCACCAAAGTCTGAGTCTTCATAACCCATGAGCAACCTCTCTCTCTAGTTCTGTGTATATCTTATACCAGAAATATCACACACAAGTATGTTCATAAAGGGTTAGAGAGTATTGTCGGGCACAAATCCACTCAGCCCAGGGGACAATTCCACTACACACTTGCCTGCCAAGTTGCTCCCTTGCATGGGCTGGATATACCAGAGGGTGCATCTATTCCTAACTTGTTTAAAGGTACTGCATGGGCTGACCAAGACTGTTTATACATGTGATACACACACACACACACACACACACACACACACACACACACACACACACAGAGGCACTCACTCATTCTCACATCTTTTATAAATGTAGAAGGAACCGTATTCTATATTCATTGTGTAATACCTTCATTTTGGTATTTTGGTCACCTGATGCTAACAGCTGTCTCATTGGAAAAGTCCCTGATGCTGGGAAAGATTGAGGGCAGAAGGAGAAGAGGGTGTCAGAGGATGAGATGGCTGGATGGCAACACCAGTGCAATGGACATGAACTTGGGCAAACTCCGGGAGATGGTGAGGGACAGGGAGGCCTGGCGTGCTGCAGTCCATGGAGTTGCAAAGAGCCGGACATGATTGGGCCACTGAACAACAACACCCTCATTTATAGAGCACCTCAGAGAGAAATCCACCTGGACGAAAGTAGGCTATGAGCATTCTTTAGTGCCTAGCATCCTTATGGTTGCAAATGAATGTTTACCTTAAAGCAGCTTCAGTAGGCTCCATTCTCCAGCCACACTCCTTTGGCTGAGCTCCTGCTTCAGGGTCCAGCTTCAGATCTTATGGGAGCTCAGGCTTTCCCCCAACTGCAGCTGCTCCAAGCCTCATATTCATCCTGATGGGATAAGATTTTATTTTCCATGAAACAGTCCTGAGACCAGGGAAACATGATGGACTGACTGACTTCCACCAGCTGGGTTTACCCCTAGAGATGGGACAGGGATCAACACCAAGCAATCATCAGAAGGGACAAAAGGGAATGGATTCTAGAATAAACCAGCAAATGGTCCCTACAAAGTCCATCATCCAGTTACCTTCATTCATTTCAATAGCTCTTACCAGTGGTCCTTCAACTTGTTTCTAGTATCTTGCCGTTGTAAGCAATGCTACAATTGACATACTCACACATATACCTTTGCATGTAAAAGGATATCTATAGAATAAATTCCTGGAAGAGGAACTTTGAATTAAAGGGTGTCTGTTCTTATAACTCTGATAGACATGCCCATATTGCCCTTCAAAGGGGCACCCATTCACACCACAGCATCTCTGAGATGGCTCATTTCCTGTGTGTTGTCAACTTTCTTAGATCTGTACTTACAAAGTTCAGTTTGACAACCGTGTGGTTAATGGATAGGAAGGGGAATAAGAGTGAGATAAGAAAAGCAGTTACATATTGCAGTAATAAAAAGGAGAGATGATAAGGACATGAGCCATGAGAACTGCCAAGGGTGTTTGAAAGTAGGAGCAGGATCAAGGTATGCGTCTTCCAGAACAATGTGGCAGCGGAAAATGCAACATTGTGCTGAAAATTTCACACAGAGAAGACTTTGTTTTGACAAAAAGAATACAGAAAGGAAGGAAAAAAGAAGGACGGGAGGGAAAGAGGGAGGAAGGAGAAAGGGAAAGAATGGGAAGGGAAGGATAGGAAAAGATTCTGTTATTAAGACTTTTCCAGCTGGAAATAATAAATAAGCTAAGTACCAAAGACCTTATGTGCTTGCCTGGTGACTCACTGATAAAGAACTTGCCTGTTAATGCAGGAGATGTGGGTTTGATCACTGGGTCAGGAAGATCCCCTGGAGGAGGGCATGGGAACCCATTCCAGTATTCTTGCCTAGAAAATCCATGGACAGAGGAGACTGGCGGGCTACGTTCATGGGGTCACAAAGAGTTTGACATGACTTAGTGACTACCCAACACCAACCAAAAGCCTTAACATAGACTCTACATTGAGAATTTGGGTCAAACACACTCAGATCTCAAAAACAGACAAACCTAGAGACAGAATAATATGTCATCAGAGCACATGTTAAATAACTCTCTAAAAGCACATTCTGCAAATTCTTAACAGTCTACAGTGTGAGACAATATGACAATACTGGTCTCATTAAAGCAGAATAAAGCACTGAATCCTAAGGACTGCTGTTTCACTCTAGAAAAACCTTTCCTGTCTGGGTCCACCCCTTGGAGGTGGTAGACGGGATAGCTCTCAGCTGACACCCAGATCCTTTGTACACGTAGGCCCTGCAGCAAACACTGGCAGTAGTCTAAGATTAACCCCTGACATCTTTCCCTGGCTTCAGAATGACTGTTAAAAAATTCTTGATAATGTTTAAAATCTTCTCATGAATATAACTGCATATGAATGCACTTTGCAACCGAGGCCCATAAGACTCTCTGCATTGCTCACATTTTTCAGAATGGTTAAAATTATTTCTCCACTGGGTGCAGTGACAAGGAAAAGAAGTATTTCTTGGTCCAAATCCCCTGACACTGTAGCTACCCACCCAGTCCTGCTTTTCTCACTGTCTGAACCAACCCTCCTGCGATCTTTCTTTCCTATAAAATTCTTGAAGGAGAAAACAAAAAGGAGAACATTTTTGAAATAGTTACAAAGGTGGGGGAGAAGAAAGCAAACATATTTTTTGGAGATTTAACGTGCCCACGGGAAAGAGGGTCAGATAAACAAGGTAGGGTGTGGTGATGGGTTAGTCCTGGGTAGAACAGTCCAGGTCATATAATGCTATATCTGGTGAAAGTCCCTGGAGGAGGAACCAGGAAGTTTGCGGACCTGAACATCACAGCTAGAGCGGTTCACCAGGTACTTCGAAGCCACGTGGGCACCCACTACACCCCTCAGAGAAGGGCCTCGTGCTTGAGCCCTGCCCAGCACTTGTATGCTTTGCAGCCACCTGCTCTCCGCTCAGTGGGAACTCTCTCCAGCAAAAAGTCTGGGTCTACCTTGGTCTCCCTTATTTCCCAGTGTAGGCATATAATTGGTGCGTCTTTGCCAGGATGCCAAAGAGCCCAGAGTTCAGAGAATTCCCTGAGTCCTTAAACTCACACTGGCCAGGCCCTTCAGTGTAGCCTGGAGCCCTGGGTACTGACTGATCAGGGGTCAATAACCCCTGGTAAGAAGGAGGATCTCTAGGCAGGGGAAGGTTTTTCCCTCAAAGCCCTTACTGCAGCCAGGTTGAAAAGCCAGCTCTGGAATGCTGTGTCCCTGGCCCCACTCCCAGTCTCATCCCCCATTTCTGTCCGGCACTCTCGCAAGGATGCAAGGACAGGAAGCCCTGCCTCCTCCGTGATGCTCCCCCTTGACCCCCACCCGCAAGAGGCTTTCGCTCAATCTTCAGTCAGTCCCTGCTGTCCATAACTGTACTGCAGGAACTGTCTCCTCAGCAAGAGTCCCCATTGGACACCCACAGGTCTCCCCACAGCAGGCAGTGTGGTGCAGGGACACACGGGAGACACTCAGCCATTGATTCAGGCCATGCTATTTCATCTCCCCACAATCCAATTCTGGAAAGAACCTGATGTTTCTTGCAGCTGAGAGTCTAAAGCGTGATAAAATCACCTATTTACTTTCAATCGAGTCACTTTGCAGGCCCCACAGAGTCCTACTCTGACTGTGACTAAGTTTCACCTCACAGGCCCACAGAGTTGCGCTCTGACGGTGACTAAGTTCCTGCTTCCTCAGGGTCCCTCCCGCCTTCCTTCCACCCTCTGCCTCTGCCCGCCCGCCCACCTGCCCCCACCACTAGCCTCCCCAGAGCCTGGAGCTATAAGGCCTCTGGAGCCTTCCCTTCATTCTGAAAAAAAAAGCATGAATTCTTTTTCCAAATGGAGCCTTCGTTAGGCAAACTTCTCTCTTGCTTCTATTATAACCTTGCATAGTATAATTCTGATGTATTTTTTGCTTTAAAAACCCCTTCCACCAAGGATAGGGGTGAGGTGGAATAAAGTGAGTGAAGAGACAGACAGTTTTGTCATAAAAAAGCAAATTTGTTCCTCTGAAAAATTACTTTAGATGCCTGAAAGAGTTAATGACATTCCCTAAAGGCACCAGGTGTACCAGGAGGCAGCCCTCTGAGAGGCGGAGCCCACAGCTGGCCCCGAGTCCAGGCAGGGCAGGAATGTGCTGTATAGTCTGTGCCCTCCTTGGCACTGCAGTGGGAGGCAAATTGTAGACAGCCACTTGAACTCCACAGGGGCCAATGACCCCCTTGCCTAAATCATGTTTTCCCTTTCCTTACAAAGCTGTTTCCTCAGCGGGTTCAGGGAGGAAACCCCTGAGTAAACAGAGAGCATGCTGCTGGCCCCAAGGTTTCTCCAGGGACGCAGCCCCAGGCAAAGCCCACTTCCAGCCTTCCTGCCGGCCCTCAGCCCATCACAACTGTTGTCCCATAAAGTTGTTGCTTTCAACTCCTTTTGCTTCAGCGTCTGAAGGGAAAGCACAGCAAGGCGGGAAATCTTACAGCAAGGCGGGGGAAATCTCGAGGCGGACGTCTGCCGAAGCCCTAGGCCCCTCCCTGCCAGAGGGCCCACCCTCACCCTGGCAGCAGAACAATAGCTCCAGTTAAGCCAGGGAACTCCACAGGCTTCCAAGTTGGCTAGTTTTCAGCATCTGTGTGGTTCGGGGGCCTCATCTTGTGTCAAGGGGTGGAGATGAGCGAGAAGTCACCGATACGAGACCACAGAGGCATGGATACAGTTGTTCCCCCCATTTTATAGGTGGAAGCCTAAGGCTCAGAGGTCGATAGCTGAGGACTGACAGGACCAGAGGTCTAGTCCAAGGCTGTCCAGTTGGAAATCCCACATCTTAACCAGTACCATTTATCCGTCATGGGCTGGTACTGACTGGGGTCAGGGCCACAAAGCAGGCTCACCATTTGGATAGGAAAGCCCTCGATGTACTGCCAAGCTCAAAGGCTGGCTCAAGAAATACGTGGGCTGCACTTCAGGAGGGGAGCCAAGGAAAGCAGGTTTTGGCAGGAGCAGAAGACCATCCTTGGCCTGTATTATCGTTGCTATTTGGTCCAGAAACTCAAGAAACAGTAGATAATCTCCACCACTTACTTACTGGTACAATCTTGAGCAATTTATCCAATCTCTATGTGCCTCAATCTTCTCATCTGTAAAATGGGAATAATAAGAGCCCCGACCTCATATGGTGGTTGTGAGGATTAAGAGACTTAATGTGTACAAAGCAATTAGAACAATGCCTGGCACATGGCAAACACTGTATATTACTTACAGTATCATTGTCATCACCCTCCTCTTCATCACCATCAGCATCACCATCATCTTGGTCTGATACCTCCCCCAACTTCTCTCCAGGCAGAATCAAGCACTCCTGCCCATTACTCCCACAGTCTTTAGTGACACCTTTATGACAGTCCTCATCACTTTGTATCAATGCCTCTAATCTGAGCAGGAATTTTGCCTTTCCATCTCTGTATCTTCAGAGCCTTCTACAGTGTCTGGCACATAATAGATATGCAGTAAACATGTGTCAAATGAACGAAAAATTGGTGCTTGATTCAAAAAATAACTTTCAGATAAATCACAAAGGGTATCTGATTTTCATAAGATTTTAAAATATGCCTTAGATCATGCCTTAGAAATCAGAACATCATAATAAGAAAATTGAAAGGGCTTTCAAGGGTGCCATGTCAGACACGCATAAGACATATTCACTGTTCCAAAGGTTCTATCAAATAAAAGAAACAAATCCCATTTAAGGCACTGAGTGTCCCTGATGCCCTAAAGACCCCCTCCCTAGTCAGCATTTGAGGACTCAGAAATAGGCAATCCAAGGAGTAACCCCATGAGTCTTGCCACAAATAAAAAAAATTTCCAAGGAATCAGCATTTTGTGGAATATTTTTAAATGAACTTTCAAAGAGATTCCAAAAATAGATTAGTGAAATACTGACTGAGCACCTCCTTTGTGCCAGATACCGGAACGACACATATAAAAAGACATGATGTCTAGAAGGGGGAACAAACACGTGAATAGAGAATTTATGTATAGGAGTGATCTGTAGAGGCAAGCCCAGCATGTTCAGAATATACAGAGGAGGGGACCAATTGGAGGCACTGGGGATTTTTAAATGGCTGTAGAGACTGACCTTGGAAAATGGATGCATTTTTAGGTTCTTTCCAGGCCAGCTGTGGTTCAGAAATACCAAGGACTGCTAAGCACATTGCTGCACATTCTAAGAAGGTGACACTACCACACTTATAACCCACATTCAAGGTGCCAGCAAGAAAAGGCCCTCCCGCTGGGCAGGGGCCTGGAGCTGTGGGCCAGCATGGAGCCCCAGGGTGGGGCGTTCCCTCCCACCACCAGCACATAGTCGCTTTGCTCAAACAAAGCCCACACTGTCCTACTGCTGAGGGCTTCCCTGCAGCCCACGAGCCCTCCCCACCCGGAGTCTACAAACTATAACTGAACGTCATCCAAGTCACCTTAAAAATGCTCACCAGCGCCAGGGCCCTGGGGAGGAGCTCCGTCCTGTCATGCTCTGGTGACTCCCTTCCGCAAGCCCAGGCCGTGCGCCCACTAGTCATCCTGGGTGTGCTCCTGGTTTCTGAGGGGTGGCTACACCTTGCACTTGGATAATTATTTTTAAGTAAGTGAGGAGAGGTGAGAAGTGAGACAATAGTGCCTGCTCATGGTAGGTGAGAACCTTTCATTCACCTAGATTGTGCAGTTAGATTCTCCAGGCCAGAAAGATGCAGGAGAGTACATCATGAGAAACGCTGGGCTGGAGGAAGCACAGGCTGGAATCGAGATTGCCGGGAGAAATATCAATAACCTCAGATATGCAGATGACACCACCATTATGGCTGAAAGTGAAGAAGAACTAAAGAGCCTCTTGATGAAAGTGAAAGAGGACAGTGAAAAAGTTGGCTTAAAGCTCAACATTCAGAAAACTAAGATCATGGCATCCGGTCCCATCACTTCATGGCAAATAGATGGGGAACAGTGGAAACAGTGGCTGACTTTATTCTTCTGGGCTCAAAAATCACTGCAGATGGTGACTGCAGCCATGAAATTAAAAGACGCTTACCCCTTGGAAGGAAAGTTATGACCAACCTAGATAGCATATTAAAAAGCAGAGACATTACTTTGTCAACAAAAGTCCATCTAGTCAAGGCTATGGTTTTTCCGGTGGTCACGTATGGATGTGAGAGTTGTACAGTGAAGAAAGCTGAACACTGAAGAATTGATGCTTTTGAACTGTGGTGTTGGAGAAGACTCTTGAGAGTCCCTTGGATTGCAAGGAGATCCAACCAGTCCATCCTAAAAGAGATCAGTCCTGAGTGTTCATTGGAAGGATGGATGCTGGAGCTGAAACTCCAATCCTTTGGCTACCTGATGTGAAGAGCTGACTCATTGGAAAATACCTTGATGCTGGGAAAGATTGAGGGCAGGAGGAGAAGGGGATGACAGAGGATGAGATGGTTGAATGGCATCACCAACTCAATGGACACGGGTTTGGGTGGACTCTGGGAGTTGGTGATGGACAGGGAGGCCTGGTGTGCTGCAGTTGATGGGGTCGCGAAGAGTCGGACATGACTGAGCGACTGAACTGACTGACTGACAGATCAAGAGAGCGCTCAGGTTTGGGACTGAGTCACTCCCCTTCTAAGGAAAGAATCTGACAGCTCAGGCTGTGGCTAGTGAACATGGTTGCTGGGGCACGGCCTTCTCAGAGGGGACTGCCCATCCCTACAGGCAGGACTCTGGAGGTAGATGCTGGCCAGAGGTCTCTTAAGAGGATTACAAGTCAATCATCCCAGTCAGGCTCCTCAGTTTTCAGTAATTACTTTCAAGTGACTTCCTTTCCCCTTGGAGGCTAGGGGGCCTGTGAAAGGCCTCTCCCCCAGGCCTCCAAGCACCTGGCAATGCAGGTCCCAGGAAGGAACTCAAGGAAGATGCTGGGCTGGGAGGAGGAGAAAAAGGAAGAGGAGGAAGAAGAGAAGGGGTGGAGGAAGTCTTGGCACTTCCTGAGCTGGCTCTGGGCTGAGGACAATGGCTGTAGAGAGTAGTACATTCCTTGTGCTTACTGAGAAGTGCCCCCAAAGAAATTCCACACCATGGAGTGCTTGTTGAAGTGGGAAAGGCAGAGGAAGGACCTACCAGGAGGCAACAGCTGACAGGATAGAGCCTTGTAGCAGAGTCACCAGATTTATAAAATGGAAAAAGTGAGAATATCTACAAAATAGAATCATTTACACTTTGAAATATTTGGTCAGTTCAGGTGTTGGGTGAGTTTTGCAAATCACAGGACTTTAAAATAATAACAATACATTGGCTTCTCTCTTATTATGATATGGGCTTATGACAAAAGTTGCAAAAACACAGAAAAGTATAAAGAAATGACCAAAATCATCAGGAAGCTGGCCACCCAAGAACAACCATGGCTAACATTTGATGTACCACCTCCGTATCCTTTTGAACTATATCTGCCTATCACCTAAGATTTTTGCATAAAAGTCATATAATATTGTTGGTATAGATATTTTATTCTCTCACAAATACTTATTGATGGTTTATTGTGTGCTAAGGGATTCAACAATGAGCAAATAAACAAGTTCCTGATCCTCATGGAGCTGACAGTTCTCATGGAAAAACAGACAATAAATAAATAAATATGAAAATATGCCAGGTACCGGGAAGCAATAAGTGCCACAGAGAAACATAAGTCAGGAGAGGAGATAGAAAGGATGGGGTGGCAACGGGTGGGCTGAAAAGTGGGTACTATTTTATATGGAGTAGCCAGGGATGATGGCTGACAAGGTGAAAGTCAACCAGAGGCTGAAGAAAGTGAAGAAGCAGCCGTGCAAGTATTTCAGGCAGAGCAAAGAGCAAGTGTAAAGTCCTAGGGCCGCAAACACTGGACGTGCTGGAAGAACAGGCATGAGTCGGGGTAGTGGGGCAGAGTAGGGGCAGGTGGGGCAGATAGGGTCAGAACAGGAGTTGAGTCAGGGGGAGTCAGGGTACGGAAAGCCTGCAGGTCACTGTACATCCTATTTTGTCTTACTTATTGTGATAGTGGGGCTTCCCTAGGGGCTTATACAGTAAAGAATCTGCCTGCAATGCAGAAGACCTGGGTTCAATCCCTGGGTTGGGAAGATCCCCTGGAGGAGGGCTTGGCAACCCACTCCAGTATTCTTGCCTGGAGAATCCCATGGACAGAGGAGCCTGGCAGACTACAGTCCATGGGGTTGCAAACAGTCAGACACAACTGAATGACAAACCACGCACAAATTGTGATAGTAGATGAATTCCCCAAGTTTATATTTCCTTCAAAAACATAACTCTGTAATGACAATAAAATCACACCATGTGGACAACCATCATGTATTCAAATGATATCTTTTGTGGTTATTTTGATTATTTTTACCTGTTATTAATAGTATGATGATTAACACATAAACCTGGGAGACCTTTGATCAAGTTCATACGATAAATTCCTGGAAGTGTAATTAGCTAAAGAATATAAATATGTAAAAGGTTTTATGTACACATTGTCAAATTTGCCCAGAAAGGGTCTGATAAGCTATAATTCTGTGTGTAAGAATTTCCATTTCACTGCTGCATATGACAATTTTTAAAAATCTTTGGCAATTTGATAAATGAAGACCTATATGACATTGTTACTTTAATGGTCATTTACATGATCATTACTGAAGTTGAAGTTTTCACATGTTTATCTCAAGTTGTCTGATCAGGTCTTTAATCCATTTTTTACTGTTTTTTCTTATTGATTTAAAAAGTTCTTATATATAAAGGTTCTAATTTGTTGGAGTGTTTTTCTCAGTTCTTAATTATCTTTTATGTTTGCTTATAGTCCTTCGGGGCTTCCCAGGTGGCACTGGCGGTAAAGAACCTGCTTGCCAATGCAGGAGACAAACCTAAGAGATGGAGGTTCAGTTCATGGGTCTGGTAGGTCCCCTGGAGGAGGGCATGGTAACCTACTCCAGTATTCTTGCCTGAAGAATCCCATGGACAGATAAACCTGGTGGGTTATAGTTCATAGGGTCACAAAGAGTTGAACACGACTGTAGCGACTTAACATGCACACATGATGGTCTTTTTACTTAAATTTTTAAATTCTTAGGTAATCTAATCTATCAGTGCTTCTTTTATAATTTCATCTTTTGCTTTCTCGCTGCAAGACTGGTAAGTGTTTACCTATATTTTCTTTACCTTAAAAATAATTTCCTTTAAAACATTCAATTCTATCAATCCTATTATTTATGTGATAAATACATAACTTTTTTCTACTTAGCCAACCAATTATCATCCTATGACTATGAATTGAGCAGTGTAACCTTTCCTCATAAATATAAAGCATACATTTATAATGTACAAAATTCATATATATGTGTGTGAAAGCTTACACAAACATCAGATTTTCTATCTTATATCCATTAATTTGTAAGTCTTCTCTTGAAATAATATCAGATTGATTTACATATTGTAGCATTTTAGTAATTTCGATATTTGGTAGCAAAAGCATGGGACTTCCCTGGTAACTCAGCTGGTAAAGAATCCACCTGCAATGTAGGAGACCCTGATTTGATTCCTGGGTCGGGAAGATCCCCTGGAGAAGGAATAGGCTACCAACTCCAGTATTCTTGGCTTCTGTGCTGGCTCAGATGGTAAAGAATCTGCTTGCAATGCAGAAGACCTGACTTTGATCCCTGGGTTGGGAAGATCCCCTGGAGAAGGAAATGGCTACCCGCTTCAGTATTCTGGCCTGGAGAATTCCATGGACAGACGAGACTGGCAGGCTACAGTGCATGGGGTTGCAAAGAGTTGGACATGACTGAGCAACTTTCACCTCACTTCACATACCCAGGAAGAAGGGGAAGACAGATATGGTGGACAGCTACCAATACAGCCATGATGTGCCCCCTCAAGAAGAACTTGTGACAAAAGAGGCTGATTACTTAAAAGGGATGTGTCCAATTACACAATGACCAGGTCTGGTGCACTTTGTCCCCAACCTCCACCCCATCCGACATATCACTGTCACTTTTACGATTGCAATACAGTGGCATATTTGACCACTTCCTCTCCACTCAGAAGCAGATAGAAGACATATAATGACCAAACCAAACTCATGAGAACAGGCCACTGTTCTCTGCATTTGAAGACAAGGCCACCTTTGGTGCTGTACTCACATAATTGCAGGCTATAGCTTTTAGCATCAACACTGACACATTTATTTAAGATAAATCTTTCTCTTGGTGGACAACCAGGTTCGTCTGTCTGCCACTGTGCCTTCCATCTATGCCACAGAATGTGAAAATGGCTTGTGGCAGGAATGGCCAGTTGTTCACCAATATCTAGTCTCCCTTCCTAATTATCAGACAATAATTAACCTGGTACTGGCCGTCAGAACAAGACTGCACACTTTCCATCTTCCTTTGCAGCTACGTGTGACCAAGGTACTAGGTTCTGGCTAAAGGGATGTGAGCAGAGGGGAACGTACAGCTTCCCAATCATGCCCTTAAACAGAAGGAGCATGCCTTCTCTTCCTCCTGTTCCCTTCCTTCTGCTTAGAATGTGGAGGTGTGGGTAAGACAGCACTCCGGGGATGGTAGAGCAAAGAGCAGAAAAACCCTGGGTCTCTGACAACTCTATAGCACTAAGCACATGCTGCCTATGGCTTTTACATGGAAAAGAAATACTCCTCTATTGTGTCTAAGCTGGCTCCCTGTGACAGCAACTGGAATTGTGTCTTAATTACTATAGAATTTCAGGAACACTTTCCGGCCACCTGTGAAGTCGCGTCTCGTGGCTGTCCAGGGCTGCAACAGCCCCTGTGCACAGGTTTGGGGAATTCATTCTCTCATTCCCTCCCAGCATTTGCTTACTTAGCTCCCGAATGTGTGTAGAACACCTGCCCTGAGCCCAGCATGGGGCCAGGCTTCAGAGATATAACAATGAACGAGGCAGGGGTTCCATCCCTGAAGTTTGTTTGGAGAAGACTGGTCACATTAAGCAGTATATAAGCACAAGCTGGTGAAGAAACTCAGAGAGAGCTAAGAAATTCTGCTCCAAGTAGTTGATATCAAGTCAGAGACCCATACCCAGCTCTCTCAGGGTCTGTAAACAGGTGCAGCCTATGCCAACTCCACAGCGTAGAAGTGGCTCTGGAAAAGAAATCCTAGGATGATAACTTGTTTCTATACCCTCCTTTCTTGCCTTTCATATGAGGGTCTACAAAGTTTAGAGACCCTACCAGAATGCAGTGATGCAGACTGTGCTTTAACAGTTTAAAGCTGGCTTCCCAGGTGGTGTAATGGTAAAGAATCCACTGGCTAAGCAGGAGATGCCAGAGATGCGGGTTCGATTCCTGGGTCAGGAAGATCCCCTGAAGCAAGAAATGGAAACCCACTCCAGTCTTCTTGTCTGGGAAATCCCATGGACCGAGGAACCTGGTGAGCCACAGTCTGTGAGGTCACAAAGAGTCAGACATGACTGAGTGACTGAGCACACACACACAAAGCAAGAATGATTTTTAACTGACCCCCAAGAGTATCCCCCTCCCCTCCCCCAACAGTCCCTACCCCCACACCTCTGGTGGCCGCTGCTGTTCTTTCATTCAAACAGCTGAGCTGTGAATCAGCCTCATCTCCCACAGCCTCTCACCTGACCTTGCTCCAATCAAACTCAACCTCAGGTTGTGTCCTAAACACACCTTTTGCTTTTCAGCTTGTGGGCTTTTGTTCAAATCGTCCCTGCCCCTAGAAAGCCCTTCCCCAGGTTGTCTGATGGAATTTCAAATATCATGAGGATTTTTTGATCCCCTAAGCAGAAACTGTTCACATACATACACCTGGATGCTTAAGAGACTCTCCTTGCTCCCAGCCAGACTGTAAGCTCCTCAGACCAGAGACTGTGTCTCTGTGTCTAATTCATCCTGGTACCCTTAGTGCAAAGCTTAGCATGTGGGAGGGGCTTAATACACATCTGTTGGAATCTGCCTGCTAGTGCAGGAGGCTTAAGAGATATGGGTTCAATCCCTCAGTCAGGAAGATCTCCTGAAGAAGGAAATGGCTACCCACTCCAGTATTCTCGCCTGGAGAATCCCATGGACAGAGGAGCCTGGCAGGCTACAGTCCATAGGGTCGAAAAGAGTTAGACACGACTGAAGCGACTTGGCACAGCACAGCACATATGTTTCCATAAGTATAGATTCTGGGATTGTAGTTGCTATGAAGTAGTAAAATGCTGGATTGTATGTTTTAGCATACATATTCCCCTGAAAAGATTTCTTCCACTTGCCACAAATTTACTAGCTACCACATTTTTACTTCTCCGTCTGAACCACACCAGCTACTTCTGATCATTTGCCAGATCAGTAGGGTCTAGTAAACACAAAGACTGACCCATAGCCAAATACACGTAAGAATTAGCCTAAAAAGCTTAACTGCCAGCAATGCTCCTCATGCCCCCTAACTCTGGCAGTGAGGGATGAAAGCGATCGAAAAGATGGGGCAGTGTTGTGACTGACAGTCCCACCAGAATGCAATGATTAAGGAACAGTCAGTTTCCTAGAGAAAGGGATGCTGGGCTGGCTAGCAAGATCTATCCACTCACTGTCTAGCCTTATATGCTCACAGGTCAGGCACCTATGAGAGTTGCTTTTACATCTCTGCAAATGTTAAGTTCTTGCTCATCATCTCTTCTTGGATGTAGAAGCAATATACTTTCCTTCTGACATCCCTGCCTCTCAGAGGCCTGGAAGGAGCTACAGCAACCTCGGGGGCACTAGATCCTGCAGGTCCAGAGCTATGAGCCCCAGTCACAGCTGTCATCAGGCAGGGAAACCAGTCAATTGCTTCCAGAAGAGTTGTCTGAACCAATAATCTGAGGTTTAGAAGAAATGCAACTGCTTGGCCTTTATGGGTGGGGTGTCTCTAAAGTGACCACTTGTGTCTCCCTCATCATCTCTGAGACCCTCTCCTGTATGGAGCACCCACAGTGTAAGGCAGGATGATACAGTTTCCAGCCCTGCCTGCAGCTCAGGCTGTGCTGCCAAGGCAAGTAAAAAAACTGCCAAAGGAGTTACAAAGAAATCGTAGCAAACCTTTCACCAGGTCACGTGGTGCAGACCGCTTTTCCCTTTTACTCCAAATGCTGTTTCCAGAGCCCTGGCAGACTGACTGACCTTTCTCTCCCACTCGCCTACCTCCCCCGTCCCCTTTGAGGTCCTCGATTAGTAATGTTTTCTTTTTTTTTTTTTTTTCTGATTCTCTCCTCCTCACTGGCTCCATTTCTTTTCAATCACAAATAGAATGTTGGCAAATAGAGGTGAGGAGGAACCAGCGTTTTGGAGACAGGATGGGGAGAAGTGGGAGGTTGCTTAGAAAGCCATACGCAGCCTTGAACAGCCTTGTGGAATCTTCTCTCATCCCTCATCTCAGACATGATCCCCGGGGAACTGAGAACAATGAAGAACCATGAAGAGTGGTGACCAGATGGGGTTATAGCCCCACCTGGGATTCCCTTTTGGACCCCCTAGGAGCACAGGTGTCCTCCAGTGCTCACCCTGCCAGCACAGACCTGTCCAGTGACCCTCCCTCCTCCTCTGGGTCCTGGAGGGGGAATTTTCTTTGTTCCCAGTCCTTAAAATGGTAATGATTTTCCTTTTCATCCCTGAAACTTGCAATGTCGCCATGGGAGACAAATGCATTAGTGTTAGTAATTCTCAGATGAAAGGTACTTTACATGTGTGAAAGAATGAGCTTTAATTTCGTCTCTCGGGTATATGGTGAAGATTAATTAGTTAATCTTAGCAAAGTGCTATAATTGGCAGGAGGAATTACCAAAACCCTGGGGAAGGAGTAGCTTCAACTGTAGTCACTTCAAACTGTTCTGCTGCGAACAGCAGCTGAGGTAGGGGCTCTGGTCTCTCAGATGTGACAGACTGTCTCACTTTCCAGCAACTCTCTAGACTATACGTGCCTGGTCAGGGGTGAAAAGGTGAAAACAACTTCGGGAGCAGGGGTGAGGGGAGACACAGATGTACAGAGAAAAGTCAGGATCTGAATCAGTCTCTGATTCTCTTCTCACCATTGACCCTCACCTGAGCCCCTGAGAGTATCTGTGTGAAATGGAGCATGTGGGGCTTGACCCAGCACCCAGCTGCCCCCAGGAGGACAAGGAAGGCTCCCCAGCTCAGGACATGCAGCAGACAGATCCTGAACCTCTCTAGGTCCCCACGTTCTCATTTGTAAGGTTAAGAGAGTGAGCTAGATGTCTAGGTACTGTAGACAGTACCACATGTACACAGCACTAGCCTGTGCCCATCCAGCACTTAGGGCATGTCAGCCATTCTTCTGTGCCTTCACTCCTATTAACTCAGCGATCATGGCAGCCCATAAAGGTAAGAGGTTATTTTCCCCACCTTTCAGTGGTGGTAATGGTTATGTTTGAAGCCAGGTGGTCAGGTCCTTCAGCCCACACTTTTTTAAGAAACTTTTTTTTTGTATACTGAAATAAAGCGGACGAACGATGTTGTGTTAGTTTCAACTGCAGACAGAGTGATTCAGTTATATGTATACATGTATCTATTCCTAAAGGAAGTCAGTCCTGAACATTCATTGGAAGGACTGATGCTGAAGCTGAAGCTCCAATACTTTGGCCACCTGATGCGAAGAACTGATTCATTGGAAAAGACCCTGATGCTGGGAAAGATTGAAGGCAGGAGGAGAAGGGGATGGCAGAAGTGAGATGGTTGGATGGCTTCACCAACTTGATGGACATGAGTTTGCGCAAGCTCCAGGAGTTGGTAATGGACAGGGAGGCCTGGCATGCTGCAGTCCATGGGGTCGTAAAGAGTCGGACACGACTGAGCAACTGAACTGAACTGATTCATTTTTAAATTCTTTTCCCAACTATGTTGTTACAGAATATCGGGCAGAGTTCCCTGTGCCATACAGTAGGTCCTTGTTGATTATCTATTTTAAATATAGCAGTGTATACATGTCAATCCCAAACTCCCTAACTATCCCTTCCCCTCAACCCTTCCCCTCTGGTAACCATAAGTTCTTTCTTTAAGACTGTGAGCTTGTTTCTATTTTGTAAATAAGTCCATTTGCATTATTTTTTTTAGATTTCACATTTGATATTTCTCTTTCTTTATCTGACACTTCACTCAGTAATAGCATGTTGCTGCAAATGGCATTATCTCATTCTTTTTAATGACTACTATTCCATTGTACATAGACACCACATCTTCTTTATCCATTCTTCTGTCAAAGGACATTAAGGTTACTTCTGTGTCTTGACTCTTGTAAACAGTGCTACAGTGAACACTGGGATGCTTGCCTCCTTTCAGACCATGTTTTTCTCCAGGTATATGCTCAGGAGCTACAACCCACATTTTTAACTATTATATCATACTGTCTCCTTTCTTACAAATATTCATGTATTTATTTGGTTGTGCTGGGTCTTAGCTGTGGCATGGGGGATCTAGTTCCCTGACCAGGGATTGAACCCAGGCTCCTTGCATTGGGAATGCTGAGTCTTAGCCACCGGACCACCAGGGAAATCCCCACGCCGCCTCCTTAAGGAAAAATCTCTTCATGAATCTCTCTGTTCACGAAGAACCCAGAGTGAGGGGAAAACATTTTAAAAGTACCAAATGTGAAACTCTTGGAGGCTTTCCACAATTTAAGCCTAAACTCACAGAAAGAAACAGCGCTGTTATTCTTCCAGGTGTCTGAACTACTATAGCACATAAAAAGGAGATTGGGAGTACAACAGCTCTCTCCTCTGAGCTTTTAACAGTCTTAAAGTGAGTTACATGTTGGTTTTTAAACATAGATTGTATCCTTAAACTAAAATAACAGATGTTTAGATGACATTGATGCTTTTGGTAGTCTCTTAGCAAAGCTGGCCAATTATGGGAACCCAAAACACTAAGCTTATCTGGTTTGCAAAAGCCATTTGGAGACTTAAGTGCACTGATATGAGTAGCTTTTCAAGGGAATCTGAAGATGAAATCTAAGCACAAGACTTTTTATCTGCTCTTGTCTGGCTCCCCATTCTAATACATCAATCAGTCAATGAACAGTTGATATTCTCATGGTGCACTGGGTAGATATGAGGTCCATGGTTGTGCCCCAAAACAGCAATTATTTATGTCAGTACCTGACTTTTATTTGCTCTCTTTTTTTTTCTCAGTCCAGTTTCTTCTAAAACAAGCAATACATTTAATAAGCAAACTCTTAGGTGAATTTCTTGCATTTATATTCACTCATTAGAAAGCTACAAGAATACTGTCCTAGAGTCAGTGGTCGGAAGCTTTTGTTGTGCTGTGCTGTTCTTAGTCGCTCAGTTATGTCTGCGACCACATAGACTATTGTATGGGGATGTCCAGGCAAGAATACTGGAAGGAGTCTCTGGGCTTTTGTTAAATCTGATTCTGACTCTGTAGGTCTGGGGTGGGGCTCAGGTCCTACACCTCTAATAATTCCTAGGTGACACTGATGCTGCTGGTCCCCTACTCAGATTGAGAATCTACCTCTTATACCTCAGTGAATGGACAAGAGCAGAGGCTTTGGTGACAAACCAATCTGACTAGGAGTCATCAGAAGTGGTACCTTTGTAGCATATTTCAAGGGCTCTGCTTGGAAATGACCTTCCATTTCCAAAAGAGGGGGAAAAAAGCCTGCCACCCGAAGTAAGTTACTCCTTCATCTTCTTAATATAGATGAAGAGAGATATCAGTTTATTCCAGGTTTTGGTGAGGACAGGCACTGAGGGTACTATGGGGTGTTGGGGACACCATGAGGGGAGCTAAGGGATGCAGAAATGGGGAGGGACCAGGAATGATGGGGGGAAGGCTGGCCCTAGGGACCAGAGGAGATGCCACAGGTGTACCATGCCTTCCACCAGTGATGGTGGATGCTGATGAAGGACAGGCTGGCCTTGGGCTTACAGTCCTGCCCAACTTTCCTGCACATGTAGCTTCAATAAGGGGTTTTCCTGATACAGAAAGAGAACCAAAGCTTAGAGCTGGAGACTGTACAAAGCTTCTGATAAGGAGAAAAGAAGCAGCAGGAGACTTTGGGGCGAGGGGGGGAATCTGATAATACAGTACTTAAGAACACAGGCCCTGGATCCAGGTGGGCTGGGTTCAAATCCTGCCCCAGTCACTCACCAACTATATGTCTTAGGGCTTTGCTTCCTTGTTGGTCAAACAAGATGTGAAGAAATTAAGAATTTACTCCAATATCCACTCCCATCTTCTTCCCTAGAACTCAAATATTTACACTGCTGACTATGAAACAGTAAGATTAGATTTCTCAGCCTCCCTTGCAGCTAGATATAAACATGTAACTAAATTCTAACCAATGAAATGTAAGCAGAAGTATTGTTTGGATTTCTAAGAATAAGAAAAGGTGGCCCCTTCACCCTCCTTTCCTGTTTCTTGCTGCCTGAAACAGAGATGTGATGATTGGAGCTACTGAGGTAAACATGAAACTATAAGCTCCATATGGTGGAACAGAAAGATAGATCTCTCTCATGACACAATGGAGCCACCATATCAGTAGCAGCCCAGCCTACTTCTAAGTATTTTATTTTATTTTTTATGGGAGAAAAATTAACTTCTATCTTATTTAAGCCATTATTGTTTAGGATATTTCTGCATAAGTAGCTGAACTTAATATTAACTGATCCAAGGATAAGATTAGCAACTACCTCCCCCTGTGTTTGTGAGAACTAAATAAGAGAATGTGCATAAAATTCTTAGCACAATTCCAAGCATGCAGTAAGTCTCAATAATTGTTTGTCATTATTATTTAGTGATTGATAGAGGCAGAGCTTAGAATGATAGCTCAGAGCTGACTTGACAAGGAACTCAGTCACCAACTAGGCCCCAAAATTTAAAAATGGGATGACTGAGACCCAGAGAGGCACAGGCCGCTGCACAGAACACGCAGCCTGGAAGAGGCAGCCCAAGCCTCCTCACGTCCGTGAGTTGCAAAGCCTGTCTCAAAGCTGAGGAGTGGTTGAGAGAGGATGAATCAAGTCACAAGGTGTCCCCTAAATAATAGGAAACACAAATGTCCTGAGGGGAGCTAAACATTTAATTATGAGGCTTTCATGCAAACAAAATCACTCTATATTTGATTATTTACTTAACTACCAGGAAACAGGGGGTGGGGGAGGAGAGGATGAATAAGGAGATCAGGTTTGGCTTCATAATGGACTGTGCAGTGTTTGTGTCTGGAAGCCTGCCAGGTCCATCAACTGCTGCTGTGGACGGAGGCCTCAGATACTGGTTATGAAGGAAGTGGGCTTCTTTGATATCTCTTCTTCAGCTGGCCCCTGCCCTGGACCCAGGAAGAAATACTCCCTAGGTGCTCTAAAGAGTCCCCTCCTGGGCTGTCTGATGCCAGAGGCCTATGACTGCTCACTCACTCATCTTCCCAACTCTGACCCACAGAATCCCTTACCTGCCTTAAACTCAACAAGGCAGCCTTGGTCTGTTTGATGCTCCTCAGAGACAGGACTCAGTCTGGTTTCCTTGGGTCTGTAGCAAGACCACAGAGGATGGCATGACCTTGATGACTTGAGAGCCCCCTGCCCCTAATCTGCTCAGAATAGCAACCTCCATCCAAACAGTCACACATGCCACTAAAATGCTGGCTCCAGTAGCTCAAGGAAGTGCCACAATAAGTCACCCAGAAAGCCTCCTGGGAAGGAATGACAAATGGTTATTTTTCATGTGCCATCTGCTTATTTAGTACTAGTTTCCTGGAGAGCTGTGTTAAGAAGGATTCTGAAGCTCAGCAGTAAGAAATTCTGCAGTGTACTAGCATTGCCATGGGCCTGGCAAGAGATAAAATCATGGGTTCCTACATTTGCCATCCTCAGGCTAGATTTCAGATGAGCAAGAGGTGTGTTAGACCATCAACCTCAAACGAGTTCACCACAGATCTGTGCCTTAGAGGAACTATGGAGCATCAGCCTGCAGCTCGTAAACACATCCCGACTCTCTTCTCACCGACGCAACTTACATAAAGAATCATTTCAAGTTGCCCTCATTTTTGCCATTTTTGCCTTTGAAAGCACTTAATCAGCAGAATTCACTGAATGGTATACAGTTGGGTGTTTACTCTGAACAACTAAAGCATAAATAAAACATAGAATGTCACTCTAGGCACACATTCTCTTCTCTGGAAATCCCCATTCTCCATTTTTGGGGATGGGCCCCTGGCAGGTGCTCAGCCACATCATCTTGTCCACAGCAAGAGTCAGGGAGCAGGGAAACCACATGGGGCTGCAGCTCCCTGGGGATGGCCAAAATAGAGCTGTTACCACAGCGGAATCCAAAGAGATGAAAGGCAAGAGGAGCTGCTAGAACTTGGAAGCAGAGAGTCATGCTGAGAAGGTAAACTTAAGATAACCTGTGATTGCCGGCCAAGAGACTGGCCAACCCAAGGCATTTCCCAAGTTAGGAGCCCGGGGAAGAAGCATACTGATCTCATTCTCCTTTCTTCCTCTGATTTCCTGGCAGGATACACCATGGGCCAAACCCAACCGGAAATCAAGAGAACAAGAACTGATTGATACAGTCCCTAGAGCCCATCACAGTTCAGAGAAGCAGAGAACGGAGTGGGAAGGGTAGAAAGCCGATTGGAGAGGCAAATGGGAATGACCTAGCACAGGCCTAGAACTCCTGCCCTGGTCCCCCTTCCCCCTGAGATCTGGGAAACTGGTGATTTCTGGGACTTGCTGAATTTTTCCAGTTTCCTTCCAGTATAGCATTTTTTCTGCTTAAGCTAGCTAGACTTGGTTTCTGATATTTGTCACCCAAAGAATCTTACTTATCATGCCCAGTCTGTGTGAGAATGACCATATGTAGACAGTCAAACCCCAGTGAATTCCACTAGTGCTCAGCCACACCAGAGCAGCCCCAGCTCACACTCTGAGCTGTCTCTTCATGCCAGCCACCAGCATTTTGGGATATGACTGATCTGGTATTTCCTAAATAACAATCTGTTGAAAAAAGCAATTGTTCATAGTTAGTTATCAATAATAAAATGATAAAGCTGAGTGTATCCCCCAAAACTCAACTGTGTTATAATGAATTACATATATGATAATGTATATTCTATCCTAAGTTTAGATACTGAGTTATTACTTGATTTACAATTCCAAGGATCTTTCCCTTGGGAGAGGGGACCATTGAATTCATCCTGTCTATCACCCACAGAACTTTGACCAAGATACTTACGTGAATTTTTTAAAATAGTCTGCAATAGGAGATAATATGAGAAAGGAAGAAAATTTGCACTAATCACTCAAAAAAAATAAGAAAAAAAACAGTCAACTTTGTATGAATAAAATTTACTCTGCAAGTGATTTTTCAACAAGAACTTTGTTTAGGCACTATTGTGGGCTTGTGTATTTCAAAAGATTCATATGGTAAGATGAAAATTCATATGTTGAATTCCAAATCCCTAGAACCTCAGAATATGACCTTATTTGAAAATAGGGTATTTAAGGAAGCAAGTTAAAATAAGGTCATTAGGGTGGGCCCAAATCTAGTATGGCTGAAGTTCTTATAAGAAAAGGAAATCTGGATACAGACACACACAGAAGGAAGACCCTCTGTAAACACAGAGAGAAGATGGCCATATACAAGCCAAAGAGAGAGGCCAGGAACAGATCCTGCTCTCAAGGCCCTTAGAAGATACCCAAATTTGATTTTGGACTTCTAGCCTCCAGAACTGTGAGAAAGTAGATTTCTATTGTTTAAGCCAACCAGTCTGTGGTATTTTGTTATGGCACCCTGACAAACAAATATAAGCACCATAACAACAATAATAGCAAATACTTGCACAGGGGTTGTTAAATGCCAGGCACTGCTTTCAGTGTGACATATACTGACTCATTTAATCTTCACAACTTCTGGAGGTAAGCATCATATTTATCAGTTCTATTTTATAGATGAAACTGGGGTATGGAGAGGTTCAGTAACTTGTCTAACGTCACACATGAAACAAATAGGAGAATTTGGATGATAAAAACTCACTCTAAATTCAAACTCTGGACCCAAAATCTGTGTTTGTAACCTCTATACCCTACTGTCTCTTGGGTGCAGAACTTCAAGATTCCCTCTCCTACTCCAACTCCTAAGCTGCTACTAGCTAGACCACATGAAAAGTCAGATCATATAGGTGCATCCATACTCAAGTACTCAAGCCCCTTTGACGGGGACTTCCCTGCTGGTCCAGTGGCCAAGACTCCACATGCCCAGTGCAGGGGGCCCCGGTTCGAACCTGGTCCCTGGGAACCTTGTTCCCTCGTCAGGGAACAAGATCTCACACGCTGCAACTAAGAGTTTGCATGCCACAACTAAGAGTTCGAATGCTGCAACTAAAAAGATGCCATGTGCTGCAACTAAAGATCCTGCATGCTGCAATTAAGACCCAGTACAACTAAGTAAAAAAATAAATGTATATTTTTAATTTTAAGCCCCTATGATGAATCTGATACCCTCAGAGACATTGAAACCACATTGTCATGGATTAAATTTTGGGTTCCCCCAAATTCATATGTTGAAATTCTAATCCCCATGTGAGGGTATTATGAGGTGGGGCCTTGAGAGATGAAGCCCTCATGAATGGGCTTATACCATTATAAGACGAAACACAAGAGAGATGATTTTTCTCTTGGCCATGTGAGGATATAATAAGAAGATGCTCCTCTGCAAACCAAGAAGAGTGTCTGTCTTCATGGATACTGGATCTGCTACCACCTTATTCTTGGACTTCCCAGCCTACAGAACCATGAGAAATAAATGTTTACGGTTTAAGCCACCAGTATATGATACTCTGTTGTAGCACCCCAAACTGAGACACAGTCTTAAAAATTACTGGGGATAAGACATGGGAGACTGAACCAACCTTATCCCACAACCAAGGCATGCAGTTCAGTTCAACATAATCTGATGGGGTGATAAGAGTATGCTTCCCCAGGTGCTTATGGATCATGCTGGAACCTTTGCCCATTAAAGTCCTGTCAGATCTACTTACCTATCCAGGGATGCTCCCAGGACAATTAAAGGCATGCAGCTTAGGCAATGCCTTTGAAACCACTTTCCTGCTGTTTGCCAGTGTCAACAGCCACCACCAGCACCACCACCGCTTGGCAGAACCTCCAAAGGGGGTGGATGAAGCCAAAATAGTATCTGCTTCATAGGGTTGTTGTGAGAATTTAATTTAATTTTAGCAGATAATGAGCTCTCAGTAAATGTTAGTCCTTTTTCCCATTGCAACCACTTGGTATAGCCTTGTGAAGGTTAAAGATGAAACTGTTGGCTATAAATTTGTGCTGTGTTTACATTTTAACTCATTTTATTAAACTGAACCTCCTCTCCTGACTTTTGCAGGGTTAATGACTTGTGTGCAGGCAGATGTGAAAGATACGGACTGTGCCCAGCCTGTGCGGTCAGCGTGTGGTTGTGAGTACTATGCTTGCTGCAGGAACTCCCTCATCTCAGTAGCTGCCTACAAGGGAAGGGGGCTCATGACATATGAAAGCAGGGAAGAGGCATTCCCTGCCCAGCATCAGTATTCTGAAAGGATGACCCTGTTCATCCCAGTCCTGTTTTGGCCAGACTCTCCTGTCCATTAAAAGGGCTAATGTCCAGCTGCTCTAAAGTACAGGAGCTGTGATTTATTCTGCAGTGCACTGTGCCAGTCCAGACCATGCTTCAAAATCCTGGTTTTCCCCTTTGCACAAAAGAGTTTGGACAAAACAAAGCTGGGATGAGCAAGGTCATGAGCTCCTATACCCTATTGGCCAAAGAATGGGAGACAAAGGCAAAACAAAGACTGGCTGTCCAAAGCTTTGCAGATTGTGGGAAGTGGTGTTGCCAAGGTGATGATTTAGCACTAGACAGGAGGAGCTGGTGTTAACAAGGACAGGAGACCCAAGCCACATTTCCTGAAAGGGAAGAGAGCAACTCAGAGGGAATTTACCACCAATTGGTAGGATTTCCATGTTTTGTCTAAAATATGTATTTCTAGCCTGCCTTATGTTGGAAAATTGTGTTCAGAACTCTGAACTCTGAACACAGCAGACTTATCACATCCTGACTGTCAGAGATAATTTAAAATCAGATGCAAGGGAAGGAAGGGACATTAAAAGTCATGGTTGTTGTCCAATCCAAGCCTGATAAAAAGCATTTGATAACAGTCTATTTATAGAGACATATGGGATGGTCATAAGCAGCAGAGAGCCCAGGCACTGGGTCCCAGCTCCATTGCCGGATTTTGCAAGAGACACTCACTAGTTAGGGAAATCATTTAATCTCCTGGTACTCAGATTAGATCACCAATGAAAATGAGTAAAACCCGTACAATTTCAGATTGGAGAGAAAAAGGCAGGAAAAGCCTGACTCCTCACACTTAATTTGGAATATTAACTATTCCTCTTCCTTTTTACAACCAGAACACATTGTCAGGGGACAACGGATCAACATGTTTATTTATGCTTAACTCATCGACTTGCCTACCAAGGACCATTAAGCGTTCTGATTTCCAAGCCAATTCTGTATTTGAATAAAAATGTGGTTTTTTCTAAGAGAAAGTCAACTCCAGGCAGATCTATATTCAACTCAAAACTCACTTCTGCACCCTTCAGGTCATTTACTCAGTTCCTTATTTTATAAACAGCGGAAGTTATTTATTAGCAAGTGAGAAAAGTCATGGAATAAAACCAGGGGACTGCGCCCACTATTAAGCCATGAACAGTTAGTTCTTTAGAAACTGGGAAGGGAATAAAGGCAGAGCCTGAGGGCACAGCCAAGGAGCATGGTTATTTCTCTGATATAAAACTGGGATCTAAGTGGTTTCTGAGTATTTGTTACAAACACAGCACAGAATTTCACAAGCTAAATGAATAGACATCACCAAGACAGTAATATCTTTTGCATGACACATTACTGGTTGACCAAGTGCTTTGCTTTTATCTATATTCCTTTACTTGATTCTCACACCTATTTGAAAAGTCAACAGATAAGGTATGGACTATTATCTATATTTTATGGAAGGGGCAACAGATGCCCATAGAGTATCCAAGGCAGCTTTGTACACTGGGAATGATGTAACCTATGACGTTTTTACAGCCACCAAACAATAGAGCCATGATCTAAATCTAGAGCCTCAGATTGCTAACCCTGTCCTATAAAAACCTCAAGACATCACGACCATCATCCCCAACTTCCGAAATAAAACTTTCTGTTCAAATATAAAGGCCCCACAAGTAGTCATGACATCCACTTAAAAGCAAACTCCTTTCTCTGTGGAATTTCATTCAGCATTATTCTAGAGCATCACAAAATCTTAGATATGAAAATACTCCCTAGTCCAATGTTCTTGTTTTATAAACAGATGAAGAAATTGAAGCACAGAGTTGTTTGATAATTTGCCCCAAATCACACAGCTGAATGACCTGTACTGGTTAAAATTTTAAAATCAATTCACTCATTCCACAGTTTATAATTAGAAAGTATCCATTTACATAATGTGACCTTAATTAAACACCATATTTAAGGGGGCAATTAAGTGGCCTTAATCTGATTCTACTGTTTCACAAGTGATTCAAAGTTAAAAATTCATAGCACATGCTCCAGATGCCAAAGACAGGTAGCTGGGAAAAACTGGATAGTTACATGTAAAAAAATAAAATTAAAGCGTTTTCTAACACCATATACAAATATAAAATTTTAAATGGATCAAAGACCTAAATATAAGACTCAGTTCAGTTCAGTCGCTCAGTCATGTCTGACTCTTTGTGACCCCACGGACTGCAGCACAGCAGGCTTTACTGTCCATCACCAACTCCCTGTCCAAAACCAAAATATAAGACTGAAAACCATAAAACTCCTAGAAGAAAAAGTAGATGGAAAATTCTTTGGCATAAATCATAGCAGTATTTTTTTGGACCTGTCTCCTAAGGCAAAGCAAACAAAAGCAAAAATAGACAAATGAGAACTAATTAAACTTAAAAGCTTTTGCTTAGTAAATGAAACCATCAACAATTTACCGAGTGAGAGAAACTATCTGCAAATGTAATGACTGATAAGGGGTTAATATCCAAAATATAAACAGCTCATACAACTCAATATCAAAAACCAAACAACACAATAGAAAAATGGCAGGAAGATCCAAGAAGACTTCTTCTTCAAAGAAGACACACAGGTGGCCAACAGGTACACGAAAACTTGCTTGACATCATTAATCATCAGAAAAATGCAAATCCAAACTACAACGAGATATCACCTCACACCTGTCAGAATGGCTATCATCGAAAAGACCACACATAAACAAGTGTTGTCAAAGATGTAGAGAAAAGGGAACCCTCCTACAGTCTTGGTAGGAATGCAAATTGGCGTGGCCACTGCGGAAAACAGTGTGGAAGTTCCTCAAGAAACTAAAAAAAAACAACTACCATATGATCTAGCAATTTCACCCCTGGCTATACATATGAATGAAATAAAAACACTAATTGGAAAAGATACATAGGTATAGAAGCAACCTAAGCGTCCATCAATAGACAAACGGATAAAGAAGATGTGGTATATATTTACAATGGAATACCACTCGGTCCCCAGATCAAATCTCTTATGAGTATACAGTGGAAGTGACAAATAGATGTAAGGGACTAGACCTGATAGACAGAGTGCCTGATGAACTATGGACAGAGGTTCGTGACATTGTACAGGAGACAGGGATCAAGAAAATTCCCATGGAAAAGAAATGCAAAAAAGCAAAATGGCTCTCTGAGGAGGCCTTACAGATAGCTGGGAAGAGAAGAGAAGCGAAAAGCAAAGGAGAAAAGGAAAGATATTCCCATCTGAATGCAGAGTTCCAAAGAATAGCAAGGAGAGATAAGAAAGCCTTCCTCAGTGATCAGTGCAAAGAAATAGAGGAAAACAACAGATTGGGAAAGACTAGAGATCTCTTCAAGAAAATTGGAGATACCAAAGGAACATTTCATGCAAAGATAGGCTCGATAAAGGACAGAAATGGTATGGACCTAACAGAAGCAGAAGATATTAAGAAGAGGTGGCAAGAATACACAGAAGAACTGTACAAAAAAGATCTTCACGACCCAGATAATCACGATGGTGTGATCACTCACCTAGAGCCAGACATCCTGGAATGTGAAGTCAAGTGGGCCTTAGAAAGCACCACTATGAACAAAGCTAGTGGAGGTGATGGAATTCCAGTTGAGCTATTTCAAGTCCTCAAAGGCGATATTGTGAAAGTGTTGCACTCGATATGCCAGCAAATTTGGAAAACTCAGCAGTGGCCACAGGACTGGAAAAGGTCAGTTTTCGTTCCAATCCCAAAGAAAGGCAATGCCAAAGAATGCTCAAACTACCGCACAATTGCACTCATCTCACATGCTAGTAAAGTAATGCTCAAAATTCTCCAAGCCAGGCTTCAGCAATACGTGAACCGTGAACTTCCAGATGTTCAAGCTGGTTTTAGAAAAGGCAGAGGAACCAGAGATCAAATTGCCAATGTCCGCTGGATCATCGAAAAAGCAAGAGAGTTCCAGAAAAATATCTATTTTTGCTTTATTGACTATGCCAAAGCCTTTGACTGTGTGGATCACAATAAACTGTGGAAAATTCTGAAAGAGATGGGAATACCAGACCATCTGACCTGTCTCTTGAGAAATCTGTATGCAGGTCAGGAAGCAACAGTTAGAACTGGACATGGAACAACAGACTGGTTCCAAATAGGAAAAGAAGTATGTCAAGGCTCTATATTGTCACCCTGCTTATTTAACTTCTATGCAGAGTACATCATGAGAAACGCTGGGCTGGAAGAAACACAAGCTGGAATCAAGAATGCTGGGAGAAATATCAATAACCTCAGATATGCGGATGACACCACCCTTATGGCAGAAAGTGAAGAAGAACTAAAGAGCCTCTTGATGAAAGTGAAAGAGGAGAGTGAAAAAGTTGGCTTAAAGCTCAACGTTTGCAAAACTAAGATCATGGCATCTGGTCCCATCACTTCATGGGAAATAGATGGGGAAACAGTGGAAACAGTGTCAGACTTTATTTTTGGGGGCTCCAAAATCACTGCAGATGGTGATTGCAGCCATGAAATTAAAAGACGCTTACTCCTTGGAAGGAAGGTTATGGCCAACCTAGATAGCATATTTAAAAGCAGAGATATTACTTTGCCAACAAAAGTCCGTCTAGTCAAGGCTATGGTTTTTCCAGTGGTCATGTATGGATGTGAGAGTTGGACGGTGAAGAAAGCTAAGCACCATAGAATTGATGCTTTTGAACTGTGGTGTTGGAGAAGACTCTTGAGAGTCCCTTGGACTGCAAGGAGATCCAATCAATCCATCCTCAAAAAGATCAATCCTGGGTGTTCATTGGAAGGACTGATGTTGAAGCTGAAACTCCAATACTTTGGCCACCTCATGGGATGAGTTGACTCATTGGAAAAGACCCTGATGCTGGGTAGGATTGGGGGCGGGAGAAGGGGACAACAGAGGATGAGATGGTTGGATGGCATCACCAACTTGATGGACATGGGTTTGGGTAGACTATGGGAGTTGGTGATGGACAGAGAGGCCTGGCGTGCTGCAATTCATGGGGTCGCAAAGAGTCGGACACGACTGAGCAACTGAACTGAACTGAACTACTCGGTCATGAAAAAGAGTGAAATTTTGCCATTTGCAACAATGTGGATGGACTTAGAGGGTATTATGCTTAGTGAAATAAATCATACAAATACTGCATGATGTGGAATCTAAAACATAAGACTCACCATTGAATATAATTCTAAAAAGAAATGGACTCACACATATAAAGAAGAAACTAGTGGTTACCAGTGGGGAGAGAGAAGGGGGAAGAGCAAGACAGGGATAGGATATTAAGAGCTGTAAACTATGATGTATAAAATAAATAAGCTACAAGGACATATTGCACAGCACAGAGAATATAGCCAATATTTTATAATAACTATAAATGGAGATAAACTTTAAAAATTGTGAATTACTATGTTGTACACCTGAAACTTATATAATATTGTAAAGCAACTATACCTCAGTTTTTTTAAAAAAAAAAAGAGAGACAGGTAAACCAGTCGATTATTTGGGATACAAATAACAGCTGCTGCTTGCTATTTAGTCGCTAAGTCATGTCTGACTCTCTGCACTCCCATAAACTGTAGCCCTCCAGGTTCCTCTGTCCATGGGATTTTCCAGGCAAGAACACTGGAGTGGGTTCCTATTTCCTTTTCCAGGGGATCTTCCTGAACCAGGGATTGAACCCACATCTCTTGTTTGGCAGGTGAATTCTTTACCACTGAGCCCCACCTGGGAAGCCCGCAAATAACAGAGAAGCCCCAACTAAAGCAGGCTTTCTGGGTAATTCAAACAGTAAAGAATCTGCCTGCAATGAGGGAGACCTGGGTTCGATCCCTGGGTCGGGAAGATCCCCTGGAGAAGGGCATGGCAATGCACTCCAACATTCTTGCCTGGAGAATTCCATGTACAGAGGAGCCTTGTGGGCTATAGTCCATGGGGTCGCAAAGAGTTGGACAAAACTGAGTGACTAACACAACTCTCCAACTAAAAGAAGCTTAAACAATAAGAAAAAAATGTATTATCTCACATAACTAGTCCAGAAGTAGGGCAATTCCAAAGTTGATTAATTCAGTGGCTCCAAAATGTTACCAGGAACCCAGGCTCTTCCTTTCCACCATACTCTGTAATGACCAGGTTTGGGGCTCACGTATTATAATACTGTTGTTTAACTACGGTCCTGCCCCAGGTCCAGGCAGCACAGGTAGACAGCTGTGTCCAGGGCAGGAAAAGAAATGCGCCTTCCCCTGGCCCCTTCCTTAGAACAGAGAGAACCATTCCCAGGAGCCCCACTGAAGACGTCCTCCCTTGTCTCATCGCCCCCCTTAGAATTGTGTCACATGTCCATCTCTAAACTAATAACCCAAGGCAGAGGGGACAGAATTCAGGACTGACTTAGAATAATCAAGATCCAGACCCATTCCTGCCCCATCTGAGCTGTTACCTCCCTAGGCTCCCATACAGTTTTCACAAAGGCTCATGTAAGCCTTGGTCATACAGAAGGTCAGAGTTAGTATTTTTCAAACTAAAGGTTGTGATCCATTAGCAAGGTAAAATCAATTTAGTGAGTCACCATCAGCATTTTTTTAATGAAATAAAATAGCATTAAAATAGACTGCCTTGCATGCAAAGGCAAGGATTATTTCAAGAAACTTTCATTTTAATTTTTGTATAATTACTATGTTGTGAGTGTGTACTGCATGGTGATTATTTCCTACCACGGGTCATAGTCAAAAGGCTTGAAACCCACTGCACCAGAAGGTACTTTTTCTAAGGGCAGAGCTCTGCTTTATTCATTTCTGGGTCCTCAGTGCCTGGTATATAAGACACTTTAAGTATATGTTAGATGAACTGAATTGATGAAAAATTTGAAATTGACACTCTGCGCCCTAATTTTCTCTCACAAAGATTAATTTATCAGGTGTTTTCTGGCAAACTTCAGCCAGCTGAGCAAGCAGTATTTCCCCATGGCCAAAATGGTCAAGTGCCTCGCTTTGGCTATGTAGGAGATGGGCACATGGTGTACCTATTTCATTGCATCTTCCCATCAGTTCTACAAGGTTTGTTATTATTACTGCCTTTTTCTAGCTGAAGAAATGATAGTTCAAAAACAGTTAATTTGCTGAGGTCACAGAGTAAGGGGCAGAGGTGGTGGCAGGATTTGAAAACGGGTAGATCCGACTCCAAACTCCTTGACCTTACCCTCCACCATCAGCGCGGTGTGTCAACGACCCTTCGTGCCTGCCGGGAAAAGCAAGAGAGAGGCACAGCACGAGCTCTGCTCATCAGGAGTGCAAACTTCTCACCCACACGTGGACACCTCAGACTTGACTGCATCCAGAGACCTTTCAGGCATACCTAATCCCAAACTGTTAGAATTCAAATTCCAAAGCACTCCGTCTGCCTCCCCAGCAGCCCCGGCACAGGGAAACACTACTGAACAGTTCATGGCAAGCAACCTACAGCTCAGGTAGATGGGATTCAGAGCAGAGCACAGCCTCAGACACAAAACTTGTGACTCATGGGGGCCCCCACTGACCTTCTCAAAGGCCTCCACACTCTCAAGCCTAACAGCACTACTGGAGGATCATTTTCAAAGGCCTGCTTTGACCCGTAATTACCGCAGCTTGTGGGCTCACAGCTCCCTGTCCACCACATCCTTAGTAACGGTGGCGGCTCCGGGCTTTCTGGCCCAGCGTCATCAGCCACTGAAATCCAAGAGTTATTTCATTAAACTGGTCTCAAGGCAAAACCAATACAATATTGTAAAGTAAAAAAAATAAATTAAAAAAAAAGTTACATGCTCTTATAAACCTGAGGGGAAATTAAGCCTGTCGGCCCATTTTCTGTGCTGTAAACAACCACTTCTTTCTCCCAGGTCTTGTGTTCCACTACTGAGTGAGGGTAAAGGAGTAGCTGAAGCACTGGTTTTACCAAATGAGGTTAAGTCTCTGCTTTCTGAGTGTCTCCTTCTCAGCCGCTCTGATAGGTTGAATGTTTTTGCAAGAACCCCACAGAGCCTTTCTTCTGCGTATTTTTTCAGAGTATTAGGAGGTCAGGATAGCACAGAATATCACCAGTTGTCTTCAGTTTCTGTCTTTGCCTTTAGCTCTTCAGTGGGAAACTGCCAAATGTGCCATGAAATGTGACTTCACAGGGGAAAAGGAGAAACCCATGCATACACAAACACCTTCGTTTGGCCCAAGGTAAGTTTGCCCTCTTTTTCTGGATAATAGCTGAAAGTGACTCTGGGTGTTTCCCCCAAGCTAAATGCCTTAAATCCTAGCTAGTCCTGTGCAGCTGGATGATGCTTCTGAACTTTTGAGCAGGTCAATGCAGATGCTATAAAAATCCCTCTTACATAGAATTCCTTAGTCCTCTGACAGCCAGTAAATGCATAGGGAGAAGGCACACACCCCATAAGGACAGTCTTGGAGTCTGTTGTTCCCCTGGCAGATTTACACAGTGCAGAGGGTATCCAGAGGGGGCTGAAGACCCCTGTCAACTTCCTGTGAACCCCTGCCACCACTGGGCATGGGGAAGACATCGCTAGGGGAGCAGTGGGAACAGGCAGCTGGGGTTCAGGTCCCATCTCTGCTGCTTACTCTAAGCAACATTGAATACATGCCTGGACTTCTCTGCACCTCGGTTTAAACACCTGCAAAGTGGGGGCAATGGTATCTGCCACGTGATATGGAAAGGTCTTTGTAAATGACAAAGCATTATTATTCATAAAAGCAGTAACATTAAGAAGACTGTAAGGACTTTTCTCTGATTTGTCCTAAGCTGCTACCTCTACAACATTTAAAGGGAAATTTTTTGAAGGTAAATTTCATTATTGCTGTCATCACTGTCACCTTCCTTAGTCAAACACTGAAAGTAGACTTGCTACCAGATGAAACAGTCACCAACATCATCCCTAAAATAACAGCTGGTCAGATATTTCAGACATCAAAACAGCCCCAGCCCCACCCATCGGAACCCTTAGCTATGTTCATTCCTCCATTTAGGCTCCCTTCAGACCTCACAGCACCTTCGGGTAATTTTAAATTTCTACCCACTGCCTCACACTATCTGGGCTGCACAGTCAAGCAGCCTGGTTCCTGTCTGGTGAACCACATTGAAACCAAGGGAATAAGAGCTAATGTAGTTGGTTGAAGTCATTTCCAGAAATACACTGTGGGGGATGTATCAAGAAGGTATCTGGGTTCTAAACAGGAAATCATAATTAGAACTAATGCAGCATCCAAAGGGAAACAATTGTTACAAAATCAGATTACAGACACGGCAAGCTCCTTGTTAGAAATGGAAAGAGTCTTGCTTTTTTATTACATCCCTTTATTCCGGTAAATTCCTTGCTCATTCTAGAAGGAATCTTGATTACGCACAATCGTTACAGTTCATGAAATAACACCATCGTAATTGTACCAAGTCTGAAATACAGCTTGGCCCATGCTGTGGGGCAAACAGGGTGCATTACACATAGTCGCGTGTGAAACGTGTTGGCAGCGTCAGAATTATGGCAAATTTAAATTGGTGCCAGAGAAAGAAAATACATACGCCTTTTAACTGACTCAGAAATGGGCTTCCCAGACCCCTGTGTCGGTCCACGCCTCCCTCCTTTGCGTACAAATACCTCTGACGGGGAGAACTAGGATGCCCAAGAGCATGAACACACAATGAATAGTGGAATCTTTTTCCTTTTTGCAGAAAGTGACAAAAAGAAAGCAGTTTAGAAAATGTGGGCAAAATGGAGGAAAGGAAAGAGTGAAAGAGAAGATGATGAAGGATGCAGAAAGGAAAACAAAACCCAGAGGCTTTCATTGTGTCCTGACTCTAGGCTTGAGCTCAGATTTTCTTCCATATGCCCTTCAGAAAGACGGAGAGGCAGCATCAGAGCTGATACCCGGGAAAATTCTCCTTTACTTCGCTCCAGTCAGGTGTCTTTAACACACTGTAGCCATTTTTTTCCTGTTTCTTAGCAATGGGCTTTCCTTGTAAGTGATTGGCTGGAGGTGAGTACGCTATTATCGACCACGGACAAAGCAACAGGACATCTTCTGTCCCTGGGCACTCACTGGTTACCCATCAATCACTTTTTATGGACTCTATACCAAGATTCATGAATTCAAAAACTGCAATTTAAAATTTATAAGCAAATGGTATATCGGCTTATACAAAGCTGATTCTTCAATAACGCACTTGCAGCGCATAGTCCCCTCCATTGATGGAGCCCTGTTTGGGGGGCTTTTGCTAAGAGGAGGAAGAAAGGAATACTTACTGAGCCCCTGGTATGTGCTAGGCACTGTGTGGAATGCTTTACATGTATCACATGGAATCTAAATTGCCACCAACTGTAACATATCCCTTATTTTATGTGCCACCAGAAAAGCAAAACCACTATAAATTAATTGAAGGATGACATCCAGGGTGTATTCATTATGAAGCTAAGGAAACAATAAACCTCAAGGCCCTGCACGTCCACAGATCCTCCCAAGGTTCCCAGAGGGGCCCCAGCAGTGTGTTCACATGCCCAAATTTTTTTGTAAAATTTGCAAAAGATATTTTAGTTGCAATCAGGCCACTGTCTCTTTGCACTCTGACTTCCAGTCTGTCGCACTTCCCCCTGTGCTGGGTGGCACTGGAGTGGTCATGGGCAATTTGGGGATCTTCTTAAAGGGGAAGCTGAGTTGGGGATACGTTTAGTCTGGGTTCAGTGGGTCACAGTCACATTCGTGCAGTCAAGTGATGGTTAGTCATTCTGGTACAGTGATGGCGTCCACCTCTTCTACCCTCCACTTCGCCAGCTCTCCTGAGGTGGACCCTCAGGTGCAGGGCTTCAGATTATATTGAATATCAACATGTCCCACTATGCTGACCAGAGGTATACAGTGTGAGTAGGAAAAAAACAAGGTCTGAAGTATATGAAGCCAAAAATTAGCCCATGAAAATTCTTCCAAATCTTATAACTCCCATATGAAAGAAACTTCATAAAGGTTTCCCCAAATTTGACAATCCTAAAAATTTACCTGACATTACCTAAAATAAGTAGTGAAACTGGAAAATATCTCTCTAAATTATCTGAAGTAAAAAACAATTCTCCATCAACCACAGAGAAGGAATACTGAATTGCCTGCCTATTCTCTCGATAGAAAATGACATAACAAAATCACTGTTATACAGCCAAAAAAAAAGTAGGACAAAGAGGTATGACAGAGGTGTGTCAGATGGTTAATTAATAAGTGTTATGGTGTTTTATGGATTTTATGGTGTTTCTGATTTATGCCAGCTTTTTAAAATTTATAATTTGTTGTGATTCCTTTCTCATCTAAACCAAATGTTCACATTTTAACCTAATTTTGCAGTCATCATTTTACATTCTCTTTTAAATTATTTATTTTCTTATTTATGTGGCTGTTCTGAGTCTTAGCTGTGGCATGCAGGATCTTTGATCTCTGTTGTCTCATGTGGGATCTTTAGTTGCAGTATATGGGATCTAGTTCCCTGACCAGGGATCAAACCTAGGCCCTTTGCAGTGGGAGCTTGGAGTCTTAGCCACTGGACCATGAGGGAAGTCCTTACATTCTCCTTTTTTTAAGTTCCCCAAATAATATAAGTTTCAGCCCCATAAAAACCTGGTTCCACTCCTAGATACTATCCCAATTTCAGGGAAGTTTTTAATTTGAGAAGAGGAGAAATATGTCTTTGAACTGATGAAATAAGTGTGTATTATTTCATTTAACTCCACATAACAAAACTGTGAGGTAGGTATTACACATTCACTTCACAAATGTGGAAACTAGGCTCACGAAGTTGAGAAATTTGCCCAAAACTAAGCAAGGTTAATTCTGTTGTCATGGTCTCACCAGCAATGTTCAAACCTTGAAGCCACAAAGTGAGGCCTATGTCACTTTTTGAGGAGCCTCAAAGCTCCCCTATCCCCACTGAGTCAGTAAGAGGCAGAGGCAGGATTAGAACAAGATTTTTCACTCTAAATCCCAAAGTCTTGACACCACACTGCACCGTAGCCTCTTCGGAAAAGAACTGCTATCAGTCACTTCCTCATGGAAATTTATATTTCCTGCTACCCATCCAAAGACATATTTCATTTCACCGTTATGTGTAATTATGCAATTAAAAGTCTTTGTCTTCTGTTCAGAAGTTTTAGAAAATCAACAAAGGATCTGTCCCAAATTCCATTCCTAACCTCTGTTC
This sequence comes from Okapia johnstoni, assembly GCA_024291935.2. Classification (NCBI taxonomy): domain Eukaryota; kingdom Metazoa; phylum Chordata; class Mammalia; order Artiodactyla; family Giraffidae; genus Okapia; species Okapia johnstoni. Next base: position 126,802,666 of record CM044308.1, on the reverse strand, counting down.
CCACAACCTGACCTTCCAGAGAAGACACCGCCTTTGGGCTAAAGCATTAAAATCCCCTTCCTTTCAAAATGCACATGTCTACCCAGAAATAGAAACTCAACCAGCAAGCTATTCTCTTTAACAAGAACATATTATTCAAAATACTAACACCTCAGAATTCCTGAGAGGAAGACAGAGTGTTGATCCTGGCAGACTTTGTTTATGAGGGTGAAGTCCTGTACAGCCAGGGGCAGCAGTGCCGTGGGCATTTTCATTTCCATTTTACCTAGCCTGTTGCAGTTAATAAAATTGATTGATTAGTTTCTGGTGCAAAGCGCCTCTTGGTCATCAAGCCGCACCACCAAGCCCAGTACTTCAGAAGACAACATACAAGAAGGCCTACTGCCATTGTTACGTTTGGGACTGTCCACCATCAAGGTCATCATCACTGACAACCAGCCTGAGCTTCCTGTCTTCCTTCCCCATGATTTATGGGAAGAATGCCAAGGTTTAAAGCAGGAATTTAATGTGGGGTCCTTGAGCCTCCTTGAAATCACACAGCAAGCTGCTGCAGGAGTAAGGCAAGACTACAATTCTTCAGGGAAAGAGCCCATAGCTTTCATCAGAGACTAAAGGGATCTAGGATCCCACCTGCCAAAAAATTAAGAACTGCTGTTTTTAGGAGAAAAGGCACTGAAGCAACAGTTAGTGCACGTCTCAGGGAGATTCTCCTACCAAAAACTTAGTCAAACTGTTTTTTGGACCACAACACTCTTTTTTTAAAAAAAGAAGATGCATGTGTATATTACGTGATGAAGAAAAGGTTTATTACGTTACACTGGTTTGCAAATTTTTTAAACTGTTAAATAATCAGTTAAAAATTTGTCATATTATTAAAGCGTTAGAATGAAGACTTAAGATTTACTTCTCTAAAAGGGTTTGCATTGTAATACTAGAGGAGCTATAAACCTCCACTTTTAAAGTACAACACAAATACAAATGTTGTGAAGTGAAAGCCGCTCAGACTGTCCGACTCTTTGCGACCCCATGGACTGTACAGTCCATGGAATTCTCCAGGCCAGAACACTGGAGTGGGTAGCCTTTCCCTTCTCCAGAAGATCTTCCCAACCCAGGAACTGAGCCCAGGTCTCCTGCATTGCAGGCAGATTCTTTACCAGCTGAGCCACAAGGGAAGCACTTTAAAGTACTGGACCGTTTTATTTTGAATAATACGACTTAGCAAGGATTCTGTTTGGGGCCATAAGTCAGACTACTAAACAGAAAATATCAGGCTACATAGAAATCACCCTACCCCAGTTTCATTTTGACCTTATTCTCTGCAGCTATCTTTTAAATATATTTGTTCCATGTTTAGAAATGCATCATTTATTACTTGAACTAAAGCAGTAATTTGTTTCTGTTAATACAAAAAAGCTCTGACAACTCAACCAGCTTCCTGAATCAACAAAAATCACGGTATCATTAAAGTTACTTTGAAAAAAGAAAGCTGCTTTTCTTAAGAAAGTAGCTTCTCTTGTTCAACCTTTGAATAAGAAAACCATCTTTCTCTGACATACAAAATGCTTTCATCTCATATTTCTGTCCCTGCAGGCCCTTCCAATCCTTGTCCCATCACCTCACAGGAAAACCTAATTTTGGATTCTGAATCAGGACTTCCTAGTTTGTTACTTTGAGAGAAGTGATCTACAACTGATTTGAGAAAAACTGTAATCTGGAATGACATACCCTTCAAACATGGATGCTTGTTCAGCATTGGTTGCCCATACATCCAAACTCACACATTATCTCGTTTACCACCACCCCTTGAAAAGGGTTTGCTAAACTTACTGAAAATAAAGGGACAACATTTTCAGGGGGTAGCACTTTTTTCATTTCTTAAATGTTGGTTTTGGAGTTTGGTTGTTTGGGGCTTGTTTTTTCTCTTCCATTTCTGCAAAGAACACTGAATCTCTCTGTCCCTCTCTCCAATCCTACCAACCACAGTAAAGCAAACATCTGGTGTTGTGAGAGCGTGCATACATGGCTTAGTCCCTAAGGCGTGTCTGACTCTTTGTGACCCCATGGACTGTAGCCCACCAGGCTCCTCTCTCCACAGGATTTCCCAGGCAGGAATACTGGAGTGGGTTGCCATTTCCTCCTCCAGGGGATCTTCCTGACCTAGGGATAAACTCACATCTCCTGCATTAGCAGGCAGATTCTTTACCACTGAGCCACCTGGGAAGCCCATTGTGAGAGCAGGTAAGCCCAAAATCCTTGACATTGTTCTTATACTTGGGGAATGTCCCACCTTAGGAGTGCTTACCTCCTCTCAGCAGATACAAAAACCTCACTTTGCCTGCTTCTCTTGCAGCTAAGGCCTCATCCACGTGATTCAAACTCTGACAGCCAAATGTTCTTACACAAAGCTCCACTCAGAAGTGAGCCACAGGAGGAAGTCGACTGTGCCAAATCCATTTCCTAGAAAAAGGTGGTGGTGGGTGTCCAGCGCTCACGGACAACAGTGGCATGAGCTGTGCTGCGGAGTCTAGACCTGGAGGTAGCAGCAGAGGCCCTCCGCTGATTCAACCCAAGGCGTGGCTCTTCTAAGCACTGTTCTGGCTTCCTGACCTCCAAGCCTGACTCTCTGACTCACCTGTAGATTTTAAGTGTCTTAATATCCTTCAATAAAGACCTATTCTGCTTAAACTATGGTGAGAGGGTTCTGCTGTTCGTAACAAAGATCCTTGAGAGATATAATGCTCCTGGAGCTCTGCGTGCTCTCCAGGTAGCCTGCTTCTCCCATTCCATCTGGCAGAGTTCCCCTCCTCACAGGGCCTCTGTCCCTTCCTCCAGTTGGCTACGTTCTTTCCTGCCTCAGGCCTCCAGGCCAGCCATTCCATCAGCCAAGAATGCTTCATTCCTGCTCTGACCCTGACTGCCCCCGAAATGCAAAACACAGCTCAAAAGTCACGAGGTTACGTCCCCCTCACAAACGGCCTCCCAACATCCTGTACTTGCCCTTCATGGTACTTATCACAATTGAAATTAAGTACTTAGTTGCTTAATTAGTGTCTTTCTTTCCAAACAGACTGTATAAATTATAATAATAACTAACATTTATTGAGCTCTCTCCCCATACTGGGAAGTCTTCTAAGCACTTCACATGGATTATCTCATTTAATCTTACTGCAACTCTAGAGAAGGTATTATTATAACACCCAATTTAGAAATGGAAAATCTGAGGCCACGAAATCTGACTCCAGATAACACTCTTAATCCCATCTGTGGTCTCCACATGTGGGCATCTGCCTCCCCAGAAGCTGTACAAGGTAAGCCATTGGAGGGTGGGAAGAAAATATTAGAATGTATCTATCTCTCTATATATGTATATATTTATTTATTTCATCCTAATTATTTTATTTTGTATGTCAATTTTATAATGCATATATTTTATGATGTACATAATCAGTAATACATTACATAATCTGTAAATAAATAAAAACAGCATAGATAGGCTCAATTATTTTCCTACATGCATATTCAGTCACTTGTCATGTCAAACTCTTTGAGACCCTATGGACTGCAGCCCACGAGGATCCTCTGTCCATGGGGATTCTCCAGGCAAGAATACTGGAGTTGGTTACCATGACCTCCTCCAGGGACTCTTCCTAACCCAGGGATCAAACCTGTGTCTCTTATGTCTCCTGAATTGGCAGGCAGTTTCTTTACCACTAGCACCACCTGGGAAGCCCTTTTTTCCTACAGGGACTTGCAATGACTGAAATTTGGAGACCACTCCTCTCAGCTCTGTGAAAGTAGGACTCTTGCTCACCACTGTATCCCCAGAAGCCAGCATCATGCCTGACACATAGAAGATACCCAATAAATATGTATTGACTGAACACTTGTCCCTACAAAGTGAAAACTCCCAGCACTAACTAGGAAGAAAGCCCCGATGTCCCAACTATAAGTTCAGGTTCCCAATGTTTTTGTATCTGTGAAGATTTCCTTGCTTGTTCCTCCTCAAATTCCGAATCTCAGACCAGCTGTGTTCACCCACGCTTAGGGATGGTCCATTCCCAGCAGAAACTCATTTTCTGTTGCGCCAGAGGTGTCAACAGCCCCTGGGGCAGCCCGTGGTTTCCTGGATTGTTTGCCTGACCTGCCCTTGTGGACAGTGAGGCCTGGGTGGGGTGGGGTGAGGGGCTGGCATGCAAAGTGCAGCTCAGGTCTTGCAGCGTCACCTGTGGAAAGTCTGTGCACCCCAGTTCCTCTGTCTTCTGCCCGGCCGCCCTCGCGTTCAAACTAATTTGAGTTCTTCCTTTCCCCACAGTTACAAAGGCTCCTAGGGGCTTGGGGAGTCGGAGGTGAGGATCACACCTGAAGTGGGAAGAAGGACCAGGACAACAGGAATTTTATCAAAGAGTGAGAAGGACTGACAATGTGAGGACATAACCCTTCCTCCTTCTCTGACAAAGAGCTGGTGAAAGTGGAATGTCACTGGACAAATTCTTGCTAAATTAAAACCAAACTAAAATCACCATCTAATGTGGGTGAAAAGGTGAAACTAGCCAAGCTATGTGGGCGTGGATTTCCCACAGGGCCCTTGAAAGTCCTGCTTTGGATACAGGCTCAGACCCCATAAGTGTTATTCTTCAGTCATTTTTAGAATTCCGCACCAGTTGAGTTGTTTCTAGATAGGTTTGTGGGTTGCGTGTTCTCTAAGAGATGGAAGGCTGGGTGGGGTGCAGGGGTAGAACAGATGGGCCTGTGGAAACATCAGACCTAACCACCAAGGAACATCCGGGCTTGGAGGTCCTCAGGTCAGGGGAGGTGAGCTGGAGAAGAGGCCAACAGCTGTATTTGCAGTCACAGGTGCGGCCCTACCCAGGGCAGCCCCATGGGATGAGCTGACCTGTGAGCATCATTCCCAGAGCTAACAGCACACACCAGGCTCCCACTGGCCAACTGGCCTCCGACTTTCCTTTCTTAAATCTCCACCACCTTCAAAGCTGCCCATGGGGGTGCAAACAGCAGACAATCTTCCTCTATTCAGAGAGGAAGCAGTAACTGCCGCAGAGCAGAGCTGACCGTCTACGAAGGCCACTCCTGCGGCTGCACCCCTCCTGTATGTTCGGAAACAAACAAGCTACTCCTTCCACTTCTGTGCAGAGATAGCTCTGAAGCCGGCCCTCCCCAAATGGCCACCTGCCAGACTCTTCCAAAAGACATTTCTCATTTATTTAAAACACATGAAATTTGATAGGAACCTTTAAGACATTTTAAAAGATATATTAAAAAATTTCATGAAATGAATTTTAAAGGTAATTTCACTACAAATATGTATTCAATATGCATAGTCATCAATTCAATAATCATTTAGTCAGAGCTTGCTATGTGCCAGGCAATTATGCTGAGAATGTTCAGTGCAAAAGGCAAACCCATGCACACACACGTCTGTCTATAAACAGATAGCTATGAAATTTGAACCAAAACATTAACCATCTAACCTTGATATCAAATAAATTAATTGCTTAACAACCAAACTGATAGTAGGAAAATGTCTGTTTCAAATGATTACTGTCTGGCTAGTAGTACTCTTGCCTGGAAAATCCCATGGACAGAGAGCCTGGTAGGCTGCAGTCCATGGGGTTGCGAAGAGTTGGACACGACTGAGCGACTTCACTTTCACTTTTCACTTTCATGCATTGGAGAAGGAAATGGCAACCCACTCCAGTGTTCTTGCTTGGAGAATCCCAGGGACGGCAAAGCCTGGTGGGCTGCCGTCTATGGGGTCGCACAGAGTCGGCCACGACTAAAGTGACTTAGCAGTAGTGGGTCTCAATTGAGTGTATTCAACTGAATCACTTTGGGAGCGTTTTAGAGGCACGAATGTCAAGGTCACACCTCAAACCCACTAAATCAGAATTTTTGAGAATGGGCCCCAAGAATGTGTCCTTTGAAAATACTCTCAAGAAATCTTGATGTTTCCTCCTTGTTCAGAGCCACTGATCTGGATGATCTTAACAGTAGCTCAATAACTTGAGATCCACATTATCTATTATTAGTAGCTAGCTCAAAACCAAATTTCCTTATCATTTGTAAGTAATCATCATTAACTGTAACCACACTAATTGAATAGGGACCATATGGTGGGGTGGGGGCACTTTCAGCTAATGACACCATGACCAAAGCAAAATAGGACATGGAGCCCAGACAGGACACTAGGGAAGGAAGGCAGAAAAACTACATTGAGTACTTAAGTAAATGCCCCAGAAATAAAATCCATCCCAGACACCAAGAGAGTGGCTTAGGGAACCACAGACCGTGTCCAAAACTTATGAACTAGAAAGACAGTCTGTAGTCCACCACTGGTTCAAGCCCCATTTGGACAGGCCCAATTAATGGCATCCCCTAATAACTGGTAGATAGGCAAATAGGGGTCACGATTCCCCACACTAAAAATTGGGAGAAAAACAAAGGAATGTTATTAGTGTCAGGGAAACCCATTTATTTAAAGAGGTTCATTTTCACTCAAGAAAAGGGTGAGTAATAACAAATGTTTTCAAGCATCTTTTATGGAAATTGTTCCAAGTGCCTTAAGCAAATGAACCAAACACTACTATTAAATACCTATTATTATCGGAAGCCCTCAGGTCAGGTCCCAATTAAAGCAGCTTCAGAAGGGCAAGTTTAAAAACCTTGTTTCATCGATAAGACTCTCTGTGTTCCTGCTCTGGTGGCATGCCCCTGACCTTCAGTACACTGACTCTTGGACATTCCAACCATGCCACAGGTCAACGCAGTACGTGCTTGGGCCAGTGTGAGCAAAGAAGGAGCATCCCCATTAAGCTTGATCATAGCCATGATTACTAGCAAAGCCCTCAAAAGCAACACTCCCCAGCAAAAACAGAATGTGAGCCACAAGTGTAAGCCATATACATAATGTTTACATTTTCTAGTAGCCATGTTAAAAATAAATAAGAGGTGAAGTTAATGTTAATGTATTTCATTTAGCCCAATACACCTGAAATATTATCACCTTAAAGTATCCATATGAAAAAATTATTGATGAGTTATTTTATATTCTTTTTCTCATGCTGTCTTTGAATTCCAGTGTATATTTTATATATATCTTAATCTGAACTACCTGCATCTTTTTGTTAAACTCCCTTGGGGAATAATTGATAAATATAAATTTAAGTGCTCAATAGCCACATGTGGCCAGTGGCTTCCATACTGGATGTCTCTAGAGGAATATAAAGGTTAGCTGCAAGGGAAGCGTCAATACTCAAAATCACCTCTCATTGCTAACTTCAGAGGATTCAAGCTTTCTTTTGATTTTTAAATAATAGCCACTTTTTCTTACATTCTCATCTTCAGAGGATGGAAATCCATCATTCATGGCTTGGATGTCTTCCATTTTCAACCTGAAAATTGTTGTGGATAATTCCTTTACATATTAGGAGTCTCATATGCAGAAACTATTTTTCAATAGTCCCTGGCTGAAGCTAGTCCCATGAGGGCTTCCTTGTTTGAGTCTTTAGAATTTGGTAAATAAGAGCCTGTCAACCCTTCCTGGGCCACTGGGTTATCTCTGACTCGCTCCACAGCCCTCTGGTGGGGCCTTTAAGCTGCTGCATGAAGAGGCCCACTCTTTCGAGAACCACAGGCGATAACAGTACAGCTGCTTTGTACATCCTGAAGTCCTTTGGTCTCGATGTCTGCCTCTCTCTGCAGCTGTCCTCAGTCTCTCTCTCCTGCTGGGCAGGGACCAGGGCGGCACTCAGCAGGCCCACTGCACATGGCACATGTTTAGTGCAGAGACCGCCTTTGGGGTTGGCACCTGTTTCAGTCATGACTACCTTTTTGTATCCCTCTTTATTTTTGTTTTTTAACTGTTAATACACCTTGGTAAGGAAATTATATTCCAGAATCCTTCTCCATTGGCTTTTTTTTTTTTACTTTTGAAAAGCACATTCTTCAGGAAGGCAGATGAGAATTCCAAAACCTCAAGCTTCAAGAAGGAGTGGCCAGTCTGACAGTTACTACCATGTACAAACTCGTCTAACATTTTTAAAGTCCTAAAACATAATTTGGGTGACTAATATCCCCTGGGATAGGCCAGACACTTGGTTTCTTCCAACCCCACCCAAATTTCCAAGTGGATCTCAAAAACATGCTGTCGGAAAGCCGGTTCTGTTTGTTTTGAACGTCCCGGTACCTTCCAAGCCGAAGTTATGTGATCAAAAAAAGTAACCCCCGCACTAGCTGAGCACGCACAGAGGCCTTGGAAGGAGGTCAGCTGTGGGACGTGCTATTTCAGTGGGCCATGGGCAGCCATGGTCCACAGAGAAAGCAAGCCTGCCCTTCTGATGTAACACCTTAGCCAGGGAGGGTGTGACTGGCAGCATTCTGAGAGGGACTTGAAAAGAAAATAAGGGAGAATTGATGGAAAAGAGAAACTGGAGTACCTGAGGAGGCCTCAGCTGGCTGAGGGGCAGAGAAACAATCTCTGTGGAGGGGCAGGGTCTACACCACAGGAAATATGGAAGGCAGGCCTTGGAGCCTTCCCTCAGGATGTGAGTGTACTCCTTGCAGGATGCCCTTTGTTGCTGAAGCCTTTAAAATGTTAAGTATGAAAAAGACTAAGGCAAGTTGGGAGGGGGACAGGGGAAATCAGCTATTCCTCAGCAGATCTCACCTCTTAAACAATGCTTGGTGCCACCGAGGGGTCAGCAGCTGAATGTTTTCTTCCTGCTCTCAAGGCCTGTGCTTCCTTCTCTCCCTGCCCTCTGTGAGTCTCAAGATTTTAATCATAGGGAAGGTAGAACTTTTACAACTGTCTGGAAAGCACATCAGGCATTTTTTTTTTGGACTTTTAAAATTCTGGGATTTTCCATATTAGCCATCAAATGAATTCCTAAGGAGTTTCTTGCTAATCCTTGTCTAGGTGATACTAGACAAAGACACACACACACACACACACACACACACACACACACACACACACACAATCACAATATAGATTCTGGTTGGAGCAATCAGCAGGCAGTATTGACAGTAGAAATTCTGAAATCTTTTGTTCAAAGGCAAGGATGTTTCCTGGGAGTTTTCTTGTGTTGAGCAGACAAGAAGCAAGGGAAGCAGTTGCTGATGGTGACTAGGGAGCTGGCATCAACTGTGGTACTGTGGCTGCTGCATCCTTAAACCACCCTGTGAGGAGCAACTGTTCTGTTCCATCTGACTCATGAACGGGGCAATTATTTGAGCAGCTTGGAGGGCCTGTGGCCTGTCATCTAGGAGGGGCTGCAATAAAAGGGCTGGTAGGGAAAAAAGCAAGTACTGTGTCGCAAACCTTAGAGGCTCTATTTCCAGTCAAGAAATCCTTCTGGCTTTTACCTTTCAGAGATTATCAGCCGTTAGTTGGCCAGGACCTGATCATTTTAAAACAGTTTATTTGGCATATTAAACTCAATGTGTTTGGCATATTAAACCATACAAAAAATTGTATGGTTTTTACAATTTTTAAAAGTCCCATGCAAGAAGGGCCTCTTCAATCCAACTTTTGCAGTGACATTTAAAAATTGGCCATCAATATATCTGGACAAAACTGTAATTGAAAAAGATACACGCACCTCTACATTCACAGCAGCATTATTTACAATAACCAAGACATGGAAGCAACCTAAATGTCCACTGACAGAGGAATGGATAAAGATTACTTTAGCCAAAGAAGATGGATAAGGTAATGTGGAATATTACTCAGTCATAAAAAAGAATGACATAATACCATTTGCAACAACATGAATGGACCTAGAGATTATTACACTAAGTGAAGCAAATCAGACAGAGAAAGACACATACCATATGATATCATTTATATGTGGAATCTAAAATATGGCATAAATTAATTTCCATGAAACAAAAACAGACTCAGAGAACAGACTTATGATTGAAGGGTGGGGGTGGGGGAGCGGACACTGAGTAGGGAGGGATGGACTGGGAGTTTGGGATTAGCAGATGCAAACTGTTATATATACAGAATGGATAAACAACAAGATCCTACTGTATAGCACAGGGAACTATCTTCAATATCCTGTAATAAACCATAATGGAAAAAATATTAAAAAATGTATATAACCATCATCTTTAGTGGAGGCCTTCATACCCTTGAGTTCAGCCTTGTTAAAAGTTTCCCTGAGTTAATCAACCACCAATTTTTCCCAATCAACCCCAAAAGGAAATGATTTGACTGGGAAGGCCAACGCCACACAGCTACGGTGCACACTGACCTTGGTCTGTCCTAGTCCTCAGAATGCTGCTGTCTCAGTGCAAGCCCTCCTGCCCACCACCCTCCCAACTCTCACACAGGTGAGATGGAGAGCAGTACATGGAGATTTCCTTCAAATCAGGGAAAGGCCAAGAGATTCATTTTACCTGGCAATTTTCCTTCTCTGAAACACGAAGGTGGTTCAAGGATCTGAGTCTTTGCTTGTGTGACACCTTTTGGGTAAACAAAAAGGCATCTGTAAGCATGGACATGGATCTAGCAGTGGACACATAAATGTCTTTCAAGATAGAAACAGAAACTTGTCAACAGAATCACGTTAGGGAAAGGGCCTGGGCCAGGAAAACTTCATTTGTTATTGTGTATTTTCTAAAGCCATTTAAATTCTCCAATCATGTCATTATATAACTTCTGTAACAGAAATCCATCTATCTTTATATCTGCATTATATCTGCATATAAATGTAGGTAACATATAAATATAATATTAAATATACCAGCTGAGTCACTTGACTCTATAAACTGGGTCTTACAAATTAACCATTAGAAAATAGTCAGTTGAATCCAAATTGAGAGATATTCTGCAAAACAACTTACTCGAGAATTTCAAAAATGTCAGAGACATAAAGAAGCAGGGGCCAGGGTAGGGGGATGTTGAGGAACTGTTCCAGAGGAAAGGAAGCTAAAGAGACCTTACAACAAATGCAGTGCACATGCTATTCACATGCTGTGTTCATTTGACCAATTACTTAACCTCTCTAAACCTCGATTTTTCCATCTCTAAAATGGGGTGATAATAATCATTATCACTCCATGAGGCTATTTTGCAGAGTTAACAAGACTGTGCATGCAAGTGCCCAACACATAGAAAATACTCCTTAAATCAGAGTGTAATTGCTTCTTAAAAAATCTGTTGTTTTGAAGGGTCTGACTCTAAGGTATGAAAATCAAAGATCATTTTTTAAGCAGTCACCTAAATTGTAGAAAAAGGGTTACTTAGTGAGGGGTTTAATTTTTCCTGAACAATTTACTATGAGCAAAATCATTGAAAAATGATACTTGTAAAGGGCAAACTTATTACACAATGACACTTCCAAGGTTTATTATTTCTAGTATTTAACTACTTATCTCTTCAATTTTAACACAAAGCTAATCATTAATATTATCATATTCTAGAAGTAATTATTTTAAAAGCTTTTGCTGTAATAGCTGAAGCCAACCTGGCTATTCCTGGTACTGAAGAAAGTAAAAGTGTTTACTTTTTTTAGGACTGACATGAAAGAGATTGATTTCTGATGCCAAGAAATCACTTAGCATTCATGTGACTTCAGCTTCACAGCATCTTGGAATATGTTTATCCTTGATCAAAATTCTTCCTGGGGCAAAATGCCAATACCTTCTGCCTAGTACCTTCCCTAACAAAATCTAAAGAGAAGTTAAAGGCAAGGTCATGACCCACTGCTCCTCAGCCATGCTGGTGAACACTTTGGAATGTTATGAGCTAACATGAGCTGTAACCACTTTGAGTCCATTTCTTCTGGGCACCACTTGTCTTGTGAATAATACTGTACCTCGCTTTTCAGTAGAGAAATTGAGATACAGAAATGGAAAGAAAAGGCTGAAATCAGGATATCCATTAGGATAAAATCACTGAAGTCCCCAAGCTTGGGCCCCAGTGCCCATCACTCCCTGTGTGAAGTATGAACAGTTCGTAAAGGATATACATGCTTTCAAAACAGCCTCTTAACTTGCAGGGAGGTGGGTATCTTTTACAATTAGCCCTAAGTTTAGCACAAATGAAGATAGATATTTTTTTTTATTTTTAGACTTATATATAATAAACATTTAGAGAAATCTCTATTTCTATAAGATTGTGAGCTTAACCATAGAAAAGTGCTAGACACTATTTTCAGCACTCCACAAATATGAGCTAATTCAAACCTTATAATGGCCTTATTATTGTCACCATTTACAGAGGAGGAAACTAAGGCATTAAGAGTTAAATAACTTATCAGAAGTCATGGAATGACCCCTAAAACACATTGTTAATTAAGCACATTGCACTATAGATTCCATTTCTACAAAAAAATTTAGTATGTGCATTTGTGGGTATGTGTGATGTAAATGTACAGAAAGACACCTAACTGGACGAATACACTTGAATCACCGTTGGCTATTATTTCTGGAAAGGGAGTAGTAGAGCGGGGAAGATAAGTAAAACTTCCAGATTTTGCTCTTTTTACTTCTGTATCATTTGCATATTTTACAAGGAGGCTATTTCAGGCATTAACATTCATAATTTTTTATCTTAAAATCAGAGAACCAGTTCTAACAAAGCAACCACAGAAAGGAGCTTATCCTTCTTCTAAGGCACATAAAACTCTATGTGTGATGTGTTGTTACACTAATCTCCACCAAAATTTCTAAACAAGCATTTATTACACACCTGCCAGGCATCATACTGGGTGCTGTTGTGTGTTTTATCTCACTCGATCTTCACAAAATCCTCTTAAGACATAGATTCAATTTTTTATTTCAAAAATTTTAAACAGTATTGGGGGCACTTGGGGTTATTAGAATGGAATAATTTATGTTAACTCTTGATGTCGTACTTTCCTCGTTTATCTTTTACCATAACATCCTCCTAAAATATGGTGAAACAGGAAGCTCAAGAGATGACTACTCCCAGTTTATACGTGTGGAATCTAAAGCTCAAAAAGAATAAGTAATTCAGTCAAGATCATAGTGAATGATGAGTGAACACTCTAAACAAGAATGCGATCTCCTGGATCTCAACCTTATATTCTTGCCACCAGAATGTGGCCCAACTGGCCTAGTCACATTGCCATCTTAATGCCAACATTTGTACATAGAGGCTTGGATATGAGCTCTTAGTGACCATCTAACCAGTGCCCCTCAATCCTGGCTACACAACAGAATCACATGGGAAGCTTTACAATACATTAATGCCTGGGGATTGTCCCAGACCAATTAAATCAGAACCCACACAGGTAGGGTTCAGACATCTGTATTTTGTAAATGCCTTTCAGTGATTCTAAGTCAGAACTGAGAGCCAACCTTATGAAGCAAATAGGTGTCATCTGAAATGCTAACTCCAATTCATTGAAAGAGGTACAAGAGGGCCATATGGGAAGGACCATGAGAGGACATCTAGGCTCGGGGAGAGTGTGTGAGCAGTGAGTGGAGTCTTTTGTGGATGCAGGAGGATAGGTGGCTCGGGAGATGTGTGCCAGGCAGTCCTGATCTAGGAGGAAACCGAGGCTGGAACACTTAAGTGGTTTACCATGGTAACTAGAGGAGCTAGTGGCAGAGTCTAGTCTAGGCCCAGGTCTGCTAATGTCCAGCTCACTCCTCCACTTCTGTATGAAACTGAGTAGCTCCCAGTCCAATTCAGGACCACCAGGAAGATGTCAGACCAGCCCTGTGATTACCCTGACCATGGCACCCATGACATACCTGCCATCTTGTGAGTCTACACCCAGTATCACTCTCACTGCAATGTGCAGAGGCCCCCAACACAGGTGTGGCCCATGGCGGCCAGCGGGCACCAGGCACTTCCAGTACCAGGTGCTTTCACTGCTGCCACCATTCAGGTTGACCTTAAAAGAGAGACCCCAAGAGGAGTAACACTGGGCCTAGGGCTGGGAGCTGCATCCACAGCTTCCGTTTATTACTATGGCACAGGAGAGGTCGCTCAGGAATGCACCTGGCCACCTCCTGCCTGCCCCAGGCAATTTCTCTGGCAGCGTCCAAATCACTGCCTGTCTTTGAAGCCTCTGGGAGAGGCGAATTGTGCATGTGTTTGCTGTGTGTGAGAGACAGTGTGAGTGTGTGTGTATATGTGTGTGACTCAGTGATCTGTCATAAACACCCCATGAGTCAACCACTTCCTGACCAACACACTGTGGAGACAGCTTCAGGATGCACAAAAGCACAGGAAAAGAGCCTTTTGGCCGGGAGCAGGTTATATGTTTTCAGGAAACTGGTTACTTTTAATATAAATACACACACACACACACACACACACACACACACACACACACCAGCCCCAAGCTAAAACTCAACAAGTGTAGGGTCTCTTAGATGAGGCAATTCTTTTCACAGTGGCTGTTTTCTATTGTGGCAAAATATACATTACATAAAACTTACCATTCTAACCATTTTTAAGTATACAGTTCAGTAGCATGAAGAGCATCCACACCGTTGTACAACCATCATCACCATCCATCCCCAGAACTTTTCATCTCCCCAAAGTGGACCTCTGTACTCAGAAACAAAGCTCTCCATTCTCCCTTTCCACCCAACACTAGTAACCACCGATTTCCCTTCTGTCTCTATGAATTTCAAGACACTATCTGCCCATTGTGCTTTACTTCATGCATCATTTATCACTTCATCATTATCATTTTTAATGGAAAAAATGGGTGATGCTTTGAATTCTTGGTACTTATTTCTTCAAGAACTCCCTGAATATAAATAGAAATGATTCTCCTGAGTTTCTATTTCTACCAGGTAGCTATAGATGGAGAAGTAGAGAAGGCCAGAGGGGGCTCCAAATGAACACAGAAGTGAGCTTCAGAGCACCAAACCCAACACACTCTAGCTGCTCATACGAAGAGACCCCCAAATGCCACATCCAGTGCTTTCCCTGGGTGGGCAGCCGTGGCTTTGAAAGGCAGCCAGCTGATGTGTGAGCCACATCAGCACATGAGCCACACAGGGCTTCCCGCCTTAGCAGTTTCTCTGGGAAACCCATAAAAGAAATGCAGAGCAAGCAATGAGCATCAGTGTCTTTGGCCCGCACGGTTGAATGGTTGTTAACACTGTCTCGTAACGCATCTGCAGACCAGCTCTGGCTCTGCATGCCTCTCCAGGAAGGGGAGGTGGTGCCCACAAGGACTGCAGCTTCGTCCAGGAGAACCTCACCAAGCACGCTTCCTGCACCCCGTCACTGGTCTTGGGCCAGTGTGGACAACCCCTCAGTGTACGGGCTTGAGAGAACCAGAGAGCGGTTCACTTCCGAGATGTCCTGTGGAAGGTTTCGTCTAAGCAAAGGTTCCCAACCTGGGTTCATAAACATCCTATCCCATGGCCCCATGACCCAAAAAAGGTCAAGAATCTCGGGATTTGTGAATACTTTCAGCTCAGACCATAAACCAACCACAAAGAACACTGTAGGGAATACAAACACTTGTGAAAGGTATAATCCCTTCCTTCTAGAAGCTCGAACCTGGTGAGGAGACTCAGTCTCCATGGAGGTGAGTCTGCCTACTGGATGCCGAACCCTCCTGGGAGGAAAGTGCTAACAGAGCTGGGTTCCACTGGGAAGGAAGGTTTCTGGAGGAAGTTCAGTCCTGGAACTCTCAGGGGCCAGTTCTGTTAAAACATGTGGACTTTTTGGTGTACAATCAGTCTGTTTTTTAAATTTCTGCTCTTTAATCTCCTTGAAACAGTCCTTGACCATGAGCTGCCAAGCCCATGAGTGGCTGGTCGATGAGAGGAGACCCACCCTCCACCAAGCTCTCCCTGAGGGAGGCCGAGGCAGCCCAGCACCGCCCATTTCTAGAGGCTCAGAGGCACCATCAGAGACCTCGCCTGCTGATTCATTTCCACACCTTGTCGAGCTCCACCTACAGAACAATATGTAGAAACATGTCAACAGCACACACCGAGTCCCGCCCCCACTCCCAACATCCTAAAGCAGCTACAAAGGAAGTCAATGGTTTCTCCCAGAGGCTTTTATTTACACAAATGTAAAACCCCTATAAATACCTTCCCAGGCTTGTAGACCTCTTCTTGTTGTTTTTCTCCTGTTACTTGGGATGAAAGAATGAAGATGGTACGAAAATAAACCCCTTTAGTACTACGTAAGAGTGATAGTTTGGCGGCAAATTGCAGACAGTGGTTAAGTGAATCTGGGTGTGGTATTAGGACACTCATTGCAGTCAGTCACCTTTTCAAAATTAAACACAATCATGTCCCACAGAAACTTCCAACGTCTCCCTCCCACTGCTCTCAGGACAAAGGCAAAATTTCTCAATGGGGCACATGGGGCTTGCCTGTCTGTCCCTGGTGCTCCTCCAGCCTGGTTCCACGTCCTCCCTGCCCCACAGGTGCGCCCTGGTTTTCAGTTCTGCACTTGTATCACACTCCCTCTAGTCTCAGAACATTTACGCCTGCTATTTCTTCCTGGAATACAGTTCCTGCTCAACCCTTCATCTAGTTGATGCATTCTAGCCCCATTCTCTAGAGCTCAACACAAACTTCACTTCAACGATTCCTGACCCTCTCACCTCCCTGTTTTTCTCCTTCTAGCCTCACCATCACGCCCTCTTTCTTTATTATGTGCTAAATAAATGAGACTATCACTTCTCCTGTCACTCTCAGTTTTCCTGTGAATACTAAGTGAGAAGTATGGGATGGCAGATACAGAGTAGATGCATCAATCCAGTTTTCTAGTGTGCCTTTCTTTATCACAGAGGCTGGAAAGATAAAACCTAGTTTCCAGACTCCGTTTTCAAACGACTTGGATTTAGAAAGTTAAGAAGGCATGAGGTACGCATTCTGCTAGCACAGAGCAAAACTGGAACTAGAGCCAAGAGTTCTGATCTCCAACTTACAATGAATTATATTCTTAGAGCCAAAATTTCTGGGACTGGCTTCCTGATGGTAGCAGAAGTAGACGTGTTCCCTGGGTAGAGCCAGTTCTGGGATCCAGCTCTGGTAGTTATTCGTGGAAGACCGGCCTGAAGACTGTTTCTTCTAAGCACCCGATTCTCGATACTAAATCTCTTTCTGCCTAAACTTCTAAAGTGGTTTCTGTTACCTGCCCTGGACTCTGTTTGATATATATTGGAAAGAGCTTCTGGAACTATAAATTGCTATGGAAATGTGAGTTATGGTTACTCATTACAAAGCAGAGCTGCCTTCTGGAAAGGGGCCATGGGCATAGTCATCAGTCACAGAATGTGCAGTTTCAGGAAGACTCACACTCTCGACACAGTCTTCCCTGTGTCAATAGCCACTTTAAACCAGAATCCTCACCAGAAACACGGAAGTGTCCCTAAGCTTCACTTTGGAATCCCGCTTCCCTTCTATAGCCTTATTTCTCCGTATCTGGAAAACAGGAACAGTGTAGAGTTGGCAGCGTGTGGCTGCTGGGGAGGTTTTACTAGAACTGAACATCTCCTAGAGCGTAACCAGGAAGGGCCAACATTCCAGTATCAGGCGGAAAGCCCATGAGTCATTCTCAGTGGCTCACACATACCTCTCTCACTTTGGCAAGTCTACTCTGCACCCTTGATGCCTGCTCATCCTGCAGTCACTCCCAGCTCAGGCAGGGAGGGAGAGGGCTTCGGGGTGCTGCTCGCTCCTTTCACATTTTTCACCACACAGGGCAGACCATCTCAGCACCTGGTCATACAAGGCCTGGCTGAGGCTACTGGGGTGTCATCCAACAGGCTGACAGCACAGAGGTCTTGCTTCTTCAGCACATAGTTTCTCCAGCCATCTACAAGCCCTGGCTCAGCTACAGACAGCTCAGCTGGAATGCCCCAGGCGTGGCATTCATGAGCCTGAATGGAAAACCTGAAGCTCAGCAGGAGAGCGGGTGAAATTGAACAAACATCACCTAAAGCAGCCTTAGGGGCTCTGATTACTTGTCCATCTCATTTTACCACTTCTTAAGGCTTGTGGTGATCACCTGCCAGGATGAAAGCATCTCAGGTCAAGGAGCTAGCAGAGCAGAAGGGAGGAGTGAGAGATTAAACATAGAGTGCTGGAGATGTGACTCAGGAGAAGTGGAGGTGGGGGAGCGGGGGCAGGGAAGAGAAAGAATAAACCACCACCAGATAAAACTGTGTTCCTGACTGGCCTGTATGAAAATGACCGTGCATCCCTTCAGGGTGGGAAATGTCCTTTTTTGATGGAACAGAGAGCTCGTCAGTGTTCTTGGTAATACTGGGTACTCTGGCAGCAGTGTTTTGAGAGTTCTTCCTCAGACAAAGCTTGGGGCCAAGCTGCCCTTGGGGAAGGGGCAGCTGAGCTGTAGAAACCCCCACATTCATCTTGTTTTCATCTAGAGAAGGTCCAGCCATATTTGTTTCACATGTTGCACTTCTTGAACAATTGCATTTGAAAAAAAGAGATATTTGGGGTTTAAAAAGAGAGACAGAGCTGGAAGGCCACTTATCTGAGAAAGAAGCACTAGGCTAAGAATCAGGGAGCCTGGTTCTACCACTACATTTCTGGGCAACCTTAGCAAGTTATTTCACCCCTCTGGGCTTTAACTTCACCCAGACACAGGAAAAGTACTGGCTTCCAAAGGTTATTGTCACAGAGAACTAACTATATTCAATATCCACAGATAAACCATAATGGAGAATAATACAAAAAAGAATGTATATGTGTGTATGACTGAGTTACTTTCTGTATAGCAGAAATTAACACAATATTGTAAATCAATTATATTTCAATTAAAAAGTAAATTTTTAAAAAAAGGGGAAAAAGGTCATTGCAAGGGCTTTATGGAGGAATGAGGCAAAGCCTGTATCCAGTAGCTGTCCATGGTCTTCTGGAAAACCGTCCCCAAGAGAAAGACAGAAGCAAATATACTTTAGACCGGGGTGGGACCCTAAAATCAGAAAGCACAGTCCCCAAGGACTCCCAGATGAATTCTAGGAAAAAGGGACAGCAAATAAAACAGGAAAGGGTATTGAGCTTAAAATTCATGAGCCATTGGGAGCAAAGTCCCACTGCTCTAGATCCATACAGCGAAGAACAACTCGGGGGTGAGATCAAGGACACCATGGAATTCATCTGGGAGGCCGGTTCAGGTCGGTCACTGAGAGGCCCCCACTTGTGAACAGAGACGCACAGCAGCATCTGTTCAGGGCACCCTGGGGCAATGGGGTTTTAGCGGGCAGCAGCAGCAAGTTCTTGGAGCTCTGTGAGATCAAGGCCACAGCAGGAGCCGTCACCACTGGCCAGAGTCAGTGCAGGAGGGAGGGGATTCAGACCATATATGTGCCACCCTGGGGACCCTCGGAAACAAAGGTGACCTCAAAGAAGGCTGAAGGACATGCCTCAACAGGTGAGGACAGAGCCTGAGACACACAATACTGATGGCTACCTTCCCATAAAAGTCCCAAATGGCTGTGGCCTGGCAAACACAGACAACAAACACACCATGCAGGTAATGGTTTAAGATGAGAAAATATGAGATACCACCCACGCAGTCCACAGCTAATGCTTCACTGACTTCCATAGATTTAAGCTTGGTTCATACAGAATAAGAGAAGAAAGGTGAGCCAAGGAGGTGAGCTCTGGCTGGGCCATGCAGGGTGGGAAGAACCAGAAAGCTTCCAGGCAAAGCCGGCAGCATGAGAGGAAAGCACCAAGGCAGAAAGATGGGAGGCACTTCCAGGAAAGTTAGAGGCCTGGCCAGCAGATAGTCACACAACCAAGCAGCTGCAAGATAGAGATGAGGGACCTAGCAAAGGACTTCCTCCAAAGCAGCTTCAGAGCCTACACGGGCATCAGGACTCCTGGGGCTGAGTCAGCTTAACCTTGGCACTTCCGTTCCCTGCCAGGCAAAATGAGGACAATGACACCTTCCATTTACCTCTAACTGTAAACTGTTAGAGAAAATTCATGGGCTGATGTCTGGGAAAATGTCTTAAGAGGGCAGATGAAAGGTTCATAACTGGTTTTCTTAAGCAGAACTAAACATTTCTAGGGGTGAAGTCATAGACAGACCCTTTTGAGAGTCTGCAGGAAATTTAGGACTCTGATGATGAAAAAATAACTCTGCATATTCACATATCTCAAAAATGTTCATACAACTTGCAGTGACTCTTGGAACCCTGAAGCTCATCATAGAACCTTCAAGATGCATGATGCCCAAGTGGAGAAACTGCTGTCTCAGGGAAACTATCAATACTTTACAATACTTTTTCACCATTTTATATGGAAATACCCTGAACTGAGTAATTAGAAGTATCCTAGGTGATTTCTGTTATCAGGTGGTAAGATGAAGTGGCTAAGGATACACACTTGGGAGTCAAGCAGGCTGAAATTTCAATTCTGCTACATGCTGTGTCGCTTCAAGAAAGTGATGTAAAATGATCCTCGACAATCTGGCCATTCAACCCAACATCGCCCTGGGTACCAGTGGTTCTACTCCTGCAGATGGGTGGGAGCTTTATGTTTCCTCCCATAATAACCTGCTACTCAATGCTTCAAAGAAAGCAACTCTCAGACAGACACACAGACATTCCCAGCAAACTGGACAGACACAGTCACATAGTGTTTCTAAAAGTGGATGGTGTCCCTAGGTGCACCTGTAAGATTTTTGCATCAAGGCAAACTCAACCATGTTCTGAAGTCAGGATCAGCCAGTCTTCTTGTGGACGCAGGGACAGAAACGTCCGTTAATGTGAGGGTTCCAGAAGTAAGTGCTGGGCCACTGGCTTTTCCAAGTCAGCTCTGTACTTTGTTCCTACAAGGGCAGAAATGACTAAGCAGTCTTCCTATCCTACATATCTCTTGATGTAGGAGATAGGAAAACGTATTTCTAATATCTCTTACACTAATCAACAGATGCTCTGATGAGAATATAGATAATGATATTTAAAGTCCATTTTCAGAGAGTGGGTTTCTGAGGGAGAGCTTTAGATGTTAACTAACCACCACTGGGGGTAATTAAGTGTACCTCACATGCACAGATGCATCACACTGTCTATAATGAAGTTATAAAATAAATTATAAACAATATAACAAGAAGCTACTTAACTTTCTGAGTTTGTTTACTCATCTCCATAATAAGGACAAAAATACGTATCTCACTGTATTCTTTTGAGAAATAAATGAGATACTAACAATAACAGCTAACACTTATGAAGCATCATGTGCTGCCAGGCACATTGCTAACTAAGTACTATGCATGGATTATCTCATTTCATCCTAACAGCCACCTTGCGTAGGAGGTAGGCACTCTTTCTGTCTCCTGCTTACAGATGAAGCAACCAAAGACAAAAGTTTCAGTGATAACTAAATCAAAAAAAAGTGTATTTAAGGACCTGGTGTTGTTTGACATACAGCAGGCATGTGACAAGTAGTAGCTCTTATGCTTATTGTCAAAGTGAAAGCAGTTATATCTGCTCCTAGAAATTTGGCTTTGGAGTTTGATGAACAATACTACATATTTTAAACACTGATATTTGAAATTCAGATCTGTAAACAACCTCTTGGGAGAGGTTTCATTACTTAATTTTAGGATGGTTCCATGGTAATATTGATACTTTAACCACCTTCCCATAGAAAAATCACCCTTTATTTTCCCCAAATAAATCTCAGGCTATAGTGAAAAATCATGTCAACAGGATATCTGGAGACCCAGGTATGTTGTATTGTGGTGTGGTGTGGTGTGTTATGGTGTGGTGTGCTGTGCTGTGGTCCACCCCGCTCATGTTCACATTGTCTGAGCAGTTTCCTCATATGCCTAACAAGGAGATTAAAGCTAGAAGGGTTTTACAGGTCTCTCCATTTTAACATTATATAATCTAAAATAATCTCTTTATCCCTTATGCCCTGGTTTTGGGGTTTTTTTTAACTAAATAGGGCTTCAGCATATATATATGTATGTATGTATCAAAGGGCTTCCCTGGTGGTTCAGTGGTAAAGAATTTGCCTGTCAATGCAGGAGATGCATGAGCTGAGGGCTCAGTCACTGGGTCAGGAAGATCCCCTGGAGGAGGGCATGGCAGCCCACTCCAGTATTCTTGCCTGGAGAATCCCATGGACAGAGGAGCTACTAGCTACTAGCCCGCCAGGCTCCTCTGTCCATGGGGTCGCAAAGAGTCAGACACAACTGAAGCAACTGAGCGTGCACACACCTCTTTAAAAACCCTCTCTCTACACGCAGTCACGTTTCATATGTCTGGGGGTCAGGACTGCAACTTGCGGATCTTGAGGGGACACAGTTCAGCCAATACCACCAACAAAAGAAAGCCTGTTAAACAAGTGATGGCACATTTATACAATAGAATAAATGCCATAGAGCCATTAAAAAATAAGGCAACACTTAAATCCTAAAATTCTATGTCTTGGAATCATCCCCATGATATATATGGTGGTTGTTGTTGTCTAGTTGCTAAGTTATATCTGACTCTTTTGTGACCCCATAGACTGCAGCCTGCCAGGCTCCTCCATCCATGGAATTCTCCAGGCAAGAATACTAGAGTGGGTTGCCATTCCCTTCTCCAGGGGATCTTCCTGACCCAGGGACAGAACCGGAATCTACTGTACTGGCAGGTGAATTCTTCATCACTGAGCCACCAGGGAAGCCCCAAGATACATACTAAGTAATGAAAAATTTAAGTATAAAACAGTGTGCATAGTTTGCTGTCATTTGCATTTAAAAGGAGAAGAAAATGATATATATTCTGTGCTGGTTGATGCATGGACTGTCTTGAAAGTCACATTAGAAAAAAAAAAGTGTCTCCAAAGAAAGATCTTGTTAGACTGGGGCATAGGAGAGGGAAAGAGATTTGATTTTCATTATAAATTTTCATGCAAATATTAAATATTCTGCATGAATGTACTGCCTAGTTTCTAAGGTAAATGAAATACTAAACATTAATTTAAAATGCTAGAAAAGTTTGGGTTTAGAAGGGTACATAAACCACATTTAGGTTTGTTCTACAAAGCTCAAACATGGTAAAGGGTTTTGCTTTATCTTGAAAGATTTCCCCAACCCTTGGACTGTTTTTGCACAAATACCTCCTCACAGATGTCTGTCTCCATGGCAGCTGGCCAGTGCTGCCTGTTCTCTTTTTGTAGTTCTATCTCTCTCTCACACACACATATTAACATGATTGAAAGAAGAACTTTCCTGAATTTTGGGGAACTTGAGAGAGTTCCTAAAAGCACCTTGTCAGGTTATTTCCCACTGCCAGGATGAAGGAAAGGGGGAGGCATGGGAAAAGAGAAACCATCACTCCAAAAGAATGGAAATGGAAGCACTGCAAAGTAAATAGCTGCAAATTTCACAAGTGTCATTCACCATTCACAAAGATTGTCTTTAGACAACATAATAATCCACTACGACATTTATTCTGTCTATGGGATTATTACAGCACAATTTTACCTTTCCATCTTTCACGGCGTAGTATGATTTCTTTAATAGTCATTCTTTGTCTTTCCCAAGTTTTGGGGGTCAGACTAATTCAAATGATGACTTGGGGAAATTGAAGTGAGGGCTGTTGGCAGCCTAAAAAACCATGTGAGGACTCTCACGCCTTCAGCATCCCCACACAATTACAAGTCACTGCTTTCTAACCAGCCCTTTCCTTGGCATGACCTGGGGTTATTTACTGTGCTCTGTCTCAGGCCTGGAATATTGCTCCCTCTATCCTTCTCCAATAAATGTCCTAGTTCTTCCAGGAAGCCTTGCTTGACCACAGCAACTTACATGCTCTATCTTTTTTAAACTCATATGGTGTAATTGAACAAGTGTTAATCAGGTCCCTGCTGTTGAGATGGAAAGAACAGAGAACTATTCAACCTAATTCACTGGGCTGGGGGCAAGGGGGACACTAAGAAGAAATAAGAGATAAGGGAAGAGATAAGGATGTCACAGGATCTGATGCTGAGCCATGTACAGTCAGTTTATGTGTAAAGTTTAACTTCTCAGTCAGTTCAGTTCAGTCTCTCAGTCGTGTCCGACTCTTTGCAACCCCATAAATCGCAGCATGCCAGGCCTCCCTGTCCATCACCAACTCCCAGAGTCTACCCAAGCCCATATCCATCGAGTCAGTGATGCCATCCAACCATCTCATCCTCTGTCGTCCCCTTCTCCTCCTGTCCCCAATCCTTCCCAGCATTAGGGTTTTTCCAATGAGTAAACTCTTCGCATGAGGTGGCCAAAGTATTGGAGTTTCAGCTTCAACATCAGTCCTTCCAATGAACACCTAGGACTGATCTCCTTTAGGAGGGATTGGTTGGATCTTCTTGCAGTCCAAGGGACTCTCAAGAGTCTCTCCAACACCACAGTTCAAAACCATCAATTCTTCGGTGCTCAGCTTTCTTCACTGTCCAACTCTCACATCCATACATGACTACTGGTAAAACTATAGCCTTGACTAGATGGACATTTGTTGTCAGAGTAATGTCTCTGCTTTTCAATATGCTATCTGGGTTGGTCATAACCTTCCTTCCAAGGAGTAAGCGTCTTTTAATTTCATGGCTGCAATCACCATCTGTAGTGATTTTGGAGCCCCCAAAAATAAAGTCTGACACTGTTTCCACTGTTTCCCCATCTATTTCCCATGAAGTGATGCGACCAGATGCCATGATCTTAGTTTTCTGAACGATGAGCTTTAAGCCAACTTTTTCACTCTCCTCTTTCACTTTCATCAAGAGGCTCTTTAGTTCTTCTTCACTTTCTGCCATCAGGGTGGTGTCATCTGAATATCTGTGGTTATTGATATTTCTCCTGGCAGTCTTGATTCCAGCTTGTGTTTCTTCCAGCCCAGTGTTTCTCATGATGTACTCTGCATAGAAGTTAAATAAGCAGGGTGACAATATACAGCCTTGATGTACTCCTTTTCCTATTTGGAACCAGTCTGTTGTTCCATGTCCAGTTCTAACTGTTGCTTCCTGACCCGCATACAGGTTTCTCAAGAGATAGACCAGATGGTCTGGTATACCCATCTCTTTCAGAATTTTCCACACAGTAAAAGGCTTTGGCATAGTCAATAAAGCAGAAATAGATGTTTTTCTGGAACTCTCTTGCTTTTTAGATGATCCAGCAGATGTTGGCAATTTGATCTCTGGTTCCTCTGCCTTTTCTAAAACCAGCTTGAACATCTGGAAGTTCACGGTTCACGTATTGCTGAAGCCTGGCTTGGAGAATTTTGAGCATTACTTTTCTAGCGTGTGAGATGAGTGCAATTGTGCGGTAGTTTGAGCATTCTTTGGCGTTGACTTTCTTTGGGATTGGAATGAAAACTGACCTTTTCTAGAGGAGTTACCCCACGTCCAAGAAGCGGCGGCTGCGTGGGCACAGGAGGGCCGAGAGGAGTTACTCCACATTCAAGGTCAGGAGGGGCCGCCATGAGTAGATACCCCTTGTCCAAGGAAGTTTAACTTCTAGAGATGGTTATTTCTGGTAGCAGTTGTAGGCTAGTGTCTACATGAGTCCTCTTCATTCAAAAACCACAGTGGGAGTAACCTAGAAGCCCCATTTCTAGCAAGTAGATGGGAGAAGACTTGTGCCATTACCATTTGGGTATGACACACATTACATGAATTTCAGGAATAGGCACAGGCTGATGAGGCCTGAAACTTACAGGCATGGGTTACACATAGATGACCAAGACTTCACCCTTGATGTCATGGAGCCTGTATTAGTCAGGATTCTCCAGGGAGACAGAACCAATAGGATATATATAGATACAAATGTATATAAGAGGAGATTTAGGGGAATTGGTTCACAGGATTATGGAGGCCAAGAAGTCCCATGAACTGGCATCTGCAAGTCAGAGAACCAGGAAAGCTTGTGATGTAACTCAGTCCTACTACAACAGCCTGAGAACTAGAGGAGCCAAGGGAGTAAGGCCTAATCTGAATCTAAAGGCGCAAGAAGCAGAAGTGCCAATGTCTGAGGGCAGGAGAAGAGCGATGTCCCAGTTCAAACAGAGTAGATTTGCCCTTTCCCTGCTTTTTTGTCCCATCCAGGCCTTCAGTGGACTGGACAATATCCACCCACACTGGTGACAGTGATTGTTATCACCAGTTTGCTGATTCAAATGCTAATGCTAATCTCTTCTGAAAATACCTTTCAAAAATGATACCTATCCAAAAAATTATATTTTACAAGCTAAGTGGACATCCCTTAGCCCAGTCAAGGTGACATAAAATTAACCATCGTAGGGACTGCAGCCATGAAATTAAAAGACGCTTGCTCCTTGGAAGAGAAGCTGTGACAAACCTAGGCAGCATATTAAAAAGCAGAGACATCACTTTGCCGACAAAGGTCCATATAGTCAAAGCTATGGTTTTTCCAGTAGTCATGTATGGATGTGAGAGTTGGAACATAAAGAAGGCTGAGAGCAGAAGAATTGATGTTTTTGAACTGTGATGCTGGAAAAGACTCTTAAGAGTCCTCTGGACAGCAAGATCAAAGCAGTCAATCTCAAAGGAAATCAACCCTGAATATTCATTGGCAGGATTGATGATGAAGCTGAAGCTCCAATACTTTGGCCACCTGATGCAAAGAGCTGATTCATTGAACAAGACCCTGATGCTGGGAAAGATTGAGGGCAGGAGGAGAAGGGGGTGACATAGAATGAGATGGTTGGATGGCACCAGCAACTCAATGGACATGAATCTGAGAAAATACCGGGAGATAGTAAAGGACATGGAAACCTGGCCTGCTGCAGTCCGTGAAGTCACAGAGTCAGACACGACTTAGTGACTGAACAACAAGAGCCCCATCTCGCAGGAAAGACTGACGTGTAAAAAAATATGTTCTAAAACAGTACAAGACATTGGGTAGCACAAAGGAAAGAATGGGTAATTCTCTAAGAGAAAGCTTCCTGGTAGAAGCAAAGTTGTGAATAAAAAGTTTAACTGGTAGACAAGGAAGGCAAGACATCACAGGCAGAGGGATCCTCAAGAAGAAAGGCATCGAGAGGTGAAGTGTAGGATGCTCCAGGTCAGAGCTGTTATAAAGTATAAAGACAGCAGAAGTAGAAATTAAGAATGGAGAGAGGTATACAGAGATCAGATCATGGAGATCTTATATCTCAAAAAAGAATCAGTAGAGTTTTGAGGAAGAGAGAGGTAAAAAAGAATTTTCTTTTAAGAAAATTACTTTGGCAAAATGTGGAGGACATACTGGGCTTCCCTGGTGGCTCAGACAGTAAAGAATCTGCTTGCATAGTAAACTCAGGAGAGGTTAGAGGCAGGCAGATCAGTTATGATGCTATTAGACTTGAACCGAGGCATTGGCAGTGGAAATAAAGAGAAGAACGTGGATTTGCAACGTCAAGAATGTAGAACAGGTTTACGGTAGGGGGAGATAATGAATACAGTTTGGTACATATTGAGTTTAAGATGCAGCAGGGCTGCCCAGGTAGATATTTCCAATATAAGTTTTTGGAACTGGTGATGGTTAATCACTCAGTCGTGCCTGACTCTTTGTGACCCTATGGACAGTAGTCTGCCAGGCTCCTCTGTCCATGGGATTCTCCAGGCAAGAATACTGGAATGGGTTGCCATGTCCTCCTCTAAGGGATCTTTCCAACCCAGGGATGGAACCCCTGTCTTCTGCATTGCAAGCAGATTATTTACCACTGAGCCACCAGGGAAGTTTTTGGATAGATGGTCCTAAAGTTAAAGAGAGAAGTCAGAGCCAGAGATAGAAATTTGGGAATCTTGTGCATCTACATGGATGGTAAAGCCGGCTTGGAGAAAATCAATGAGGATAGAAGGTAGGGAGCAGAGTAGAAGGAACAGGAAAATGGAATCCTGGCAGGAATGGCACAATAGATTACATGGTATCTTGTAATATTTTCTGAATATTTCTCTTCCCAACTCAATTAAATTCTCCATGTTATTTTCTTCCTCTACTGTTAACCGCTCCCTCTCCTTTTATTGGGAGTGGGGACATGCCTTGTGGCATGTGGAATCTTAGTTCCCCAACCAGGGTTCAAATCTGTGCCCCTGGTTTGCGGAAGTATGGAGTCTTAACCACTGGACCCCAGGGAAGTTCCACCCTCTCTCTTTTCAGCCTCCCCTGCATCCTTCCCCAGGGCACTGTGGACCTATTCAGTGTCTTTGTGCAAGTTAGAAAAGTGCACACCCTCTGAGCACTTGGCTTGGCGAGCGGCTTTAAGTTAGAAAAAAGTACCCTTCCTTTGGTTTAAGACAGCTTTGTACCAGTACAGAGCTCAATAAGTAGAGCCAAGGTTGATTCACCACCTTAATCTGGGTCTTTGTGCAGTACCCTAACATTGTTCAAGCTTATAGGGGCAGCCCTGGCCCCCATTCAGCAAGGTCTTCATAATAAGATTCCTAATAAGGCCCATAAGAAACACTTACAGATGACTCTTCAACTTCTTTGTGATTTAAAGTATTTTAAAGCAGTATTTTATTTCTTCCCTTTGTACCAGATTGTAATCTGACAAATTTTGCTAATAATGGCCCTTCCAAACTGGACCTCAGCTCTTAACAGCTGAGAAATAAAAACATCATGCTCATACACATGCAGTTCTTGATCCTTGTCCCTGATTCTAGTGAAAAAAAAGGCCACAGAATCCTCCCTTTCAAAGGATGGCAGCTCTGAGATGCCAGTAACTTCATACTCTGTGGCTGTAATCTGGCCAGCTCCCAGCCACACGCCATGCCCACCCCATGTCTCTTTCAAGCCTTTCTTCAAAGCAGCTTCCTTCCTGCCTTTGTTCTCTGTTCTTTGGGAAGAGTCTCTTTAGGAACAATTAATTTATATTATTATTGAACAGAATTGAGAATTCTCTATCCTTGAGATCCAATAGTCATCTTATCTAAACAGATTTATTCATGCCACATATCGACGTGCAGTGTGCACAGTATAACCTTTCAGGCAAGGTCCATGCCTCTGCAAGTGCTCCTCCATGTTTAAAATTATGGTATAAATAATTACAGGATTCATTTCACTGATACTATTAATAATAAATTTCTGTGAATTACACTCTCAAATGCCTGGGGTGGTTTTGAATGAAAAAGAGATTAGAGAGAACGTCAAAGAAGAGAGAACATTGGAATTAGTAAGCTTTGAAATAAGAAAAAAAGAGAGGAAAAATAAGACTGTTTTCAGCTGCATGAAAGGAGTATTGAAGTTATCTAGACCAGTTAATTTTATTAAATTGTCATCCTCACATCTTGCACAAATAGAAGAAACTCACCCATAATCCTACCAGCCATCAAATTAAATTACTCTTATTTTTCTGAGTTCCCCTCTAATGTTTGTCACATGTATATATGGGTTCATCGTTTTAGTCACAGATCCTGCCTAGTTTCATCAGATTTCAAATATGAAATGAAATTCAAGTCAATAAGTATGAATTGAGCATTTATTATTACTTAAATCTCAGCCATGGGAAGGCTACCAGGCAACTGTTGCCCTATAGAGCTTAGAATCTCCGACACAGGTGTACCAGAGACAAAGGCAAGACAGGCTACAGAGGAGACCGCTCCTAGGAAAGAATGCCAGCATGAGGAATCAGGAGCTGTGGGTTCTGATTATTTCAACCAGCTTTGATCTTAGGCAAGTCTACCTCTCTGGTTGCTTCATTTTCCTCACCTGCAAAATTAAGGGATTGTACTAGATCAATAGTTTTAAGCTCTATTTCTCAAAAGGCTGCAAGAATATGCTGGGGCAGGAGGTGTGATGTCTGCCCACCTTCCTGCAATCAGAACGGCTCCATCTTTGTCTATTTTTTATGCCGATGTGTCAGACAACAAGACAGATCATGTGCATTCAGAGTTCTCTCAGAAATGCAAGGACATAGAGTCACTCTGATTATCAACAGTATAAACGGCCAGGGTTCAGAGAAGGGGGAGCTCAAGGAGGGCAGGAGAAGAATGGGAAAGGGTCATGGAGGAGCCAGGATTTGGATGGTCCTTGAAGGAAGTTGGTACAGAGGGTTTCCAACCTACAACAGTTCGCTTACAATATTTTGACTTTACAGTGGTGCAAAAGTGCTGTGCATTCGGTAGAACTCATACTTCAAATTTTGAATTTTGATCTTTTCCTGGGTAGCAATTTGTGGCAGCAAGCTGCACTCCCAGTCAGCCATGCAATCACAGGGGTAAACAACCAATATATGTATGGTCACTCTGTACCCAGTCAACCATTCTATTTTTCACCTTTAATATAGTACTCAATAAGTTACATGAGATATTTAACACTTTATTATAAAATAGGCTTTGTGTTAGGTGATTTTGCCCAGTTGTAGGCTAACGTGTGTTTTCTGAGCACATTTAACATAGGCTAGGCTAAGCTATGATGCTTGGTAGGTTAGGTGTATTAAATGCACTTTTAACTAACAATATTTTCAACATCCTATGGGTTTATCAGGATATGATCCCATCAAAAGTCAAGGAAGACCTGTACTTGGAAAGGCAGAGGAAAGAGGTGAACAAAGAGTGTATTTCAGGGAAGGCATAGTGGTATGTTCAAGTCCCCAAAAGACAAGCGCACTTGGGCTGGAGCTGGGCCTGGAGAGCAGAGGAAAAGGCTATGGAGTAGGATAGAAAGAAGGGCATGCATGCTTGAAGGAAAGCAGTAAATACAAGGCTGACAAAGTAAACTTTGGGTTACTTTGTAAGATCTCCTGAAGATTTCTGAGCAAGAGAATGACATGCTGAAATTGGTGCGTAAGGAAGATTAGTCTGTCAGGTTTTCAAAGAGCAAGCATTTCTTGATGCTTATGAGGTGTCTGCAGGCACTGAGAATACAAAGCTGGAGAAGACAGCGGCTGCCCTTGAGGAGCCTAGCAGAGGGGAATGCAGAATGGGTTGAACAGCGGAGAGCAAGAGTTGGGGCTGGATTAAGGAAGAAAAATTAGGGCAGCGAAAGGGGGAAAGAGGAAGAGATGAGAGACACTACAAAGTAAACATAAACCAGACTTGATGGCTGGCTGAATAATGTAACTTGAAGAAAGTGAAAGTGTTAGTCGCTCGGTTGTGTCTAACTCTGCAATCCCATGGACTGCAGCCTGCCAGGCTCCTCTGTCCATGGAATTCTTCAGGCCAGAATACTGGAGTGGGTTACCATTTCCTTCTCCAGGGGACCTTCCCGACCCAGGGATTGAACCCAGGTCTCCTGCAGTGCAGGCAGGTCCTTTACCATCACAGCCACTAGGGAAAGCCTAATGTAACTCAAAGAGAAGAATAAATACTAACCAAACTTTTTAATCCTGAAGCTTGAGAGTAGCTTCTTCTTTTGGAGCCACTGGTAGACCCTCTTTCCCAGCCTGCCTTGCAGCTGAGTATACCACAGAGGAAAGACTGTGAACAGAAGTAATGTGTCCCCCGGCTGGGTCTGGTCCATAAAAATCTCTCACCTGTGTTTCTCCCTCCTTCCCATCCTCCTGATAAATGGAGAGGGCTCTGAGGCTGAAGGGGAGGTCAGATCCACAAGACTGAAGGAGGCCTATGTGAAAGTCTGCCTGCCAAACAGAAGCACCACCTGGGCTTCACATGGTTCACTGTGGTAAGCTACTGACATGATGGCATCATTTTTTTACCTCTATTAACTTATCCTGAGACCAAAACAACAGTCATGTCATTTTAACAACAAATATAGGAAGTCGAGATGGACTTAGAGGGTGAGATAACAAATTCAGTGTTTCATTTAGAGTTCTTTTGCTTTGAGATACTATTAAACCTGAGCTAAACTAGCTTTTATTTATTTATTTATTTTAAAAAAGTCTTTATTGAATTAATTACAATATTGCTTCTACTTTCTGTTTTTGGCCGTGAGGCATGTGGGATCTTAGCACCCTGACTGGGGATTGAACCCTCATCCCCTGCATTGGAAGGCGAAGTCTCAGCCACTGGACCACCAGGGAAGTCCCTAAACTAACTTTTAAAGGGAGATAAAGGAGTTATTGATAACACTTCCAACTTTCAGTATAGCTTAGAAGGAAAGGAAGCCTTTCCTATGAGGTTATGAGCCTCACTTTGATTGGTCCAACTTAAGTCACATGCCCCACCTGACAACCAATAATAAAAATGCTCCTTGTCTTGAGCAGAGTGGCTCTGTACTTGGAAAACGATCAACTCTACCCAGAGCAAGGGTGAGAGAGATTCCCCAGAGGGAAAGCAGGATACCACTACTACAGAAGGGGAAATGAATGTCTGATGTTAAAAAGCAGTAGAAGTGCTTTACTTTCTGTTACAGACATGCCTAATTATTTGGACTGTCCAAAAAGAAAGGATATGAAGTATGAAATTGAAACCTAGATAGAACTGATGCAAAGTTTAGTCAGGCTGTGTGAATAAGAGATTTCCTTTCTTTTTTCTGACTCCGTAAATCAGAGAACATTAAAGGTAGAAAAAACAAAAAATTCCTTTTGGGGGTCTCATTTGATAACAGTGGCTTCACTGTGTCCCTTACCTGTCTTTTCTACTGAGTCTCTAACTGAGAAGTTAGGAAAGTAACATATTTTAGGGACACAGATGAGGAATACAAAAAGAGATAATATATAATATTGAAAAGTATTTTGCAAACCTCACACTCCCATAGCCTTTTTTAAAACGCTGACTCTTAGACTCAGTTGATGAGGGCTGCTGAGTTGGGTTGCACAACCCCAGGACCAACTTCCATTGAGAATTCAGATAACATGAAAACAGTGCCCCCTGGAGTTGTACATTAAACCAGCACTGGATTCAGGAATTTTCTTTACATAAGAAAAGTGTTTACCTGGACACAAAGAATATGACCGACTATAATCTGAACCCGGCTTCTACAGCTCGGGAACATTCTAAAGCCTTCCCCATACTTTTATAAAGTGCTTGATCTTACTTCAGACATTTACAGAGTGTATCCTACTTACTTCTGGATCATACTACGTCCCCTGGATATTTCATGCCCCTCAACTCCTCTCCTGCATCTGAGTCTGCCATCTTGGTTCCACCCTCTGTGGATCACTACAAAAATTTGCCTTAAACCAAGCAAGCATCTTATGAGCTTAAGAACTTAACTTAAGATTTAAGGTTGTCACGGAGGAAAAATTATATCATATGGCAGACAGTAAAAATAAAATCCCCATTTGATTTTTCTGTTCTCTGCACAAAGTCCTCTTTATAAGCCTCTCCTTATGAACTCAAAACTGCAAATTTATTTTGACCCTTTCCCATAAAGCTTTTCCTAAATCTTTCCCTGCTCCAGTCAGTATTTCAGTATCTTCTATCCAGACTCCCTTTATAACAGAATCATGCCATCCTAATTATTGTAACTTTAAAATAAGTCCTGAAATTAAGTCACGTAAAGCTTCCAACTTTGTTTTTCTTTTCATTATTGCTTTGACTGTTCTAGATGCTTTAGATTTCCATTTTCAGTTTGTCATTTCCTACCAAAAAAATCTGGGGAGAAATGACATCTTAACAAAATTATGTTTCTAATCCACACACAAAGGCTATTTCTCTCCATTTACTTAGGTCTTTTAAAATTTCAGCAATAGTTTGTTCTTTTCAATGCTCAGGCCATATGCTAAATTTAACCCTAAGAATTTCATACTTTATGCTGTTATTTACATTTTAAAGTTTCAGTCTAACTGTATATAGCTATCATATAGAAATACAGTTGTTTTTTATATGTTGAGCTTGTACCCTGCAACCTTGCTAAATAGGATGCAAAATGATACAGTCATGTTGGAAACAGTTTGGCAGTTTCTTATAGAGTTAAACATACACTTACCATATGACATAGAAGCTTCACTTTAAGGAAATGGAAACACGTCGTCACAAAGATGGGTATGCAAATGTTCATAACAAACAAAACTAGAAACAATCCAAATATCCATCAACAGGTGCGTAAATAGACAAATTGTGATATATCCCTAAAACGAAATTAAAGAACATTATTCAGTGATAAAAAGGAATCAACTAGTAATACACTCAGCAACATGGATGAATCTCATGGATGAATTTGAAAATTGTCCACAAAAGGAGGCAGACAAAAGAATATTATATGACTCCATTCATATAAAACTCTGGGAACTACAAATTTAATATATAACGACAGGAAGTAGATCAGTGTTTGCCTAGACCGAGGGTTAACAGTAAGAATAACTGGGAAGGGGCACAAGGGAACATTTTGGAAAGATACAAAAGTTCTGTGTCTCAATGGTGATGACTACAATGTTACTCCCCCTTCGTGGATCACAGCTTTGTCATGGTGAAGGGGCTTGTGTAACTCAATAAAGCTATGAGCCATGCCATGCAGGGCCACCTAAGACGGAGGGGTCACAGTGGAGAGTTCTGACAAATTGCAGCCTGCTGGAGGAGGGAATGTGAGACCACTCCAGTATTCTTGCTGCAAGAACCCCATGAACAGTATGAAAAGGTAAAAAGATATGACTCCAAAAGATGAGCCCCCCAGGTCGGAAGGTGTCTGATATGCTACTGGGGAAGACAAGAGGGCATTTACTAGTAGCTCCAGAACTGCTGGGCCAAAGCAGAAACGACACTCAGTTGTGGCTGGTGGTGAAAGTAAAGTCCGATGCTGTAAAGAAGAGCACTGCATAGGAACCTGGAATGTTAGGTCCAAGGAGAAGTGACAGATTTTATTCTCTTGGGCTCCAAAATCACTGTGGATGGTGACTGCAGCCACGAAATTAAAAGACATTTGCTCCATGGAAGGAAAGCTATGACAAACCTAGATAGCATGTTAAAAAGCAGAGACATCACTTTGCTGACAAAGATCTGTATAGTCAAAGCTATGGTTTTTCCAGTAGTCATGTATTGATGTGAGAGTCAGACCATAAAGAAGGCTGAGCACTGAAGAGTTGATGCTTTCAAATTGTAGTGCTAGAGAAGACTCTTGAGAGTCCCTTGGACAGCAAGGAGATCAAACCAGTCAATCCTAAAGGAAATCAACCCTGAATATTCATTGAAAGGACTGATGCTGAAGTTGACGCTCCAATACTTTAGCCACCTGAAGTGTAGAGCCAACTCATTGGAAAAGACCCTGATGCTGGGAAAGATTGAAGGCAAAAGAAGAGGGCAGCATAAGATGAGATGGCTAGATAGCATCACCAACTCAATGGAAAAGGATTTGAGCAAGCTCCGGGAGATAGTGAAGGACAGGGAAGCCTAAAGTAATGCAATCCATGGGGTCACAAAGAGTCAGAGACAACTTAGAGATGGAACAACAACAACAAAATGCTATTTACATTAGTCAAAACTCACTAAATTGAGCATCAAAATGAACGCATCTCTTGTATGTACATTATACCTCTTTCTTGAGAAACTGAAACTGCTCAGGCTTTTAGAAAGCAAAAAGCATATATGCACCAAGAAACATCTGAACTTCAAGGACATAACAAATAGGACAAAAAAGAGAAATTCTTTCCTAAATTGATTGTTACCTCTACACACAGTGTTGACCAGTAGATCTTTCTGCTCTGTCTGATACAGTAGCCATTAGGTATATATGGCTATTAAGCTCTTTAAATGGGGTGGTACAAATGAGGAACTGAATTTTACATTTTATTTAATTTTAATTAATTAGGATATAAATTTTAACAGCCCCCTGTGGTTAGTGGCACATACTGGACAGCCAGGGTAAGGAGTGAATTTCCTACGTCTCTGTGTGCCTGTTAACTCATCTCAGACCTAGTAGTAGCTCTTCAATAAAGATAGAAAAAGGAAAAAATGAAATTAAACAGTATCCCAATAACCAAATGTTCACTGTAGCTGTGCCAAATGGCAGAGTGGACAGAACACCAGACGTGGTCCTTAGGGTTCCTCTTCTGTTAAAATTCAGCTTTTACTCACTGTAGACCTCACACTGCCCTTGAGGCTAAAATGAGAAATGCAAGTAGGAAGACTAACCTTAAGCTGCAGAGCAGTGTGCAAAAGGAAGGTGCTGGATGCATTAACAATATGGTGGCCGCATCTGGGGCCACCAAGGGATATTCAACGGCAGGATCAAGAGGGTAACGCTCAGGCCTTCCTGGAGCCACAGGAAGAGACTGCGTGTATACCTTGATTCCAGCCTAGCTTTGACATGCTAATACTGCAATCTCCAAGGAATGCAAACCACCTGCGCCTCAATAACCTTTCGGTTTACATACACAGGCGTGACCTTCCCTATCCTAGGGCCACTCTACCAGTATTGATCGCTGGTTTGCAGGGGAGCGTGCTCTGCATAGGAAATGATGGTGGCGCGGCGGCGGCGGCGGCCTGCGGGGATAAAAGCTCTGGCGCTCACTGCCGGCAAAGGAAAGCGAGCCCCACCTTGAATGACAAGCCCCGCCGGACGCGGGAACAGAACATGGAGTCCTCGTTTGCACTCTCCGTGGTTCAAAAGTTGTCCCGCTATCTTCAGGAACTGTTCGCTCCTCCCTCCACGGCTGTCTTTTGTCTTTGAAAGCCCCGAGACCGACAGTTGGATTATTATCTGTGCGTGCAGGTGTTGTTGAAGAGACCAATTTGTGAACAATGGCCCTTCCCACGTTGTCCAAACAGAAAGACTGCGCCGCAGCTGTTATTTGCGGAACCTGTCACTGTTCGCTGCGCTGCCACGGAGCCTCCAGCTGTCCCGGAGCGCGCTGCGCCCCGCGCCGCCCACCGCTGACAGCACCCCCCGGCCGTCCCCGCGCCGCCGCCCGCCGCCCGCCGCCGCCGACGGTGAGACAGGCCCGGCTCCTCCACCCGCCCGGCAGTGCGCGCCCGGCAGCCTGGCCGTGGTCTCGGCCTTCCTCCGGGCTGGCCCGGTTTCCAAAGCTCGCTCCTGGGGATCCTCCTTTCCCATTCCGTATTCATCATCGGGGCACGAAAACCGAATCCACGGGTGGAGTTGTTTAGCCAGCCTGCTAGAACACGAGTTTAAAGAACAAATCTTTATTTGGGCATTGATTTTAAAGATGTGACCCAAAGTTAGGTGCAGGTCTCCTTGCCCTGTAACATCTGGACGAAATTGTCTTGAACCCACCAATTCTACAGTCCAGGACGGTCCAAAGAGTCCTTCTAATTCCCCTGGGGTCTGAGGTCCTCCTGCTGCCGGAATCTGCGGCCATTCTTTCGTTCCTCCACCTACCCTAAAGCCAAGTGCCCTTCCACTGGTTCCCAAAATAAATCTGCTGGCGTGAAGCAGTTCCTGAGAGGTTTCACTGAAAACAAGGAGGAAGTTTCCACAAGAAGAAGGGTCACTTCTCGAAGGACACTCTCAACCATTCTCCCCACCCCCTTCCCATGGCGCCATCCCTTACGTTTCCACCCCGAGAGCTCCAAACTCCTCTCTCCCTACTGTATACACAGTTACTCTCCATCCCCAGACCCTTCCCCCAGACTTCACTACTCAGTTTCTACCAAGGGCCATCCAGTGTCAGCGCTCCCTCTCCTTCAGGGAAGAAGCACTGTTTTCTTCCTGGTACAAAGACCTTCAGTTCCCGCTGGTGTCCTGCTGGCGTCAGCATGTCTGCTGGGCTGCCAGTTTGTCAAAAAAGTTCACTGGCCTCCAGCACTCCACTTTCTCATGACAGGACAATTCACATGGACTGGATGGCTGGCTCTACAAGGAGCAGGATTTCGTAAATAGCTTTCAGTCCTGAAATTCCAACAACAATCTTAAAAACATCAATTGCTGATTCTTGCAGGATGCAGCTGCCATGCTTGCTAGGCAATACATACTTAGATTGACATATTTTACAAGCTAAGCTAAATTCAAACTGACTAGCCTTTTCCAAGTCCCTGACAGGTGACTCCAGTGTTCCGAAAGCCTGTCCATACATCTGTGTACCCATTTCAAGATTACAGACATGAGCATATAGTATTTCTTAGGTTATGGAACTATAGATATCTTATAGTAAAGAATATTTTGAGTCTGAGCTGAAAATATTTCCTAAATTTCTTCAGATACGAATTTCTAAGACCTCTGCCATTCTCAAGAATAGAGCTATAAAATAAGTTGAATAGTCCTGGACCTCTTCTTAACCACATTTTATGCTAATGGAAATGCACTCTAAAATGACCAGTCATGTCCTTTACAGAGTAACCTTAAGCCTAGTTTCCTAATTTGTAGTTAAAATTTTTAAATGTATGTTAGACACATAAAATATAATTCCTTCTCCCTTCACTTTTACCCAAGAGACAAAGACCAATCAAAAAGAAGGTTTTTAATCCTGATCTTAGATAACATATCCTGGTTTGTTCTGGATTTTTAAGGGTCTGAAGGAAAAGGAAATTTTTTGAAAGAAAGTTGAAATCTGCTTCCCAGAGAGAACATTAAAATTCAAGAGGTTTCCATTTCGAAAGGCTCTAGAATCTTGTCTACTGCCCTTGAATTCTATAACACAGAGGCAACAAAGTAGATTCACACAGGGGAGGGAGTGGGGCTTGCTGAACGCAAAGTGAAACTCATGTGATTCAAAGTGGTCCAGTCCTCGCTGAGCAGCAGTGGTTGCTTCAAACAGCAGCAAGCCTGCGCCTGCACCAATGTTCTAGGTTGGATAAGTGGCTGGCACCCAGACACTGTCTCCAGGGCAGGGTTAAGATGTCACAGCTGCCCTGGGGAGGAGAGCAGTTCCGTGCATGTTAACAAGCTCTGTGGAAGAAGGCAATCCACTTGGCTCAGCACCACATTAAGACTGGGGAAATACGAACTGGGCAAATATTTATCTTTGGGGACCTCCAAGAGACCGCTAGGGGGAGGAAAATAAATCTCTACACATGTTTACTCATAATGATTTCCAACAGGCCCATCTACATACAAGTCCATTTCATTAAACAGACTTCTTCAATGTCTGCCGCACTGGATAAATACGTTATAAATAAAGGCACAGACCCTCTTTTCAGGGTGCGTGGAGGCGTAATGTTTGAGTACATGATACCCATCTCCCAAACCAATCCCTTCTCTGGGGGCCCAGGAAGCAAAGAGTTTGCTGAAGGATTTAATTTCCTTTTTTCGATGGAGTTGTTTATGGAGCGACTTCCATTTGAAGGAGCATATGCTCATTTTCACAGTTTTGGAAAAACAGAAATTTGAAAGAAGGGGAGATAAAAAAACAGTATAAGCGTTGCTCACCCTTGATCTACCCAAGGAAACTCAAGAACATTCATTGAACATGATTTTAAAAATGAGTTCCACAGGGCCTGTTCCCTCATCTGGCGGGAACAACAAAGCTAATGTTGGACTCTAAGTTTGAGTGCAAGAAGAAAAGGAGCATGATGTCAGACCACCTTCCCACAGCAAGGCCCCAGGTGATGCTGAGAAGGCACTTGCTTTTGGACAAGGCTCTAGCATGTCCACACACACGCACACACACACACACACACACACACACACACACACACACACACACAATGGCTTGATGTAAAGAAAACAGGGAAATCACTCTCCAGGCTACAGATTCTCCTATGTTATTAGTCACCCTTCCCTCCTCCTGCCAGTTCTCACTGGCAGCTGGGCTGGGCAATGACTCAGGAAGCCAGGCACTGGGGAGAAGCTAGCTCACCACCATGGCTTAAGAAAATACTGAGGCCTTTTCAAGTATGTATATTAGTGGCACTCAGTCATGTCAGAATCTCTGTGACCCCATGGACAATAGTCCGCCAGGCTCTTCTGTCCATAGGATTCTCCAGGCAAGAATACTGGAGTGGGTTACCATTTCCTTCTCCAGGGGATCTTCCTGACCCAGGGGTTGAATCCGGGTCTCCTGAATTGCAGGCTGATTCTTTACCATCTGAGACACCAGGGAAGACCTTTTCAAGTATAATTAACTCATAAAGAACTTACTAGTGGTCAGAAGAGGGAAGAAGGGGGCCAATGAAGAGTACAGGTGCGTTTGAGGGCAAAGTGGGAGATGAAAGGCATGTGGACAATAGTTAGTAGAAAAGTGATAGCCCCTATTTTTATAAACATGGCTCATGTAAACTAGCAAATAACATTCTGATAACTTGTGCACACTTCTTCGTGAACATTCTGCCATGGGGAGATCTGAGTTCAGCAAAGCACCATCCTGCTCCCCTCCCCGCCCCGAACTCACTGATGAAACCAAGTCCCATTAGCACTGCATATCACTTAGTGGGAGCAGCTTTGCGGAGTAGAACAGGATCTCTGGAAGGGACGGTTGAGAGCAACAGCATGAAACTCAGACCTGAGCCAAAGTAAGAGCTGAGTACCAAGACACACCACAGCCAGACGGAGGAAAAACAGTGCCAAACCACAGTGTCTTCAGCCCTAAAAGCATTTCCACTGAACATGGTGGTTCCTTTCTCTGTGTATGGTATCTAATTTGGCCATCATGAGTGATAACACCAAAGGAAACACAACCTAAACACATCTGATTGTGTTTGGGGGTAGCACTGGGTCTGCTCTTTTTTCTTTGGACATAAAGCAAAAGGTCTCTACCCTCTGTCTTCACTACTCCGGAAGCAGGGCAGCAGCTCGCTCTCATCTAACCCCACAGTGATCACACTATAGACGCCTGCCACCCTGACCCTTCCTGGCCCTCCCTGTCACAGCTGGCTGCTCACACTGGCCATGACGACATGATTGCAGCTCCAAAAGTGGAACATTGGGGAGGATAACACCCTCAGATTCTCAACACTCAATCACACGCTCCCCAGCCTGATGTTCCAGACTATAGCACTCCCATCTACATGACTTGCATCTGATTTATGGAACAAACCCTACTGCTTCTGGCTCTTATTCAGCCCCACATACAAAGGAATGAGTAAATCTGTTTTCTCCACAGCAGTATCTCGCCTCCTTGGCAGGTGGAGAGGATGATGTATGGAATAACTGGCATCTCCTCCTCCTCCTTGGAAAAGGATTCAGCACACACCAGCCCCATCAGACAACCCACCAGCCAGCTGACTCTCCAGGGGCCTCGGAGGGCCGAGCAGCAAGGCTGGCCCCAGCTGCCAGTTCCAGGAGAATAAGCCACTGCATTGGTTCTGCCCTCTCCTGGAGCCCAAATCCCCAGGCAGCCTCAGCCTCCAAGCCCACAATCTATGCTTCAGATCCCCATAAAAGCCTCTCCCGTTGTTATGTGTAATCAACTAAAACGTCACCGGAACTTTCTCTTAAGGCCCTTTCTAAAAGCCTACCTGTCCTACTAAAGCCTCCCCTTAATCTACCCATGTTTCCTCTATGCGTGTGTGCTAAGTCACTTCAGTCATGTCCGACTCTTTGTGACCCTATGATTCTGGGAAAGATTGAGGGCAAGAGAAGGGGGCGACAGAGGACAAGATGGCTGGATGGCATCATTGACTGAGTTTGAACAAACTCTAGAAGATAGTGAAGGACAGGGAAGCAGGTGTGTTGCAATCCATGGGGTCACAAAGAGTCAGTCATGACCTAGTGACTGGACAACAATGGAGAAGTTTAGAGTTAGAGCTCATGAAATCATGAGGAGTCCTAGAACCCCATCCCCACCTTGAAGTTGAAGTACAGCCATTGCTTATGATGCCAAGATACCCCAGAGTCCTTCTAGAAGTAGCTTCAGAGAGGCCAGTTGACCAGCTTTTTGTTATCACAAAGACAGCCCATTTCCCTGGCTCATGGCAATATTTAAGTAAGAAGATCATTCTGACAAACATGGTGGCCCAGGGCAGACTAAACTGTTGTGTGGCTGTAGCAATAAGCACTGCCATTAATTTAGCATCTACCAAATCATACACACTATCTAGATAGCCTTGACTATACTGTCTCATTGAACCCACACCACAACCTTGTGAGGTTAAGTATCACTCCCCACTGCATTTTAGAGGTGAGGAAACTGAGCCCCAGGCCCAAGATCCAACAACGAGCAAGCAGTAGTCCCAGGCTCTGAACCCAGTTCTGCCTGACTGTCAATCTCCCCTGTTGCTGCCGCCTGCCGTTTATCTCCCAAGTACGCTATCTTCACGCTAATTTCTGATTTCACTCCCTGTTGTTACTAGCCTTTACAACGACAACAAGACGTTTTGGTGCCATCCCTCAGTGGGAAGCACGAGCATCATTTCCCAGCTTAGGATTAAAATAACAGCTCACTGCACCAACAGATGACACGGTGCTAGGCCATCAGAGAGCTGGTCGCAGCCAGTGGAGGCCAGTCTGAGGAGGGGAGATTTTCACTGCCCACTGAGGAAAGAATGCAGAAGTGCTCTTAATCAGGGGATCTGCTCCTTTCTGGTTCCATATAGCTTTCTGTTACTTAGCAGACTTGTTGGGGAGGGAACTCTTTGGTGTCACTTTCTCATCACAAGCCACCACGGAAAAATCTCCAGGAAATGAACCCTACTATCTTCCTGGCATTTGCTACCTCGCTCCAGCTCAGGTATTTTTTACTGTATGTCCCATGCCATATTTGTGCTTACTTTTTTCTTAAAAAATTATTTGTTGCTTATCTGAAATTCAAATGTAACCAGGGTCTTGTATTTTACCTTGTATTTCACACAGCACTACTCTTTTAAAAAAAAATAAGCATGCTAATAAAGGTCAAAAACTATCACACAGATGGTGACTGGAACATAACCAAAGCAGGTAGGCCCTGAATTAAGACCCAGAGAATCCTTACCGCACCCACACACAGAGCCCTCCCTTGGGGCCTGATGAGAGTATCTTCCGACCAGGAAAGGCTTAAGCTAAGCAGTTGGAATCCCTAAGTACCCAAAGAGAAGTAGATGAGTCAATACTACATTGAGCTCTTTGGATGCAAATACACAGTTCCTTTCTCCTTTCCTGTTGAGGGAAAGTGTCCATGTAAATTCTCCTTTGCTAGAGACAGGAAAACCCCTTCCATCTCCCACACTAGCACATTTTTAACAAAGCAGCTAAGATCTCACCAGCTGAAACTCCTCTTTCACAAAGATCTGCTTGGAGGAACAGATGGGAAGAATGGCAGTTACACAGCCAAAAAAAATTACACTGGATGCCAGAGCAAGTTCACACTCGTAACCACCAGTTCTGTCCAATGTTTTCATTTTTCAAGTGCAAGCATGTTGTTGAAATCTAGATGCCATTTCAAAACGAGATTCTGAAAGAGCAGCAAGGGGGGTTCACTAGCACCAAATTCTTTCCTTCTTTGCTGCTCTACAGCAAAACAAACCTCAGTGTCTCTATCACCTTCTATGGAAAGCCTGTTCTATTCTCCCTGAGAAATCCAACGCCCAACCAACCAGGAGAGCAGCTTCCCCAAGTTCCTGTCGTAGTTCTGAAATTCTGTTTTCTACATGGCCTCTCCAACCTGGTTCTTATCACTAAGTTATCTGGACCACACGCCCACAAAAGGCAACACCTGGTTTTGCAAGAACTTAGGACCAATGGCCTGAACCCGGCTTCCTCTGGACAAGCCCAACCTCCCCACCCTCAAGGCTACCCACATCTGTGCCAGGCAGTCCCTTTCAGCTTCCTAACAGCCTGGTTCAGTGCATCTGAGCTCCAGGCCTGGGGCAAGACCAGGGTGACCTGTGATCTTCACTAACCCTAAAGTAGTTTCAGTTATTTTTCTCTAGGTCTAGGGCTGGTGGTTCCTGAGGGGCCAGTGAGCCTGCCCCTCAGGAGAAGCCTATCCAGGAGGATAGGAACAAGACTCTCCAGGAGGATGTTTCATTCAAGAAAGCAAAATTAGTAGCATGCCATTTTATACTGGAAAACTTTATTATTTTTGCAACACAAACTATAGAAAAGAAAGGGCAAACATTTACAGGGATCAGTGTTGCACATTTTGTAGTAACAATAATAGCTAATATTTGAGAGCTGCCTAACACAGGCACTATGCTGAGCATTTTACAAGCCTTATTTGGTTTACTCCCCAGCCATCCCATAAGGCAGTACCATCATCATCCCCTCAGGCCTCTTGGGCCCCTTGGCTCCTCAGCCAAGTAAGGAGAACAAGGCATGTCCCAGTGAGGGGCAAGGCTACAAATGAATCCCCACGCCTTATCAGAGTAAACCCTCACCATCACTCCATACCATATTCAAGGACCAACTCATGTTTAGCCATTGCCTCAGACACCACTGGCTCGCTCTCCTGCTGCAGGGACCTGAGACTACACTGAGAATCAGGAAAAAAACTATAAAATCAGTTATTACTGTGTCATTTCCAACAGCCTACTAGACCATACACATGCTGCAGAGTGTCTATAGGATAAAACTAATAAAATCATATGTAGACCTGGCTCCTTCTTGTTAAATTCTTGCCAAGGAAGAAAATCTTCAGGGAAGTCCAGGCAAAAATCAAGTTTGGCTGAATATCTTCAGCCACTGAAAGAAATCAGTATGTC
Organism: Okapia johnstoni; assembly: GCA_024291935.2. Taxonomy (NCBI): domain Eukaryota; kingdom Metazoa; phylum Chordata; class Mammalia; order Artiodactyla; family Giraffidae; genus Okapia; species Okapia johnstoni. The sequence continues at coordinate 126,758,392 of CM044308.1, read as the reverse complement.
ACAGCACTTGATTAGTGCCTTGACACAGCAAGTTCTAAAGCAATGTTGTTCTCCTGAAATGGGACAACTTTATAAGCAATGATTACTTCTTTCTCCCTATCCCCCTCCTTAAGATAACTCTTAAAGGGTCAGTCATTAACTAGACAGGCATTAATTGAGTTCTGCAATGATGAGGCATCACTGGCATGGTGATAAACCCAAGATGTATCAGGTGCTAATCCTGTAATTGAGAGCATTATAATTCATTGGGGAAAGCTATATACTTTTTAAAAACAAATACATGTGTATTATTTTTCTATTGCTGTGTTAACAAATTACCACAAGCTGATCCTCTCACAGTCTTGTAGGTTAGAGGTCTAGGCACAGTGTGGCTGGGTTCTCTGTTTGATCTCACAGGGTTGAAGTCAAGATGGTCTGAGCTTCTCATCTGGGGCTCAGTATCCTCTTCCAAACTCATTCAAGTTGTAGGCAGAATTCTCTTCCTTGCACTTATAAGATTGAGATCCTCATCTCCTCCATGACTGTCAGCCAGGCTGCTATCAGCTCCTAGATACCACCTCCCTCTCTTGCCACATGGCCTTCACCTTCAAGCCAGCAATGGCATGTATCAATAGAATCATTTTGCTTTGAATCTCTGACTTTCTCCTGGGAACCAGTCAGAGAAAACACTCTGCTTTTAAAGGGCCCACTGGATTAGGTCAAGTCCATGGTATCTCATCCTAGTCATAGGTTCTCTTTGATTCACATTCAAGGAGAGGAGACTAGATAATTGTGTGGGTCATTGGGGGTCATCTTAGAATTCTACCTGCCACAGTATGCATGCATTTATGTAAAAATACTATGTTTTCAACCATTGTTGACAGTGGTTCCCCCCTGCCCTTGGGGAGATTAGAACATGGGAGGAAGCAAGGATGCTTAACATCATATAGTAGTCAAAGAATAAATGTCCTGAATGAAATATGCAAAGGACCCTCGCTGAGAAATACTAAACTAAATGAAACAGAAAGAACGTTAAAATTTGATGGAATGCCAGCGCCCTTCTTTGAGTAACAAAAGATCCATTAAAGACTGACATGGCTCCTCTTTTACAGTGATAGATTCCCACCCAACAGGCAAAGACAGAAAACTAAATGGATAGAAACTAATGCTAAGTCACATAATGATGGAAGCCCAGTAACTTCCCAAGGACTTCCCTGGTGGCTCAGATGGTAAAGAATCTGCGTGCAACATGGGAGACCTGAGTTTGATCCTGGGGTTGGGAAGATCCCTTGCAGAAGGAAATGGCAACCCACTCCAGTATTCTTGCCTGGAGAATTCCATGGATAGAGGAGCCTGGCAGGCTACAGTCCATGGGGTTTTAAAGAGTTGGACACGACTGAGCAACTAACATACAGCAGGTGGTAACGTCCCAAAACAAGACTAGGCTTCTTGCTAAAGGAGGAAATATTTCTTTTCTTAAAGAGACTTCTGACTTAATTATTCACCACCTTCTTCCCCATTGATTGTCTGCCCTTGGAGGATACTTAAGTTTAACAGGTCAACCAATGCAAGGATCAAGCTAAATACTGTTCTCAATGGTGGTTTATACTAAGGGAAAACTTGATCTTGAATCTCAGCCCTGGGGTTTAGCACACTGCTGTGGAAGCCAGAGGACAGAGGAAGGCTATCCTGAGGATGAGGCTATTTCCTGTGGAAGGAGACAACTCTGGGGAGCAGAGGGCAAGGGCATAACGTCCTTGCTAGCTGGAGGTTATCAAGTGTTTGAGCAGAGTCGTGAATGAAGAGAAGTTTTGTATTTTTGAGATAAGGCTGGGAGAAGCTCAGCAGTGAAGAGGAAGGGTGTAGGGCAGTGAAACTAGAGCAGGTTGCTTTTTTTAGGAGGAAGCTAGAACATGTTTGGAGGCTGAGAAGGGTGCAGTGGAAAAGAATAAAATAAAACCAGACAAATGACACAATACAAAAGGAGAAGAACAGGCAGGAGGGGATGGGATATAAGATGCAGTGGGAAAGCATTAACTATAGGCACTTCTGCTTTTGCGATATGAGGAAGGAAGAAAGGATGGGTGAAAACACAGAGATGTTGAAGTGGGTAGGAAGAGGGAGTTAGGTCAGATTGCCTCAGTCTCAGTAACTGGTCCTCCGCCAGTGAGGGTTCTAAAAGTGCAGTATATCTTACATATTTAGAAAGAGCCCACTGTTTCCTCTAATTATATCCATCCCTGCCATGGGGGTTGCTGCTGCTGCTGCTAAGTCGCTTCAGTCGTGTCCGACTCTGTGCAACCCCATGGACTGCAGCCCACCAGGCTCCCCCGTCCATGGGATTTTCCAGGCAAGAGTACTGGAGTGGGTTGCCATTGCCTTCTCCACATGGGGGGTTAGGGGAAGATAATGTTCGAAACTGAAAGGAATAAAAGCATCTATAACTTAGGAAGGGAATTGGCATCTGCTGAATTATTAGTATTAAAACATGACATTTCACTAAAAAGAGATGGAGATAGAACAGAAGTGTTTCTTAAGGGCACAGAAGAAAAATGTGCAAGGTAGCCAAAGTCCAAAGGTTCCTAAAAGAGAGCCACCAATACCAGCTCCTCTACCCGAAAACCTTCTGGAAGGAAAATGTGTCTTCATAATAGAAGGACCCCTGCCATGACCAGATGGATGGGGAAAGTCCTGTTTACTCAGCTTTCTTCTTATTTGTCTATAACCAGCCAGGTGTTTACAGAAACAGAGACAACTCATTGTCCCTATACGTACCAATATGCTAGCTCAATAAACAGCAGGGTTATCTTCCAGTCACATTTTGAAGGAAATGTTATAATTGTTAGGGAAGAATTAGTTATTTTGTCTCTTCTAGAAAGAGTAATTTTGTAATGTACCAAAGGTATCTAAATTGAGCAAAAAGTCTGGGAGAAATTTTGCCCAATGAAATCAGTTTTTCCTAAGTGAGCAACTATAGCAAAAGGAGGGGTAAATGTTTTACCCACTTCTGGTCAATAACCAGTTCAGTCTCCATGTTTGTAAATAGATCATACAACCTTACCACCCCAATACAACCTTGTCCTCAAATCTAGTTCTATCTCACAAGTTAGACCTTTCTGCAGCTTGGGAATAGAGCTTTGTTTCTTATAATTTTTTAATAAATCAAAAACACTTCAATTTAACTGCTTTGGGTCAGCTGTGAGCCATTATTTAGTGGGAATTGATGGGTAAAAATGATATATGTGCAAATAAATGCAGAAATTTCTGATGCACCAAGAAAAAGAATGATATATTCACAGTGCTGTTATACTGCACATATTGTAAATAATTATAAAGGTTTGACATACTGTGTGAATTTCAGAGAAGGTTTATTATGTCAGTCAAACCATGTAAAGAGTGATGTGCATTTTGAAACAGGTGCTAAGATTTAGCAGAAAACGACAAGTTCAAACACCAATATAGGAAGAGAGAGAGGGAGAGATAGATTGTTTTGATTGCATTTCTACAGTCATCTAAGCAAAATCCAGGCCAGCTTTTTACAAAAAACTACCTAAGGCAAGTCACAATGAAGGGCTGTCTGGCAAGCCTCTAAAATACCCTAGAGAAATGTATTATGATTCAGGAATATTTTTAAAATGTACTATTCAGCAAGAATACCGTAGCTCTCCTATAGATTAGAAATTTGAGCACGTTCAAGGCCATTAAGGACAGCCCAGAGCAAAATAAAAGAGAGCAAATCTTGGTACTGTTAGGCTTAGATATATCTCCTTAAAAAAAAAAAGGAGAAAAGGAAAATACATTTTTTAATTTGTGCTTTAGCCCTGGAGTCAGTGCCAGTGTAGCTTGTTTCATCCCTGCCTCCGTATGTTGCCACCTGTAGGGGTGTCAGTGCTGAGGCTCAAAGAGAGATTGAGAGTAAATGATGACAGTGCCCAGCGGAGCAGGGACAGGGTGACCAACTCTCCTGTTTGCCCAAGACTGAGGTTATTTTCAATACTCGAGACACTCAGTGCTAAAGGCAGAAGAGTCACAGGCAAACTAGGATGACAGGTCACCCCAGCAGGCACAGAGGAAGCTGCACGAGAGGCTCCTGCTGGAGACTGAGCAGGTCGAGGCTGCACCACCCCAGGCTGTTGGAGAATTGGGACTCTTGTCCCTGGCTTGGTCCCCCAGGCAGGTATACCATGGCGAGGCTCCCTGGAGGTGTACACTCTAACCAGTACCCCTTCCTTCCCTGGCAGGTACCATGGAGAACTCAAGACGCACAGACACACACACACACATATACACACTGTATATCTTTGCTGTAAACATTTTATACTTACATGCTAGAAAATAAAAGAGTAAGTTATAATGTTTATAAAAGTAAGGGAAAACAAAAGAAATAAAGCATTTCATTTCCTAGGCTCTGAATAATACTTATTTTGATTAATTTTTTTTCTAATTATAAGTAATATCCTCATTATTAAAAAAGTATACAGGGGACTTCCCTGGCAGCCCAGTGGTTAAAACTTCACCTTCCAACACAGGGGATGCGGGTTCAATCCCTGGTCAGGGAGCTATAATCCCACATGCCTCATGGCCAAAATCAGAACATTAAAAAAAAAAAAAAACAAAAGAAGCAATATTGTAATCAATTCAACAAAGACTTTTAAAATGGTCGACATCAAAAATGAATAAATAAATTTTTTAAATTAAAAAAAAAGTATACAGAAAAGAGAAAAAGATGAAAGCGCTGACTCCCATTCCATTCAAGTATGCGGTGTGTGCTAAGTTGCTTCAGTCATGTCCAACTCTTTGTGACCCTGTGGACTGTAGCCTGCCAGGCTGTCTGTAGGATTCTCCCAGCATGAATACTGGAATGAGTTGCCATACCCTCCTCCACCCAGGGATCAAACTCATGCCTTTTATATCTCCTACATCGGTAGGTGGGTTCTTCACCACTAGCGCCACCTGGGAAACCCCCATTCAAGTATAACCACTCTTATATACTTAGATGGACTTCCTGCTCTATACATGGTCCTTAACCTTGACAACATATTAAAGTAACCTGGGAAGCTTTTGTAAAATACTGAAGTATGGACATAGCCCCCAGAGATTCTGATTTCATTGGTCTGATCTGATTTTCACACACAATAACCACACAGTTACCTCCACACATTCTTATATCAAAAAAGCTGGCTTTTCTAGGCCCCTTTTCAAGTGTCAATTGCCTCACACACACAGAACCATACACACAAACACACACGTTTAAGTGAATAGATGCCCACGTCAATAAATCAATTTTATAATACTTTAAGTGGTAGCACGATATTACAATGTATAGGTTAGTTCATTTAATATATTCCTATTGTTGAATACTTTTATTGTTTCCAGATTTTGTTCTCATGGCTGCACTGGGAATAATAATTAAAAGTCTGGGCTTTAGAGTAGGCTTGCTTTGGTTTGAGTCCCAGACACTGCCTGCATTAGCTGAGAGTGACTGCAGGCAAGTCATTTAAACTCTCTAGGCCTCAGATTCCCCATCTGTTAAGTGGAGATAATAGTGGTGCCTGTCTTTTAAATGAGATAATACATATAAAGCACTGACCATGAGTTTAAAATGCATTAGATATTACATAACTATTAATCTTTGCCCATTTCCTAAATTATTTTCTTAGAAAAATACCCAGACGTTCAATTTTGAGTCTAACAGTGTACACAATTTTGAGACTTGTGATATGATTACCACACTACCCTCCCACAAAAGTGTAAGTTGAGAGTATCATGCAATTACCAAAGCATCTATTCTGAGAGTAACAGAGGCCTCCACCCATTTCTTCACCCCTTACTCATGCTGCACCAATTTTATGTCTTAAGTTCATGATGTAGTTATGAGGCATGAACATGGCAGAATGATCTGTAAAATGTGAAAATAAGTTATAACATTGCTGTATGAATTGCATTTGGAAAAGATAATAATATCTGCATTTATTTATAATTTATCTCCTAATTGCCTGGCCAAAAAATGTAGCTTAAGGAAAAAAACATGCTATAAGACAGCTAATAAAATGAACATTTAGGAAAAAAGTTTACTATTTGAGAAAGAAAGGGAAAGATATGAGATGGTCATGAATTTCAGCTCTGAGCTTCCTAGCAACACAAGTAAAAACAGAAACATATTTCCTACTCCAAAATAAAAGGGAAGCACATAACTTTACCTAGAAATAAATGTCTTCCTGTTACTAAATTCTAAAGAAAAGAATTACCATGCATTTCTTTATGTAAAGGCCGCCAAGTAACATAACAAACAATACAGTTTGACCCAAATTTGCAGCAGATGTTAAAACTTTTTCAAGTGACCATTTTTCATTTGGGTCCTTGGAAAAATCATCAGCTTTGATCACCAAGTAGGCTGAAAAATTAGCCTTCAGTAATGAGAACCATGAGAGTTAATTTTATGTACAATTTAACTGGGCCACAGGGTGCCCAGATATTACAGCGTCCAGCATTATTCTGTGTGTGTCTGTGAGGGTGTTTTTGGATGAGATTAATTAACATTCAAATCAGTAAACTGATTAAAACAGATTGCTCTTCCTAACATGGGTGGGCCTCATCCAATCAGTTGAAGGCCTGAAGAGAACAAACAGGCTCACTCTCCCACTAGTAAAAAAGAACTGCCTGACTGCCTTCTGCTGGGACATCTTTTTTCTTCCTGCCTTTGGAAGAAAGGCAGAAACATCCAGTCTTTCTGGGTCTCAAGCCTGCCAGCATTCAGACTGGAACTACATCTCTCTCCTGGGTCTCCAGCTTGCTGACATGTCAGCCTCCCTCATCACATGAGCCAATTCCTTAAAATAAACTTCTTTCTCTATCTGTATACATCCTATTGGGCCTGTTTTTCTGGAGAACTCTAATACAAAAATTAATGAGCCTTTCATGGATTTTCACACAAACAGAGCCCAGAGGTAGAAGGAGGAAATTCTCATTAATAAACCTTCATGATCCATCCACCTCCAGTCAAAGGTTTCCATAGCAACCTGAGTTCCAAAGCAAGGCTCAGGCCACATTTCCACAAACTGAAATGGAATAGATGAGTAGTAATAAGTAACCCCTTATGATCAACCAAGAAAACGAAGAATAATGAAAGAGTAGCACCAGTACCTGAGTTGAATTAATTTACCAAGATTTAGGACTATGAAACACTGGGCACACACACTCTACCACAGAGATTACCTAATTTCTTAAGGTCAAAGCAATGTTTTCACACCATTACCATTTCATACATGAAGAGATTTTTCTTCCTTTTTCTTAATTCCTTCAAACTCATTCTGAGAAGCCACATGGTACTGTATCAAGAGTGTGAGCGCTGCAGTCTTACATTGTGAATACCAATTTCATCACTGGCTAGTTGTGATGACCTTGGACACGTTATTTATCATATATACACCTCAGTTTACTCTTTTGTTCACTAGGAATAAGAATCTGATCTGTCTCAGGATCTAACCAATAAAATAGAAACTGCTGCTGCTGCTGCTAAGTCGCTTCAGTCGTGTCCAACTCTGTGCGACCCCATAGACGGCAGCCCACCAGGCTCCTCCGTCCCTGGGATTCTCCAGGCAAGAACACTGGAGTGGGTTGCCATTCCCTTCTCCAATGCATGAAAGGGAAAAGTGAAAGTGAAGTCGCTCAGTCGTGTCCGACTCTGTGTGACCCCATGGACAGCAGCCCACCAGGCTCCTCTGTCCACGGGATTCTCTAGGCAAGAAGACTGGAGTGGGTTGCCATTTCCTTCTCCAAAATAGAAACTACTTTTAAACATTTGCAATAGAAAGAGCTCAATGCAGGGAATTATTTCCACTGATGAAGGGGAAGCTGAGACAAGGGAGGAAACTGCTGCTGACCCTGGAGTGGAAGACAAAGAGAGGAGATGAAGTTATGGAAGTCCAGGGTCAGCTGAGGAAGCTAGGTCTCTGAGCACTCGTCTGCAGCTGCAGCCAGAGCAGCCTCCCAAGGCAGAGGTGGGGTAGGGGAGAGGACCTCCCTGGCTTCTCCCATCCCCCCACCTTTCAGTCCTACTAACGTCGTCCACTGGACACACCATCCAGATGCAACCTAGGAAACAGGCCCTAGAGTTGGCTGTCCTGAGGCACAGAGCAGGGGCTCCATCTGAGGGCCCAGGTCACAGAGCCAGCACAGGACTGCAAGGCTTAAGTGACAACCCTCATAAAGTCCCTTGGTCTGCTCTATGTGGCAGAGTCCTTTAAGTTGTATATTTTAAATTGGGGCTGTTGTGTCTCACTTGCCTCTTCTTCACTCCCTTCAACAAATTTTCCACTCCTTATGGTTTCTCTTTGTCCTCCTACTCTCTCATCACCCAGTTCTTTCCTCCCACTTCCTCACCCACACTCAACAGCAGACAGCAAGTTGGCTTGCCTCCCAATGAAACTACAGACTCTATGAAATCCGAGGGATGGTGGTGTCAAGTTTGGCTGCCAAAGCCAATGATGTCCTCCTCTTCTCAGAGCTGGAGAAGCTGCCTCCACACACCAGCTCACAGAGGCATGGCCACACATCAAGCGTGGTACCAACACAAGCAAGACGAGAGAATGTGCTGGCTTTTTATCCTGAAGATCTCCCTCGCCAGACCCATCACCAGGGGCCATGCAAGCTTGTATGCTTCGCCGCAGAGTTATCTCCTTCAAACACCCTGGCGAGGTCTGCTGACCAGGAGAGTGAAAGAGATGACCTTGAAGTCCCCTCTACCCCATCCTACAACATTCTTAATAAAGTCAATTCCTATTTAAAAAAAAAAAAAAAAAGGGCCCTCATTGCAGGTAGATTCTTTACCATCTGAGGGCTTCCCTAGTGGCTCAAATGGCAAAGAAAATGAGGGATACCCGGGTTCACTCTCTGGTTTGGGAAGATCCCCTGGAGGAGAAAATGGCAACCCACTCCAGTATTCTTGCCTGGAGAATCCCATGGACAGAGGAGCCTGGTGGGCTACAGTCCATAGGATCGCAAAGTGTTGAACTCGACTGAGCAACTAACACAACTCCTATATGGGGACCCACAAGATGGAGGTCCCCCCAACAGCCCAGCACACATGACAAATATAAACCTAAGTTAGCCTGCACTTAGGGGAAATATCTGTCAAGGAACCTTGTCTAACCCCAATAACAATCCTCCAACTCAGCTTTAGCGAGCTCACCTTACCCTGGAAAACAGGACCTGCTAGCCTTATAGGAAAGTTCCCGCCTCCCAGCCAATCATGTGCTGTTTCCATGTTGCCTCTTCTAATATACTCTAAGACTCGCTCTTGCCCAGAAGTCCTCCAGAAGAATTCTCCACTGCCCATGAGGCACTGGACTCCCCCAATCCATGGACTGATTCCCCTTGTATGAAGGACAGAAAACTCACTATTAAATTGTTTTAGTTTTGTCACTTGACACTACAATGATTTCCATTTGTGTAAGGCTGGATTGTGGCACATTCTCCACCTGCCTGTATTACATTTCGCCAGAAGTAAAAGTTCCCAAAGTCTTGGGACCTGGTGCCAAGAAAGGTTTTCTGTTATAGGATAGGCATTGAAGAACAAAAGACCCCAAGGCTTATCCTAAGAGCAGCACAGAGCATAATATTCTCAAATTCAACCCTCCTTATAAATAAATTTTAGATCTGTAGATTAAAATAATTCAGAATTAAGAAGGGAAACTTAGGGCAATAAAAATGACTCCACGGCACAAGGCCTATACTAAGACTTTTGTGCCAATTTATATCTTCACCATCCTCAAAACCCTTGTACATTTTTCCTTCATATTCCTTCTCTGGAGTATATAAAAAAATTATTCCTCTGGTACTGCCTTTAACAGTTAAAACCCAGATGTGAACTGAGTCCATCAGCTTGACCAGCCCATACCAGGCTACCTGTTAAGTTCAACTAGAAAGCAGTTGATTAAAAACTCAACTATTTGCTTTGTACCAGATTGATACAAGTCAGGTCACAATTTTAGCCATTTAACAAGTCCCGTTCTACCTGTGGGCTTCCCTGGTGGCTCAGACGGTAAGGAATTCACCTGCAATGCAGGAGAGCTGAGTTTGATCCCTGGGTTTGGAAGATCTCCTGGAGGAGGGCAATCCACTCCAGTGTTCTTGCCTGGAGAATCCCCGTGGACAGAGGAGCCTGGTGGGCAATAGTCCACTGGGTCGCACAGAGTCGAACACAACTGAGCAACTAACCACAGCAGAGCTCTACCTGTGGTTCTCAAAGTGTGTTTCCCAAACAGCAGCATCAGCGTCAGCATCACCTAAGAACTCATTAGAAATACAAATGTTCAAGTCTTACCCAGCCTACTAAAAGACAGAAATCATGGAGGGTGGGGCTCAGCAATTTGTGTTTAACAAGCCCTCCAGATGATTCTGATGTAGGCAACATGTGAAAACCACTGTGCTAGAAAAACACACACACGTGCAAAAACCAACTGATTCCAGTGAAACATAGCACATATTATTGGTCATTTTTCTAATGACATGAATTTAAATTTAAATCCCAGATCGCCCCACAGTCTGACATCTACAATCTTTCTAACACCTATTTTATACAGTACACATTGTACTAGGAAGGCTTTTATTATTAAGGGAGGGTAATTTCAAGCAAGAAGACAATGGAAATTAGAACACCGCTGCTATTGTCCTGTCAAAATGAACAAAATCCCCCTCTGTCAAACAGTCATTTTATGTTTGCGGGGGAAAGAAAGGCTATAAGCCTTTGCCAAGCATGCCACACTTTTGCTCATAAATCCTTCTTTGCTATAATTGAGTGAACTTGCACAAGTGCCCTTCTGTACCCACCAAGAAATAGCAGGTCCCAATACGGGAATGGAGCCATATTTCCTTGCTTTGTTCCCAACCTTGTAAAAGCTCTTCATCCTCTCCAAGTAGATGGGAATTTTGGCAAAAAATTCTCCAGGGTGACAAAAAGCACTTTCTCTCCACTCTTTTGTTGTGCTGTTAGATTTGAAACCCTTTTGCCCTGAGAACAATACACTGCAGAGTTACTTTCTGTCGCTGCCTTCCACGGCGCTTTCTGCAGCCCTTAGGATAACAGTCTGCCATTGTAACATCAGAGACCACACTGTGGCTGCCGAGAATCTAAGTGTAATGTAAGTCAGGCATGTGAGCACTATTAGCCCAACTCTTAGCTGAACTGCTCTAAGGGGTTTAATTTTTAAAAAGCAACGTGGCACTCCAGTTAGAAGGCCAGTGAGCAGGAAATGGACTCCCACATCAATAGCATGCTAACCACCCTGGCGGCACACAACCCAGAAGGTAATTTGGGGAACTTAGGAAGTTGGAGAAGATGAATAAATAAGAGAAGAACCAACCAATTTCCTTTTTCCTTTTTATGAAGACTGTGATTGTAGGCTGTAATCTTCTTTTCGTCATTAATGAAATAAGGGGAAGGGGGAGTTTAAAATATGTGGTGGTGTTAAATAACCCATAACTAAATGCATGGGCAACATCGAAAATAGACGTCAGATGGAAACATGAAGAGGGACTGGAAATTTGATGTAAGGTTTTGTTCTAAATACAACTCCCTAAGCAAAGCTCTTCAAAAAATCTCTACTGGCACTAAACCAGAAATAAATATTTCTAAGCATTGCTCCCAGTGATATAAAACTAGCTATAACTCACTATAGCCTCAAGTAAAATGAAGATTTGCTGGTGAGCTCGATAATTAGATCATTCTAGACAGTCAATCTGGGCAAATCATGTCCCAAAGCTAATGTTTCTCCTTGTAATTATCTTATGTCTGTCTACGATCAAATTAACCAAATAATTGCCGAGTCTCCAACATGATGTGCAGACAAGCTGCAAAGCATCCACTGGGGCTTCTCCATTTGCTCCTTCTCTTTCTTCCATATCTCACCATCTACCCTTCCATCCTTTTCCCTCCCAAACTTACTTGGGCTAATAGAAGAAGTTAGGCCACCCAGGCCTATGATTTACAGAAGGATTTATTTGCAATGTTCCAACCCTGGCTTTTGCTGTAAGCAGTATTCACTTCTGCTGGTTTCAAGCATTCCACCAGAAATATGCTTACCTGTGAGAGAGTACAGAGAACAAAGAGGGCTAGATGCACAGACAAGGGCTTCAGAGTTTTCAAAGTGCTGTTTCATAGCCTTGTTAGTCTCATCTCCTACCCCTGAGGTGGCAATTATTTTACATGCATACAAACTGGGTCTTCTAATGACTTTCCCAAGACAAAAGTCTAATAAATTCAAAGACATCCTAGAACTCAGGTCTCCTGCTCCTGAATGCTCTGAGACTGGGCTGGAATGTATTACCAGGAGTCATATGTCAAAGGTGTAATTCTGACTCCCTTAACATGAGGGTAGAATACAGAAGAACTCTTACAGGATGGGAATGAATGTGTATGCCTGAGGCTGGCATCCATACATGTGAGGTTTATGTCTCTTAACTAGAACTTCCTAACCATGTCATTGACATCCCTACCCTTCACACAGCCAGTGATGATAAGAAACTGAAGGTTTCTATCCCTCCAGATAAGGCTAAAAAGGATGACAATTGCCATACTTCTCAGAGCCCTAAGACAATATCTATCCTAGGTTAGTAATTCCAACTTTTTTGGATGTGATATTTAGTTTATTTCAGGAGACCCAGACCCCTACACAACTTGAGTTATGACTGAGAACAGAACTGAGAACAGAAAGATGTGCAGTCATGCTCAGCTGCTCAGTCGTGTCCAACTCTTAGCGACCTCATGGACTGTACCCCACCAGACTCCTCTGTCCATGGGATTCTCCAGGCAAGAATACTGGAGCAAGTTGCCATTTCCTCCTTCAGGGGATTTTCCCAATTAATCAGGGAAGATCCCCTGGAGGAGATCTTCCTGAATCTCCTGCACTGGCGGGTGGATTCTTTACCACTGAGCCACCTGGGAAGCCCCCTTCAAAATCCCTGGAGACAGGGAGCCCCATAAGTTAAGGAGGAAGTTTAGCCTGAATAAGACTAAGGTCTCTTTGGGTACCATTTTGGCTGGATTTCACAGACTGGGGGTTTGTTCCAGAGCTGGAAGTTGGCTTAACCATAGGTAGTTAGACCCAAGGAGAGCTATTCATTTTATCCAAACTCTGTCAACACTGGTTTTTAATTAAGAGCTAATTTACTGAATTAAACTGAGTAAAACCTTTCTTAGGATTGGACACTTGCATGATCCAATCAGGACACCCCTCCTCTATACAGAGGTTCTTTAGTGAGAGTGGTATTATTGAAAAAAAAAGGTAGACATTTGAGAATGGTATGACCAGTGTTACATGTCAGATTAAGGGTAGAGTAGCTTTAATGCATGGAGCAAACAGAAAGTAAATGGTTCTAAAATGTGAAAGTAATTGATGGGAGAGAAATTTCCCAGTGTGCATAGAACAAGGTCCAGGAGAGAGCTATGTTTTACTTGAAGCAGAAGTGTGGGATACTTTAGGAAGATAAGCCACATAAAGCATCCCTTAAAGATGCAGAAATAAGGAAGCAGGTCAAGAGACACTCGTGCCAGATCACAGAGTTAAGAGGAGAGAACTGTAACTAGTATCTATCCAGTACTCCTCTATATCATTTAGAATCCATTTCATGGTAAAAAAAAAAAAAAAAAAAAAACATAAAAGTAAACTCAAACTGACTAAAAACAGTAAAACTGATTTATTGGTCCCTATACTGGAAGCCAGGGTTGGATTTGAGTCAGTGACTTGACTATATCATCACGAATCCAAGTTCCATCCTTCTTTCTGCTCTGATACTGTGGAGGAGCTCGGCTTGGGCTCTCAGTCAGAGCCCAGACACATGACCTCTCTCTGTGTCTTGATCTTCTCACATGGTGGCTGAGTTCCGAGAGGGAGCATCCCAAGGTTTTTTTTTATTGAAGTATAGCTGTGGTGGCTCAGATGGTAAAGAATTTTCCTGCAATGTGGGACACAAAATTTCAGTCCCTGGGTTGGGAAGATCCCCTGGAGAAGTGAATGGCTATCCACTCTAGTATTGTTAACTGGAGGATTCCATGGTCAGAGGAGCCTGGCAAGCTAGAATCCATGGGGCTGCAGAGAGTCAGACATGACTAAGTGATTAACACTTTCTCCTTTTCTATAGCTGATCTACAATGCTGTGTTAGTTTCTAGAGTACAGCAAAGTGATTCAGTTATATATATATATCTATATATATATATATATATATATATATATAATTTTTCATATTCTTTTTCATTATGGTTTATCACACAATATTGAAAACAGTTCACTGTATTATACAGTAGGATTTTATCATTTATCTGTTTTATATATAATAGTTTGTATGCTAACCCCAAACTCCTAATTTATTCCTCCCTCCTTTCCCCATCAACAACCTCAGATATGTGGATGGTACCACTCTAATGGCAGAAACCAAAGAGGAACTAAAGAGCCTCTTGATGAGGGTGAAGGAGGAGAGAGAAAGAGCCGGCTTGAAACTAAATATTTAAAAAACTAAGATCATGGCATCTGGCCCCATTACTTTATGGCAAATAGAAGGGGGAAATGTGGAAGCAGTGACAGATCTCCTCTTCTTGGTCTTTAAAATCACTGCAGATGGTGACTGCAGCCATGAAATTAGAAGATGATTGCTTCTTGGCAGGAAAGCTAGACAAACCTGGACAGTGCATTGAAAAGCAGAGACATTACTCTGCTGACAAAGGTCCATATAGTCAAGGCTATGGTCTTCCCAGTGGTCACATATGGCTGTGAGAGCTGGACCATAGATAAATTTTGCAGAATACCAAAGAATTGATGTCTTCAAACTGTGGTGCCAGAGAAGACTCCTGAAGTTCCCTTGGACAGCAAGGAAATCAAACCAGTCAATCTTAAGGGAAATCAACCCTGAACACTTATTGGAAGGACTGATGCTAAAGCTGAAGCTCCAGTATTTTGGTCATCTGATTCGAATAGCTGACTCATTGGAAAATCCCTGATGCTGGGAAAGATTGAGGGCAGAAGGAGAAAAGGGCATCAGAGGATAAGATGACTGGATGGCATCACCGATGCAATGGACATGAACTTGTGCAAACTCTGGGAGATGGTGAGGGACAGGAAGGCCTGGCTTACTGCAGTCCATGGGGTCGCAAAGAGTTGAACACAACTGGGTGACTGAACAACAACCTTTCCCCTTTGGTAACCATCATAAGTTTGTTTTCTATGTCTGTGAGTCTGTTTCTGTTTTGTAAATAAGTTCATTTGAATCATATTTTAGATTCCACATAAAAGTGATATCGTATGATACTTGTCTTTCTCTGTCTGACTTATTTCACTTACTATGATAATATCTAGGCCTGGGACGTCCCTAGTGGTCCAGTGGTTAACAATGCACCTTGCAATGAAGGGTTCAGTCCCTGGTGGGGAACTAAGATCCTACATGCTGCAGAGCAACTAAGCCCACGTGCCACAACTACTGAGCCCCTGAGCTCTGGAGCCTGTGCACCTGTGCAAGGAAAGATTCCGTGTGCTGCCACTAAGACCCAATGCAGCCAAATATATAAATAACAAAGAAAGAAATATTTTTTAAAAATCTCTAGGTCCATCCATGATGCTGTAAATGGCATTATCTCATTCTTTTTTACGGCTGAGTAGTGTTCTATTGTATATATGTACCTCATCTTCTTTATCTATTCAACTGTCAATGGACATTTAGGTTGCTTCCATGACTTGGCTATTGTGAATAGTGCTGCTATGACCAAAGGGGTGCATGTATCTCTTCAAATCAGTTGTAGAGAACATCCCAAGACTGAATATTCCAAGGGGCCCAGGAGGAAGCTGCAAGGCTTCTTATGACCTATTCTTCAAGGTCTCAGAATGTCATTTCTACAATATTCTATTAGTTAAGCAAGTCACTAAGGCCAACCCAGATTTAAGGGGAAGAGGGTAGGCTCCATCTCTTCAGGGAAAGAATAACATATGTGTACAGACAGGGAAAGCTATCTACCACAACATGAATGACTGAACATCATAGAGGCAAGTTCCCTATTTAGAAACCTCTGTCACTGCAAGGGTGCTGAATTCCTGGCATTTGAGACCCTCGGCCTGAACCAATTTACTTTTCCAGGCTCATCTTCCACTATCGTCAGTCACTCATCACTGCTTGAGTCAACCCTGTATTTTTCCCTCCATGCTTCTGCCTATGACATATCCTTTTCTGCAAAAGGCTTACCCCATTCACTTCTTCCCAACCAAATCTTGCCCCATTGAGGCCCAGCTCAAATCCCTCCTTCCCCTGTACCCCTGGCTCAGACAATTTCAAACTTCTCTGAACTCATCCTACACCACTGATTTGGTTCTTCCCGAGGGGCAGTTCACTGGGCAATATTCCATCTGATGGCATGGCCCCAGGAGAGAGAATGGATGAAGACATACAGGCTTTTCCCCCTTATTCTCCTGGTTTAATATTTCATGGCAAACATTTAGTGTTATAAAAACAAACTGAAGCAAGAGCGAATAGAAAGTCATTAGAAAAATTGATAAGGGCTAGAATAAACTCCAAAGTTTCATAAAGAAAAATAGTTTACTCTGGGAATACTTAAAAAAAAAAAACTTCTCTAAATGATATTAGTTCGTGACTCAGTCCCCTATTAATAATGTTTCACTGCTCAGCAGTGTGTGTCTTTCTCTGGTTTATCATCTTCATACTCCAGTGCTTTCGCTAAAACTATTTAGCAAGAGTGAGGAATGGAATTGGGAGGATCAGGAAACTTTGAGAGCCACACCAGGCACGCCCTGTAACCTGCACAAAATATTTGACAGTTGAGCTCTCGAGTCAAAAGTCACCCTTAGCCCTGAGCCTGGACTCACCATCTTTTATGAACATGGAAAGAGAGGTCAGATATGAATCAGATCAAGGCCACTTTCCTCTTTAGGCTATTTCACAATGTATAGCCTTGAAAACTGCCATACCGAAAGAGATTATCTGCTCTTTTCCTGACTCTGTTTTTCACAATATAAGTTCTATAAATAGACTCTTCTGCTACCTCAGCCTTTGTTCAACACTGGTTCCCTCAAGTTAAAAAAAGAAAAGAAAGAGACACAGAGGAACAGCCTCCATGAAGAGGTCCTTCAAGCCCTCTTCTGGCTTTCAGACAGGAATACACATTTCTAACTGGCCTAGAGAAAAAGAAGCCCATGGCTGCCTCAGAATTATCAACCCTGATTGAGAAGACATGTCTCCTTCTGACCAAAATCCCTCCTGGTAATCTAGGATCACTCTGCCAATCCCTTCATCAGCTCCACAGAAGGGACAGTGCCATAAAAATCCATGTTACTTCTTAGATGTATCTGCTGGAGAAAACAGATGGCAGATGGGCCTGTCCCTGCCTCTGTAAGGTAGTGTGTGTGTGTGTGTGTGTGTGTGTGTGTGTGTGTGTGTGTGTGTTAGTCATGTCTAATTCTTTGCGACCCCATAGCCCACCAGGCTCCTCTGTCCATGGGATTCTCCAGGCTAGAATACAGGAGTGGGTTACCATTCCCTTCTCTGGGGTATCTTCCCGGCCCAGGGATCAAACCCAGGTCTCCTGCATTGCAGGCAATTCTTTACCATCTGAGCCACCAAGGAAGCCCATAAGGTAGTGTAGGAGATACCTATAAACAGATACCCCCTTGATATCTATAAATAAGCCAGGCAGGTGTTGCCCCTGGAAGAGAAACAGGTAAAGAAATAAGGATGAAAGGAGATCCCTGAGTATTTCCATGTGGCTGTACCTTAGAAAGGCATTCATACAGTGAATACTGTGAAAGATAGATATAATTTCTCTTCTTTACTAATCCAGTCCCATACAAGATGTCATTGGTACACACCTATTCTTCAAAAAAATCCTTTTGTGTACCAAAAAATAGCACACAATGTTAATTGGGGCCAGAAGAGCCAAGTGATTTGCAAACTACCATATAAACAAAGTCACTATGGCTCCTGACAACCGCATGGCTTTCTAACCCCATTTAACTTCAGCCTCATTGAAAACTTCACTTTTGAGCAAAAGCTTGAATTGAGGGAGCAAGCGAAAGGGGTATCTGGGTAAGCAGTTTTCCAGACAAAGGGAATGGCCCAGCTAAGGAACTGCCACTGGATTTCCCTTCCCCACGTTCTGGAACATCACCCCATGAGCACATCAAAGGCCAGGAGGAACCAGAGGCAGGGAGGCCAGAGCAGGCCAACCTTAAGGTGATGGCGAGAAAAAAACCTAACAGACCCAGAGGTTTTGCCTCTTTCCCTTTTCAAGCCCATTTCCTCCCAGAGTGAGTCCCTCCACTCCACCAGTTCAGAAACCCCTATGGTCCCTACACAAAGGTCCCACTTCCTGCTAGACACCTCCAGATACGTTCCGAGAAGTATTTCATACTCACATGAGTGCAGAGTTCCAAAGAATAGCAAGGAGAGATAAGAAAGCCCTCCTCAGTGATCAATGCAAAGAAATAGAGGAAAACAACAGAATGGGAAAGACTAGAGATCTCTTCAAGAAAATTAGAGATACTAAGGGAATATTTCATGCAAAGATGGGCTCGATAAAGGACAGAAATGGTATAGACCTAACAAAAGTAGAAGATATTAAGAAGAGGTGGCAAGAATACACAGAAGAACTATACAAAAAAGATCTTCATGACCCAGATAATCACGATGGTGTGATCACTCACCTAGAGCCAGACATCCTGGAATGTGAAGTCAAGTGGGCCTTAGAAAGCATCACTACGAACAAAGCTAGTGGAGGTGATGGAATTCCAATTGAGCTATTTCAAATCCTGAAAGATGATGCTGTGAAAGTGCTGCACTCAATATGCCAGCAAATTTGGAAAACTCAGCAGTGGCCACAGGACTGGAAAAGGTCAGTTTTCATTCCAATCCCAAAGAAAGGCAATGCCAAAGAATGCTCAAACTACTGCACAATTGCACTCATCTCACACGCTAGTAAAGTAATGCTCAGAATTCTCCAAGCCAGGCTTCAGCGATACGTGAACTATGAACTTCCAGATGTTAAAGCTGGTTTTAGAAAAGGCATAGGAATCAGAGATCAAATTGCCAACATCCGCTGGATCACCGAAAAAGCAAGAGAGTTCCAGAAAAACATCTATTTCTGCTTTATTGATTATGCCAAAAGCCTTTGACTGTGTGGATCACAATAAACTGTGAAAAATTCTGAAAGAGATGGGAATACCAGACCATCTGACCTGTCTCTTGAGAAACCTGTCTTCATGTCAGGAAGCAACAGTTAGAACTGGACATGGAACAACAGACTGGTTCCAAATAGGAAAAGGAGTACGTCAAGGCTGTATATTGTCACCCTGCTTATTTAACTTATATGCAGAGTACATCATGAGAAACGCTGGGCTGGAAGAAACACAAGCTGGACTCAAGATTGCTGGGAGAAATATCAATAACCTCAGATATGCAGATGACACCACCCTTATGGCAGAAAGTGAAGAAGAACTAAAGAGCCTCTTGATGAAAGTGAAAGAGGAGAGTGAAAAAGTTGGCTTAAAGCTCAACATTCAGAAAACTAAGATTATGACATCCGGTCCCATCACTTGATGGCAAATAGATGGGGAAGCAGTGCAAACAGTGTCAGATTTTATTTTTTTTGGCTCCAAAATCACTGCTGATGGTGATTGCAGCCATGAAATTAAAAGACCCTTACTCCTTGGAAGGAAAGTTATGAACCAACCTAGACAGCATATTAAAAAGCAGAGACATTACTTTGCCAACAAAAGTCCGTCTAGTCAAGGCTATGGTTTTTCGAGTAGTCATGTATGGATGCGAGAGTTGGATGGTGAAGAAAGCTGAGCACAGAAGAATTGGTGGTTTTGAACTGTGGTGTTGGAGAAGACCCTTGAGAGTCCCTTGGACTGTAAGAAGATCCAACCAGTCCCTCCTAAAGGAGATCAGTCCTAGGTGTTCATTGGAAGGACTGATGTTGAAGCTGAAACTCCAATACTTTGGCCACCTCATGCAAAGAGCTGACTCATTGGAAAAGACCCTAGTGCTGGGAAGGATTGTGGGCAGGAGGAGAAGGGGACGACAGAGGATGAGATGGTTGGATGGCATCACCGACTCAATGGACATGAGTTTGGGTAAACTCCAGGAGTTGGTGATGGACAGGGAGGCCTGGCGTGCTGCGATTCATGGGGTGGCAAAGAGTAGGACACGACTGAGCGACTGAACTGAACTGAACTGAACTGTCCTACATGGACTGCAGTATCTTTCCCCCAAAACCTTTCCTTCTCCTCTTAAATTCAGAAGTTCACCCAAGCTGGAAACTTGCCTTTCTTATCTCTCCCTCGTGGCCTATATCCAACAAGATGAAATGTCCTATTAATTCTATCTGCCTCATGTCTCCAGAATCCCTCCTCTTCTCTGCCTCCTCTGCTATTATCTTACTTCAGACATTGATCACATCCTAACCAGTCTCTAGGCTGTCCACAATGATTGTTCTAAAACCAAATCTGACCGTGTCTCTCCTTTGCCTGAATTCCTTCAATGGCCTCCCATAGTATATTACAAGTCCTAGGTAAACAGAAGGAGAAAATAACTCCTAAAATGTTAAGTTGACTGTTTAAAAATATCTTCATTTATTGGAAGTGTTAATTTTCTCCAGTGGAACACAAAATCATTTTTTTTTATCATTGAACATGTATCAGATTAACTGGGTTGTAAATCAATTTAGTTAAAGCAGCAAATTCTATTCTTACATCTTACCTCCTTTCCTCATATGCCCACATGACCCAGGCCACCTCCAGTCCCATCTCCCAGTTATGACTGATAAGGTAAACCAAATCGAAATGTGACCTGATCATGGTTCTGCGAGGTTTTAGCTAAGCACAACAGAGAACCAAATAGAAAGGTTATAAAACTTAAAGTTACATTTCTACTTCAAAAGAAAAAATTTTAAGACAAACCTTTTCCCTTTATGAAATAAGTTTCTAAAACTTGAATAGTATGGCAGCAAGGCAAACACACCTCCAAACACCAGTCAATTTAACCAAGATTTCTTTTGGAAATGTATTCTAAGAAGTCACCTTTACAAGAAAAGAAAAAAAACTGTTTCTTTTGGTGGCTCATGAGGGGTGGATGGAAATACTTATTATAAGGAATAGAAATGTAATCTTAATCTAATTAATAAACTCTCATCAGCCTCCCTTGCATAGCTATTGGTAGGTTTTCTGTCTTCAAAAATAAAGAACACCTTCCAGATGGATGCCCAGCTAGAAGCAAACCTGCCGGGTATGGAGACACATACGCCGTCCTGTGACACTCATTTGCCACAGGACACAGCTTTCCTCACTTTTCCCAGTGATGAAGGTGGATCTGTGGTGAGCCCTTGTCATGCTCCTCATGCTTCCTGGGCTCAAATGGGCTCTGAGTTTTGATTTATGACCTTGAAACATACTTTTTCTACATGTGAACTAATCAGCTAATGGAGGGATTAAATGCATGAATTCGACTTATGGGTTCTAGAAAACCAAGCCTATATTTAGCAGCATGCTACAGATCACACCAGCCTACATAGTACAAGTATTCTTAAACCAATTAACTAATTCATTATTATTTATGATTGAGCATCTACTGTGTTCCAAGGACTGTGCTAAATTTTTCACCTGATAGTGATGTTTAGCATATTCCAGTATATAATTTCTGGATTTCTGGACTCTTTAAATAATTTTAAGATTCAATTTAGACTTCTATCCTCCAGGAGAAAAGTGAAAGTGTTAGTCGTTCAGTCATGTCCAACTCTGTGCAACCCCATATAGCCCACCAGGCTCCTCTGTCCATGGGATTCTCCCGGCAAGAATACTGGAGTGGGTTGCCATTTCCTTCTCCAGGGTCTCTTCCCAACCCAGGGATCGAACCAGGGTCTCAATACTGTGGGCAGATTCTTTACTGTCTGAGCCATCAAGGAAGTCCATAGAGAAAGATGGTCTCCTCTAGGAGACCATCCCTGACTCTCCCAGGCTAGGGAAGGTATCCTCCTTCTGAACTGCCTGTGTCCATATCCCTACCACTGGGCTGACCCCACGTTTTCTAGTTCTCTTTGTGTGTCTCTCTAAACGCAAACATAAAATCCATGAAGGCAAGAGACTCTGCTGGCAAATCCTCATAGCCACCCCTGGCACAGCACTACTGTGTAGTAAGTAGTGTATTTTGGTTAAAGATATGAAAAAATAGCAAGTGAATGGAGAAAACCACATCCATAAACTAGGACTTAAGTTAAACTTCAAGATGGACTTCTTCGATCACGGCAATGAGTCTCAAACAGGCCCAGGTGGTACTGGTCATTCTGTGATGGAACCACCTGTGTCAAGAACTATGCTAAGCACGCATTCATAAGCAAAAGATGGAGTACTTGGCCCTGGGGAACTTACGGACTAGCAGTGCCCTTGTGTGTGTGCTCAGCTTTGTCCAACTCTTTGCAGCCCCATGGACTGTAGCCTGCCAGGCTGCTCTGTTGATGGGATTTTCTGCTCTTGGAACAACACCAATCCATGCCTGGCCTTTTGGAAATGCCACGTTTCTATTTAATTCTATCACATTCTAGGAAAATACATCCTGCAGGAAATAATGACATTTTACAGAGAGGCAACATAATATTATGATCCTGAAAGCACATCATGAAAAAAAAAAAAAGCAAACCAAACCTAATAAGCTGGTTTTGTGTTTTCCTATTAAATTTATTAGATGTTCATAATAATTATTAGATAAATAGCAACAAGTACCAAGAATTAACATAAATTTATGGACAGCAAGCTTTCATTTCAGAGAATTGAATCCATTTTCTGTGACCTGATATATTACCACCATAGTTTGACTTCAGCGGGAAAACACCATTGTTCTATATGTTCACTTCTGCAGATTACTTTTGAATGGCTGAAGTTAGAGGTTGAGGTATATATATGCATGTGTGCATGCTCAGTCACCTCAGTCATGTCTGCCTCTTTGCAATCCTATGGACTGTAGCCCACCAGGTTCCTCAGTCCATGGGATTCTCCAGGTAAGAATACTGGAGTGGGTTATGATGCCCTTCTCCAGGGGGTCTTCCCAACCCAGGGATCAGACCTGCATCTCCCGTGTCCCCTGCATTGCAGGCAGATTTTTGACCACTGAGCCACAGGTGAAGTTGTGAGATATATACATACTCAAGTGTTAAAGGGTGACACCTACAGGCAGATAACATACTGCAGCTCAGATCTATTAGCTATCAAAGACACCAAAGGAATCACATCAGAAACAAAAAGTGTTAGTTTGGGAATTCTTTATTCCCCAGCATCCAAATCCTCTTCCTACTTGGGTGAAATCCTCCACTGTAAGCAGCCCCAACTTCTATTACAGAAGCTAAACTAGATAGACTCTCCTCTCAATCTATTAGACAAGATCACCTGTGATTTTGAATCTTAAGAAAGAGACCTCAGGAAGAAGGGATGGGTAGATTAGGGTTGCAACAATGGCAGAGTCCAACAGTGGTACTTGGGCCCAGAAACAGGGAACAGAATGTTCTGATTAGATGATTTCTGCTGCCTGGCCTCCCTTAGTTCCTGTCTATTGTCAGCATCTGCTTTTTCCAAACTTCATGTCAATTCTGTGAACTATCCAACATCTTTCCAATAAATTATTTTTCCATTTAAGGTATCCAGAGTAAGTTTCTGTGCTTAGAATCAAGAACGGTAGCTGATATACTAAATAATGTTTATTGCGTGACTTCTACGTGTCAGGCATTGTGCAAAGTCCTATACATGCATTGTCTCATCTAGTCCTGCCCCAGAAAATATAAAATAAGAATAGAGAGGGAAATAGAGGCCAAAGACTAATTTTCCCAAGTCATACAACTTGCTTGGCAGAACCAGAATACAAAATCATCCAGTTTAACATTAGAACTAATTCTCTTAATCGTTTCACTATCAGACAAAGGAAATACTCTGGGGCTTTTGAAAGTATGAAATTGGAAGACAAGACGTGAGACATAGTCATATAGTCTATAGGTGTTATGAGCTAATAAATCACAGAGATAAGTCTTGCAAACGTATAAGGAAGATGAAATATTAAACTGAGACTGAAGACAATTTTTCCATGCAGTTGATGACGCTCCAGTGCTCTTCATTTGCAAGAGGCTCTTTCCAAAGCTCTAAATTTAAATTTTTCTTTACACATTTTTATTCTTTTTCTTAAAGAAGGCCCTTCAAAATAGTAGAGCTTCAGACTCCACAAAACCTGGACCTACTCCTGGATGAGACCATGAATTTCTTAAATTAGAGACTCATTTTCTAGCTTCAGATTTGGAGATCAAGCAGAGAATCAGAGACCTACAGAATATGGATAACAGCACAGACAACCTTCAAGGCCACTTTCACTCTGCTGTGCCCAAGGGGAGAAAGGGGAGAGTTAAGAGTTGCTCCACATCACTCCAGATTGGGTTCAGTGTGTACTTGGGGACCCATGGGTCTCCAGAAAGCTGGCTTCCTTCTCATACTCATCTGTGCTGCCAGCAGGGACACAAGCAGCAGCAGTGTGGTCCCCCGTCTCAGGCACAGGGAGTCACCAGGGCCCCTTTCTTATGGAACCAGCTTGATGGGGGCTTGACCATCAAGAGGAAGGGGCAAAGAGCCAAGTCTCATCAGAGACACTAGGAGAATCCTACCTTTCTTTAAAATTTTGATATTTTGTCCACATGGATTTTTTCACATTAATTTTTATTTTTAAATTGCATTAAAATAGTATTTGCCTTGATTACTGAGGGTTTTTGGTGCTCCCTTAAATTTTTCACCCAAGATAAGGGATTTACTCGCCTTACCCTCACCCGGGCACTAACCAGGCACATGGAGAATCACCAGGCATGCAAAGGCTGGGGTTTCCCTCAAAACAGCAATAACTTATCCAGTCATTCTCCTGATATTTCTAACATAGCCCTGTCACCTAAATTAAAACCATTTTACTATAATCCACATGCATCATCCATCTTTATATCTGGATCTCATGAGCCTTTCTTACTTTAAGGGATAGGCAAAAAAATCAAACCTCATTACTAAGCCATATTGTCTGGAAGGTTCTTGACCCTAGGGCAGGACTGTCCTACCAAGGCAAACAATGGTTAGGCCAGTGGTTCTTTGCTCCGGCTGGACATTCAAATCAGCTGGGGAGCTTTTTAAAAATGCCGGTGCCAGAACCCTGCTTCCAGAGATTCTGATTTTATTGGCATAAGTGATACCCAGGCAGAGCTTTTTAAAGACCTTTATGGAGGTGCAATTTACATACCATAAAATTCATCCATTGTAAGTTTAGTGACTTTTTTTTTAGTAAACATATATAGTTGTACACCCAGCACTACAGTCTGGAATGGACCCTTTTCTTCACCCCAAAAACTTCCCAGTGCCAGTTTCAGTCAGTCCCTGTACTCACCCCAGCCCTAGGCACCACTTCTCTGTTCCAGTCTCTAGACTTCAAGCATGAGTACTTTTTAAAAGCTTTTAAGTGATTTTTGTGCAGACATGGTGAAGAATTACCATTCCAGACACCAAAGAGATAAACTCTCTCCTTAGTCCTGCCTCACAAAATTTAGACAGCTTCTGGTAGAATTTTTCCATATTGAAAAATCTCTAATTACAAATCAAAAAATTTTGGTGGAATAGAACACTTTTGAGGACAAATAGTCTGTAATCAACTTTACTAAATTACACTAGGTAAAAAAATGCCTGTACGTGTATTTACACTCCTAATAAGTATGAAATGCCACATTTCTACACAGGCCTAGGATACCTGCCATAGGGCCTGTTCTTTGGCTCTGTGGTAAAAAATAAAAGCCCATTGTGTTATCTTCAAAGTCATAGTCATTGCCTTAAAATTAACAAAGGAACATTCATCTCAGACTGAAAAATTATGAGGATTACAAACAACTTGCCTTTAGACATTCAAAAAGTCTTCAAGGGAAAGGATTTAGAGAAGAGCAACATTTATTGGTATGTTGCACAAACATAAATATGATATCACACTGGTACAGGAAAATTCTAGAAAAAAAGTCACTGGAAAGTTATCCTGCAGAGCTGATGTCCTTCTGTCATTTTAGGCATGCAGGGCAAGCAAGCACTTGTAAAGGGGTGAGCCTGAGGAACAGGAATGAACTTGACAGAATTCACAGAAATGCCAGCCCCAGAGGGCTATAAAGGCATGTGAGTAAACCACAGCCCAAGGCTGCTGGGTGAGTCAACACTTTCTCAACGCAAGCAGTTCTTCTACCTTCATGGGCCAGGGCAGCAAACCGCAGACAGCACCAGCTGTCAACACAGCCAGGACGTGGGAAACGTTAAGGGGTGCGGCTGGAACATGACCCCACCCATGCCACTCCCTAAGGCTGCAACGCTTTAAAACAGTGCCCTCAGCCCAGGAGGTGTTGTCTCCGATTAGGCCATTGAAGTTCTCTAGCAACAAGGTTGCCCGGAGTCAGAAGAGCAGCTTCTGAGAAAGTGGCCCTTAATTGCCGATAAAGAAAGTTTGGATTTTGTCAGGTGGGTGGCCCCCAACTATGCTTTCTCTGTACTTAGATTTTTAATTCCTAATATCTATTAAGGTACTGGGAGGCAAATATTAAGCTATTTCCTCCTCTGATGATCAATACCGAATTCTTAGTCCACAAGAAAACCTCAAATGACTTTGAAAAAAAATCACCTGAGAAGATTGGATAAAGAAGGCTGATGATGTGTTCCATCCCACCCTTCCCTTTCCAAATCATCAGAAATGACAGAAAAAAAGTTTTAAATAAATAAATTAGAAAATGGAAGGCAAACAAAGAAAGGCAGCCTCTGGGACCAGTAATAATGAGCCCTCCCCAAAAGACAAAGTTCAGAAGGAATCAGATCATGAACCTAAAACATAAATAGGAGGGGACAGTGGTGAGGATGGCTTCAAGGGATCCTAACGAGAGGCAGAAGATATTGGGAGCCTGTGTGGATAACAAGGCTCTGGCCACCATCAGACCAGCCAGGCCAAGTGGTTACAAACACACACACACACACACACACACACACACACACACACACACACACACACACACACACACACAAAGCTCATAGGAGCAGTAAGCTCAAGGGGCATATTTTGGGCCAGAAAATCAAGTTGGTACTTCTAGTAGCTAGCCTCACTCAGGAAGAGTGGAAGTGTCTTGGCTGGAAGACTCCACAGACTCACCCTGCCCAGCCTCGCACCCTGCTCCTGCCCCGCCAGCAGAGGACAGCACATTCTCAGACACATCATCTGGACCTCTCAATGGCCCAGATACACATACACAATCACAAGTCACAGAATATTTGAAGAAAACCTTTACTGTAACACAGAGACCCCAGTTACAACTAAGAGAACTTACCACCCAGCACCCCCTCTCCCACCCCTCAAAAAAAACTCGGTCTTTAGAAATCCAGTAGATGGGCTGTATAGCAGAATGGACACAGCAGAACACAGACTAAGAAAGCTGACAGGTAGAATAGACGAATCCTCCCAGAAATGAAAAGGATGACAGAGGCATGAAGGACACAACCAGAAGAGAGATGAACCCCTCAAAAAACGATGAAAGAACACTTCCCAGAGCTGCAAGATTGTCTTGCAGACAAACTTAGGACTACTTATATTTTCTTTATACTTTTTTGTGTTTTTCTGATCTTCTTCAATGAGCATGGTAGAGTCAGGCCATTCAAGATGGCTGTTCTCCAGCTCTCTTTACATCCCCTGCTTGGCCAGTCCCTGCTTCACCTACACCAACACACGTGACTAGCCAATCCTCTTAATTATAGGGCTTAATCAGTAATTGCCTACATACCCTGGTAACTGACGTCAATTCCCTCTATAAGAAGTAGCCTCCCTCCCCCGCAGTAGTAAAGGCTGCTGCCACGTTCTGCCTCCTGTCTGCTGCACATAGTGGGGTGTCTCTCCACAACTCAGCTTCAGACATGTAGGATCCAACATACCACTGATGTCTCTGTCGCTGTCTCTGGGCTCTTTCTTCAGTCTCGTGGCTGGGCAATTACAGGATTTGCAGGCCTGTAGGGTGCAGCCCAACAAGCCCACTATTTAGAGGGGAAAATCTAATTATATATAAGGTCTGAAAAGAATAAATAAAAGAAAATTCCCTAAACTATATGATAGGCTTCCTAAGGGAAATGGAGAAGGTTAAAGTCAATCAAAATTTCCCCCAAAGAGATCAATCACAAGTGAAAAACGATCCTCAAATAGAAGTCACAGAAATTTTGCTAGAGGTCTTTGAAAACAGGAGAAATGCTGATCTTTTCCACTTAAAAATTGGAGAAGGATCCTCCCATAGTTTCCAGACTTAACATCCTAACTACATGTCAGAACCAGAGGTGGTCTTGTGGGGCCTTGAAAATGCACAGTAAGAGACTGAGCTGTCTTCGTAAGGCAATAAAAAGCCAAAGATGGCTTTCATGGCATATTTGAGGCAGAACCTCCATCATCCAGGGAGAAGAAGGAGGTGGTGCCCCAGGACCGAAAACCCAAGGAGTAAATGTCTGCTTAGCAAAGGCCTCAAGGGTTGCCATTTACATCTCTGTCAAGAAACAAACAGAACCTCTCTCAGAGCACATTCGCTTGCCCCAAACCAACACCCACGTGAGCCTCTGAGCTCTTTGTGCCACAGCCACCCTAGGGAGGTAAAATAGTGCCATTGTATTTGTAATTGCAGGTTCCTCCTGTGTTGCAGAGACACTCAGGAGGGTTTCCAGGGTCCAAAAATAAATCATGGCATGATGGAAAGTGAGCCCAACCCCTTGCATGGAAAGATGCTACTTCCTGGGGTCTTTTTACATTTATTGCTTCTCTTTTTCCTCTGACCTTAGAATTTACAAAACAATTTAGACTCACGTGAAAACTTGTCCCTGTGCAGTTACTTCCCCTAGGACCTGATAGTTTTAAGGTCTGCTAGGGGACTAAAGCGGGGAAGTGGGGAGTTTCCATTTAAAACTATAAACGTATATTTTTAAAATAGTAAAGCGTCACCAGCACTGAAACACCAACAAAGGGAACAAATAGAGAGACCCAGAAAGGATGCCAGTGATTTAATTGTAAAACCAAGTCCAAGAATTTGCAGCAGATCTTGAATTAGACAGATTCATATTTTCAGCAGATGTACTTAGTACCTACTATGTGCCAGGCATCATGCTCTTGCTAAGAATACAGTGCCTTCTGAGCCCTGAGAGGGGCAGTGGGACAGACTGGTAAGGAAGAGACAAAGCTTACCTACTCCAGCCCTTCCAAGACAAGGCCTCCAGGAACGTCAGGGGTCCAGTGAGGGAGGCGATGAGCAGTTGGCACATGCAGCAGAGGTGAGGGACCCTTGCCCACTGGGATGACCAGAGACACCTTCAAGGTGGCATCAGAGCTGAACCTAGAATGATGAGAATTCCAACAGGCAAAGCCATGTGGGAGGGCAATGAAAGGCAGAAAGAAAAGTTTGAGAGAAAAATAGAGGAAAGAGACACCTTCTGGTCTTAAATTGCAGTTCCAAGGTCACTGCAACTCTGTAGTCATTCATCTGGCCAGGAGACACCAGGAGAGGGGCATTTTTGAATGAAAGGAAGCCTTGTCTTTGGCATGGATGCTGATGAGAGTGAGCAGGAAGGAGCACAGGGAAGAATATTGGGAGGCAGAGGTTGGAGATGAGGAGGACCAAAGGCCTTTTCTTCATCAGAAAACAGCTGAAGTGGCATCGTTTCTCATCTGCCTCAGAGCTGCCCTCAACCTATCCTGGTTACAGTCCCTCCAAACCAGCCTGGCTTTTAGGACAGTCTTGGCAACTCAGTGGTGAGAAACAGACTGACCAACCATGGGGAATTATATCTGATATGAGCATTTCCAAACCAGATGTAAATTAATTATCTATGATCAACCATAACCCAGGAATGTGTGCTGACATCTGCAAATAGATAAAGGACACCAAGGAGCCCACTCAGGAGGCTGGAGAAGACAAGTACCCAGTAATCCTGTGAAATTAGTATGATCCCCTTCCATGTAGCCACAAGTCATTACTCTCTTGCAAATTTCTCAGACATACCAATCCATTCAATAATGGGCCTCCTTCCGGGTTAACTGCTGGGAGGGCAGTAGGTAAGGAAGCAATAGGATCAGATTCTGGCTATAACTCAACTCTGGAGGAAGCTTGTTCCCTCTGAGAAATAGCTGATGGCATCTCAGCTACTGCTGCATCTATCATCCATAGGCAAGGCCTGGCCCAACTCTGAGCCACAGGCCCTCTAGCCACACCAGGCTCCCCACAGACAGGAGAGGCCAAGGAGTACTGCTTTGTAAAGCACCTTAAAACCTGATGATGAAGGGGTGAGTTACACATCCATACTACAGAAAACTGCAATTGTTGAAATGAAGCTTTGTCTGTGCCAACAAAGGAAGATGTCCAAGATAGGGGGCACTAGGTGGAGAATGCAAGCTGCAGTGCATCTATACAGAATTATTCCATTTGTTTCCATAAAACATTAAAAAATACATATATTCTTGCAAGTACATGGTAAGTTTCTGGAATGATACAAAAGAAATTATTCTATTTCTGGAAGTATGCGAGGTAGAGGGAACTTCTCTTTTATTTTATATCCTTTTTGCTGCTTGACCTGCGAACTTCCAGATGTTCAAGCTGGATTTAGAAAAGGCAGAGGAACCAGGCATCAAATTGCCAACATCTGTGGGATCATCGAAAAAGCAAGAGAGTTCCAGAAAAACATCTACTTCTGCTTTATTGACTATGCCAAAGCCTTTGACTGTGTGGATCACAACAAACTGTGGAAAATTCTGAAAGAGATGGGAATAGAAGGCCACATTACCTGCCTCCTGAGAAATCTGTATGCATGTCAAGAAGCAACAGTTAGAACTGGACATGGAACAACAGACTGGTTCCAAATCAGGGAAGGAGTACGTCAAGGCTGTATAATATCACCCTGCTTATTTAACTTCTATGCAGAATACATCATGCGAAATGCTGGGCTGGATGAAGCACAAGCTGGAAGCAAGATTGCCAGGAGAAATATCAATAACCTCAGGTAGGCAGATGACACCACCCTTATGGCAGAAAGTGAAGAAGAACTAAATAGCCTCTTGATGAAAGTGAAAGAGGAGAGTGAAAAAGTTGGCTTAAAACTCAACATTCAGAAAACTAAGATCATGGCATCCAGTCCCACTACTTCATGGCAAACAAACGGGTAAACAATGGAAAGAGTGAGAAACTTCATTTTCTTGGGCTCCAAAATCACTGCAGATGGTAACTGCAGCCATGAAATTAAAAGATGTTTGCTCCTTGGAAGAAAAGCTATGACAAACCCAGACAGCATATCAAAAAGCAGAGACATTACTTTGCCAACCAAGTTCCATCTACTCAAAGCTATGGTTTTTCTAGTAGTCATGTATGGATGTGAAAGTTGGACTATAAAGAAAACTGAGCACTGAAGAACTGATGCTTTTGAACTGTGGTGTTGGAGAAGACTCTTGAGAGTCCCTTGGACTGCAAGGAGATCCAACCAGTCCATCCTAAAGATCAGTCCTGAATATTCATTGGAAGGACTGATGCTGAAGCTGAAACTCCAATACTTTGGCCACTTCATGCAAAGAGCTGACTCATTGTAAAAGACCCTGATGCTGGGAAAGATTAAAGGCAGGAGGAGAAGGGGATGACAGAGGATGAGATGGTTGGGTGGCATCACCAACTCGATGGACATGAGTTTGAGCAAGCTCCAAGAGTTGGTGATGGACAGGGGAGCCTGGCGTGCTGCAGTCCGTGGAGTCACAAAGAGCTGGACACGACTGAGTGACAGAACTGAACTGAATAATTTAAGAAATAGTTTGAAAATGTTTTCTAAATGATATGATAAAAGAGGCCAAGAAAAACTATTATAGATATGATGTCTCCAGGATAACTGAAGCTTGAAAAAATCATCTTCCCACTTTCATTTCTCTAGCCTGATATACATTTCTGTATTAATACCACAGCTTTGCTAGGCTTACTATGGTGCTGCTTCCGTTCAATTGAGCTTAAGCCTTATAGTGAAATCAAATGAAATGTGAGTGTATGCACAAATTGTATTTTCGGAGAGAGATACAAACATGTCTAAATACTGAACAAATCAATACCTAACACACTCACACTTCATGCAAAGGCTTCTATAGTATTGGTTTGGCCTGCTGAGCACCCCTTTGCATTTGGAACTGAACTATCCTCACCTGACTCCATGGGATCCTGGTAGAGTTGTCTATCATGGTGCTACAATCCCCATCCCACCTAAAGAGATAGGCTCACGGCTCTGGCTGGCCCATCACAATACCCCATTCTCCTAACTACAATTACTTGTCCAGCGATAGGCAAGTGTCCTAACCTGGAACAGTTAGAATCTTCCCTAAGATTTGACATGTGGGCACTAGAAGAGAAATGTTGTCTCTCTTACTGCAGGATCTTAAGCTTAAGATCACAAAGGCTTGAATAAAGTCAGGCAGAGATAAACAGAGTTGAAAAAAGGAGAGTGAAGGACAGAGCTGATGGCATCACCTTAAGTTCCAGATTCAGTCACATTTGAAATCACAATTACTTCCCTTGGCCTCCCCATTCATAAGGATCAATAAATTCCTCCTTGTGGCTTAAGCTGGATTCTGTTGGTTTTCTCCTTTGCAACTTAAAGGGTCCTAACTAATTAATATCTCCATTTCCTCACTGGAGTTTTAACAAACCACTCCAAGATTGTGACTATCAGCCAAACTCAAGATTCAAAATCATAGTCTATATTCTAATATTCTGAATGTCATTGTTAGGGAGGATATCCTATTTGTTCTTCAGGAAAAGGAGGTACAAGGAACTTTCTATATGGAATTTCCCCAAGGTCATATAATTTATCAGAAGCCAAGTCCAGAGCAAAAATAATTTCCCCAACCTTTCCTTAAAAAAAAAAAAAAAACCTTTATTCAAAAGCAAAGGAGATAACTGTCTGCACAATCTACAAAGGATAGGGAAAGAGAGATTCAGTCTTGATGATGTCTTAGTTCAGGAACAGTAAGGACCAAAACTAACCAACCTCAATTCTCCGAGACTTTCAGAATGCTCATCTAAAGCATTATTTTACAGTATAAATGAAAGCCCTACTGATGAGGGTTTACAGTAAGTTCTGCTTTCTCAACGAGAAGCAAAATAAAAGCCTGATGAGTAACTGAAGCAAAACTGCAGCATAAAATTGGTTAAACTCTCTAAACCAATGGAAAATGGTTGACAAGAAAGGAAATTCACAAAGGAACTTTTTCAGTGCAAATGGTAGAGCAGAAGGAGAAGGTGAGAAGACTGTACATGGAGCTGAGATTTCGAGGGAAGTCAGGCATATGGCTCAGCCAGGATTCTACAGAAATATGCTATATTCAGAAATCCTGTAATCAAAGCCAGTTTACACACACACAAAACTGCACAGAAGAAAGAACGTACAATTCAGATAATAAACAATAGAAACTCCAATGTGAATTCTGCACCACCTCACGCAGCTAAGGAATATGGGACTCACATAACATCTCTGAACCCCAACTTCATCACCTGTAAATGAAGGGACTGAACCAGATGGTCTCTGACATGTTTTCTAGATGCACAAGTAATAACAGTTATAGTTTCTCACTCTGAGCTTCAGAGATGCTATACAGTTTAAAAAGGAAATTTCAATTTTTACTCTGTCAGGCAAGCACTGAAATATGAAAGCCATAAGAAAATAGCAGACTTGCTTCTCTCTTTATGTGCAAAAAGTATGGATACTTCCCAAAAAGATATTAAAGGAAAGCACAGGATCTGTAGGTGTCCTGGCACATTATAGCCAGAGATTAACTCAGTTCAGTTCAGTTCAGTCGCTCAGTCGTGTCCGACTCTTTGCGACCCCATGAACCGCAGCACGCCAGGCCTCCCTGTCCATCACCAACTCCCGGAGTCCACCCAAACCCATGTCCATTGAGTCGGTGACGCCATCCAACCATCTCGTCCTCTGTCGTCCCCTTCTCCTCCTGCTCTCAATCTTTCCCAGCATCAGGGTTTTTTCAAATGAGTCAGCTCTTCGAATCAGGTGGCCAAGTATCACATGCAAAAAGGTAGTTAGGGACAGGAAGGCTCCATCCCCAAACTAAATCCCTATTCTCTGCTCTTTGCAGTACATTTTACACTTATAGAAGTGGCTAAGTGAAAAGAAAAGAGGGATGCATATTATCACAACTTGCTCAAAAGAGTGAAAAATTAGAAACTCCCTAATATCCTTCCCTGGTAGTCCAGCTGGTAAAGAATCCGCCTGCAATGCAGGAGACCCTAGTTCGATTCCTGGGTCGGGAAAAATCCCCTGCAGAAGGGATAGGCTACCCACTCCAGTATTCTTGGGCTTCCCTGATGGCTCAGACAGTAAAGAATCTGTCTGTAATGAGGCAGACCTGGGTTCGATCCCTGGGGTAGGAAGATCCCCTGGAGCAGGGCATAGCAACCCACTTCAGTATTCTTGCCTGGAAAATTCCATGGACAGAGGAGACTGGCGGGCTACAATCCATGGGGTTGCAAAGAGTCAGACACAACTAAGCAACTAAGCACAACACAGCACAGGACTGGTTAAACACATTATCTTTAAGTTACAGTCACTCAGATCTTTTTTAAAAAATAACATTTTCTACCTGTTTTCAAAGATTAGGTTCATTGTAGGGAACATGGAAATGTCCAATGATATAAGGAACAAACTAAAGTCATTGATAATTCTACCACTTAGAGATAAACAATGATAAGTGTGTGTATTTATGTATATATACACACACATATATGTAATTCATACCCTTTATATTTTGTAACCTATTTTAAAAAACATAGCAGTATTCTACGGGAATTTTCTCAGGGTATTAAGTATTCTTCTAAACATGATTTTAAATTATTGAATTACTTTTTATTGTGTAAGTAAGATAATGTGTTTAGGGCTTCCCTGGCAGCTGGTAGCTCAGACAGTAAAGAATCACCTGCAATGCAGAAGACCCAGGTTCAATTCCTGATTCAGACTTATTTGACTTCAAATTATATATTTATCTTATGAAAAAAATAACATTCTTTCCCTTCTGTTCTAGCACCCAGGAAGCTCTTCATGTATCTGGGTCTCTTTGGAGAGGCTGCAAGACTAAAACTGTAGACTGGGAATATGTACATGCAATATTTGGGTCAGGAAGTTCTTTTTAAACAAAACAGAACACCCAGAAGCTAAGTAAGAGACTAATAAATTTGACTCTGTAAGTATGAAAGTTTATGAAATGAAAATACTGTAAATGAAGTCAAAAGGATGACTAGATATGAGCCAAAAGTCTCATTTATTTACTGTATAAGAAGAATTTTCAACCCATAAGAAAAAGTCCAACAATCCAACAGAAAGCAGGCAAAGGAAAAAAAGATCTGCTCACAGAATTCAAATTGCTTTATTCATGTGAAAAAGAATAGACCTCACTCAAAATTTAAAGGACGCAAATTAAAACAATGACATGCTACTTTTTAGTCTTTGACACTGGCAAATAGTATTTTAAAGGTCAATAAACCTATTGTTAACAAAGCTGCGGATGGGGAGTAGCCACTGAGGACTTTATGACCTGGTGCTACCTTTAATTGCAAAGAAAGAAAGTGAAAGTCACTCATTTCGACCTAGGGACAGAAGCAGGCCAGGCTCTTCTGTCCATGGAATTCTCCAGGCAAGATCAATGGAGTGGGTTGTCATTCCCTTCTCCAAGGGATCTTCCCAACCCAGGGATTTTACCCAGGTCTCCCGCCTTGCAGGCAGATTCTTTACCATCTGAGCCACCAGGGAAGGCCGGAAAGATATAGAAAATTCAAAATGAAAATATTCTTCATCAAGACAGCTCCTCTTCTAGGAATTTATCCTATAGACACAGTTACACACATGGTTCAAGCATATACACACAGATGTTCACTGAATTGTTTGTAACAGCAAAAGACTGAAAACAACCTCGATATCCTTCAGTCAAAGACTGATTGAATAATTACAACTTGCTGCATACCAGAACACCGGGCAGCCATTCTAAAACAATGTCCCGGATCCACCTGTGCTGAAGTGAGGCCATCGCCAAGACGTGTTTTAAAGGGAGAAGAGAAACCCTGCACAGGTTTTGTGTACAGAAGATGCTTAACGGGAGATATCCGTATACTTTTGTTCTGGAATAAATCAAAAGAAAGTACTAAAAACGGCTGCCTCTGAGAAGGGGGCTTGGGGCCATATAAAGGGGGGAAGGTTTCTGTGCTGCTTGCATTTTCTACCATATGTATTTATTATTTTTCCATTTTAAAAACTAGCTAATTGAGGATTCCCTGGCGGTCCAGTGGTTAGGATGCCGTACTTTCACTGCCAAAGGCCGGGGTTCAATCCCTGATGGGGGATTTAAGATTCCACAAGCTGCATGGCATGGCCAAAGGTGGGGGTGGGGAACGAAAAGAATACGTATCAAAGAGAGGAAGGGCGAAACAGATACTAAAAAAAACTTTTATTAGCTAATCGCTTTCAATAAACATTAAATTAATATTTAAGCAGAGTGGGAGATTCCATGGTGTTTTGCTCTTGCGTCAGGAGAACGGAGACTTCATATCCCAGTCCAGCAATGAACACTCATGGAAAGTCAAACACAGACAATTTTTTAAATAAAATTAAAAATTAAAGACGTGCAGATACAAAGAAAATTAAAGTGACGCAACGGAAGAACAGGAGTAGCTCTTTCCACCAGCGAACAGCAGTGCGAACCAGTGCGGCGGAGCCCGAGGACCACCCGCTGCCCTAACCGCGATCGAAGCCTCTCCCCTACCCCCCAGCTCGCTCTACTTGGGGACCGCTCTTTCGTGCCATCCTAGGGGGCGACAACAAATCGAGGCGCCGACTCCGGGAAGACGGTGGACAGCGGGGACGGCCGGAACTCACGGCCTTCCAGAGGATGGCGCGGGGCAGCTCCGCGGGAGGGCGAGGTGCAGCCCCTGGGATATACTGTCAAATACAAACTTTGCCGGAATTTGGAAACCTCTGCGTCCGCCGCCGCCCCCGGAGGCCCGCGGCCGGGCAGCAGCTGCACCGCGACCCGGCGTCTCCACCGGCGCGCGAGGCTGAAGCCGGCCGCACCCGAGCGCCCCTGCCCGGCCCGGGTGCGCATCCGTAGGGCCACAGTGCGACCCAGCGGGCCGCCGGGGAAACTGCGCCCGACGGTCGCCCAGGCAACCGGTGGGGCAAGGACCCGGAGAGTCACCGCCTCCCGCCAGTAAGTCTCAAGAAAAGGTGATGTGGAAGAATAGTCCCTTTCCTACTTTGTAAACGGAGGGAGGCGATGTGTTTGCCAAGACACTTGCTAAACTCACAGGTCGTTCTTACTGCGTTCAGCCTCTGGGTGAAAATCGACTTGCCGGAAAGTTCTGGTTTGAGATGCCTGCGGTATTTTATTCAGAATTCTAGACAACTGGTCATTTATGAAGTCCAAGGAAGGAACTATTCATTTTTATCTGAAGACTGACCCTTATGGTCTAGTAAAATCTATGGATAGTAGAACTGATTATATGCAGGCTCGACCAAAATGCCACCTCCTTCTTGAAATCCGCCCCTGGGTAAGTAGAAGTGTCCCCTTGTTCACTGTCATGGCCTGTGTGAGGGTCTCTCCTCTGAGAATCACATCTGCACATCATCCTGATTACTGGAGCTACAAGCTCCCTGAGGCTGAGACCATGTCTTACTCACTGTTAGGAGTAGGGGGAAAGACAAGCCATGCAGACGTTCGGAACAGGAAAGAAAACGGAAGAAAGAAGCTATGTCACAACAGCAATTTTGTGTCATTTGAATAGTTTATCGAACACCACATTGCTATCCTTGGTTCAGTAGGCCAGCATTCCTCAAAGGTTGCCCCCTGCATATTAGTTTCAGGCCATATTAATGTCATAAAATTTGAGTATCAGGTAATCCTGAATATAGAGTAATCTCACATTTTGCAAGGGAAAAACCTCTCAAAAAAACAAGGTTGAGGTTTTGGGGGCCTTTTGGCCAACTTGAAAATATAAATATTTCAGCAACAGGTAAGAGAGTTAAATGTCTGTCTATAGGATTGACTTCATCCCTTTAGTTACATTTTAAAGTTTAATTAACACGTGAAATAGCAGGTGGATATTCCAATATTGCTTTTTCCCTCTTGCTTTTTATGACTCAACTTTATTTAAACTCTCACCTGAGTCTTGCAATATCTCAGTCATCCCAAGAGACCCTTCTTAAAGCATCGAGCACAGTTGGTTTTGGTTGCATGCAGTATTTTTTAAATCCATGTGTAGTGCTGTCACTGGACATTTTAATCCTAAACCATAGTTATATAAATTCAGGGTTTTTTTTTCAAATTTGTGCTATAGATTTAGATTTATCTCATCGACATAATCCCTAACTATATTGCTTTTTAATCATTGCTTTTTACATGCATACCAAATACTTGCATAGGGAGGTCATACCCTGTATCAGTAAGGGTCTAGCCTCAGAGAACAGAATCTGTTCTGACTAGTTTAAGCAAGAGGAGATTTGTAACAGGGTATCATATAATTTCCAGAATCACTGGAGTGGGGAGTTTGGCAAGAAACAGACTCTAGGCTGAGCTTCCAAAAATAATTCCAAAGCCACACCAGAGGACCAGCCAGAGAACAAGAAGCCACAAGCCGAATCTGGCTCTGCTGCTGCAGCCCTCGCCGATATTGTGCCCTTCTGCTACAGTCAGAATGCTGCTGGCGGAGCTGAGAGCCTGCTGTTGCATATCGCCTCTGCTGACCATCCACAAACCAAAGTGAATGCCTTGTTCCGAAGTCAAGTTTCATGCAAGTGAATCTCCTTTTTGGAACCGAAAGTACATCAAGAATGCTCACTGCAGTATCTAAGAAAACTTCTTCTAAGAAGTTTCCAGGTTCTTCAATATAAGAAGACAGATCAGAATAAAATTAGAGAAGATGATGAGCAAGCTAGTCCATAGCATCTGCTTCATACTCTCAAGAATAATTACCAATTTTGTGTTATATTTATTTGCTCCCTTCTTTTTTTAAAAAACTAATTCCATCAGACAACCTTTACCAGCAACTAAAACTAACGCTGATTAAAGTTGTCTTAGGATCAAGTTTTCCTCACACAGTATTTTAGTTCTTCAAAAGTAAATGATTGAGAAACTGGCTTGAAATATGAGACCTTGAAAGCCCTTGAATATAAGGAAACTCCATCTTATGTATCTTAAATATCCATCTCCATCTTATATATCCATGAAGGATAATTTGGGAGAAGAAAACCTCACTTCATATTTGGGCATAGACAGGAGTTGTTCCATGAAAAGTTTTTTTTAAAAAAAAAAAAAACGAGTTTTATGGGCAAATGGACTACAGGCATACCTCAAAGACATTGTGGGTTTGGTTCCAGACCACCTCAATAAAGCAAATACTGCAATAAATCAAGTCATGTGACTTTTTGGTTTCCCATTGCATATAAAAGTTTTACCTACACTGTATGCATACTAACTCACTTCAGTCATGTCCGACTCCTTGTGACCCTATGGACTGTAGCCCACCAGGCTCCTCTGTCCATGGAATTTTCCAGGCAAGAATACTGGAGTGGATCTCCTACTCCAGGAGATCGTCCTGACCCAGGGATTGAACCCGCTTCTCTTAAGTCTCCCGCATCGGCAGGCAGGCAGGTTCTTTATCACTAGTGCCACCTGGGAAACCCTGTAGTCTATTAAGTGTGCAACAGCATTATGTCTTTAAAAATGTACACACCTTAACTTTTTTAAACTTCATTGCTAAAAAATGTTAACCATCATTTGATAACCCAGCGTTGCCACAAACTTTCAATTTGTTTTTTTTTTAAAGGCAATATCTGCAGAGCACAATAAAGCGAAGCACAATAAAATAAGTGTGCCTATGGTCTCTGCGGACTGCCACAACAGATTGCCCCACATGGGCAGCTTAAAACAGCAGAAATATACTCCCACGGAGTTCTGAAGGTCGGGAGTCTGAAATCAAGCTGTCCGCAGGGCTGCTCTTCCTCTGGAGGTTCTAGGGGCGATTTCTTCTGGCCTCCAGTTTCTGGTGGCTGTCAGCATCCTCAGCCCTCCTGGTTTATGGTCACATCCCTCCAAACTCTGCCTCAGTTTTCACGTCATCTCTATTCTGTACCTGTCTTCTCTTCTGTATGTCTCAAACTCCCCTCTGTTTTTCTTTTATATGGACATATCATTGGATTTAGGACCCACTCCTATAATTCAGAGTGATCTCTTCTTGAGATCCTTAATTTAGTTACAATTGTAAAGACTCTTTTTCCAAATGAAGTAACATTCACCCTTTTCAGGGATTAATGTGGATGTATCTTTTAAGGGGGCATCATTTGACCCACTGTAGTAGATAAATTTAGGAAAGGCTGAACTAAACAAATTAAGCCAATATTTTTGATGAAGGATTTTGCAAAGCCTTTAACTCTTTTATGTGCACTGTGAACCTTCTAGAGAGAGACCCACACACAATGATTCTCAAATGTATTTGAGCACGGAATCCTATTCGCAGAAGTGATGTTCCACAGAACACACTCTAGTGTAGGCTTATAATTTACCTGCTGGGCAAGTTCTCAGAAAGAGTATCAATAAGTATCAGAGAAGCCAAAAATAAGTGACTAAACAGAGGAAGGCTCTCAAGGATTTGGCAAGAGTAACGATTCTAAACTATGACCACACATCACTACTAAAGATCTTCCCAGATTTACAGCCATAAAATGAAATTGAGATTTATCCCCAGTTATTAGACTGCTCCCCACAAGATTCTATTTTGGTCCGGGATGAAGTGCACACTCTCAATCCTTTGCAACCAAATCCTCCATCAATCTTCTTGCCCTATATTAATCCTTGCTCTAACCAAACTTATCTATACACTGAATTTCCTACTGCCACATTTTTGCCATGAAAAAGACCTTCCCCAGTGCCTCACCTGGACACTTCTTTGAGCAAACTCCAAGAGATACTGGAGGACAGAGGAGCCTGGTGTGCTGCAGTCCATGGGGTCGCCAAGAGTTGCACGCAAACCTAGAGACTGAACAACAATGCCTCACCTATTATTAGCCTACATTCATTTCTAGTGATGCCTCCTAGATAAAGCCTCCCTCGTCACCCCAGAAAGCAGGGCTCCCTCCCTCTGTCCTGTATCTGGCACAGGACATTTTTCAAGTGCCTGGTTTTAGAGTTCTTTGCATGAAAGCATCATCTCTCACTGGCCAGCACTGGTGAACAAGGATCATGATTCAGATCCCTTCCTACCCTCTAAGTGTCCCAGCATGGTGCTTGTCATAGTATAGATGCTCAAAAGAAACGTCTTCACTGACTAAAATAATCAAATTAATTTTCTCAGGAACTATGTATGTAGATGTGGAAGTGCTGTCCAGATTCCCCAGGCCCACCCCATCTCCAGGATGAGAGTAGACTGGGGAGCAGAAGCTCGCCCAGGAAAAAGGCTCTTTAGCATTGAGAGAGTTACCCAATCATCAGCAATGGGGGACAGAACCACATGCTGCTGGCATTGAGGACCTAGGCTAGACAGAGTCCTGGGTTCTCTAAAGGATTTAAAGCAGAACAACATATCCAAAAGAATTGAAAGCAGGACTTTCCTGGTGGTCCAGTGGTTAAGAGTCCACCTTGCAGTGCACAAGACACTGGTCGAAGAAATAAGATCCCACACGCTGTCAAACAGCTAAGCCTGTGCACCGCAACTACTGAAGCCTGCCTGCCCTGGAGCCCAAGTGCCACAACTCAGACCCAAAACAGCCGAATAGAGATTAACCAGGACTGTCAAAAGGTTACAGGAGGTTACAGGAGGCAGCATGAAAGAGTTCTTGCTACCCAAACTTGGGACAACCTGAGCAGCAAGTGGAAAAATAGAGTAATAATAATAAGGGGCTATAACACAATGAAATGCTTGTGAAAAATAATAATAACCATCCATGCTCCATAGTGATACTCAAAAGAGAGAAGGAGAAACAGATTTTCCTTATAGAAGGAATGATAGGATTAGAAAATGACTAGTTTGCAACCTGTGATGTAACTATCAACTCAGGCAATGGATGCAAAAAATGCAGGGAGACAGTATGTTCACATGGACTCAAAGTACGACTGCACGAGGACTCACTAACTATAAAGGGGGCAAGTGCTGACATATGGGGGAACATTTCACTAACTGGTGGATCCCTAACTGAATGACTATACTTAGCAGCATGTTATATGCCTCCCAGTGAGATACAAAAAGAGACACACAATCACATATATGTAACATTTTTGCCAAAAATGTTTCCCTAAAAGTAATCAAGAGAAAACAATCAGACCAATGCCAACCATGATACATTCTACAAGGCAACTGGCTTCGTCCCTTCAAAAAACCAGTGTCATCAAAAAGGGAGTGGGCAATTATTCTGTATGAAATGAGAGTGAAGACATAACAATTAAACATAATTCATGAATCTTGATTATTAATACAACACTGAAAAAAATAGTCATAGAAAGACATTTGAGGGAATTCTCTGGCAGTCCAGTGGTTAGAACTCCATGCTTCCCCTGCAGGGGCCCAGATTCAATCCCTGGTCAGGGAGCTAAGATCCTGCCAGCCTTGCAACACAGATAAAAATGTTTTTAAATGATTAAAAAATTATAACAGCATTTAAGGAGAAACTGAATACAAATTATGCATCAGAATTATTGCTAATTTTCTCAGGTATGATTGTGATATTTTGTTTACATAAGGGAAACAGCATTATTCTCAAGAAATGCATGCTAAAGTGATACAATATTTCCAACTTTCAAATATTAACAACTGGTAAATCTAAGTGAACGATGTATAGATGTTAATTTGATTATCCTTTCACCTTTCAAATCCTACAGATTTGAAGTTTTTCAACTAAAATGTTGGGGGCAGAGACTTGAACATGGCCTCAACGTGTGTGTGTGTGTGTGTGTGTGTGTGTGTGTGTGTGTTTTAATTCCTTCATGATCCTGAACGGTAAAGCATTCCCCATGTCTTTGTAAATTATCTTTTGTTTCAAAGGCCTTCTACTCCGACCCTCTTGACGCACTTGAAGATGAACTCACACTTGTTCCAAGTAAAGCACGGTTCCCTCTGCCCAGGAGAGTTCCAGTGCTCCCTCTGAACAGCTGTCATCACTGGGAGCATTTTTCTGCTTCAGAACCTCATGTGTTTGTCATTTTCTCATGGATGTGTGCAGCTTTAGGAATCTGTCATTGTCTCTTTGTGACTTAAAGATGAATCATTCTCCCAGTCTCTACAAGAAAAGATACCATAAGACTTCCTTATTGCCCCGAAGCAAGAAGGGGCCATGACCACAGTCCTCTGTTCAGATCACTAGTGGATTCCAACAA
Source organism: Okapia johnstoni (assembly GCA_024291935.2). Lineage (NCBI taxonomy): Eukaryota > Metazoa > Chordata > Mammalia > Artiodactyla > Giraffidae > Okapia > Okapia johnstoni. The sequence continues at coordinate 126,714,936 of CM044308.1, read as the reverse complement.
GTGGTTTCCAAAGTTTATAAAGGGTTCCGAGGTATATTGGGAACACCATTGGGCTAAAAATTGGGAATCTCCCTGAGAAAGTCATTTCACCTCTCAGGGCTTCCATTTCTTCATTAGTTTAAGGGGGGTGCTTGGAATGAATATTTTTAAAGTTCTCTTCAAGCTCTCACAGCTTATCATTCACGTCCCTGCTTCCTGGAATAGACATATCAACCACCTTGGCCCAGAAGGCAAAGCTAGGGCTAAGTCTCCTCCTTGCTCTTGGCTGCTGTCATGGTGAAGGAGCAACCTCAGTTCTTCTGCAAACAGAAACATTTTCACTGCAACATGATTTGCAATAACCAGGACATGGAAGCAACCTAAATGTCATCAACAGAGGAATGGATAAAGACGATGTGGTATACATATACAATAAAATATTACTCCGCCATAAAAAAGAATGAAATAATGCCATCTGTAGCAATATAGACAGACCTAGAGATTGTCGTATGGAGTAAGTAAGACAAAGACAAATATCATATAATATCACTTATATGTGGAAACTAAAAAAAAGCTACAAATGAAGTTATCTACAAACCAGAAATAGAATTATAGATGTAGAAAACAAACTTATGGTTACTAGGGGGTGAAGGGAGGGAGGTCATAAATTGGGAGACTGGGGTTGACATATGCACACTACTATAAATAAAATAGATAACTAATAAAGACCTACTTACAGTTCAGGGAACTCTCCTCAATATTCTGTAATGACCTATAAGGGAAAAGAGTGAAAAAGAGTGGATATATGTATATATAACTGATCCACTCTGTTGTGCACCTGAGGCTAACACAACAAAGTAAATAAACCATACACCAATAAAGGGAAAACGGACTTACCTCCACTCCTGGCCTATATTTACTTTCCTTCTGGAAACAAACGTGTGAGATGGCAACTTGTGAAGCCTCAGAAAGAAATTAATTCCATATGGACTTAGCATGCTATATGAAGAGAGCATCAAAGGAGGACACTCTGTGTGGAATATGGTTATCTGCTTCCTTTATTCTCTGAAGCTGAATATTGTCTGTTAACGCTAGGCCCCCTTGGAAACTTTTGACAGAGCCAAAGGATAGAAGATGATGGAAGATCTGGGCAGACACTGCAAAGGAAATCAGTAAACTTTCATCCAGGGTGTGACCAGGGCAGATGAAGAAGATGAAAAGTGTAAGAGATCAGAGAAGAAATGAAGAAGAAAATACATTTAAAAAAAAAAAGATACTGGAGACTGATTCTTTTTCCACATTCAGTTCACTACCCTATACTTCAATGGTGTTTTCTACCCTGTTCATTTTTATAATAAATAATGATGAGAAAATATTTAAACAGCATCCTTCCCTGGTTAACCATCCAAGTCAAGCGGCAGTCCACAAAACTGTGATAGTTTCCAGGTTAGAGAAGCCACCACGTTCTTACGATTAGCTAGCAGAGTTCAGATACGGCTACCGTGGGACCCAGAGGTGGACCGCCCTACATCTCAAGGATGCAGGCCAAATCAGCCTCTCCTATCTTTCATGTGACATATGCAAGAACCCTTTTTTTTTTTTGGTGCCACTCTGTGAGGCTTGTGGGATCTTAGTTCCCCAACAAGGGATTGAACCTATGAGTACCAACCACTGGACCACCAAGGAATTCCTGAAAGAATACATTTAAACAAAACAAAAGAAAAAAGATTTCCTTTTAAAAGAAAGAACCCAGTCCTCAGGGAGCTCTGAATACCACAACTGAGAGCTGAGTGATTTATGGTGCCCTGTTTGTATATATCCTTAGTTAAATAAGATTTATCATCTGTCGATTATTTAACAAATTTGCTATAGTCGGTGTATTTGTAGTAAATTGGGGTACTTCAGAGATCTAACAGAGGAGTGTCAGGGAGATCTCTCACAGAAGTCAGAGAAAGGCCATGTCTCTTGATCTTTACTCCAAGATGAATTTATGTAAATAATTTGTTTTGTTTATTCTTTTATCAATATCTCCTTCTTTCAAACATAAATTCCATAAAGATATCGGTGTTTCTCACCACGGAATCCCCAACCCATAGCATATACTGGAAAGCATTAAGGAAGACAGAAACGTACCACTTGTAATAAGAGGGAAAATGCGATATGGTTCTCTATTCACATTTTTACTCTCAGGAGATTTTTGTTTGTTTGTCTCTTTTATATAGATCCCAGAACACATTTCTCATTAAGCTTATTCCTGGGTATGGTGTGAGTTTTGTTTTTAAAAACTCAATCTCTCTCTCTTTCTCTCATTATATTTTAAAGCCCATCCATGCTGGCATGTGAAAAAACTTTTGATTTGAGTAAGTCTATTGTGCTTGCGGCCAGCACACTAAAATTTCTTATTAACCCATTAGCTGGGGGTTCCTTTTGTTTGAGTCTCTAAGTAGACCAGGTATAAAATCATATCATTTGCAAATAATAAAATTGTGTCTTTTCCTTTCCATCAATCTGCGTCTTGTTTCTGTTTCATCTTCAATTGCGCTAGTGACAAACTGGGAAAGACATCAAATGATAATGTCCCTGTAGTCTATTCACGGTTCTAGTGAGAAGGCCTCTGCTGTTTCCTCGTTCTGATTTTCACATCTGGAGCCTAGCAACCTCGCATGTGCTCACTTCCTTTCATTTTATTCTTATTACAGACCACTTAAAATAATCCTAATGTAATAATGTAAGTCTTAATAACACCAGGGTAGTTAGCTCTCAAAGAAGTTTCCTTTCTGTTCCTAAACCACAATGTGAAAGCATCCCTTTGCCTCTGTTGAATACACACACACACACCCCCCAGATGTAGCACACCCAAGCTACGACACTCCTGGGATTGCGAGGCTGTGGACGGTGGTGGGACAACTCTCAGGCCTCAAGGGCTCCAGCACATCCACAGCACTTGTGGCTAAGAAAGTTCCTGCAACTCTAAGAACATCAAAAGCTGGCCACCCTTGTCATAAACACATGTATTCCCATGGTGAGCCCTGACAGCGGCATACGAATAAGCAGATAGTAACTGTGTGTATGTCCTAATAACCACAAAACATGAACAACATATTGAAATGATATAAAAAGAATTACTCCGCTCCTGCCCCAGACAATGACTGTGGTGGACTCTGGCTCTTTCCTTGGTCTACCCACCCACCCATGCTTGAGCCAATTCTTGTTCCATCCCCTCTACCTAACTGAAAGCAGGCTGAAACTGTAAACTGCCGTGGAGCTCATGGAGAGACTCTGCCCTTCTCTGGCCTCAGACCTTCACCTTCCGCACACCTCCCCTCCTTTTCAGAACCAAGCTCAGCCACTAGCTGCCTCCAGGTGATGAAGACCATGGTCCCGAATACAGGGCAACACACCATCAGGTGCAATGGTACCAGGACCTAAATGTATAGACCTGATGCACCACCTTGGCAAGGAGGTCTTCTCCAGGGAACCCCATACTCCCCAGCCTGCTGTCCAAGATTTACTGCTGTCAGAGCAGCCAAGGGGAAGCTTGGTGTCATCTCCACTCTCCTAGGCATTCAAGACTATTCCCAAGACTTCTCTTGGGTTTTCCCAACCATGGCAGCAGGAGCATCATGATGGGGAGGAGACCCAGGAGGCAGATGAAAACAGCAGTTACATTTCCCCATCAGCCAGCCTTTGGCGCTGGCTACCGTCACCATCACTCTCAAGTTATGTTCGAAGAACTCAGAATCTTCCTTCTCCCATTTTATCCTCTTGCAGAGCTACAGGGACCCTGGTCTAGTAGAAGAGACAAGATTACATATGTGTGTCCATGCTGCTGCTCATGGATTGGGGCGGCGGTGGGGACTGCCTTTGTCCCCACCCCCAGCTTCTTCCCTCCACCTCTCACCCCCTCGAGAAGTGAAGTGAAGTGAAAGTTGCTCAGTCATGTCTGACTCTTTGTGATCCCATGGACTGTAAAATCTTAGAATTCTTCCAGGCCAGAATACTGGAGTGGGGAGCCTTTCCCTTCTCCAGGGGATCTTCCCAACCCAGGGATCGAACCCAGGTCTCCCGCATTGCAGGCGGATTCTTTACCAACTGAACTACGAGGGAAACCCCTCTGCCCCCCGCATCGAGAAGTCTGCAGCAAATGTGCTGACCTGAGCTATATTCATGAACCAACCCTAATCCCAACTTTTCTAATGCTTGTCCCCAATGCTATATTTCATTCATTCATTCATTCATTCATGTTTAGCTTCATTCCAGTCCCCAGCCCTGACCAGTGCCCACCCCTAAGGCCCAGTCCAGCAATCCAAGTCCTGGTATTATACTGATAATTCATCATTGCTAATGCTTACAAGCTAACGCTTGTAAACAAGTACATGTATACACACACACACACACACACACACACACACGTGTATATAATCTTTACAGCACACCACTGAAGTAGGTACTATTATTACTCCCATTTTATAGATGACAAAACTGAGACTCCACGGGATTAGGTGATTTGCCCAAGGTCACACAGCTTGTAAATAGCAGAGCTGAGATTTGAACCCAAGGTCTTTAGTCCTAACCTCTGATCTCACGCCAACACTGGAAATTTTACCCGAAACCAGCCACAGCCCCACCCTCAGACTCTCCAGCTCTGATGGCAGTCTGTGCTCCTTGATAATGCAGCTGAGCCCACACCTAACGTCAGGAGGAAGAGTCTGCCCACCTACCCCATCAAGTGCTCACCTGACACAACCCTACCCCTCCCACAGACAACAGAACCCAAGTCAGTGAGAGGTCAGTGCTGAGCCAGGCCAAGGGGGTCCTAGGAAGCTCATGGAAGTCCTAGGGAGCTTCCCAGCTGCTGACTAAAATGAGCTCCAGACACTCAGGATGCGGCCATGGCACCGCAGGCCTACCTTATCAAAACCATTTCTGTGAGATCCAAGCAGTGGGCAGCGGAAGAAGGCAGCTGTGGCAAGAACAGAAGGCCTGAGGGTGAGAGAATCCACAGAAAAGAGGCCTGGACAGAGACCTTCACCTCCCTTGCAAGAAACAGCCGTGGAAACTGCCTATTGCCATTCTAGCAGAACCCTGAGTGTTGACTTCTCTGAGCTGTGTGCCAGCAACTCCAGGCTGCTATTATGCAGCTTTCCGGACCAAGCTGCACTCTCCCACTTTATGTAACTTTCCCAGCAAACACGCCTAGGTTTACTCTCAAATTGATTCAGCATCTCTCAGCTCCATCTGTCCCAAGTCCCCCATCCCCATGCTTCTAGCACTTCTGAAGGCATCCATCACTGTGGATTATTATTTACAGTCAGAAGAAGAACTAAAGAGCCTCTTGATGAAAGTGAAAGAAGAGAGTGAAAAAGTTGGCTTAAAGCTCAACGTTCAGAAAACTAAGATCATGGCATCTGGTCCCATCACTTCATGGAAAATAGATGGGGAAACAGTGGAAACAGTGTCAGACTTTCTTTTTTTGGGCTCCAGAATCACTGCTGATGGTGACTGCAGCCATGAAATTAAAAGACGCTTACTCCTTGGAAGGAAGGTTATGGCCAACCTAGATAGCATATTTAAAAGCAGAGACATTACTTTGCCAACAAAAGTCCGTCTAGTCAAAGCTATGGTTTTTCCAGTGGTCATGTATGGATGTGAGAGTTGGACGGTGAAGAAAGCTGAGCGCCGCAGAATTGATGCTTTTGAACTGTGGTGTTGGAGAAGACTCTTGAGAGTCCCTTGGACTGCAAGGAGATCCAATCAATCCATCCTAAAAGAGATCAATCCTGGGTGTTCATTGGAAGGTCTGATGTTGAAGCTGAAGCTCCAATACTTTGGCCACCTCATGTGAAGAGTTGACTCATTGGAAAAGACCCTAATGCTGGGTAGGACTGGGGGCGGGAGGAGAAGGGGACGACAGAGGATGAGATGGTTGGATGGCATCACCGACTCGATGGACATGGGTTTGGGTAGACTCCGGGAGTTGGTGATGGACAGAGAGGCCTGGCGTGCTGCAGTTCATGGGATCACAAAGAGTCGGACACGACTGAGCGACTGAACTGAACTGTACAATTTGTTCAGAATTTACAGGCAAACTCATTTAGTTCTTATATTTATGAGTCACTTAGTGTTTTGAGATAGGCATCATGCCCATTTTACCAATGGGGAAACTAAACCCTAGACTCAATTGCCCCAGGTCAGGCAATTGACATAATGCTTTACGAGGGTCAGTATAAGACAAATAATTACATATCGCTTTTACTGAGATTAAGATAGCATCTTTTACTGAGAACAAGATAACTTTGTTTTAGGAAATGCTGGGCAGGAAAAACAAAAATGACCCACTGGTTTCTCTGGCCTTTGAGTCACCAGTTTAACATTCTGAGTTAACTAACTCAAATCAGCCTGCCTATGGGGACCCTTGCTCTTAACGCCTAGGCTATCCCAGCTCTGTTATTCCCTTTGTTCCTACTCATTCCACCAGTGCTAAACAGAGTTGTGTAAGAAAGGAAGAAAAGAACCAGTACTGAAGAATTCCCAGTACAACACAGAGGCAAGTTCCCACCAACCTGTACCACAATACCAATAACTCAGATACAAGACAGAACCCGTAATATTAATTTATGCACGGTGTAGGGAAAGAACTCTACTGAACTCTTTAAATCCCAACATAGAACATTTCCAAAGAGAAGCAAAATTTGTTCCAAAACTAAGAGGAAAAAAAGATGCCATAAGAGTCATTTTGCGTCTATTTCATTATCTCGTTAAGACAATGCTTTCCAGTCACAATGAGTGAACAGGTCGAGGGGGTGGGGGGAATATAACAGCAAAGAGCATATGAAACACAATCTAGATAACTTGGTTCTAAGCTGGGGGGATCATGGTATCTTTAGTGGCCGTCAGGGATCTTGGCACATCTTGGAAGCTCCTTCAAAAATGTGTGTGTGTTTGGAAAGAAGCTTCATAGCTATCATCAAGAGGCCCACTTATTGGGGAAAAAACCACTAAGAACTACTAATTTGGGCTAAAGAACTACTAGGTGGGCTAAAGAACCCACCTGCAGGAGACCTAAGAGACGCAGGTTCAATCCCTGGGTGGGAAGATCCCTGGTAGGGAGGCATGGCAACCCACTCCAGTATTCTTGCCTGGAGAATCCCAGGGACTGAGGAGCCTGGTGAGCTACAGTCCATAGAGACACAAAGAGTCAGACATGACTGAGGTGACTTAGTACACACACACACTACTAACTTATAGTAAAAATTATATTTTCTATAATCCAGCAGTATTTTCTAAAACCCAATTGCCCCTCCCTCCTGAAACAGTGACCTCTCCCTCAGTGGCATCTTAGAGGAGCTGGGGGCACCAGGAACTCAGTGACACCAGGTTTGGCAGCCACCTCATCAGCCTTTCCTATCATTCCTGTGCCCTGGCTTAGTCTCCTCTGCAATGGAAGCCCATAGCACCCTAATTAAGCCAAACTGGGAACATTCAAAAGTGCTAAACAGGATATAGCATGGAGAGTAAACACCCAGTCCCCAAGAGAACACAGCTCAAATCGCCTGCAGAATGGCTCAGGGAAGCCTGGATGACTGGAATCAGTCAAGGAAGCAGATGAGGTTTTGGAAGGTTAGGGAGGAAGAGCGTATTACATGGGCTGGGCTTGCAGGTGTAACAAGCACAGATCAGAGGCAGGAACAGATTAAAGCAACAGAGAGGCTAGGAAGGAACAGATGGTCTGGTCCAGGGCCAGGGAGGAAATGAAAGGCAAGATGAAGGCCGTATCATTAAGCATCACTGAGAGATGAAGCTTGAAATTTTGTATGGAAGATGTCAGAGACTGGGCAGATTTCAATGGGGAAATAGACTACGTGACTATGTTCTACAGAGGAAAAGATAGAGAAGTGGGGTCTAAATGAATAGAAGACAGAAGAAAGATATCACTGCAGAGAAGAGAAATAGGCCAGTACATGGAGTGTCAGGTATTAATTTTGAGGGCACATGGTAGATGAATGGACAAGTCAGCAAGAGGCATATAGGACCAGATGCAGGTGTGGATAAGTGGGGAGCCTTAGGTCAAAGGAAATGGAGGTGTCCTCCCCTTCCTTTCCCTACCACAGACTTCTGCGGGTGACAGGCCTCCCATCACATGCCTGCAGCCTGCCTGCAGCCTGCCTGCATGGAGGTCTGCCCTCAGCTCTAGAAACTGGCTATTAATGTAGAATTACTGTAAGTACTTGTGATGGTCTCATCACCCATCTCTGCCTATACCTCGTCAGAGCAACCTTTTCCCCAATTGAGTAGCAAGGATTAAAGGAAAATATAAATTACAGCACAAGAAAGTCAGAAAATGACCAATAGTCTCCAAGTCATTCCCGAACAAGTCTTATACCCTGGACCTGGTGTGCATTCTTTTCCTTGATTTGCTGTTATTGTAGGAAACGGTGAAATTCTCAACATCCTAACGACTATTAGAAAATGATTGGTTAAATAAATTAGAATTTATTTATAGTCTGGAATACCATGTACTACTTTAAAAAATAAACTGCATCCAGATCCAGATGTACTCACATGGAAAAACAGCCAAGATTCCTTTTTGGATTGAAAAAAAAAAAAAGTTGGAGATTATATGTGTAATGTGATCCCACCCAATAAAGAAAATTATACAAATAAATATATATTGTATAAACGGGCTTGATATTCATTCATTCAGGAAATATTTATTGAGCATCTTCTGTGTACCAGGCACTACACAAAAATCTCTGCCTATATAGAACTTACATTCCAGTGAGGAAGATGGATAATAAATTAGAAAAAAAGCAAAAGGTATATGTACAAAGGGCTAAGGAATTAAAAAAAAAAATCAGGGAAGGGGGATAGAAGTGTCTAGTCTAGACCACTAGGAAGTAGATTTGAGTAAAACATGGAGGGAAGTGAGGGAGATTGTCAGGCCGCTGTCCCGAGGAGGAGCCTGGGAATTAACCAGGAGCAGAAGCTCCGAGGCAGGAGCATGCCCGGAGGGTTCCAGCCGCTGGGGAAGGAGGGACTGAGCAAGCAGGAGCACAGTCAGGGGCAACAGGGCCTTGTAGACATTGTGAGGACACTGCTTTCACCCTTAGTGAGATGGGGTGTGTATGTTAGTCACTAAGTCATGTTCGACTCTTTGCAACCCCAAGGACTATAGCTCACAAGTCTCCTCTGTCCATGGATTTCTCCAGGCAAGAATACCAGAGTGGGTTGCCATTTTCTTCTCCAGAGGATCTTCCCATCCCAGGAATTGAACCTGGGTCTCCCGCACCGCAGGTGGATTCTTCACCATTGAAAAGCATATTAGGAAAAAAAACATTAATATCGGTTAAGTGAGAAATGGGATTAGTAAGAGGTGTGGAAAAAATCTTTTTAATTTTCACATTATACATTTTTATACAGGTTTTAAATTTTTTTGAGTTTCTATGCCTCTTGTTGTTAAGTTTTAAACCAGTTCAAACTCAACATTTCTACTTCTAATGGTAAAAATCATCATTCCAGTAAATATATAAATTCAATTAATTTGCTACTTTTGTAATTGTCTGTTTTCTTTTTTTTTCATTTATTTTATTTGGTTGCACTGAGTCTTGGTTACAGCATGTGGGCTCTAGTCCCCTGACCAGGGATCGAACCCAGGCCCCCTCCATTGGAAGCACAGAGTCTTAGCCACTGGACCACCTGGGAAATTCCTGGTCTGTGTTTTCTTAGATTACATATTTGTCTACCTGGCATCCATTCATCATAGAGCCAATTATGTTAATATTCTCTTATTTTCTGTATTCTTGATACTCTGGGGCCCTTGTAGACCCAGAGATAGACTGTCCCTTCCAAGCGTGACTAATTCCTAAAGGTAATAACAACTTGCCAAGGAACACACCTTTCATATGCAAACCAATCAATCTCCCATCTATACCCACAATGATCTCTTTATCTCTCACACAATCTATTTCCCCCACCCTAAATCAAATTGAGGGCCAGTTACCAAGCAAGAGGGACAGCCCCTGTGTCCCAAGGCCCATTGCATTTATTCAAGCTTCTGCTGCTGCTAAGTCGCTTCAGTTGTGTCCAATTCTGTGCAACCCCATAGACGGCAGCCCACCAGGCTCCCCCATCTAAACCATTCACTCTGTCCTACCTTGCCTTTCACCAAGAAAGGCTCTTAATGATTCCTCCCCTCCTCTCTCCTGCCCATCCTTTCCCCGGGGGCCTTATGTGATGCAATGTAAAATCTTCATTCAACAGCACTGACATCTCCATGCCAAATCGCAAACCCCTATAAATTAAATCCTGGGAATAATTTTAGAACAGGTAGCTAGGTTTCTTTAAAAATTCCAAGGATTTCCAAGAGAGGAAGAGGGACCATTGTGTTTTGTTTTTCATTTTAATTGCTGAATTAACTTTATCCAGCTCACTCCAACTTCAGCTTATGACCGTGAAAAGCAGAAAATATCACCGAAAACCATGAAGTGACAAAACTACAAATGGGACTTAGCTGAGCAGACTGTACCCTAGTTAAAAACAAAAACATAAAATCACCTCTTCCTCCTGCCACTCTCAATAATTGCTGTAGGAAAGGAGGCCTTGGAAATAGACAGCTGAACGGTGCAGGTGGTGCTGAATTTGAGGAGGTTTGTAGGTGAAGCCAGGATAGGGGGCTTCAGTTAGAGCTGAAGAGGGGTGGATCACGGAAGAGCATCTGTTTCAGCCCTCAGACTTCCCTAGAACAGGCATTGAGGTGTCTAATTAAAGGTGTCAGAGAAGAGTTTTTATATAAAAGAAAGATTTGACACAGAAGCCATTAGAGACCTAAGAGAATCTTAAAGTCAAACCAAATGTAAGTCAGAGAAGGTGCCTGAATGGGTGTTTAGAAGTCTAAGTCAGAGAAGGTGTGTGCATGAGTGTTTAGAAGTGTTTGTTGACTTTGATCAGCCTTTGAAATGACAACCATAAAATGCAAATTATAGGTTTGCACTAGGGCAGGGGTGTGTAAATTCTTGGAAATGGTCAGATAGTAAACATTTGCAAGCCCTACTGTGTTTGCCCCATCACCCCAACTCTGCCATTAAGCACAAAAGCAGCCACAGACTATATCAATGAATGAGTGTGACTGGGTCCAAAAAAACTTCACTGATGGGCACTGAAACCTAGATTTTACACAATTTTCTCGTGTCAAAAAATAGCATTCATCTTTTGATTTTTTTTCAACCATTTGAAAGTATAAAAACCATTCTTAATTTCCAGGCTATAGTTGACTGACACTGTCCTTAGGGAATGAAGTTTAGAAGGCTAAAAAGATCTTAGGAGGAAAAAAAAATGCTGGGCTTTGGTTCTTTTTCTGAGGATATTTGTTGGTGTGGGAAATCTTGCAAAACTCCTTAGCAAGGAACTCCTACTTCCATTGTGAATCTGTCTTGGTGTATTCAATCCTTGCTCGCCCTCTGACTCACCGGACAGGGTCCTAATCCCCCCTTCTCTGGTTGCTGTGGGCTCCTCTGTGTGTGGGGCTAATGTTAAGTTCCTGAGCTAAAGGAAACATCAGGATGGACTTATTTATGAGCCATAAGAGCATTTCTTGGATTTGGGACCTAGAAAAGGCATCAAAATAACCTGATCCAGCTCATATTTTATAGCTAAAAAACAGAGGCTTGGAGAAGGTAAATGGCTTGCCCAAGATCACCCAGCTCTCTGGAAACAGGCCTGGGACTAGAATTCACGCTTCCTAATTTATGAAAAAATTGTGAAGCTCTCTCAGGAAAAAATTATGAAGCTTGTTAAGGAATTGAAGCTGGGAGGGGCGGGGGATAAGTAACGTGTGGAGAGATTATAAGCACTTTTTTAAAGACATACAATATCATTAAAATGCCATCACCACATCTACAGAATATTTTTGTATTTCCAGTCCCAAACTTGGGGCAAGGAGGAAGAAATCGTGGAGCTCCAGGAGAGGGAAGTTGAGAAATACTTTTGCAAGGGCTGCTCAAATACACACCTTTACTAAGCCTTCTCTACACATTACTACTACTAATAATAACATCTTCCATACATCAGTATTATAGAGCAGTTCTCAGAGTGTGGTCCAGAAACCTACGGGGGTCCCTAGACACTTTCAGAGGCTCCATGAGGTCAAAATTGTTTTCACAATGAAACAAAAACTTTATTTGCCTGTTTCACTGTCAGTCTCTCAAAAATGTACCGCAGGGACTTCCCTAGCAGTCCAGTGGTTAAGACCATGCTTCCAACTGCAGGGGCCCCGGTTTACCCCCTGGTCAGGGAACTAAGATCCTGTATGCCAAGTGACCTGGCCACATAGACACATAAGAAAATGTACAGCAAAAATTTCAGAGGCAACTCAGTGTGTAAAATTGTAACAGATGGAACGCCAAACTAGATATAAAAATCTAACTGGTTTCTATCAAGCAAAACATTCAAGAGATTTACAAAGAAAACAATATCATACTTGCTAAATTTTTTTGTTTTAAAAAACATTGTCACTTTTCTCGCAAGTGTATTATGTGTTAAAATCTAATGGATTCACTATTATTTTTAAAATGAATCAACAAACAAGTATTTTAATCGCTCTGTTTTAATTTCTAATACAACAGATATCAATAAACAAACAAGTAACTTTTATTTGATTATAGCTCCTCAATAGTAAAGTAGTTCTCACCACAATATTTGAGAACCCACTGACTTACAATTTTTCAGCTATTTTTCTCTCTCACACACACGCACATACAAAAATTAATTTGAAAGTGTTAGTGAATTTTTGGCTTCCCAGGTGGCACAGTGGTAAAGAATCCACCTGCTAGTACAGGAGATGCAAGAGACTCGGGTTGGATCCCTGGGTCAGGAAGATCCCCTGGAGTCGGAAATGGCAACCCGCTCCAATATTCTTGCCAGCATGTCGGGCTTCAGTCCATGGGGTCGCAAAGAGTTGGACTTGACTGAGCGCACATTCACTACTACTGAATTTTTAGTAGCCTTTTATCATTATGCATTTCCTTAAAAGACACTAAAATTATAACTACTATTATATGGTTTAAAATGGTGCTTATCACCACAGAAATAAAATTCACATCACCACAGGAATAAAATTGTAAATATCTAAGACAGAAAAACTCTACTGTACAAATGATGCAGTTTAATCAATAAATCAATGGCAAGAAAAGAAAGAGGGTGAGGAAACAGGTAATAAGAAGATCTAGAAACCAAATGCGATGTGCCTACCTCATAAGACCCAGATTCTAACAAACCAATCATAACAAAGCACTCATGAGACAATGGAGGAAACTTGGATCCTCAGAAGATATTCAATGATATTAAAGAATTGTTAGTTTTATTTGTGTAATAATGTATTGTGGTTGTGTTTTTTTAAACAATCCTTACCTTTTAGGGAAACATGCTGAATATTTATGGATAAAATCATTTGATATGTTGGATTTCCTTCCAAACAATCCAGTGGGAAGGGAAGCAAGAGATTTATAAACAAGATTGGCCATAAATTGGTAATTATCAAATCTTTGAGGTGGATACATGAGATACCATTCCTTATACATTTGTGTATGTTTAGAAAAGTCTACAATAAAAAAAATTAATAGTCATGCTAAAAAAAACAAAGTGAGAAACTACTTCCCTAACTCATTCTTGATTTCAGTCGGTTCAGTTCAGTCGCTCAGTCGTGTCCAACTCTTTGCAACCCCCTGGACTGCAGCACGCCAGTCTTTCCTGTCCATCACCAACTCTCAGAGCTTGCTCAAACTCATGTCCATCAAGTCGGTGATGCCATCCAACCATCTCATCCTCTGTTCTTGATTTAGCCATTTGCAAATCAACAAGCCAAATAATTGGGGGCAGGGAACTTCAACCTGGCCCTGCCTTGTAACCAGAACATCAGATGGTTAAGAAAACACACTTAGAGCAAGGAGCATACTGCAGGAGGGACTGCAACTCTACAGAAAGTCCCTGTAAAAAAAAAAAAAAAAAAGCTGCCTTCAAAGGGACTCTTGCTTTAGGTGGAACACAGGGAACACAGGACCTGTGAAAAGAACAAACACTTAGATCTTGCCCTACCTACTCCAAGATCTGGGTATCTGCCAGTGTCCTAATCTGCAAGTATACTAGTCTCCCCTGAAGAGTCACCATGTTAGCAGGGGTATCCAGAAATGCCTGGAACAGGAACTATCATGAAAGTGGACCACTTCACTCAAGCCTGAGTTCACTTACACTGACCTCTTAGAGCAGACATTTTTAATGACAAAATTTAACAGATGCATGCTAAAGAATAACTTATTTTATCTTTTATTTTTCTATATTGACAGCATTATTTTAAAAGCATATCACACAAATGCTTATCACAACAACTTTGAAAAACAATTTAGAATTATTTACTGAAGTATAAGATATACATATCCTATGATGACTCTATTCCATTCCATGGTACATATCCAATAGAAATGCATATATATTTGCGCCAGGAGACAAATACAAGAAATTCTTAACAGCAATGAAGTCAATCCAATGCCATCAGTAATAGAATGGATAAATTATTATATATTAAACAGATTGGAATATTATACAGCAGTGAACATGAGCAAACAACAGCTACACCTACAACATGGATGAATCTTATAAAGTTGAGCAAAAAAGACATATACAAAAGAAAACCTTCCATGGTGTTAAATAAAAAATAGCAATTTAATCTCTTGGTAAAGACTAAGTACAGAATAGAAAAAAAGCCAAACTGGGGAACTAAATCCAGCACAGAGTCTAGACTCTGGAAGATGAAACTAGGGGGGACAAGAAGTTGGGTGGGTCACTTAAATCCAAAAAGACCAAGACTTTTCTTGGACGGATACTGGGAAAACAAAGCCTCACAAGACTCACAGAGAGGCTAATTATCTGTGGCTTTATGTTACCTAGCCAGGTTCACATCTGATATGGGCAGGCTAGGTAGCCAAGTCAGTGTTTCTTTTTTTATTTTATTTATTTATTTGGCCATGCCACACAGCATGTGGGATCTCAACTCCTGACTAGGGATCAAACCCATGCCGCCTGCATTGGAAATGCAGTCTTAACCACTGGACTGTCAGGGAAGTCCAAGTCAGTGTTTCTTAGTATTAGTCCATCTAAGTATAGAGTTCAAAAACAGGCAAAATTTTAAAAAGCAAGGAAGTGGTTACCATGAAAGTCAGGCTAATGGTTACCTGGAGAGACGAGGAAGGTTGAGAGAGAGGTGATCCGGATGGGAAACATAGGAAGTAGTTCAGGCAGCAACAGCAATGTTCTAATTTTTGTAATCTGGGTGGTGTTTTGTGTTTTTTCCTAATTGTATTTACTTTATAATTGTCTATCATATTTTGTGTTTTATGCACCTTTATGTGTGTTTTCTTTCACAATTAATAAAGGTTTAGAATAAATAAATCAACCTCACTTTATATAACTATAGACGTCCCTCTGGAATTATTAGATTTTAACAAGTGTATTAATACACATTGATTTTTAGATGAAGGTATGCAAAGTGGAAGCCAACTATTTCTGACTTGATAAATTCCCATATGTTAAGTTCTCATGCCTGTTGATTTAAATATAGATAAGCTGTAGAATAAAAGCTATAAACACAAAAGTATGTTTAACATGGCTTCCCAGGTGGCTCAGTGGTAAAGAATCAGCCTGCCAATGCAGGAGAGAAGAATTCAATCCTTAGGCTGGGAGGATCCCCTGGAGGAGGAAATGGCAACTGACTCCAGTATTCTTGCCAGGAAAATCCCATGGGCAGAGGAGCCCCACAAGCTACAATCCATGGGGTCACAAAGAGTAGGACACAACCAAGTGACTAAGCATGCACACACACACTTTTAACACACTATTTCAAAACGTGACATTTGACTTCCAAACAATCCCAAGAACATTTTAAGAATGGCTTGGAAAAGTATTATAACTAATACAACAATTTAATTTGAACCTTCTCCATTTTACTAACCCTTATACCAACTGAGCTAAGATTTCCAGGCCATGAAAAGTAATTTGAAAAAACTGACACATTTTCAGAACACAGGAAAACCCCTGCTCTGGAGATCACACTCTACAAGTTGGTTCAAGCAAATTTCAATATGCAAATACATGCTTTTAAATTAAGCTTCATTAAAATGCACTTACTAGTTTAAGTGGAGGCTGATTTTGTAACCACATTTGGAATTTAGATTCTTACTACTTTAAAACAAATGCTATGTAAACATGAAAATTAGATAAATGATTCTTTGCCCTCATTCTACAACACTTTTCATTTGAAATGTTTGATGTACTTTAAGATACAAATCTTCAAAATATCCCACTGAGGAAATGGAGTCCCTAGGCTTTGGAAATAAACTTAAACCAAGTCACAAGCAGACTGCCCTCAGGTGATGGAGACCATTGGTGCAGGGTTTGCTTGAAGCTACTGAGTTTGGAGGCAGGTTATGACACAGCAATAGGTAACTGATAGAGATACCTCAAACTTATTATGTTTAAAACTAAACTCAGAGCTGATCATTATGCAATGTGATAGAAGTGCTAATGATCACTACAATGGCAATCACATTGCAATATTAATATTTAATGTATCGCATAAACATGTTGTATACCTTAAATTTATACAGTTTTATGTCAAATATATTTCAATTTTCAAAAATGAGCATGACTATAGTCCAATAAAACTGTATCTAAAAAAACAACTAAACTCATAATGTTCTCCTCAATTTAAGCTTCCTCTAATATTCTGTCTTGATAAACAGTAACACCATCCATCCAGTTATTCATGCCAAAGACCTGGGAGTCGCCTTGATGCTTCCCTCATCTTTGATCTCACCAAATTCCATTAATTCTACTTCCTAAATATTTCTGGAATTCACTCATTTCTAACATTTTCTCTCTGTCCACTTAGTTTAGCAACTAAACTACAGGGGAAAAAAAATACTTGATTGGTCTCCTCACATCCATTCTTGTCCCTTCTATATCCATTCTCCAGACAATAAAGTGTTCTTTAAAAAAGAAAGAGAAGACAAGAAAAACTCTGCAACAGAAACTATTAAGAGGATGATAAGACAAGCTACAGGGTGGGAGAAAATAGCAGCAAACAATATATCCAACAAAGACTGGAATACATAAACTTTCAAAACTCAGTAATAAATATGCAAATAATCCAACTGGGCAAAAGACATGAAGAAACATTTCACTGAAAAAAAAGATATGCATTTGGCAAATAAGCACATGAAAAGATGCCCAACATCGTTATCTATTAGAGGAATGGCAATTAAAGCCACATGAGATACCATCACACACCTATCAGGATTGCTAAAATAAAAAACAGTGACACCACCAAATGGTCATGAGTATGTGGAGAAACTAGATTCATACAGTGCTGGTGAGAATATGAAATGGTATAGCCACTCTGTTCAACAATTTGGCAGTGTATTAATTTGTAGAGCCACCACAAACAAGAACCAGAGATTGGTTATGCATTCCAATCTTTGTTGGGTATGTTATTTGCAGATATTTTCTCCAACCCTGAAGCTTCTCTTATCATCCTCTTAATAGGCTCTGTTGCAGAGTTTTTCTTGTCTTCTCTTTCTTTTTTAAAGAACACTTTAAACAACAGGCATTTGTTTTCTTATAATTCCAGAGGCTAGGAAATCACATATCAAAGTGTCAGTGGCTTCAGCTGCTTCTTTTTTCATTCCAGGTTTATTGAGATATATTTCACATATAACATTGTGTAAGTGTAAGATATACAGTTTCATTTGATACACTTGCATATTGCAAAAGATTATCACTCTGCTTTTGCTAACATCTCCAACACAGGGTTGATTTCTTCTGAGACCTCTCCCCTTGGCTTACAGAGGGCTGTCTTCTCCCTGTGTCTTCACATGCTCTTCCCCCTGTGTGTGTCTGTGTCCTAACCTCTTCTTTTTACAAAGACACAGTCATATTGGATTAGTACTCCTGACCGTATATATCAGAGAAACAAAGACCTTGTTAACACAAAAACATATACACACATATTCATAGCAGCTTCATTCATAATAACCAAATCTGAAAACAATCAGGTGTCTTACAGGGGGTGAAAGGTTAAACTAGTAGTACACCAGTTTACTAAACAAGTTTTTAAAATTATAAAATATTGATACATACAATCTGGATGAATCTCCAGAGAATTATGCTGATGAAAAAAGCCAAACCCAAAGGTTTCATATGATTCCATTTATATAACATTATTGCAATGACAAAAATTATAGGAATGGAGAACAGATTAGTCATTGTGAGGGGTGAAGAAGCAGGTGGGAGTGGTTGTGATTTATACTATAACTTTGTAAGACATTGCCATTGGAAGAAAACTGGGTAGAGAGTACAAAAGATGTCTATTATTTCTTACAACTGCATGGGAATCTATAATTAAATCAAGATAAGGTTAATTTTTTAAATCCTTTGAACCTTTAGCTTTCCCATTGCTCCTAGGTCAAAAATCTATTAGGTCTTATATGATCGAGCTCCTTCCTACCTTGCCAGGTTCATCTTCCACACTCTCCTCAGGCTCCGTGGTCCAATCCAACTGACCTTCTTCCATGTCTGCAAATATCCCTTTCAGACTCTGAAATTTGCACATGTTGTTCTTTCTTCCTATAATATTCTTCTCAACTTTTTACCTTGCTAACTCTAATTTACCCTTCAAGTCTCTGATGTGTCACTTTTTTCATTCAGTCACTCACTAGGTGATGGGATCCTGCATATAAGATACAGATGGTCCAAACCAACAGAGTTTACAGCATTTGGCCATCCGGGTCCAGGGTACTTTTGTTGTTTATTTTCCCCTATTATCCCAAGACTTCAGTAAAATCTTGTTTAAACATCTCAGGATTCCCCCAGCTATGCTTTGGATTAGGATAAGAAGACCAGATGGTCAGAGCATCAAAAGTGTAATGGAAAAAAAGAGTGCTATCGAATCCTCCATATAGTGAGACATGCCCAAGGAGAAACTATTAGGGTACAATAGTCAGGGCTTGGGTCTTCCTTGGCAGTCCAGTGGTTAGGACTCTGCAGGGGCCACAGGTTTCACCCCTGGTCAGAGAACTAAGATCCTACATGCCCCGCAATTGGGGCTGCAAAGTTCAGCTGCCACTTCCTTTACAAGATGTGAAGAGTCTTACTGGGGGCTTACTGATGTTATGGGTAAATGATTACATTTCATTTTGTTTAAAAAAAAAAAAGCAAACAGCACTTTCCTTATAGTAAAACATACAATTTGTTGGTTCTATTACTAATTGGGCTGATGCAGATGAAGACACTATGTTAAATGATCTCTGGGTGTCATAAAAGTCTTAGGTGTGGCAGCAATCCATGTGACTCCTTAGTGGTCAAACTTTTCTGGAAGAAATAAATTTTGCTCAGTTCTGGATGGAATCAAAGCATATTATCCATCTAAAACTTAACTATGTAGTTTGACATAGGCAAGGAGAATACTGCTGAGAACCAGACAATAAGCAAAAATACTATCTTGAAATGGTCTAAAACGACATCTCAATGTCTTTTCACTTAGGTTTGTATATACTCTCCTTAAAGGAAAGCCTTTAGGGCCCTTTTAGTGGGAGGTTTCCTGCCATGCTTCCTTTCTTTTTTTTAAATTAATTTATATATTTTTAATTGGAGGATAATTACTTTACAATATGTGGTGGGTTTTGCCATGCATTAACATGAATGTGTTTCCTATTTTAAGTTATTTCATTATCAGTACCTCTTGCCTTTGTACTGCCTTTATTTTGGCCCATCCCATTAGCTTAGACCCCCTTCACAGATCACTGCCTTGTGGTGAAGGGACTTGCATAACTCAATGAAGCTATGAGCCATGTTGCTACGTAGCCATGTTGTGTTGTTGTATATGACCCAAGACAGATGGGTCACAGCAAAGAGTTCTGACAAAATGTGATCCACTGGAGGAGGAAATGGTAAACCACCCCAGTATACTTGCTGTGAGACCTCAGGAACTGTATAAAAGGACAAAAAGATATGACACTGAAAGATGAGTCCCCCAGGTCTGAAGGGGTCCAATATGCTACTGGGGAAGAGCGGAGGAGAACTACTAATAGCCTCAGAAAGAATGTAGCGGCTGGGCCAAAGTGGAAACGGAGGTCGGTTGTAGATGTGTCTGGTGATGAAAGTAAAATGTGATGCTGCAAAGAACAGTATTGCATAAGAACCTGGAATATTAGGTCCATGAATCTAAATTGGATGTGGTCAAGCATGAGATGGTAAGAATAAACATCGACATCTTAGGAATCAGTGAACTAAACGTACCAGAATGGGCGAATTTAATTCAGATGACCATTATATCTACTACTGTGGGCAAGAATCCCATAGATGAAACGGAATAGCCCTCATAATCAACAAAAGAGTCCAAAAGGCAGTACTTTGCACACCCTCAAAAATGACAGAATGATCTCAGTTCATTTCCAAGGCAAGCCATTCAACATCACAGTAATCCAAGTCTATATGCCTACCATCTATGCTGAAGAAGCTGAAGTTGATCAGTTCTACAAAGACCTAGGAGACCTCCTAGAACTAACACCAAAAAAAAAAAAAAAGATGTTCTATTTATCATTGAGTATTGGAATGCAAAAGTAGGAAGTCAAGAGATACCTGGAGTAACAGGCAAATTTGGCCTTGGAGACAAAATGAAGAAGGGCAACGGCTAACTGAATTCTGCCAAGAGAATGCAATACTGTGGATCCAAAATAGACTGCAATAGGAAGTGGGCTTATTGTCTCATGACAGCTCCTAAGAGTAATAAGCATGTGCCGAAAGCAAGACGGACAATGACATAAAGAGGAGGGCCACACATAGCAGGGTGACAAAACTCCCGCAACCTGTCACCTTTAAAAAGAAACACATATGATTTAGACTTAGACTTGCCATAACCTCAACAATGATCATCTTAAGACTTAAGTTCCTGATGAGAACAATGAGCTGTGCTGACCTATTTCTATCCATGGACTGAATGCACCAAGGAATCAAATGGTTTGAGTTATGCACTTGGCTCCTAATTCAATCTCTAGCTTTCACAGATAAAATACATTCTGGGTGTTTTTTTTTTTCTTTCTGTAACTTGCTGACAGTCATTATATTCTGACTCCAAGGTCATATTAGTTACAGTAGTTAGGCTGCTATAAATATATTTTTTAAATCCCCGAAATCAGTAGCTTAAAATATGAGAAGTTTATTTCTTGGCCAGGTAAGCATTCAAGGCAAGTATTAAAGATTCCTTAGGAGAGATTCCTCTGAGTGATTACCCTAGGGCCATGTCATCTGCATGGTTGACTCTGGGTCCAACCAGCGAAAGAGAGGCAGGGCAGAGTCTCAACTCTGTCTTCAATGTCGCATCCTAGGAGTGGCACAAGTGACTCTCCCTCTGTTTAATCGATTGCCTAGAATTGAATTACATCTTTAATCTAACTGTAAGGGTCACGTGGAAATGGTGGTCTAGCTGTGCTCCCCAAAAAAATCAGATTTGGGGAGACAGCACTTGGTCTATTCCACAATTTTCCATCACTATCCCAAATGATGAGGTTTTATCCTGATTAAACACTAAATTGAGGCACGGTATAGTTAAGTAATTTTCCCAAGGTCACACAACTAGCAAATGGCCAAGTTAGAAATTGAGCCCAGGGGACTTCCCTAGTGGTCCAGTGGCTGAGATTCTGAGGTCCCAATGCAGGGGACCTGAATCCAATCCCTGGTCAAGGAACTAGATCCCATATGCCACAGCTAAGACCCAGAGCAGCCAAATAAATAAAAAATTTTTAAAAAGAAAGAAAGATAGGTCAAGGATATGGTCTTTAAAAAAAAAAAGAAAGAAAGAAAAGGAGCCCAGAGTCTATCCTTTAAACCACTCCAATATATTTCAATACTGTTTGATTCTCTTACAAATTACTTTGCAATTTTTTAAATAACAATGTTTCCTCTTATTTCAAAAGGATGCAAGGAGCTAGGCATAGCTATAGAGGGTTTATTAGCAACAAACTGCAGGGCTCCTCTTCGCCCCCCTCTTCAGTTTCAAGGAGGTGTAGAAGCAGCCTGGGTATGCCACTCACGGAAAGTACTTAAGGCTCTGCAGAGTGGGGCTCTGTCCAGGGGACTGAATAAGGGTAGTGCAATGTCACATGGGTTAGGAACAGCCTTCAGAGCCTTTCCTAAATTCGGTGCTGCAGGCAGCCCTGTGCTCCCCACATCCTAGCTCCTAACCTCTTCTTAAGACACATGGGCCATGCACTGCGGATCGGGAAGCAGATGCCTATATCCTCAGACTGCTCTGGTCCACTGGAGTCAGCAGGCCTCCTCTGCTCTCTGCCCTCTGCCTGGAGAAGACGTCCTTATGCACTGGAGAAGAAAACGGGGTAACACCCTTGCCTTGACCTCTTAGAACCTGCAGTGCCTAGACCAGAGAATGCTTCAGATGCATGGGCAGCAGACAAGAAAACATGTATTATTCCCAGGCAATAATCCTAGGAGGAAGGTATTGGTTTCTTTGTTTGTTTGCTTGTTTTTGTTTTTAATTTAAGCATAGCTGACTTACAATATTATGTCAGTTTCAGGTTTACAACAAATGACTCAGCATTTTTATAGATTATACTCCCTATATACTTACTATAAAATATTGGCTATATTCCCTGTGCTATACATTACATCCCTGTAACTTATTTTATACCTTTTAATCCTCTTCACCTTTTTTTGCCCCTCCCCCTCAGAAGGTATTATTATTATTATTATTATTACTCGCATTCTACAGATGCAAACAGTGAAGCACAGAAAAATGAAGTCCTTGCTCCAAGGTCACACAGTAACAGCAGCGGTTCAGCCCAACAAAGTCTGGCTCCAGAGCCAAGGAGTCTGCAAGCACATCCTCTTTGCATCCGCAGGAGGCGGCACAACTCTTTAGTGTGTGAAGAGGGGTGGGCGTGGGCGGCGGCGGAGAAAAAGGAATCCAAGTACCCAAAAGGATACTTTTAAGTTTCAAAGGCCCCTTCCAAGTTGTTTTCCTGTTTGGTGCTGGTGGGGGAAGAGGGGGACGCTATAACCACTGAATAGACAATAAAGTGAATCGAACCTGAATTAAAGTCTAAGATCAGTAAGGCAGAAGGCGAAATTGGCTCTGAAAAGTTTCAGAAGCAAGCTATAACTGACAACCCCTGCCTGAGCTTCGGGGTGGGGGGGGTGACCATCGAGTTTGGGCGCGTGCACAGGGAGGGTTTCACCTCCGCCCCTCTCATGGGAAGAGTTGCCCTTTCAACCAGACAGGCAGCAGCCAACCGTGGCTGGGCACCGCAGAGGGCAGAAAGTTCTAGAATGAATGTAGCTTTCCCCGGCCAGCCCCGCATGCAGCCCGCCAGCGCCCGCACCTGAGCTCGCCCGGCTCTAACATTCCCTGCGGCGTCCGCGGTACCGAGCCCCGGGCAGAGGGCAGAGCATGTCAGAGACTGTTTTCCTTTCAGCTTCAAGAATAAACCTTGTTGAAGGCCATCTGTTTGCACAGCTCTTATCACGCCACGTGGCTGCAGCTGAAAGTGCAAAGTGAAGGTCCCAGTGTTCTGAGCTGGGGATCGTAGTTGGGGAGGGGGGTGGGGATGAGGGGGTAACTTACTCCATCAGCGCGCATGGCCCGCCTGCCGGGCTTGAGATCTGAAGCTTGTAGCCGCGGAAGGAGGACGCGTCCCTCTCGCCCACTGACATTTGCCCGCCTTGCCGAGTGTCCGGCTCTGGCAGCGCCTCCGAGCCCGGGGAACCCTTCGCCCCACTGTGAGCGCCCTGGTCGGGTCAGGAAACCCCGCTTGCTCTCTCTTTGCTTTAACCGCCGAATAGACAATAAAGCGACAGGGGCTTGGATCTGGGTCAGGAAGACCTAGAAGGTAGTCCGGGAAATTGGTCTGAAAGTTCTAGAAAGAAGCACGCTTAACTGAGCACCCAGCGCCAGGACGCAGGTTGCGGCCGTGAACAACAAGCGTCCGCTCGCCAGGCCCTTCGGGTTTACCCACTAGAGCAGGGGGCTCCGGTGCGCAAACTCGGCGGGGACAGAACACGGGGCGAGGAGCTGGGGTTCGCAGGCGAGTGGGAGGGGGCACCCGCCTTCCCCTCGCGCTCCCTATAGGGACCCTCGAGTGTGTTCAGGGGTCCCCCTAGTCCGCTGGGGCCCCTCCGGGCAGGGCCGGCGCAGGCTAGTCTCCCGGAGAAGCTCCGTCCAGTCCACCCCTGGCGCCGCAGCCTCGGAGCCTCTGCCCGGGACCCCCAGGCCTGAAACTCGGCCTCGGGTGACAGCGGCCTTGCCTTTGTGGCCCGGACCTGCAGTTCGACTCCCGACGCCGCTACGTTTCCTGAAGCGCAAAAAAAAAAAAAAAAAAAAAAAAAAGTCAGTCTCTAAGCCTTGGTTTCCGCGATGTGGATAATTGTGTCCCGACCACATAAGATGGTTCCCAGGGCTCAATCCTTGGCAGAAATCCTGGCGATCCCGAAACGCTCAAGAAATAAATGCTGGCCATCACTATTAGTCATGGCAATACGTGCTTTTTCCACGAGACTGTAAGGTACTGGGGGACAGGCACTCCCAAAAGCTGGCAAGGTACCCGGCATGGTAAGCGGTCAGCGGGACTGGCTGGCTGAGACACTGGAGCTCGTGGGGAAGGCGTGGGGGGGGGGGGGCAGAGAGGTGAGGCGAAGGGCCGCCAAAGGTGCGGAAACGCGCGGGTCTGTGAGTGCAGACTGGAGAGGTGAGGTGAGGGTGCGGCTGGGGGCTGCCAGGGCAGCACAGGGCAGACGAACCGAAGGCCATCTACTCTCTGCACGGACCCTGGGCCCCACGCGCAGTCCTCGAAGAATTTTCCAGAAGGTTTTTTTCCTTCCAGTCAGAGTGTGTCTACTATGTCCTCTCCTCGAGTCTATGCAAGGGAGACGAAAAGTGTGTGGGATTCAAGAACACTGATCCCTGCTAGCCTGCAGACCAGAGGGGCTGGGAGGGGCTGGCCACACCACGAGTCCCTTAAGGCCTCTTTAGAGGCTGGGGACGGGGGTGGGGGGGTGGAACCAGGTTGAGGACACTAGTGAAGCGAAAAGACTGAGCGAGAGTTGTGCCCCAGAAGATGCAACGTCCAGTAGGGAAAGGATAAGAGCACGGCCAGGCTGGTCCTGGAAAGATGGGAAATGAGAGGTTCCCATAAACCAAACCCTCTCCCGAGGTCTGTGACTTCTAGAAAGAATTCCCAAGAGACCTGAAATTGCAGGACCCTAGAGGTAATACTTTGGGAACAAAAACACGAAAGAATGCCTCTCGGACCAATGGCCCGGATATCTGTGTCCCTGGGACCCTCGACGGCAGAGTGGGGGCAGAACGCAGTCTAGCAGCAGCGCGTGTGACCCCGAGCGAGGTAGGCGAACGAGAATGAGACTGTCCTGGCTGCGCACGAACAGCCCTCGGGCGCCCACCCTCTGCCGGCAGGGGGCATCCTCTCCCCCAGGGCACCTCTCGGCGTTGGCTTTCTGTGTAATGGAGGACGCCCAGTGGTCCCGCAGACACGATGCGGACGCCCTGGACTCCTGACCCAGGCCAGGAACTGAAAGCTAGGCGCAGCAGACCTATTCAAAGAGCCGCTCGCTGTCTTCCGGAGATCGGCAGCTGTTCAACGGAGGCTTACAGTAAATACCCTGCGGTTTACACTATGGCAACAGAGAAAGGAGGTGTACTTAACTCAAAGGAAGTCGTTTCTACGCTGGAGCCTCAGTGTTCCTGTGTACAGTGGGAATGATGATTACGTCCTTGTCTGCAAGGGTTGTCACAAGGCTCCCAAGAAAGGAGACGGTGAGACTCCGTGACCAGATAAAGTGCCGTGGGGACACCCTGATGGGCCTGGAATCCAAAGCAGGAAGGTCTCAGCGATGATGTGGAACATACAAGACCAGAGCAGAGACACTGATCCCCCTCCTTCCCCCATCCTTCTCTAGAAAACGGGAAGGAGGATGCCTTGAGGTGGAGGAGGAATTTTGGCCGCAAGAAGACATGTCTAATTACCCCAAACTCGGTCTGAGCCGGGCCAAACTCCTCTCCAGTCATTATGGAGAGAGGCATGCCCCTACTTTGAACTGCTGAAGAGAGTGTCAGTTCTCTCCAGTACTGCCTCCCTGACTTTAGACCAAACGGAGGAAATCATTTGGATATTGTGATGCAGGGATCAGATAATTTAGGTAAACCCAGATTTGTGCCTGGATTATCAGAATTAACATCTCAGGTCTTGACTTGGTTCTCCAAATGCAGCTTTAAATTCTGCGTCACTCTCCCTCTCTCTCTTTGCTCATTGCCTCTGGTCTTTTCTCCCCCACACACAAGTCCCTTGTTTTCCAGTTAAAGGGGAACTGGGGTCATATTTCCTTCCAGGAAGATGCCATTTTCCAGATCGCGGCTGACCTAAACTTCATGCTGTTAATGCAGGTTCTCACGGTTAATAAAATTCAACACACTTACCACCATGAAAAAGCCTGGTGAGAACAAAGGAACAGAGAGAGTCGAGACTATGGAGGAATCTTTTATGTTTCGTTTTCAGTAGGAAAACAAGTTTCTACCTTAGGTCAAAACAACTACCACTGTGATGACAGAAAGATTCGTCATGTGGTGTGAAGACACCAAAAAGCAATCTTCATTACCTATCAAGAAGTTAAGTTTGTGACTGGAGCCCCAAAGCAGCAAGCTGTGCCCCAGTGGTGAGCCCCACCTCCCAAGGCTTTCTAAACCTGCTCACCCTTCTCCATCTAGGGGCTTTTTGTAACCAAAAGGACGGCTGGGAATTAAATCCAGGCAGATCTGAAGGCGGATTACCTTCCTCACTATTCCGTAGAGCGTGAGCTCTGTGGATGCTGGAGTTTTAATTACACACTTGCTTTTTCTGAGGAAGAAAACCAAAGATATTTTTCAAAGTATCAACTTGTTTTCCATTAGGCAGTTGTTGTAACAAGTTCTTTCAGCTACCTGTTATGTCTTTAGGACGGGGTGCTTCAGATGGCACGCACTAGCACAATTTTGTGGCTTTTAATTACTATTTTGTTCTTTTGGGGGGTTTCAGAGGCTGGCGCCTCGGCGTCATTAGACTGTCTACGCGCTCCACCGCAATAACGAACACCTCCACCAGGTGGCGCCACAAGGCAGGAACTGCGGAGTCAAGTACAGGCGAGTGTCCCTCAACACCGGGCCATGGTTTCCAACCACGAGGAGCACATACAGAAGAAGTCGCTACCAGATTTAAAAGAAAAATAAATTGCAGCGATAGGGTCAAATAGGATCCTGAGATGAAAATAACTTTAAAAAGTCTTAAGTACATGAGATAAAACTTTTCTATTTGCTTCTGTAAGTTTACCAAGATTTGTAATATCAAGACAACACTCTAACCAAAGTATTATCCCATTTCTTTTTTCGTAAAAATATGGAATTTAGAGTTAGAATGAACTTGAAAGGCCATGTGATCAGTCTGGTCTAGCTTTCCAACCTAGAGAGGAAATCACCGGGATCATGTTTTGGTTGTCAATTAGCCATCAAATACACGTAATTACTCAGAGTCTCGCTGTGTCAGAAAAGTATAAAGGGAAAATGGTTTCAAATATATCATTAGCAATAATATCTTTGAATTTATATAGCTTTTCTCTCAAGCAACAAAGAAAATAGTTTAAATATTACCAAATTAATTGTCTTAATATCCCTCTGGGTTGGTTAGGAAGCAGGTATTATGGTTAATTTAAATCAGTTGGCTATGTCAAGTGTCTAGGGGCTGACAACCGTAAATGTCAGACCCTTCGAGGTAAAGCGGAGCTGGAACTGGCCGAGGTCTCGGGATCGCTTTATTTCGACTAATATTTGAATGCTGACCTCGGACATGAAAGTAGGAATCACTGGCATTGATCGATACTTGTACACAGAATGGGATGGAAGACCCCATTTCTTCCTCCTCCGAGGCGAAATGTCGTCTCCGTCTTCACGCCTTCTGTTCTCCTGCCATCCATCGGCCACCTTGACTCCCCACCGTCCCCGGCCCTCCAGCCTCTCAGCTCACGTTAGGCAGCAGCCTGTCTGCACCCACGACCGCAGCAGCCGCAGCGCCCGCTCTGTGACACCACCCCCCAACCCCCCACCCCGGTCCGGCGTTCCAGGGCGCCAGAAGCCGTGCGGCCGGGAGCCTCGGATTGGCCGTTGCTAGGTGACGTCGCCTGAGCTCACGTGATGCGTGTTAAATGCCCACCCTGCAGGAGCCCGCCCCACAGACAATCGTAAAGCCGCTCGGGGCTGCTCACCTGCTCCCACCTCCTCCCGGAGCCCAGGCCAGGCCCAGCCACCCCTGCCCCCTCCGCTGCCCGCCCCCCGCCCGAGACCGCGCTGGGCAAGGAGCCGAGCAGCCCGAGAGGCGGAGAGAGGATGCGGCCGGCGGCAGCTGTCCCGAGCAGTGCACGGTGATCGCCTCCCCCGGAGGAGGAGTTGCCTAGACCGTTGCTGCATTTCTTGTTTTCCTCCCCCCTCCCCCTCTGTAATTACATTGGCTGCTGGAGGGGACAGGGAGAGACGGAGGAGGCGCCTCGCTACACCCCTCGCGCCCGCCACCCCTGCTCTTTCCCGTCCCGGGCCAGGATGACTGGAGTCTTTGACAGTCTGGTGGCTGATATGCACTCGACCCAGATCACGGCCTCCAGCACGTACCACCAGCACCAGCAGCCCCCGAGCGGCGGCGGCGCTGGCCCCGGCGGCAGCAACGGCAGCAGCCTCCACAAGCCTCAGGAGTCGCCCACTCTCCCGGTGTCCACAGCTACAGACAGCAGCTACTACACCAACCAGCAACACCCGGCGGGCGGCGGCGGCGGCGGCGGCTCGCCCTACGCGCACATGGGCTCCTACCAGTACCACGCCAGCGGCCTCAACAACGTCCCGTATTCAGCCAAGAGCAGCTACGATCTGGGCTACACCGCCGCCTACACCTCTTACGCGCCCTACGGGACCAGTTCGTCCCCAGCCAACAACGAACCTGGTATGCTTAAAGTTGGCATCACGGGTGCCAAATCGGTCTAGTTACGGGGGGGAGAGGGGTGGCGGATAAAAATGTTTGGGGCGGGATCCATCTGGAGCCCTGGCCTTTCACATTGCTTGCTCCCTGCTCGCCTCGCGCCCTTTACCCTCCTAAATCTTCAATCGGCCGAGGGTCACCGGATACGTCCCTCGGGTGGTGGGACCTCAGGTGGTGGCACCAGGCGGCCTCATCAGCCGAGGTGCATGCCTCACGGTAGCCTTATTTCCCTACCGCCTGCTGCTCCTCTCTCCAAGGTTTGCGCCGGTCTTCCCCTTCCCAAGGGGCCAGCTCCCGGGTTCGCTGGCGGCGTGGGTCGGCGCGTTGCAAAGTTGCGCCAGAACGCAGAGCAGCGTCTCCAATAACCCGCCTCCCGGCTTAGGCAAAGTTCCACTTTACCCTCCCTGCGGGCGGGTACTCGTGGGCTCCCACGGTTGCATGTTTCTCATGATTCCATTTCATTGCAGAGAAGGAAGACCTCGAACCTGAAATCCGGATAGTAAACGGGAAGCCAAAGAAAGTCCGGAAACCTCGAACCATCTACTCCAGTTTCCAGCTGGCGGCTCTTCAGCGGCGTTTCCAAAAGACTCAATACTTGGCACTTCCCGAGCGAGCTGAGTTGGCGGCGTCCCTGGGCCTCACCCAGACTCAGGTGAGGGTTCCCGGCCTGGGAGACATGAGGAGGGAACTGGCCTGGGATGGCTGGGAAGCAGGCAGGTTGAGAACTATGGTTTTGGGGGGGGGGGGGGTTCTAAGTAATTTTAAGGATTTCGAGGCCGCACCTTGGACGGCCTAACCTTTTACGCCCGAAGCTGAAATCCCCCAGGTGATGTGATGGAAGGGAAGTGCCACTGTGGGCAGAAATCCCGTGCCAAGTTGTCCTGCGCACTGCTGATTAAGCGGGCACAAAAATTGGCCCTCCTGACCCCCTCCGCTGTCACTATCACTCTCCGTGTACACACATCGGCTGTCTCGGTTCGTTGTTATTGCTGTTGTTTTGAGAACACCGCTCCTAGGAACCGACAGAGCCTCCGAGGCCGCAGCACGTGATCCGGTTACCTGCCCAGGCTGACAACTCACCCTACCTCCAACCCCACCCCCCACCCCGCGCCCCTTAGCGGCGGTCTTCCTAAGTTTTCTCCCTTCCACTATCCCAGGCCGAGTTTCTTCCACTAATGCTCAGGTCCCTTTTCCACAAAGGTCAAAATCTGGTTCCAGAACCGTCGATCCAAGTTCAAGAAGATGTGGAAAAGCGGTGAGATCCCTTCGGAGCAGCACCCGGGGGCCAGCGCCTCGCCACCTTGTGCTTCGCCGCCGGCCTCGGCGCCCGGCCTCCTGGGACTTCGGCGCGCGCGCCGCAGCGGATCGGGGGCGGCGGCGGCGGCCCGGGCAGCGGCGGCAGCGGGGCGGGCAGCTCCGGCTCCAGCCCGAGCAGCGCGGCTTCGGCGTTCCTGGGCAATTACCCGTGGTACCACCAGGCCTCCGGCTCCGCTTCGCACCTGCAGGCCGCCGCGCCGCTGCTGCACCCGACGCAAACCCCGCAGCCGCACCACCACCATCATCACCACCACGGCGGCGGCGGGGGCGCCCCGGTGAGCGCCGGGACTATCTTCTAACCCCCGGAGGCCGCGCTAGAGACTGAGAGTGCAGAGACCAGTTATCCTCACTGCTCGTCCCCAGAGCCAGAGGGTCCTTCCGTCCGGCCCGAGGATGCCACCCGCCCCTCGCGGAGGTGGAGGCCCGAGATTGCCTGCCCCCAGGCCCTGCTACCCTCGGGGACTGGAAGGCGTGTTCTCGCGCCCCGGGCTCCTCTCCGAGAAACCCGGCATCCGCGGGAGAAACCTTGCCACGGCGGCCTTGCCGACCTGAGCCCCGCCTCAGACTAGCTTCCCCTCCCCCTCCCCGCCCGGCGAGGCAGCCCGGCGCCGTTTTCGCCGCGGGCCGCGAGCTGAATCCCGGAGAGGGACGCCTCCCCCACCCAAGAGGCTGCCCGGGCCCTCTGAGGCTCCTTTCTCCTCGCCCGCCCCCAGGCTCAGCTCCTGTCCTCTGGGGTTATTGACCTCCCGGGTCCTGCCTGCCTGCCCAACCCCCCCCACACGCCCCCTTGACCCCGACGGCCCGCCGCTTTTTTTTCTGCCCGGCTGTTGCCAGCACTTGGAGCCCGAGTCCCTCCCCCGACTTAGCTCTCCTCCCAGGAACGCTCCCCTCCCTCCCTTAGCGCTCTCCTCATCCTTCACCAGTGGAGTTTTTTTATTTTTATTTTTTTAAAAGTTTAGGTGCCTTTGCGGATGACCTCATTTTGATGTTGGGGAAAAACGATTTTTTAATATGTGGACACTGCAAAAAAAATGTGTTTAAATTATCTTTTTTAAAACCTATTCAGGATTATTAGCCTGGACTTGGACATAGCGTTTGTAAATAAACGTGTCTGTGCAGATTTTCCCACTGATTTATTTGTATAAACATACTCATCTTTTCAGACATTTTTTGTAAACCCCCACTTGTGAAAACTGCGGTTTAGCAGTGACCTCAGCACCCCTCCGTTTTCTTTTTCCCTTGAAAGATTTTCTCAGTTTAAGCTACTGATTTGGATTTATCTTATCCTAAAGTCTTTGTTCTTGAAATGAAAGGTATTTTGGGGTTATTTATTATGAAAACAACATGCTCTTAATGTTGATTTTACAATATGAAGAGATTATTTAAATAAATTATTGTTTTCATTGGATGTGTGCACTTTTTCCTTGGTGTCACAACCTGGAAGCTCGAGCTGCTGCCCAGGGGGGAACTGGGTCGGTCAAGAGTGACAGTGGCATTTACATCTATCCGAGGCTGCGAGTTGCGGTGAGGTGCGGCGAGGCGAGGACAGGCGCACTCAGCGCAGGGCCGCCGCGAGGGTTCCCGCTCTGCCCGCATGCGAGTCCCGGCTCGAGGTTCGCCAGTTCCCGGCGCGGTGAGTCACTCAGCGCCGGGTGGCTCCAGCCTCCACCCGCCCGGCCCCTCCGGCGCCGGCGCCAGCGCCACAGCCCCGCGTCTGGGCGGTCTCAGCCGGCCCCGCGCCCGCGCTGCTGGCCGGGCGGTACACTCAGGCCGCCGCCGCGGGGAACCTGCCGAAGCCGGGTCAGACCCCTACTTCGGACCCCCCCCCCCTCCGTTTGCCCTGCAGCTCTTTTGGGGCTGACCGAGTGGAGAACTCTGTGAGTCACCCAGGCTCTCAGGAGACTGGGAATGCGGGGCCACCACGGGCACACAGGGCTGCGCTAGCACACACGCAGCACACGCAGTCACACACTGTGACTCTCACAAGCACATCCATACTATCACATACGAATCACACTGGCACAAATTCATGCACGTTCCCACGGAGACCGATGCAAATTGCTGTGGAATCGGCATCATCCACAGATGCTCCACCTCAGCATCTCGGAGGTGGAAGGTCCAAACGTGATTCAGCTCTGCTTTCCACCTTGGGTCCCACACAGCTAGTGTCCAGCTTTGGAACTGATCCTAATTTCTGGCATTCCCATCAAAGGCCAGGGGTAGGTGTGTAATGCAGACCTAAAAGTCTGCAGAACTAAAAGTTTGTTTTGTTTTTCCTTGAAAGCACTACACTTGGAAACTTCTTGACTTCAATCGCTGGGTGACTTTAGGCTACCCGCTTAAACTTTCTGTGCTGCAGTTTGCAGGTCTATAAGATGGAATAGATAATAATAGCTATGTCAGAGTTGTGAGCATTTAACCAGGCAATGATGTAACACAGTGCGTGGCACATGGTCAATGCTCAATAAAATTTTGCTTAGCAGTATAGTAGTATATGGGCTTCCCAGGTGGCATCAGTGGTAAAGAATCCACCTGCCAATGCAGGAGAGGTAAGAGGTGAGTTCAATCCCTGGGTCGGGAAGATCCCCTGGAGGAGGGCATGGCAACCCACTCCAGTATTCTTGCCTGGAGAATCCCATGGAGAGAGGAGCCTGGTGGGCTCTAGTCCATAGGGTTGCACGGTGTCGGACACAATTGAAACGACTTAGCATAGCACAGCATAGTTTTACCCCAATGCCTCCAAATACTGAGGGTTTACTTTTGCCTGCAATTATGAGGTCCAGAGTTTTACCCACAGTCCTTTCCAACTTCACCTTGTGTGGGAGAACAGCATTCTAGGGCTGCTAGAGCTCTGGCCCCTTCCTATATGAGAACCTGAACTTTAGCCATCCCTTCTGAAGTAGTCAGTGTCTACTGGGGAGGAGGCTGGGGGCAAGTCAGACAGCCCTTGCCAGATTCAGGTCTCCTCTCTGCTAGGCCATCCTTGTTGTGTGTCCTCAACTAATCTCTGCCAAAAAACAGACGTGGGACAAGGGTGACCTTCTAGGCATCCCTGAGAAGAATCTTGACTTTTCTGACCAGATTGATTTGAGGCCTGCATCGAATCTGATTTACAACAGAGCATGGTCCACGGAGCTGGGGCTCTGGGGAAGGCGGGCAGGCTACTCAGTCAAGTGTCCGTTTGCATTCCTGCATTGTTTTTCCGGGCTGGGAAGGCCTGCGATGAAGCTCATTGACCCCACGATTCTGACTTCCCTAAGCAGTCGGCGCCTAGCAGACCCCATTCCTGCTACCCTTCCTCCCCCCGCCCCCCACCGCCACATTCTGTGGTTTTCTTTGAGTGCCAGTAGCTGGTGCCAGCCTTCTTTCTGCGGTTGACTATGCCCTCCCCTCCTTTGCGCGCACTCCCCTCCCCCTCCTGAAACCAGCGAGGAGAGACGGGGCAGTAAATTGGCTGGTGTCGAGGATCTGCAGCAGACAAGATGATTAAGAGGCCTACGCCGGAGCGCCCGGGGCAGGGAATGTCAGCCCAAGTTGGAATCACGCAACAGGCCTTGGCATGAGCGAGCCTGGGAGCCGGGAGGGCGGGCGGCCCCAGCTCCGGGGTGGGCCGCGGCTCCGCAGACTCGCCGGAGTCACCGAACCTGGCACCCGGCGGCGGCGGGGTCGGGCCGGGCCACGGCGTGCCTTTCCCCGGGAAGCCCTTGAAGCAGAGAGCAGAAAGGTGCAGGGGCCAGAGGAAGGGGGCGTTTCCGCAGACCAGGAGAAGGGCAAAGAGAAGGGAAAGCAAAGGATGCACCGGGGTCCCAGAAGTAAGGGGGCGGGGAGGAGGAGGGGTGAGCGGAGGGAGAAACGAAGCCGGGTTGGGGGGAGGCGGGGGCCGGCTCCAGCCCCGCCGGGGGCGACGCGCTGGCGAGGCCTTCTCCCAGTCTCGCGGCCCGCCGGGAGACGCGGAGCCCTGTGATCAGCCCGCCGCCGCAGACAGGCTCCCCCCCGCGCCGGACTGCGCTCCCCAAAGCGCGAATGAAAAATGGAAATGGGAAGCGGCGATCCCGGCTCCCTACACTGGGAAACCAGCCCCGCTCGAAACACACATAAATCTTCATTGTAATCCCCTTCCATTTGCTCTCGTGAAATATCAGGCCAGAGACAGGATATGACAAGCGCTGGGAAGCAGGGGGAGGAAAGCCGAAGAGTGAGGGGTGCCCGACGCCCTCCGCTACACACACACACTCGGCAGGGTCGCTCGGAACTCCGGCAGAGCACGGACACTGAGTTTCAACTCCCACTGTGTGCACTCCGGGCGCTCCTGAGTCCCCTGCTCCTCGCATCCCCCCGCCACCTCCGCCAACCGCCCCCCCAACCCGTGCCCTGCACGCGCCCTGCGCGGGCCACCCCGCCCTGGGTGCTTTTAGGGTATAGATACACACCCCACCCGCTGCCCCAAATTCCCGCCGCTCCCAGGCTGGTGTTGGGGGGGAGGGAGGGAGAGGAAAGGGAACGGATCCCAGGCCTAATCAGCGCGGCTGCAAAGTGGGATCGTTTAGGAGGCTTCCCCTCCGCCTTCTTTCAGGATTACTTGTGAAAATTGTGAATATCCGTCCTGTGTAAGGATTTCCAAGACTTGTGGGGCGAGTTTGGGGGGAAGTATCAGGTTTGGCAGGGGCGGAGAGAGTGCTGGAAGACCGGAGTTTTGTTTACAAACAGTTCTTTGGTAGGAGAGGGGCAGGCGGAAAAGAGGGGGTAGAGAGAGGAGTTAGGAAGTGGTCAGATGGTTTCCCCATTGTTAAAAGGTCCCGGGAAGGAGAATGATGTCCAGGAGCAGAAAGCCCCCTCACGGAGACGTCCTCACTGACGTCCTTCTGTAAAACCCAGAAGCAACTCAGCTCTCCCCAAAACACCCCCTTCCCACGCACTCGCTATAAAGTTTCAAAGGCCGGGTCTTTTCCCATTAGGGGACAGCGACCACCAGTGCTTGAGCCTGTTTGGGGTCAGAGACCTCTTCAAGCATGAAACCACAGATTCTCTCTTCCTCCTTAAATAGTGGTCCCTTTGCATTTGACTTTGGCGTCCCCGTAAGCCGGTGGGTAGGATGCGATCCTGCAGTTTTTTTTTTTTTTTTTTTTTTTAATAAACTCCTCATTGCAGTCCCTGACCAGGGGTCGAACCCGGCACCCTGCATTGGGAGCCGGGAGCCTTAGCCACTGGACCACCAAGGAAGCCCGATGCTGCGGTCTTGATTACTCGGGCCCCTGGCCGGGTCTGACCAGGATCGCCCGAGACTGTGGCTCTCACAGGGTCGATACCCAAAACCGTCCCAGGAAAGCCTCCTTCCCCTTCTGGGATCTGCCTCCGCCGCCCCCACACAAGCCTAACCAGCTGGCCAGCCTCCCATTCGCCCCCCGCAAACTCAACTGCGCGGGCGGAGGCAGAGGCCCCACAACCCTCCCAGGACCCCTGCCGGGAGTTCCCCTGGAGGGGACGGGTTTGGCAGTGATTGCCACGTTACAAGATGTTACATTCCACCCCGGGGCCTGGGCCCGGGCGGGGCGGGGGAGAAGCTGTGTTTCTCGAAAAGCAAGGAGCAGGCAGGCCGGTCTCAGAGGAGCAAGCCACTCTGCCTGCACGTGAGAACGCAGGCAGAAGCTCTCAATAGACCTTTCTTTCCCCGGCCGCCTCGGCTCCTCTCCGTCCTCCGGGTCGGGCCAGACCGCCAGCACTGCAGCATCTTAGCCATGGGAGGGCTGCGCAGCGCTCCCTGGAGTCTCCGGAGGCCTTTTTATTGGAGGGGGTGGAGCTGGGGGGTAATCCTCAGGAGTCCTGGTGCCACCTTCTGCATCCCGGGTCGGGTTCCGCCAGCGCTGAGAGCTGGAGGGCGGAAGCAGGGGGTTGAAGGCTGGGCGCGGAGCCCGAGAAGGTGGAGAAAGGCTCCCCGTGGCGGGCCAGGGCTGCGGGCCAAAGGGTTAAAACTCCCGGGAAGAAGAAAAGGCGAGGGAGAGGGCGGGATTGAAGTCGGAGCGCGCCAGGGTGATCGCAGCGGGCCGACTGGGGCCCGCACGGAACAAACATGGCGGGCTTTGCCTACTCGCGCTCCTACCCTCCTTTTCTCGTCCAGGAGGCTCAGATACCCTAGACATGAAATCGTCGCTCACAGAACAATGGCGACTTCTGGCCCTGGAACCCGACGGAGTCCGGGCTGCTCCTTGCGGCGTCCGGGTTCCCGGGTGGCCTCTCTCCGGCCCGGAGCCGCCGCAACCCCCGCCCCCGCCCCGCCCCGTCTCCTGGCGGCACTGCCCTTGGCTTCTTAAAGTCGCAGGCTGTCTCAGTGCCCGAGAGGAGCGCCGCCCGAAAGGGAATGGGTGTTGGGGTGGGGGGTCTATCTCTCCGCGGTGGAGATCAAAGGAACGCCGAGGAGGTCGCTGGGCGGGCCCCAGGGATCCTCAGATCCTTCTCTTGCCCCGTCCCAGAGCTTCCAAAACAGGCTCATGCCCGCTGGCACCGGGCGGCACTCTGTCCTTGTGTGATGATCGCCTCACATCAGTTCCTCAGCCAGCTACACCCGCACCCCACCTCCCGCCCCCTGGACTCGGCCTGCAGAGTTCCAGGGCCCCACCTGGCTGCGCTCTGGAGGGGGGTTGCAAGAATTTGGGAAAGAGACCTAAGGAAGGAAGAGAGAACTGGAAAGGAAAAAAAAAAAAAGGTGTTAGGAGGAGGTGGGCATCCGGCTCAGGCACTTTCTTGCCCAGTTACCTCATGTAGGGTCGGGGGGCCCGGCCTCAGGGGCATCTCAGCTAGGGCCAGCAGGCACGCGGGAAAAGGGATTCTCTTCCCGACACGTTCGGGGGGAAACAGTGAAAATTTGCCTTGGGTGGCCAATTTTCTCATTTGCCCCTATTAAAAGAAAAAGCCCAAGAAATTCAATTAAAGCCACCCTGGCCAAGGCGCTATTTGAGGCATGAATGTTTCCTCTAAAGCTACAGCAATCATGTGGCATTAGACACTTCCGGAATCCTATAGCCA